>OW026452.1:72829728-74054522 GCA_932274525.1 Podabrus alpinus
ATAGAATTCACAACAAAACGAGGTCAACAAACTATATCTGGAAGTTTCCGATGGTAAATGAACCCTTTGAGTGTCTTTGACGCGCAATTGTACCATCTCCATTTCAAATAAAAGAAATATTCCTGGATTTAATAAGGTATCGTGCACATTGCAATAAAATCTTTATAAACTTAAGTGAAATCTCCGGACTTCGTACGACACGTGTTTTGCATCATTTTACGTTCAGAATTTTTATATAATAGATTTAATAATAGAACTTTTTGATATAACCAAATATTTATTTTCATTTGTGTGCTTAATAAAAACATTAATAACTTTGTAACGAAGGATATTTATTTAGACCTGTTCCGCACCATAATTTCATTTACAGCATTGGTAACGGAACGAATCCACCCTGTACAAGGTAAGATACATGCACTACGAAAGAGCTAAGCTGAGGCACCTTATTTCATTAAATTGTGTTTACAAAATATCACATACTTTTCCATTGACGGGGTACAACTACGTACACCCATATAAAATATTAACGACAAGAACCTTTAACCCTATTAGCGAGGGTATTCATAACAATTTTGTATCATAAAGTGTGGGTCTCTTAAAGGCCTTACGTAAGCACACAGCAGTATGTATGTATGACAGATGACGGATGACAGATGACGGATGACAGATGGCGGATGACGGATGACAGATGACGGATGACAGATGACAGATGGCAGATGACAGATTAAAGATGAAAGATGACAGATGAAGGCCGAACAACTATGGCCTTCATGGATCTATTATGGTCCGGTCTGTGAGGCCGAAGGCCGAACAACTATGGCCTTCACGGATCTATTATGGTTCGGTCTGTGAGGCCGAAGGCCGAACAACTATGGCCATCACGGATCTATTATGGTCCGGTCTGTGAGGCCGAAGGCCGAACAACTTTGACCTTCACGGATCTATTATGATCCGGTCTGTGAGGCCGAAGGCCGAACAACTATGGCCTTCACCGATCTATTATGGTCCGGTCTGTGAGGCCGAAGGCCGAACAACTATGGCCTTCACGGATCTATTATGGTCCGGTCTGTGAGGCCGAAGGCCGAACAACTATGGCCTTCACCGATCTATTATGGTCCGGTCTGTGAGGCCGAAGGCCGAACTACTATGGCCCTCACGGATCTATTATGGTCCGGTCTGTGAGGCCGAAGGCCGAACAACTTTGACCTTCACGGATCTATTATGGTCCGGTCTGTGAGGCCGAAGGCCGAACAACTATGGCCTTCACGGATCTATTATGGTCCGGTCTGTGAGGCCGAAGGCCGAACAACTATGGCTTTCACGGATCTATTATGGTCCGGTCTGTGAGGCCGAAGGCCGAACAATTTTGACCTTCACGGATCTATTATGATCCGGTCTGTGAGGCCGAAGGCCGAACAACTATGGCCTTCACGGATCTATTATGGTCCGGTCTGTGAGGCCGAAGGCCGAACAACTATGGCCTTCACGGATCTATTATGGTCCGGTCTGTGAGGCCGAAGGCCGAACAACTATGGCCTTCACGGATCTATTATGGTCCGGTCTGTGAGGCCGAAGGCCGAACAACTATGGCCTTCACGGATCTATTATGGTTCGCCCTGTGAGGCCGAAGGCCGAACAACCATTGGCAATCACGGACTATCAGTCAAGGCAGCCGAAGACATATATATCGTCCCCCTTATGCCAAAACCACCAATGTGCAAAAATTGCCATTTTGACACTTGACAGAAAGTGCTGATCAGAACTTGGGTTGTGTTTTTATTGAGTCTCATATAAAGTCGGCGCAATCAATAATATTATTAATAAATCAGAAAAATGAGTTTTATCACATTTATAATATTAATACAAATATGACAAATTCATTAATTTTTAATACTGGAATACGAGCAGTTGGGTACTTATAGTAAAGATGTGCACATTAAAATTGAAAATTGCTGAAAAGATCTTCAAAAAAAAAACAATACAAAAAAATTGCACTAAAAAGTAAAAAATAATTAGAAGTTATTAGAAGAAGATTTAACAGAAATTAGAAGTATATTTTTACAGTGCTGAGCATAAAAATTAATGTATTACGTCAATAATATACAATTATTGTTATTTTTGGAGTCGGTGCCAGCCAAGGTTAACAAACGTGTATTAACGAAGTAGCGGAGTACCAGTAGGTATACATTTTATATCACTTTGACTGCAAAGAGTTTCACAGTCGACAAGATCGCAGGCGCTTGGCGTTAAACAACACGACATCGGTATCGCTACATTGTCGTATTAATGTGATTTCAAATACATTTTGTAAATTTCTTAACAGCTTGGCTGGCACCGACTCCAAAAATAACAATAATTGTATATTATTGACGTAATACATTAATTTTTATGCTCAGCACTGTAAAAATATACTTCTAATTTCTGTTAAATCTTCTTCTAATAACTTCTAATTATTTTTTACTTTTTAGTGCAATTTTTTTGTATTGTTTTTTTTGAAGTCGGTTTTTGTTTTTTTTTTTAAATTTTTTTATTTCTTGCTTTTTAGTGAATCTTGCGTTCCTTAACTGATTTATCGAAAGCGAATATGGGTAGACCTACTAAACGCGCTGCCCATATGCGACAGCGCCGTTCAAATGAGACAAGCGAAGAAAAGGCGAAACGCCTATCTCAAAGTTGAAAATGCGGGCTTACAACAAATATTTTATAATTGACAATACGGGAAACGGAATACGGGAAAAATTATTGGCGACAAGATTTACAGCGCATCTACCGGCCTGAATTGTCAATGAACACGTACAAATTGATCCAAATATAAATTATAAAGTTGTATTGGTTTTCTGTACTTTTTGGTAATTTTAAAAATATTGTGCAACGCTACTGACTATCCGTCAATGTCATTTAATTTTTAAGGTTAACATTATAATTTTAAAAATATTGTGCAACGCTACTGACTATCCGTCAATGTCATTTAATTTTTAAGGTTAACATTATTATGTCAAAGTTGTGCCCCCTATTCTCGAGCCGCTACTGACTATATGTAAATGTCATTATTTAATTAAACTTGTCATAATACATTATTTTAATTTATAACTTGATTTTTGCTAATTTTAAAAATATTTTGCAACGTCACTGACTATATGTCTGTCAAAGTCATTTAATTAAATTTCTAGTGTCAAAATCGCAACGTATCATTATTTAATTAAACTTGTCATACATTATTTTAATTTATAACTTGATTTTTGTATTGTGCTACGCCACTGACTATATGTCTGTCAAAGTCATTTAATTAAATTTCTAGTGTCAAAATCGCAACGTAACTATGACAACGACGTTGACCTGAAGTGTTTAATTGCAGATGACCGTCTTATTTAATTTATAAAAACCAAAGTACTCAACCGATTTTGATGAAATTTAAATGGGACCAATCTGAAACTATATCCTTTCGAATTTTTGAAAATCGGTTAATAAATGACGGAGTTATGAGGTAACAAACATAAAAAAAAAATACAGACGAATTGATAACCTCCTCCTTTTTTGAAGTCGGTTAAAAATTCAAAAAAGCTCCCAAAATTGGCAAAATTTGCTGATATATTTGTACCCCAAAATTTAATAGTAGTCAACTCCTTCTGGCCTATATTTTAATTTTGAGATTTTATACTACCAAACATTATTTTGTAAAATTCAATTTTGCATTCCATATTTTTAATTTATTTTAAGCAACCAAACCCATGCAGATCCCATGATAAAATTTGGCACACATACTCAGCATAATTGCACAAACAAACAGTAAAAAATAAACAAAAAGAAATAATCGTTTTTTAAATATGGGTTGAAATAGGGTTAATATTATAAAATTAATCCAGTTAGGGGTTGAACAATTAAAACGTGATTGAATATTTGGATAGAACGTTCATTTACCTTTACAGAACATTTTTTATTTTTAAATTTAAACCACCGTGGACGAAGTTACAGCCGTTTTCCTACAAGTCTACACACCAACTTTTAGACATTTTGAATGGCCAAAACAACGAAACGAATGCCCTTTTGGACAAATCCTTAAATTTGTATTTTTTATTTCTTACTAAGATGGTGTGTACCAATTTTCGTCAAATTTGGTGGGGGTTAGGTAAATTCTTCAGTTGATTTGAGATGGAATGACCCTATATAAAAATGTATGTATGTATGTATGCATGTTCCCTATAGACTCCTAAACCGTTTGACCAATCGGAACCAAATTTTGCACAGTTATTCTGTAGGTCCCGGCGCAACTCTTCGTGCATAAATGGAGAAAAAATTCGCGCGGGGAACAAAGTTATTCGCGTTTTTCGATTTTTTTTTTGACACGCCCTATACGGATACCCTTACTTTACCTGGCCATTCTTGCTCACTCCGCTTTCGCTAGATGGTGCTCTTAATCTATCATATAAGTGTACTGATTGATGGCCAAAAATCTAAATATATTTTTTAAAATCGATCAGTTATCCCACCCTGTATGTACGGAAAGTGGTTTGTTGGTATAATACTATAATAACCACTGGCAATCACGGCCTAGCAGTCAAGGCAGCCGAAGGCATATAACTATAATCTATTATGGTCCGCCCTGTGAGGCCGAAGGCCGAGCAACCACTGGCAATCACGGACCAGCAGTCAAGGCAGCCGTAGGCATACAAATATAATCTATTATGGTCCGCCCTGTGAGGCCGAAGGCCGAACAACTATGGCCTTCACGGATCTATTATGGTCCTCCCCCTGTGAGGCGTCTTCGTTGTTTGTTTTTGCGCCGGAAAACAAATCGAAAAACATTGTTTATCATATCGCTCTCTACTGATTTCGATTCCATTTTAATAAATCACATTGAAGTTTGAACTATCTATGTTTTATTATCACTCTGGAGTTTATCTGAAGGTGTTACATTGAGGCGAGACGAAGTTCTTTTTTACTTATTTAGGTTGTGTCAGAGGGGGGAGTAAATTTTCGTATTCTGCGTGATTTGCGTGATCAACTAAGTTGTTCACCGGTAGGTGGCGCCTTTTATTTTTAAATATAGTAAATCTTTTAATCCTTTTCATTTATAATAAAAATACTATATAAACCAAATGACTTATTATGACTTAAATGTGTTGAACGTGAACTAAAAATGTCTTTACAAAAAATGGCTTTGCGAGTATTAAATAAGGTTGTGGAAGGGGCGCTAAACAGGGCTTTATCGTTCGCTAAATATGAAGATTGGGAAGTAAAAGAGAAATTCACCCAAGCCACTATAAAATCTTTAAAAGAAGTATTGCAAGATTTTGGCGGAAACCCCATGCATAGGGATGCATTAAATATTGCAAAAAGGAAAGTCGCAGAAAAACGTATACGGAAAAGAAAAAGAGAAGAAAAATTGGCTGCGGCCTATATGAAGAAGAAACGGAAAGAAGAACAGGAATTGGCAATATCGCTGCGTGCTTTCGAAAATTCCTTATTAGAAGACGAAGGGGAGGAGGAAAAGGAAGAACACAAAGAACAAGAGTAATTGGCAAAAATAAAATAAAGTAAAATTAGAAATTATTGTGGTTTTTGTGAACTAGACAAAACATTCAAAATTCGTTGTATTATGGAACAAAAAAAATTTTTTTTAATGCTCGTTGAATCATAAAAATATATAAACGATAATGAAAAATATTCCAGATTCTTCAATTTGATAAACAAATAATTAATAGTCAATCAGATAAGGTAGATTTGTTCCTTATTTTGACTAATTTTATAAATTGTATGTTATTTTGACGAATTTTAGTATGTTAAAGTACGAACAATTACCTAACGAAATCCGTCGAAAAATCTCAGAAGACCAGTTTAAACATAAACACTTTTGAGTTGGTAGTAACACTTAATAGGTTTTTTTTTACATTTTTAGGTAAATCGAGTGCTTCAAAACTTATATTCTGTGTTAGGGACTTTTTTCAACATTAATTTTCTTCGTTTTTGCCATTCGAATGACGACCCTTTTTAATTTATAAATGAAGTTGTTAGTTTAAATAACAAAACTTTAGCGATTTCATTTTTCTTCCTCTTTTATCCATTATGTACTATATAATTTTGAAAAAAAATGCCTGATTTTATAACCCTCTTAACAAATTTTAAGTGCAAAAGTGGACAATGAATGTGAAGTTTCAAGAGACACCCGAAACCATACTCTGAACCAGGTATAAGTAGAACACAAAATAATTATGGATTTCGGATCCATGTTTATTTTCTTTAATAAATAATTTTTTAAATTATTCATTCCTAAAAAAGGGAAGAATTTTGACGTTGACCTCCTATAGAAATCACATTTTAAAATTTTCAATCGGAATATAATATACAACCAGTTATCATAAAATAACCAACATGTAGTATATAAACAAGTCGAGCCTTTTTCATAAACTACAAATACTGCAAAATGTACCTACTTTCCTTGAAGTAAAATGCACACAAGCGACATTAATTTAATTTGTCAAGGTTAATTGCTTGAATTTGAAACCCTGCTACGGACGTGTCAACTTATAACAAAATTTAACTTTCACTCATATTGTGCGAAGGTTCGCATTCACACCGAAGGAACATCGAGCAACTTTTAGGTTTTCGTTTCATGTTAGCATTCTAGTAAATATAAACATCAAGTTGTTCGATACTACTTTGGTGTAACGGCACTTAATTTACCATGCTAAAATTCTAAATTTTATCCTATCGACACTGCCGTTGTCAAAAATCACATGCAAATTTAACTTATACATACAATTAACTCACCATGATTTGTAGAATACTTCGACTAGAACGCCAATTCCATCTCGTTCGTTTCATCTGGATCACACACATTTTTGTTCGATAGAAACATTTTGTACACCTGCTTGGATTTTTCAAGGGCATCTGAAAAGTAAATTTACCCATATCAAAATCAACAAAATTACTTACTTACATTGAATTATAATAATAAAAATATACAAAAAATTAAAACTTACCACTGTAACCACATGATGTGGCGAGTTACATAACCAAGCTTCTTTTTCACATTTAGGTTTCCACTTTCAAACAAACTTTTAATTTACTACGTCTGTATATTATATGAAATGTTGAATTATTAATATAATTTTGCAATAATTATGCACACCTCAGAAAGTTTTAAATGATCTTAATTTTGTTATAATTAATAATGAACGCGTCAACGACGTGTAACTTTCGCGACCTTGATTAAAAATTGCAGACGCATTCTGATGGTAGCGTTCATTAAATAGAACTCGCGAACTCTGGCTGCGTTCATTAATTTCGAAATAGATCACAACTTACAACTGTAACCTAAAGTGAAGTTAATTTACCAATAAGTGAGGTGCAGTATTCCAGTGTCCACTGTCAAACAAATTTTTTATTTACTACGTTTGTAATAAATTAAATAAAATGTTGGATTATTAATATAATTGTATAATAATGAACGAGTCATTCTCGACCTTGATTAAAAATGTTGGATGAATTCTGATATTCTGATGGTGGTGTTAATTAAATAGCGCCCGCAAACCATAGGATACGTTCATTAATTTACAAATAAATTAACACTAGGGCAAGTGTAAAGATTCAAAGATTTAAAGGAAAGTTGAAAGATTTTAAAAGCGTTAAGGGTGCAAAAGGCACGCACCCCGCGAATCGAAGACAATCGGAATTACATCAATGTTATAGATAGCTTCAACTATGCCCTTAATGTGGACTTGAGCACCACATTCTCGTTAATCGCGTCCCAGAATGATTCACCCTGTTCGTATCGCATGGTCACGTCCAAAATATACACGCAACTACTTTGTTTGCATTGTTTAATTAAGAAATCGGGCTTTAGACGCCAACCATTTTCCGCGCCGAAGGACATCTGGGGCATGGTATAATCTATTTCAGACTGTTTCGCGAGTTTGCGCACGCTCCTGTCTGCCTATTAATCCGAAGTCCCTGACCAGCAAGACACCTGCCCAGTATTTGGGCTAGAGTCCCTATTCCTGTCCCGAATTATCTGCATCTGGGGTCTAGCTGGGGAAGCCACCGCGCTGGAGAATTTTGTGCACTACACAGGTGCTGGTACGCATTTTCAGGGTATCTATGAATCCCAAGTAACATTTTACCGTCATAAATGTACATATACCTTACAGAAATTTCCGTAACGGTAAAGCATTGATTTGCCCCTTTTGCAGTTACTGTATTGATGTATCATTTATGCATATATAAGGTACAGGTATTTTCGCAACGGTACGGCATTGATTTGCCCCTTTTGCAGTTACTGTATTGATGTATCATTTATGTACATATACATTACAGGTATTTTTGCAACGGTTCAGCATTGATTTGCCCCTTTTGCAGTTACTGTATTAGTACATCGTTTTTATACAGATTATGTGTTGATTTTTTATGAACGAGATATTTATTTAATAGAAAAAATAATTTTTATAAAAGATAAAATTTTTGATTTTTAAATATTTCTATTTTTTACATACTGCTAAATTGTTTCCCTGTTGTCTGCGCCAGAATCTGAAAATTGACATTATAAATGTGATAATTTTTACTTACTTTTTTTTTCCGAGGCCAGGTTTTGAACCCAAGCTGTACTGTACCTATACGTCTGAAAACCAACTGCTAAGCCAACTCGACTACCTGGGTATACGGTATAAACTATGATATTTCTTATTTGATGGTCAATTTTATTTTCAATTCATAGATTAAAAATATTACCTAATATTGAATTAAAATAAATCAAATATTTTGCTTTGGTACTTTAAAATTTATTACATTATGAATTATTTTAAATAAAAGTTGTTATTTTGCACGTGTTTTGAAGAAAAATGCTACGACGCCGGCGTCACTTTAATTCGAATCGACAGCGGTGGTGGGATTAAATTTATTTAATTTAAATTTATTAAATTTTAATTTCCTGACTTTTAATTTCCAGAATTTTTATTTCAAATTTGGAGATTTTCGAAGATTTTTGATTGTTATTATTTGCGCCGTAGTTTTTCTTAAAAATCCGTATTGAAGTAACGAAGTTAGAAACTTTTTCAATATTTAGAAAATCAAAAATTTGATACATAGTTGAAATAAAGATTTATGATTACTAGAAAGACAAAAGACCGATTCCCCAACTATAATATTATTCCTTTCTCATTATAGGAAAAAAAAATATTGGAGAATGTAAGAAATCTCGATGGCGTAATGGTAAATAGACACGATGGTACCTTTGGCAATCCGTTGTACAGTGGTTCAACTCCCAAGCCGGCAAAGTTATTTTAAAAATAAATTTCCTAATTAATTAATTTTTTAATATTTTTATTAATAAATATTATAAACACAGTTATTTATCGGTCTTAAAACTTTAAAAGGGCCTTTAGTTAATTAGCTATTAGAAAACATAAAATATTTAAAATACACGTTTTACATTAGCTAGTTAACTAAAGGGCTTTTTATATGGGTTGATAATACCGGACGTAAGAGGTTTAAAATTTCCGCCCCCAATTTAGAAATTTGACCGCCCTTCTTACCCCAATAATATCTCATATAATAATTATTGTAATATAAAATGCTTATCATAATTTGTAACCAATCAGAAACAAGAGTTTTTCTAACGGCGAAATTTTTTTTTATACATAATCTTGATACATAAATAACTATAATGTTACATATTTTTTACATTTCAATATTAATAAAAATTATAAAAAGCGCGTCTCGAAATTTAATTTAATAAAAAGGGATTTTGGAGAATAAGACGGATTTTTATTTATAAAATTATTATATTATATCTACGAGTATATATTTCATAATATTTTATTATGTACTTATTAAAGTAGTCATGGACAATATCAAAACCGTGAAATAAATATCACAAAGTTTAACTAATAAATCATCTTTACATATTATATACCGGAATTGTAAGCGACTGAAACTTTACTATTTAATCTACACTTTCAGGTATCAAACCGGTGATGAAAATATCGTACCGTCCATCTTATAAAATACCTGTATATGTTAGACATTGCTTTTATTGTAACAAAACGAAACGATTAAAACATTACCTAATCGGTACCGTATGTTCAACTATATTTTAGTTAATAAACTTTCAGTGCCGATCCGATAAAGCAATTGCATTCAGAATAACGGTGCGAAAATATGTACATTGAAACTATACCTAAACAGTACAGTGTAAATATGAACTAAAATTTATGTGCCGCTTAGGTACCATTTTGGTACTTAATTTTCAGGTAATAATTGTAATATAAAATGCGTATAATAATTTGTAACCAATGAGAAACAAGAGTTTTGTTAACGGTGAAATTTTTCTTCGTTCTGATTGGTTACAACTGTTTTAAAACGTAATTAAAATTCATTGATCTTTAAATTACTTATTTTTATAATAAATATTTTAATGTTACGTATGTTTCACATTTTAATATTAATAAAAATTATTATATTATATAATATATTTCATAATATGTTATTATGTACTTATTAAACCTGTCATGGACAAATATTATTATGTTGAACAATATCAAAACGGTGAGGTAAAAATCATAAAATTTAACCAATAAAGCATCTTTACATATTATATACCGGAATTGTAGCAACTAAAACATTACTATTTAAACTGTACTTTAAGGTATCAAACCGGTGATGGAAATATCGTACATTCCATCTTATAAAATACATGTACATGTTAGATATCGCTTTTATAGTAACAAAACAAAACGATCAAAACATTACCTAAACGGTACCGTATGTTCAAATATATTTTAGCTAATAAAATTTCAATGCCGATCCGATACAACAATTGCCTTCAGAATAACGGTCCGAAAATATGTACATTGAAACTATACCTAAACAGTACAGTGTAAATATGAACTAAAATTTATGTGCCGCTTAGGTACCATTTTGGTACTTAATTTTCAGGTATGAAAATATATGTACATATTCGTTATACTTCAATGGTATACCGGTATAAAACCGACGTTGATGTTACTTGGGATGCCCTCGATTGACCTCATGGTGCAAGTGAGGGTGGAAAATTATAACCAAGGGAAAGTGACAGCAACCAAGAGAGAAAATCACATCAAACTCATGGAGGCATGGCAAGACCGGTGGTCCAGGGGAGAGAAGGGCAGCGGAAGAAATGGCGATAGTCGAAACACGTTGTCATCATGAAGTGGGGTTTTAGTCGGTAGAAATTGGACACTACAACACCACAACATCGGGGTGGTGTCTTTCGAAGATTTCCCCACTCCCAACGCATAAAAAAGGGTATCTATGAACTCGCCAGGTCGTAGGGCGAATGGGTTCATTAACCAATTTGATAGGGGGTTATTTTTGGAGGCCTTCATCTCTTTACCCTGCGTTACCAACTTCGGCCATTCTTCGTGCTCCTATCATTTCACAACGAGCTCACACCCACAGTCGTTGACCAATTACTTCGCACGTGAACCGAAATTACTCCGCTGTGCCAATCACCAAAGTGCTTCCGGTGGAGTGATGCATCGACCTTCAACGTTTGGTTTGCAGATGTGGTTTTGTCTCCTTTATTTCAGGGCGTTCCATATTAACTTCATTAGATTGTTCTTCCAATTGTGTCGCATCTTATTAAAGCTAAAATCTCGTCGCTTCGTAGGGCATGCACCAGGAGGTATTTTTATATACAGTTTTTTTTAAATACATATTTTAAGAATTATTATTAAACACGAGTAATAAAGTTAGCAGATTAAAGAATAAACATATTAAGTTATTATTACATTTTTTTAAAAACATTGGCGACTACATAAAAGATTGAAGACCAAACCTAAAACGATGTGGTATAATTGGAAACCCATATTTTGACAAAGTCTAGCAAGTAAATTTTTGATGGGATAAGAAAAAATGTTTTTTGAAAACTGAATATTTGCAGAAATTGAAGGATCCATATATTATTTTATTAATAGCATTACATTCTATTACAGAATTTAGCTGTCCTTTCGGACTTACAAGATCCGTTTATTGCGATGGGTCAATCCTCTTATTTACAATTAATTATTTACAGGTCCCGATGTGTTTTAGCATCTATTACAATCGTTCTCCAGGCTGCGCGTTCCATTACTTTCTGCCTCCATCCTCTTTCTCCCATCTTCTCCAGGTTTCTCTATTACTCCATCGCTCCATCCATAATATCCATAATAATATATATGTAGTTATTATGGCTCCTCCTGCCAATGATGAAGAATTTTTGATTTTCCAGGTCGCTGATCACAAAATACTCACAGTATTTCCAGGATCTATGCATGTTGTTGCTATGTGGTCAACAAGTGCCAACCGCCATAAATTTGTAATGTACGTACTAATTTATTTGAACTACAATAATCCATAAAACCGATATTTTGTTATATTTCAATATATCAACTTGATTAAAGATTGAAAAGTATGGATATACATATTGTAGATTTCAACAAAGAACTTGGGCAATATTTCAAGGTGTGGCGTTGAAGTTCGATTTTAAAAACAAATTGATACAAGCATGATACTAGCCTTTATCAAATACAATGATAATTTTTAGTTAGTATTTGAATTGTGTTAATTTGGGAGTAGTTTTCGCGAATTTTCGTTACTACATCTTTTTGGACAATACAGTATACGTATTAAATTGACATTGTTTTTCATTTCATTCTTACATCCATTTGACATTGTGACAGTGTTTTTTCAATCCGATTTTTTCGGGATTTGTTTCGCTAACGGAATTTGGAATTTTTTGGATTTCCGGACTTCCATTGAAACATATCGACATCTTGTCTTCTGTTGAAGGATTTTCACATCTAATGGGTGAGTACACATTTTTGTAGTTAATTGCTTCACAAATTTCTTTCATCAGCATCTGAAGGTTTTCCTTTCTATATGATATCGCTTATCGCTGTTAGTTTGACAAACACTTTGTTAAAGTTTGATGCATTTTTGACTCTATTGTGACCTTTGTTACAATCTTATCGACCATATACCAGAATACATCTGAAAGATAAGAAATCTATTTGTGCTAGTTATATTTTTATTTTGGTTGATTTTACATACAATTGGTGCGAATATTTTGGGTTAATCTCTTGAATTTGCTGTCGATTAGAAAGTTTTGAGATATAGATGGTCATAGCTTTGGCTATGACCAATTAGCAAGTAAATTAGTAAATTTAAGTAAATTTCGCATTAGCAGTACTAGCTAATGCGAAACGCTCGGATCGAATCCTGGCAGGGTAAGAACTTTATTCTGGCCGTCTCTCCTCGGAAGGCCAAGGCAAACCACCGAGGTAATTTGCCAAGAGCGCCCATCTCAACATGAAGTGTATTACACTTCCCGTGGTTCGGAGCCCACGTTAAACAAGTAGGTCCTCTTTGTATGTGAAAACACTTGGAACGCACATCTTATGCATAGAAAGAGATGGGTCACGACGTTCGGAAACGAACAATACGACTTACAAGAACAAGAAAGTTTTATCCAATACTTTATTTGTTTATGGTACTATGATTTTTGCAAAGAATTTATCAACAGAACTGCGTGCAATTGTATGTTTTATAGTTTCCTCAAACTATATACATTGAGGACAGCATCGTGTACGGACAACCTTAACAATTCATTATGAAAATTAGGGCACAAAAATCACATATTTGTTTCAGCAAGGTGAATAATTAGGGGGTTCGATAATTTGACAAATGAAACGCTTACTTGCTCAAGAGTTGTATTTAGTTTTTCGAAAGCTGCTCTTTGTTAGGCTACTATAGAAGCATATTGTCGCATTATTATATCTTCCGCTTCGTTAAAATTGGCTTCTTCATTTAATTTTTTTCCATATTAAGACCTAATTCACTTAAATTTTCTGCGCTTGTAACTGCGACCATACTAAGAACATCTAATAAATGTTGTGCGATCTCACTTAAGGGCGTTCCTGGTAGGTCAACTCCATAAAATAAATTCTGTTTTACAAAAAAATTGTTTAATGTTTTTAAAAGTAAATAATACCATGTAATTAAATAGCCACATCTTGCTATGTTTTTTTATTGAGCCATTGTCACATAAATTTAATTTAAGAACCAATCCGTCCCAAATTTCTTCAACAGCATTGGGATCATTCGGATTACATTTGTTCTTCTTAAATGTTTCACTGCTCAGTTGGTATTCAATGAAGCAACATTTTTGATGTACTAACAAGATGAAATTCGCGTTCCAAGTAAAACTCTCTATAAAACTATTTTCAGTATTAAGTTTTTCGAAATATGACTGATGTTCGGCTGCTGTATCCGTATTTTCTGTTATTATTGTATTTTCTGAAATTTTACTTTTTCTTTAAAATTCCAAATTTTTTTGGTCTATTTATTACTAGGTAATAGTTTAAAAACTTACGCTGCATGTATTTCACTATTTTAATAGGGTTTCTTTTGCTACGTTTTGCAGATGTCTCCAGTTCTGAATTGATAACCGAAGACATTTTACTAGACGGGCCAGGAAAAACGACATATGCCTTTAATTCTGCTCCGTTTATTTTGTTTATTCTGTTGGGCCTCTTCGCTTAAATCTTGTGCGCCTGTCACGGCGACCATACCAATAAGATCCAAAAGTTGTTGTTCGATTTCAATTAAGGGCTTTTCTGCTGGGCAACCTCCAGTTCTTTGACTATGTTTTAAAATTTTTTTGGCCTTGTGTGTACCGTCCGTGGTTGGAAAGTTCGGATTAGAATATCGATCCGCAGAAATGTTCAGATTTGAACGCGCAAAAAGTATTATATGTGTAATTTTCGCAGAGTAGGGAGGTCTCTGACCGGGCGACTGTTATGTAGTAGGGACACGAAGCGTTATCTGTGGACAATCCTGAAGCCGTCTCGCGTAGTTCGTCTATTGTGAAGGGGGACCTCTCCGATAGGGGGCTGATATTTCACGAATTCGAGATGGATATAGTCCGGTGGTGTCTCTTTCTCTCAGTTACCATCTCACACGATTAGCCAAGCCTCAAAGATCATCCTGCAGGGTGGCAAGAAGTTCCCCAAATAGAGGAGTTTACTGTCTTCGATGACGCGAGAGAGCCGCTTTTTAGCCCCCCTTTACTCTCGTTCAGCCACAATGCGAGCTTCAGTGTTTCAGGCTTTCTTCTGCGAGCCCCTTTGCAGCCTATTGGTGCCGAGGGTTTTTGCTAGGGGATTCTCCTCTTATGTCTTTGGACAGAGACCCCCACTCTGGTGACAGCATTAAAATCATTACCCATAATCACCGTCTCGCATCGTCACCTAAAGTGTCGTTCGGGGAGTAGTATGTAGTGGTTGAAGATTTTTGATTCCCCATATCTTAGCTCATGCGCACATTTTGCTCTCGCAATCCTCGACGTGCTCCGCCGTGAGAACATTGATGGAAACCCGGGGGTTTTCAAAAAGTCAAAGTTTCTCGGTCTAGAATTAAAGGAACTTCCATCCGAAGTTCCGTGAAAACTGAAAAGCCGCAAAATGTTAACAAACTGTTGAAACAAAATTTTGGAACAAACTGTTGAGAACAGTTGGGCTAGGGAGGGGATACTAATAATAGTCTTTTTCGAGTAACTAAACGCTGCTTGCGACAAAAATTTATACAAAATTATATTTATTAATTAAAAATAGAACATAGTGCAGTTTTTACTGATAAAAGCACTTTTTATTGTTTTTGCTTCGTTTCATCCACACTGGTGGGATCTTTTCCGTACTACATATTTTTCGGAACGTTGCTCTTTAGAGTAAAGTATTTACCAAGTTCGGAGCCGAACAAGTGTTCAGCATTAGGAGCAACACCCTTAGCCGCTTAAGCCGGAGACCGTATCTTTTTCGCAATTATTCAATTCATTTTCATTGGTTTATATAACAAGATCCATCGCATTCCTAGCGTTGTTTCTTGCTTTTATGTTCATCTATTAAATTTTCTATTGGAGCTTTTAAAACTTGAGTGACAAGACTCTTTAAGAAATGATAAACGGAAACCATTGTAATACGGATATATATCACCGGTATGTTGACCAAATTATCGTGGAATATTTTTAATGCTTCTAGATCGTTTCCAAACGCGTGACCAATTATAAAACTGTGACGATTTCATCAACTTCTTCAAATAGCTTTGAACTTTCGCTAACGATTTTCTACTATTTACGACTTTAAACATTTATGCCCGGGACTTCGTGTATTTTCTTCTTTTTCTTTATATACTTTAATCAAGTATTTCATAATTAAATCCAGATTCTCTATTACAATATATCACATCACTTTTTGAACAGTTTCTGTCGATAGATGTTATTGTAGGTGTTTCGCCCATGGTAATCCAATCGAAATCGTGAAAATATTCATGATCTCAAATACTCTCATATGGTTTATTATCTAATGGCCTAAAAATAATTCGGGTTCTGAAACCCATACATTTGAACCAAATCTCTTGCACTTCCATAAAAAATCTTTGAGAAATCCTACTCTAATTCTTCAAACGTTTCTGACTTGGTAAACGCATAACTACATCTGTCAAATAATCGCAGACCAGTAACCATTCGGTGAAAATACATCCACACGCCTACAAATATGATGCAAAAGTACTTCGGAACTACCGATTTGTTCCAGAATCATATACGAGGGTCAAACTGAATTTATTGAGAATAAAAAACACGGTTAATATTTCCTAGGATTTTATTTTAAATATGCTCAAAGTAATTCCCTCCAACAATGATACACTTGACCATTCTTTCTTTCCACTGCTTAAAAGCTCCCAACCAATCTTCTTTCGGAACACCTTCAAAATAAGTATGAACTGCGGTATCAATCTCTTCTTCAGACGAAAACCTTCTGCCCCGCAAATTTTTTTTAAGTCCAGAAAATAGCCAAAAGTCGCACATTGCTAAATCAGGTGAGTACGGCGGATGTTCTATGACTTTTATATTTTTTTCAGCCAAAAACTGGCGAGTTATAGCTGCCGAATGGGATGATGCATTATCATGGTGGAGCATAATTCCCTTGGCTGGAACTCTACTGAACACATCAGGTAAACATTTTTCAGTGTACCATTTAGCTGTAACTGTCTTTTGTCCATCTAGCTTAATGGCATTTACTAGGCCCGTACTTCTGAAGAATACCGCATACATAACTTTTTTCATAGCTAGCTGTTTCTTGATCATTGTTGGAGTTTCCTCATCTTCGTGAATCCATACACGACTGTCTTGACGAGTAGGTATGTCGAAAAAGGAAATATAAGTTTCGTCACCTGTCACGATTTTGGAATAAATTTGGTGTCCGCCATTATTTAACAAATTTAGAGTTTCATGGCAAATTCTTACACGCTCTGCTTTTTGGAAATCAGAAAGGTGATGCGGCACAAAACGACGGACCACTTTTTTTAAATGCATGTGATCGTGTATGATTGTTTTAACAGCTGAGGATCCAATCTTGAGTTGATGCTCTATTACCCCCATAAGTGGATTTATTGTCCTCTTTAATTATTTTTTTAGCAGCAGCAATGTTTTTGTCGGTAACAGCGGTAGAAGGACGTCCTGCTCCTTTTTGATGCTGAACGGAATTCTTTTCGCGTTAAAATTCCTTATGCCATCGGTAAATTGTAGCCAAGGAAGGTACTTGTTCACTAAAAGTTGAATCTAAACTCTCTTTGCACTCGTAAGCGCTTAAATCTTTTTTAAAATCATAATAAATCATGATTCGAAAAAGCTCTCTTGTTAATTCCATGTTTTCACTTGCAACGTCACTTTAAAAAATTAGTAACTTGAGTTATAACGAACGTATTTTCAACTTCTAAACTTTAAATGACAGATAAAGAGTTTCTCTAAATAATACCGTATGTTTTATTTTTAACAACTTACTAGATCTATTTTATTCTCAATAAATTCAGCTTGACCCTCGTATTGTATTGTACCAATCAAATTATTAATATGGTTCTGGTATACTTTGGTTTCATTTCCTTCCTTGTTTACAATTTGTTACAATGCAAAATCTATAATCCGAATATACCAATTTTCATCCAAATAAATTTTTCTGTCGTTAGATCACTGTGAATAATATCTCGCGAATGTTAAACTTCTTAAGCCAATACAATTTCTGCTAGGTAATATATTGCAGCAGCTAAATTGATAAGATCTTCTTTATGGAGATACGAAAGCAACTAACCCTTGATAGATTTAAGAATGAACACTTACTTCTGGATTATTCCAGAAGACTATTCTGAATAATAATAATAATAATAATAATTTTATTCATTATACCATAATTACACATTCACTTAACAAAATAAGAAAAAAATAAGAAGGCAAAAACGTCAACAACAAACACGGAGTACAATAAAAAAAAATACAAGTACACATTATGTACATAGAAAAACATAAAAAAACATCAAAACCCGTTGAAAAGCTCATCCAAATTATACGGCTCCAAATCCAAAACTAAACCATATGCCTCTCTTTTGAACTGCCCCAAACCGACAATATTATGAAACTTTGGTGGTAAGCTGTTGTAGAGTTTCAAACACATGTAATGAGGGCTACTTTCCGTACCCTAGAGAGAATGCAAGGGGTACAGGAAAACATTATTCCTAGTGGGATGAGAGTCTTGTTTTAAATTAGTTATAAATAACCCTTTATGCTTAAATAAGAAAACCAAACAATCAAAAATATAGAGTCCGCACATAGTGCACAAGTTATGTCTTCTAAACAACCCTCTACAGGTTGAGTTGAAAGGCAGTTTGAGTATGGTCCTTAAAGCCAACTTCTGCAAAATAAATACTTTATCCGCCGTAGAGGCATCGCCCCAGAAAATAATGCCAAACCTCATAACGGACTGAAAGTTCGCAAAGTACAGCACCCATAAAATGATGACGCTTAATTGCTCTCTCAAAACACGAAAGGAAAAAATCACAGTATTAAGCCTGCTGGATAGCTTACAAATATGTGCACGCCAACAGAGAGTACTGTCCCAGAGAACCCCCAAACAACGGCAGACATCTGAGACAGTCAAATGGCAGTTACCAGCACAAAGCGTAACCGGTGTTGCCACTCGAAAGCGGTTTGTCCTAAAAACAAAACACTCCGTTTTCTCGGCATTTAAACAAAGCCTGTTGATATTCAACCATTCCTTAATCAAACAGAAATGGTGCTCCAAGCTATATTCCAATTCACGAAAGGAATCAGACATTAAAAGCAACGTCGAGTCATCTACATAGATAATCATTCTATGAGGATAATTTTGAATGATAATTGGTAAGTCATTTATATAAATAATAAATAAAAGGGGCCCTAAAATGCTCCCTTGTTGAACTCCTAACTTAATTTCCCTGCGACGCGAAGAAAAAATAGCCCCATTTTCGGAAACCGATGTTGACTGCGAACGACCGGTTAGATAGCTAACGAAACATGATAAAGGAACTCCATAGTTGTGGAGCTTCTTCAAAAGAATTTTATCCTAATCGACACAGTCAAAGGCCTTTGACAGGTCCAGAAAAACACCACAAGGAATCCGCTTATTTTCGAGTCCTAAGCATATTGTAACGATATTTTGGCTCGTTCAAATTGCCCCTTGGGTAGCCAGGGTCTGAGGACGTCTTGTCGATTTTGGTTTTTACACTTTATTTTAAACTCGGGCGCCAAAAGCTTTTTAACGAGAAAAACTTTAAAACTTGTAAAACAAAAAATAATTCTGTGTAATTCAACAAAAATTTTATTTAAGAAAAAAAATATTTACAATTTAATTGATCAATTAATAATTCAGAATAAATGGAAAAAAATGATTTTAATATTTAGGAATTTACACTGTCAAAATATTTAATGAGTACGGCACTGGTGACGGACCATACATAACCTGTGAATATTGACTTTATATTGAACGTATTTACAATTTTTAGAAAATTAAGGTTACTATATTACTACTGCTTCTAAAATAATAACAGCTACTGAAACTTCGATTAGCAAAAATTCAACTGTATGTTCGGAACGGGTAAAGTTAGGAAGTGACTTCTTATATGGAAGGTTATCGAATCGGCAAATTTGGGTAAGTGATATTTCTTGATGAGAATTATCTACTCGGAAGTTCTTTTTTCAGCAAAAAGCCTAGAAACGAAAGCTTTCGCTAATCTGGACGGAGGAATTTTGTCTTTGACTAGAAACGTAGCCAAAGACGGTTTTTTTTGGAAATTTGATTATTGCCTAGAAACGTAAGCAATGAATCGAACAGGATATCTCGGAACGGTAGTTCGGATCGGGCGGATTGATTCGACGACGCTTTCTCGAAATTTCAGTCAGCCGTTCGTGTAGAAAAGGCAGAAACTTAAGGAATCAATTACCTTACTACCTTCCTCTGTTTGCAGCTTGCAAATGTTTGTTTACATTGGAACTAGTGACCTGTAATTCCGACATGCAAACAATACTTGGCTGGTATGCAACCAATCATACACCTGACATTATGTAATTGAATTTTCCAAATGTAATATTTTGCAAAATAAATCAATTAAAACATAATAATTCTTTACAGCTCGGGGGGTCCGTGAAGAACCGCGAACTGTATGCAAAACAAAATGCATATGCATGTTCCGTCTCACCAGTGATAACAACAAAAAAAAATGATTAATCATTGGGCTCAATGCCCAGCGCGCTTGAGCAACCGCTTCAACCGTTTGGCTCGGAGCTCCTTGGGCTTCCCATCACATAAGACGATGGACCGATATGGACCACTTTTTTTCATCCCATCATCTAGAATCCTCTGAATGATCCCAATTGAGGTGGGAATGGGGGGAGAGCTAATTATGTAGGCGTCCTTGGAACGGATTTCTCCGGGATGGCTCTAGACTCGTCTAATCGACTGGGGCCTGGCTGGTCTTCGATGGTCGGCAAAATCCAAGAGTCAGGTATAGCAGGCTCGGGGACCTCTCGGATGGTGAGGTCAGCGGTCCTCTCCTCAGAGGTTGCATTTGTCCGCCGTACTACGCGGATTTTTCGAGGTGGAGCTGTAACACTAAACTTTCTTTTATTAGCCACAGGGCTCTTACCTGATATAGTTGCAGCGGTCTGTGACACCACTGAGGGTTTATCGGTGGTCGCCATAGGGTGGGCACGTGGTGGAGCTGTAACACTAAACTTTCTTCTATTACCCACAGGGCTCTTACCTGATATAGTTGCAGCGGTCTGCGACACCCCTGAGGGTTTATCGGTGGTCACCATCGGGTGGGCACGTGGTGGAGCTACTCGCCTTCTTCCGGGAGGTGCTGAAACGGGTGAGGTTAAATCTAATTTAGACATACCTAACAGCACCTCTTCAAAGCTGGGCCTAGCTACGGGAGTAGTCACCCTACTGGTAACCAAGGTGGGTCTGGTAGGTCGGCGCCCCCATGGTGCTCCTTCGGGAGGATTGACCTGTAGCCTCCGGCGTTGTACCTCGGCGTCACGTTTGGCTCTCCGCCACAGTGGTCCTGGTAGGTGGTTGGATCGGGCCTTCCTCATAGTTTCTGACTTCACAGACGGCATAATGCGGCGTAAAACTTTCTAGTTAAAATTTCGAAACACTAAATGTGTGAAAATTTCTAAAATTTGTTGGTAGATATGCCTCTGCTATCATGAAAGGTGTTAAGATAACTAAGCAAAATTCAAACAGGGTCGTCTCCGGAAAATTTGATTCGAGCGGCGGCGGTCCTATCCATTGCACTTCCTCGGGGGGTCTTCTCGTCTTTGTTGCCGGGTGATTCATCGACAAAACGGAACCGGCGGAAGATTGTCGATTGAATCCGGATATGCAACTCGGAGACGGGTCGGCCTTACGGGGTGGAAATACAACTTCTATGACGATTTTGCTCTATCGGTGTCACGGGGACCCTGTCGGAATGGGAATATCTGCGGTCAGATTCTATCGGATTTAGTTTAACGACTTTTCGGTCGGGAGTCAATCGGATTTAGTTTAACGACTTTTTCGGTCGCGATCCTATCGGACTTAGTTTAACGACTTTTCGGTCGCGTGTGGATCTTCTTAAAGGAAAATCGTCCTCCATGGAAGTTTCCGGAAGCGGTGCTGGACTCACGGGGGTTCGTGATAACTTTCCCCTTTTCAGGTCTTTAACATGGACCTGGGTGTGGTTTGATCCTTCGGGGGTTACCAACTCTACCACCACCGGTGACAACACCCTGTCAATGACGTATGGGTCTTGAAATTTGGGGGCCAATTTGGCTATCACCTCAGTTATGGCACTCGATAAGATCCGTTGTCTTTTGTAGACTACGTCTCCCACTTGTGGGAGTCGGTCTCGTCGGCGGCGGTTATAATATCGACTCTGGGTGCTGAAGGCGGTGGCGAGGTTGGTTCGGGCGATCTCGCGTAAATCGGCTAACTGGCGTAGAGTTTGTTCTATTTCTCGTGGCCCCTCGTCGATAGGTCGCTCTTGCGAGCAGTATAGTTCCCTCCCGAAGTTCAGCAGACATGGGGGAAAATCCGGTGGACGCGTGTCGGGCCGTGTTCAGAGCAAACTGGATCTCTGGCAGCATTGCATCCCACTTCCTATGTTGATCTTCGCATGCTTGTACAAACATGGTACCAATGGTCTTGTTGGTCCTCTCGACCGGATTGCACTGTGGAGATTAAGGGGTAGTAAAGTTATGTTCGACTCCGTAGGCTTGAGTCAGTTGTTATAGTTCTTTGCTTTGAAAAAGGGCTGCGGATACTTATTGATCGATAGTTATTGTTAAAATCGTTTATTTCACCTTTCTTAAAAAGCGGCTTCACTATTGCGTTTTTAAGTTCATCGGGGAAATCGCATATTTAAAAATGACACACCGTCAAAACCACAACTAAGGCTTCAAAGTACGAGCTAAGTTCAGAATCTCAATTTCGGTGCATTCAAAAAGATAGAAAGAGCACCTTGTGGGATCGATAATACTACAAAAGTCCCTATCGGGCAGGTCTTTTAAAAGGTTTGGATCGATATCGCAAAAGTGATTATTCAAATCTTCAGCTAGTTTTTCCGAGTAAATCAAATCAGCATCATTATCCTTATTTGCTTTCGGTCTGAGTGACAATTTGTTAACAATTTGCCACATTGTTTTAGATTTGTTGTCCGACTGCACAATCTCATCATGAAAATGAGATTTCTTAAGAGATTTTAGCGTATCATTGTATTTGATTTTTGTAGCTCTATACAAATCTTTGAAGTTTTGATTATACTGAGAAACAGTGAGCAAAATGTCCATTCGGTTCTTTAACTGAGATAGCTGTTCAGAGCAAAGTATTTCCCTGCTGTTTTACTTCCCCTAGCACGAGCAGCCCGTACTGGGAAACAATCATCAAAATTTTTCAAAAAGACAGAAATAAAATTGTGCCATTGATCATTTACAAGATTATCTTCAATTTCATAGAGCGACTCCCAGTCAAGGTCAGCCAGTACCGATAAGAAATTATCAAAATTAGAGTCATTATAAATCCGCACAAGTGAGTTGCAAGTTACCTTGTGGAATGTAATCGGCATCATAAGCTTTTGGGCAGTATGATCTGATAGATGTGTAACGATCACACTACCCTTACAATTAGGAAAGTTTTCTTACCCCAAATTTAGATGAGCAAAAAGGTGTTCTTGGGAATGGGGGGGTAACCAAATAAAACACTGAATGCTTCCGCGACCGGTTTCGACTATGAACTAGTCTTCATCAGGCTGTTTATTTGAAATTAAAGTACAATTAGGATAACAGCAAGAACATGTAACATTTTTCCTACCTTAAGAAGCTGGATGTTCAATGGTTTTATGTTTGGATAAATACCCAACGTAGAATGTGGCAAAAATGTAGGCATACATGAATGATAGATAGTCCAGTAACACACAAAAACATAACAAGGGGCTAGATATTACACAAGTGTAAAAATAAAATTTAAAATTAACAGTTGTAAAAGAATAAAATTGTGGACATCTAACCTATTGCAATAAAATATCAAAAAACGATAAAAACACAATGCTAACAACATAAACCAACAAAAATCATAAGTTACTAACAAAAATTGCCAAACCGAACACTTCCTAGATAAAAGGTCGCAATCTCAAATGTCAGACATGAAATAAACAAACAAAACAAAACAATCCGCAATCACACAATACACATCAAGAGGCGAAAAAACACTGTACCGGTGCTACCTCAGCGACTTGGACTGGTGAACCATCAATAAACTCTTATAAAGAGTGTTAATTTGGTTGAAGTCAGTGATTTTGTTGACATTTCCTTCGTCCATTAAGATGTAAGCCGCTTCAAGGAAAGCCCTCTTTGGAAAACAGGGTTCCTCATTGAGGACCCTCTCATCGTTGGTGTTAAAACAGTGGTTCTTCTCTTTCAGGTGTTCAGATAATCCAGTAGCATCCGAACCATTTATCGCATCCCGTCTATGCTGTGCGATCCTGTTCGACAGAAGCTGCTTCGTCTGTCCCGTGTATGAGCTGCCGCACTCGCAGGTGATCCTATACACGACATTGCTCCTCTCCCCCGGTTTGACCCTGTCTTTCATTTTACTGAATAAAATGTTACCAAAATTGAATTTGTTGTAAAAGGCGATGGTCACTTGGTGTTCATCAACAAATTCTTTAAGAAGGGCCTTGATTCTGCCAGCCAGCTTAGGGTGGTAAGCAACCTTATGGAACCTCGAGATCACATCGCTCGGTACCCTCTAGATAGGTGAAGGAGTGGTAGTATTGCCACCAAATAAGGATAGGTCCACCAGCCTACCCGGATAATTGTTCTTGATTAATTGCCTCTTCAGTTCTAGGAATCTCAAACCTCTGCGGTTAGGGCTCACGCACGTAAGGATGCGTTTTTTAAGGGTATTGATTACCCCCATCTTTTGACACACAGGGTGTGACGAGTAGAAGTTTAACAACCTGTCGCTGGAAGAGTGCTTACGATAAAGATCTGTGGACAAGGAGCCATCAGGCTCCCTGAGCACCAGCAAATCCAAGAAGGGGATGGCACCATCCACCTCTGTCTCATAAGTAAAACCTAAGAGTTCTTCAAAGTCATTGAGGACATCCAGACAATCGTCAATCCTATCGGAAGGTACAGCTGTTAACATGTCATCGACATAGAGCATGAGGAAGGGAATCTCGAAGTCAACAGCCCCAAAAAAGTTACACAGGAGATCATGCATGACAAAGTTTGCAAAGATCGGCGAACACGGATCCCCCATCGCCGAGCCGACCTCCTGGGAATAGAAGCCGCCGTCGTACAGGAAATAACTGTTGTCAAAAATGGCCGCTACCATGTTCACAAATACATTTACCGGTATTCCGGTAAATTGGGAGATAAGGTCCCAATTATTCTTCAAAGATTTGATAACTGCTTTACTTACTGATGTACTTTAATTTCAAATAAACAGCCTGATGAAGACTAGTTCATAGTCGAAACCGGTCGCGGAAGCATTCAGTGTTTTATTTGGTTACCCCCCCATTCCCAAGAACACCTTTTTGCCTACCCTTACAATGTTCAGCATTCGTAAAAAAATTATCAATGCAAGACCTAGAATTGCCAAAAATGCGAGTGCATTCACAGTTATACAGATTTTGGCATTAAAGCTGAACAAAAGATTAGTTAAAATTTCACGGTTACATGAAAACCTACTAAAATCTGTATTAAAATCACCAGCGATATCAAAAACAGCTTTTTCATACAGGAGCTTGTTCAGAGATGGTTTAACCTTTCAATAAAAACATTAAAGTCTCTATTCGTCTATACACCGACATTACAATAAGACTGAAATTAGATAACTTAATTTGAACAGCCGCACATTCAAACACATACGGAACACTGAGCATTTCGAAATCAGTACGACGCACACACCTGAGATCGTTACGACAGAAAACGGCAGTACCACCAAGCTCACCCCTGCCCCGACAGAAAAACGAGATTAGGGTGTAGTTTGGTATCACATAAGCCGGCAACTCACATGCCGACTTCCAATGCTCCGTGATGCACAAAATCATGCAGTCAGTGTCTATTACCAAATCTTCAAGTGCATTAAGGCAGACCTATTGATTGAATGTTATGGTGAATAATGATCAGTTCAGTATTACTTAGTTTTACCCTTTCACTTTTATTTACATTTTTGGGGCTTGCCAGCCGCTTCCTACAATTAATATCCCGATGAAAGCAATTAATATCAAGTCTACTCACTCTACCCAAGTTCGAAAATGAGAGCATAGTTGCCGAGGGGTCGATTATATGCACTATTTCTTCCCCGCAGTCCTCGTATCCCGCTGAAAATCCTCTTGAGTTCTCGGTTTCATATGTAAATAACGCTTTACCAATACTCCCCTGGGCCAGATGGCTGCATCCATAGCTTTTTCTAAATTTTGTAGGTGAACAGTTACTTTAAAGGAGGAATAATGTTGAGGAAATTTGGGTGTAATGGAGTCACACTCAACCTCGGGAAATGGTTCTTTCAACATGGCTACCAGGCCATTAGCCTCGACATCAGGCAACAATCTGGAAACAAAAATAAAGGCCTTCTTAGGGACCGCCTGAATCTCAGAATCCTGTCTAATGCCAATAACTACAGCAGATGGATATCCCCTCCCATTACTTCTGCGCTTTCTTCTTCCACCAGCATGTATTCATTCACCATGAGATTTATCAAGTTGATCAGCAGAAGCATCGATTAAGGGTGGGTCACCCTGACTTTGTGTAGATTGGACAGACATAGAAGTTTTTGAGCCTGTATCAGCAGATTTTGATTTCAAGCCTGTATGAGGCTTCCCGCTCGGAGCATCTGCTGTTGCTGACCTAGCCTTCAATCTGTCCGAAGTTCGCCGCACATGATCTTTCTAAGGTTCTAGTTCATTTTCAGCTCATTCAGTGGTAGATTTATTTAGTTTATTTATATTTTTATTAATTTCAACTTCAACTAAAAACAAACTGACTTCTAGCAACACAACAATTGCAAAGCCACTTCAAATTGTCATTATTCAGCAAACAATTCAATTCGCTCTTCTTAACTGAGGCACAGTTTATGTGAAAATACTTTCCACAACTACCAGCGCATTTCACGTACGGATTATCCGCTAAAACAATCAAAACATCGCAGACACCGCAAGCCAACTCGCCTCGCAAAAATCGACACCAAAAACCGACACCAAAAATTGACACCAAAAGTCGACACGAAAAATCGGCACCACATGTATAATTCAAATTTATAGTTTATAATTTGAATATAAAGTAGATTATCGAATAACATCTTCACAAATGTTAAATAAATTATGCTATCCAGTATTATAGACAAGAAAGGTGTTTGGTACCGAAATATGTTACCAGTAAATTTGATGACCCTGTTGTGGTTGGGTATTTATATAATCTGCAGCCTAAATAACCAACGTATCGTAAAACTTGTAATGTCGACCTTGCACTTCACCTTAAATTTTAACATGGAACATGTTTTTACGGTCGTTACCTCGCAAAAATCGACATCAAAAACCGACACCAAAAACCGACACCAAAATTCGACACGAAAAATCGGCACCACATGTATAATTCAAATTTATAGTTTATAATTTGAATATAGAGTAGATTATCGAATAACATCTTAGCATTCACAATAATGAATTTTCAATAACAAAATTTTTATTAGCAAAAATTTAAATCCGAAACCGAGCGCAAAAAAAATTTGATTATATAGTAAATTTTTATTACCAACACAAAAATTAAGGTATTATCCTATTATAACCAACACGGTTACACAACTACGCCGCACTTCGGAAAACAGTGAGAAGAAAAAACGAGATAGGCACCCCTAAATCTCGAGGAAAACTATGATAAACCGTTTAGTACCGAAAAACATGTTCCATGTTAAAGATATTAGTCGGAGACTAAAATAGAAGGAACCCGGGGCTCAAGGGGGCGGAGCCCCTTTGCGAGGCGCGGAGCGCCGAGTTTTTATATTTATTACCAATCACAAATTTTTACTATATAAGAGTCACAATAAATTGTAATAATATCAAAAACAAAAAGCGCAACAAGAAAAATAAAATGTCCGGAACTGGACGGAAATGTCCAGCAATCGTGGCGCTGGTTCTTCTGTAACCACTTTCCCTAATAATCCAAACAATGGAAACCAATCGGCAAATAGTGGTCCAAATCGAACAAATGATAACCGTAGCAATGTCGCTAGTTCCAATTGGAGAGCTTCCACAGTCCAAAATAGGAACAATGATCACACGTATCAGAACAGAAATCGTCAAGTGCCCCGAAGAACTCAACCAGTAAATCAATCTGGCCAATACCAGGCGGTGAATTAATACGACCATAATCAAAGTGATCGTTATGGTGCTGCAAGTGAAACCACCAGTTATGGAAGTCACGAACAGGGCAATACCGCCCAATATGGTCAACATCGCGGAAATTAAATCGTACTGGCGATAATTCGAATTATAACCATAACGCAGAACGCAGGTATAATAATGGTCCATGTGGTAACTCGCAAAATTATAATACGTCCCATTATGGAGCCCAAAGACGAAACATTGTAGATCATAACGGCCAAGATTGGACGATACCTTTACCGAGAAACGAGCGCATGGAAACCGCGTTATTTGATTCCGTCAACAGAAGTGCTGGGATAAACTTCGATAAATGCGATGATATCCCCGTGGAAGCTGAAGGAGAGAACGTTCCTTCTCACATTACATCGTTCGACGAAGTTAACTTGACCGAAATAATTCGGAACAACATAAAATTGGCTGGATACGAAGTTCCTACTCCTGTACAGAAGTACGCAATTCCGTTCGCTTTAGCCAAACGAGATATTATGGCATGCGCCCAAACTGGTTCAGGGAAAACTGCCGCATTCTTGGTCCCAATACTGAACCAAATTTACGAACAATGACCTCAATGTAAAACTCAAAAACGTGGTTATCGAGGTATGCAACGGCCATTTGGTTTGGTTTTGGCCCCTACCCGTGAATTGGCGACGCAAATCTACGATGAGAGTAAAAAGTTTTCGTATCGGGCTCGCGTGAGACCATGTGTTGTGTATGGTGGTACTCCCATCGGGGACCAATTGAGAGATTTGGGGAGAGGCTGCCAATTTCTGGTAGCCACTCCTGGTCGCTTGATCGATTTAATCGAACGTGGTAAAATTGGATTAGACCAATGTCGTTATCTAGTTCTCGATGAAGCTGATCGAATGCTCGATATGGGTTTCGAGCCCCAAACTCGGAAAATTCTCGAAACTCCAAATATGCCAAAGTCTGGAGAGCGTCAAACCTTCATGTTTTCTGCCACGTTTCCCTATAAAATCCAAAGGTTAGCATCGCGCTTTTTACAGGACTTCATATTTTTGACTGTTGGTCGTGTGGGATCCATTTCGGAAAACATTACTCAAAATGTTGCATGGGTTGAAGATAACGATAAGAGGTCGTATTTACTGGATATAATGTCGCAAGAAAGTTTGAAACCTTCTCAGGAATGCCTGACTCTTGTGTTTGTGGAAACGAAGAGACGTGCGAATGATTTAGAGAATTATTTATATAATCGAGGTTTTCCGGCTACGTGTATTCATGGTGATCGGTGTCAAAGAGATCGTGAAGAAGCTTTGCTGAACTTTCGTTCTGGTAGAAGTTCAATTCTTGTTGCTACCGCGGTTGCTTCTAGAGGAATCGACATTCCTAATGTGAAGCATGTGGTCAACTTTGATTTGTCTACCGACATCGATGAATACGTTTACAGGATTGGACGTCCAGGACGTGCAGGAAATGTAGGCGTTTCTACATCGTTTTTCAATCGAAGAAATTACGGTATTAAAGGAGATATTGCTAACGTTTTAGCCGAAGCCAACCAAGCCGTTCCTGATTTTCTGAAATCTTGGACGTAGACGGTGTTCGATCCCTCGAGCAAAATATATACAGTTTTTTTTTTAAATATTATTTTGATAATTTGTATTGTTTTAATGTTTAACGTTAGTAAATAAGAGTTTTTTAAATTTATTTAAAGAGTTTAAATGTTACATGATAGTTGAAAAATGGATTAAAATGTATGACAGTTTTAAAAGTAAAAATTTTAAAATAAAAATAATTTGATGTCGTAATTCGTATAGTAAAATGGGTCGTTATAAAATAGTGCACTACATAATTTACACTGGACGGGTTATTAATATTGTCTATTTATAATTTTTGTTGACTAAATCAAACACTCGCTGTTTGTGATTTTCTCACTCAACATCTCAATGATTTGTGCCAAGTTTTAATTTTCCATTATGATGTATATAGTAGGCACATAGATAATATATCAAGTCATTTTCTTTCAAAGTTGCAAAATACTTAACAAGGCTTCCATTTAAAATTTTATAAATAAATAAACATTTTGTTTTTGTTTATTACCTGAAGATATTATTTGATTTATTTATTTTTGGATAAACAATAAAACGAATTTACAAATGATATAACAAAACCGATAGTTTAACGTGTAATTCTAACCACGGCTTAAATAATGTGGGAGCGATCGGGATTCGAACCTTTACAAACAGTGATTAAATTTAACTTCAAATAAAACCCGATATTCTTGATAGCGCACCAGCAATAAATTAATTCATAATTTAAAAAATTAAGTAATTTTGAGAAAAGTTGCTTATGAAAAAATACTTCCAACAGTGCGGGTTTATTTTAAAATTTGTTTAAAGTAAATCAGCCAAAAGAAATTAACGAAAATTATGTGTTCTGCAATATAATCCAGATATAAAAAATACTTCCGATGGAATGCTCACGTTACATTTTAAATTTATCTTTATAACAAAAGAATGAAACTTATGTGAAAATTTATGAAGCTGAAATTAGAACTCAATATTTTTAAAATACGATCTGACTCAGCCCTACACACCGCGCTTTCCAGTTGGATATGCACTATAAATTCGATCAGAAATCGAAAAAAAAAGTTTATTCAAACAACAGTTTAGTCGGTACAGCGACGTGGGCGATTAAAAAATTCGGCGCTCCGCGCTTCGCAAAGGGGCTCCGCCACCCTGACCCCCCGGATTCCTTCTATTTTAGTCTCCGACTAATATCTTTAACATGGAACATGTTTTTCGGTACTAAACCGTTTATCATAGTTCTACTCGAGATTTAGGGGTGCCTATCTCGTTTCTTCTTCTTACTGTTGGTCATAATAGGGTAATCCCTTATAATTTTTGTGTTGGTAATAAAAATTTAATAAGCAAATTTTCTTTTTGCGCTCGGTTTCGGATTTAAATTTTTGCTAATAAAAATTTTGTTATTGAAAATTCATTATTGTGAATGCGAAGATGTTATTCGATAATCTACTCTATATTCAAATTATAAACTATAAATTTGAATTATACATGTGGTGCCGATTTTTCGTGTCGAATTTTCCGCTTGCCTTGTGCGGTATTCACCGATTTAGTTTTCGGTATGGTTTCTTCGTGGAGGACTTCTGGGCCAAATCTTTTTTTGGCTTTTTGGTCGAAGATTTCGAGGGCAAATCATTTTTAGCCGCTCTTTTACGTTTTTGTGCTGCTTTATCTGATGCATCATCATCTGAACGTTGATTGTCGACGCCTTCAACATCTTCGTCGTTGCTTTCGCAACTATTAAATGTGGAATCACATACAGTGTCATCGATATCGTCGCTATCATAGTCCACGTAATCCACATCTTCATTTTCTTCATTCATTTTCGTTACCCGTCTCCTTGATCACTTCAAGAGGTCTCCAGATATTCCCATCTACACCTATTTAAAAGGAGGTGCTGGTGTTGGAAAATCTCACATGATTCGGATTCTCTACCAAACATTGATAAGAGTAGGAAGGAGTACGGTATATAAATTTTTTAAGTTTAATATAAGTTCGTCTCATTTAATAACTTGTTCATCATAATTATTAATGCAATCATTAATAGGAGGAATCAGTACGTCATTGAGTGATTTTGTTCATCACATTTATGTACACGTACGTCCGTACAACAAAATCTTAAAGCATTTTTGATAAATTCGTTCATCATAATGATGATAGTTAATCACAATGATAAAATAAATTGATGAAATCGAATTCATTGTATTGATGCGCCATTCGTCGTTCATCAAACTTAATCGATGATTCAGTAATTTATATGATGATTGATTCATCACCATGATAAATAAGAAATTGATGAAATCATATTCTTTATATTGATGAGTCGCTCTTCAATTCACAAATGTAATGGATAATTTTGTTGATTATATTGATGATTTTGTCATCAAAATGATGAATTTTACTTGATTAATGGTGTTAATCAATGTGATGTACCACATTTTTCTCAGTGCATGAGATCTTTTATTTCGGATAGTTCATATTGTGCTTTGGATTTCTTGGACCAGTTATAACCCTAATTTTATTCGTTATTTTTCTTTATTCCTTTATATTTTTAATTTATTGCACTTATTATATATTAATAATTTTATTATTAATTTTTAATTTATTATTTATTATTATTAATCTATATAGTTATATAAAAATCGTGTGAAAAATGTATAGTAATTCATCAATTGATAGCGGCTGGGCCGATTTGGCTCAAATTTTTTTTAAGTTGTTCGTATATAATCGCCAGGAGAAGGTTTTTACGAAAGAAAAAATTAGAAAAGTTGTCCAGAAAATTGAAAAATTCGGGAAATATTCGTTAGCAATTTTTTACTTTCAATAGATGGCGTTCATGGCGGACCTATCGTTTAACAAAATTGCGTCGTCGGCAGGTGGCGCGACAATAAAAAAATATTTTGCTACTAATAAAAATTGTGGCACCATGTGAAGACATGTGCAAGTGGTTTTGCAAGAAGATCATAATTCAGATGTGCTAAATAGCTAATTAAAATTAATTATTTAATTTTTTAAATTGGTTTTAATTTGTGTGCAATTATTCTGGAATGGCTTTTCGAATGGAAAAATAGAAAATTCTTTGTGAAAACCCCGAAAATTTCGGAAAAACACGAAAAATTTGAATTTTAAAAGCAATAGTAGTCAAGAAAGATACTTCTGCCTATAAAATGCCCAATAGAAAGAAACATACCCTAGGTACAGACCTGGTAGAATAACATAAGATACACGCTCTACCCAGACATGCACAAACACATGACCCAATAGTGATGTACGATCCTGTTTTATATTGAAACAAAGTGTAATTAACGCATTATTAACGTAAATTCGTTGTCAACAATTTAGGAAAATAATTTTTGAAAGTAAGTAAAATTTAGTGATTGAAATTCAATGGGATATTTATCAATTCGATCATTTTTTCTGGAAATAAGTTTGCGTGTAAAAAGTGAGGTTGTCCAATTGGATTGCGGGCGCATTCATTGCGAAACATTCATTCCGTAAGTTTTTTTTTGAAGAGAATTTTCTTTACAACTTTGTTTTTTTTTAGGGACAGTTATTTGCTTGACTAATGCCTCCTATTAGACGATCAAACGACAAAATGTTACTAGAAGAAGACCAGTCGTAAATGTAGACTTGAATCGAGCTGCTTTCGAATACGATTCCGCAATCGCCTACAAAGATCTTCGCTGCGTTGATATCGGTTCATTGTCTTTCGTATGCCAGCATTGAAATGCATTGAAGTTTCAATCGGAAACCCCCGGCTTATGCTGCACTGGTGGCAAGGTGAAATTGCCCGTTTTGATTCATCCGCCAGAGCCATTGTATTCGTTTCTCTATGGAGATACAATCCAATCTAGACATTTCCTGGCGAATACACAAAAATATAACGGATGCTTTCAAATGACGTCGTTTGGAGCCGAAGTTGTTGATCAACCCGGTTACAATCCGAGTTATAAGGTAATGGCGTCTCAACGGCAAATTCACCATCGAGCGGGCGCTTTGTTACCACCACCAAACGAAGATCATAAGTTCCTTCTGAAGTATTTCGTTGGTGATTCGGCAATTGAACTCAATCAGCGTTGTGCCATTTTTACTGCGACTAAACGTGAAATGATCGAACAACATTGTTTATCATATCGTTCTCTACTGATTTCGATTCCATTTAAATAAATCACATTGAAATTTGAACTATCTATGTTTTATTATCACTCTGGAGTTTATCTCAAGGTGTTAAATTGAGGCGAGACGAAGTTCTTTTTTACTTTTATAGGTTGTGTCAGAGGGGGGAGTAAATTTTCGTATTCTGCGTGATTTGCGTGATCAACTAAGTTGTTCACCGGTAGGTGGCCGATGAGTTTTTGAAATTAAAATCTGTATTTGTATTTTTATTATTGTTATTATTACAATTATTTGTTTTAATCCTTTTATTTTTAAATATAATTAATCTTTTAATCCTTTTTATTTATAATAAATAAATACTATATAAACCAAATGACTTATTATGACTTAATGTGTTGAACGTGAACTAAAAATGTCTTTACAAAAAATGCCTTTACGAGAATTAAATAAGGTTGTGGAAGGGGCGTTAAACAAGGCTTTATCGTTAGCTAAATATGAAGATTGGGAAGTAAAAGAGGAATTCACTCAAGCCACTATAAAACCTTTAAAAGAAGTATTGCAAGATTTTGGCGGAAACCCCATGCATAGTGATGCATTAACTATTGCAAAAAGGAAAGTCGCGGCAAAACGTATACGAAACAGAAAAAGAGAGGAAGAATTGGCTGCTGCCTATATGAAGAAGAAACAGAAAGAAGAACAGGAATTGGCAATATCGCTGCGTGCTTTTGAAAATTCCTTATTAGAAGACGAAGGGGAGAAGGAAATAGAAGAAGAGGTATTGCCAATATTGCTGTCCGATTTTGAAAATCCCTTATTAGAAGACGAAGGGGAGGAGGAAAAGGAAGAACACAAAGAACAAGAGTAATTGGCAAAAATAAAATAAAGTAAAATTAGAAATTATTGCGGTTTTTGTGAATACTTAACAGTTTTGTTAAACTTTTTTTTATTAAACCTTGATTTGTATTTTTTTGGCAAAAATAAAATAAAGTAAAATTAGAAATTATTGTGGATTTTGTGAATACTTAACAGTTTTGTTAAACTTTTTTTTATTAAACCTTGAATTGTATTTTTTATTAATTTATTTATTTAATCCTTTTTCAATACGTTTGGTATTTGCGATGACCAAATAAGTCGCAAGGTTATTATGCGGATTGGATCTAAAAAATACATGTAGGCAAATATTGAAATTTGGGCGGACAACGTCTGCCGGTTCAGCTAGTTTATTATAATTATTATTAATAATTTTATTATTATAATTAAGGGTATTTATAATTTGATTGGTACAATACAATATACTACATACATATGATTTTGGAACAAATCGGTAGTTTCGAAGTAGTGTTGCATCACATTTGTAGGCGTATGGGTGTGTTTTTACCAAATGGTTACTGGTCTGCGGTACTGCGGTTAATTGACGAATGTAGTGATGCGTTTACCAAATTTGAAACGATTGAAGAATTAGAGTGGGATTTCTCAAAGAGTTTTCATAGAAGTGCAAGAGATTTGGTTCTAAATTTATTGGTTTCAGAACACGAATTACGTTCAGGGGCATTAGAAAGCAAGCCATATGAAAGTATTTGAGATCATGAATATTTTTACGATTTCGCTTGAATTAACATGGGCGAAACACCTACAATTATATCTATCCACAGAGACTGTTCAAAAAGTGATGTGATATACTATTATCACAGACTCTGGATATAATTATGAAACACTTGATAAATTATATAAAGGAAAAAAAGATAAAATAAGAAGTGAATGTTCCTAGAAAGGTGAAGAAAAGGATTACGCTCTAATTTATATGAAACAGCTATAATTATATAATAGTAATAGTTGGACAACGAACCGGAAAATGATGATTTCTCGGAGTTAGAAATTAGTATTATTGTGTGTCCTTCCCTACTAAGAGCAAAAAGTCCGATCCTCCTGAGCATAAATGTTTAATAAATCGGAAAAAGCCATCAACAGGTTGGAACCTATTATATGTAGATTATCCACATCGCCATCACAGGATACACATAGGTAAGTATTTATGAATTGTGATTATTTTATTTTATCTATTAAGCCACATAATAGCATTGTTATCATGCAGTTTCGAAATGGCATATTCTAATTTGAATTTATCAGTACCTGAGATTAATAAACGTTTAAAAAATTTAAATGCAAGATGATGTAGTTTAGGTGATCTTTTCCAATTCCATGTATTGTATTCTATATCCTGGTTCGAAATAATAATAAAGCCTTCTTTTCTACTAATTGATGGCAAATATCAGTTGAAGAACAAAAGAGAAGTTTGGTACAGATGCTCTAAAACATTCTAATAAAAAATTTTGGCAAGTATGATAATAAAGAAGTCTATTGTTGCCTTAAAAACAAATGTCAAAGGAACGGCACGTACGTTTGTTGCCAGAAAGGCTTAAGGTGGTCATACCAAATCACATGTTTGCAGTGGCGTACACATTGACGCTGCGAACGAATCATTCAACTATTTTATTTGAATTATTTTTCTATAAGAAGATCCGCTAGATGAAGATTATGGAATTTATGCTATTGCTTGTGAAATGTGTTATTCGGGAATATTGGAAAGACCGTTGCGACAAAAAAGGTGTAGAAAATGTTTAGCGAAAGTTCAAAGCGATTTGAAGTTGATGAATCGTTATAGTTTTATAATTGGTCACGCGCTTGAAAACGATCTAGAAGCATTAAAAATATTGCACGATAATTTGGTCGACATATCGGTGATATATTCGCATAACAATGAATTTTAGTTTATGCGTTCTTAGCAGAATCTTGTCACTCAAGTTTTAAATGCTCCAACAGAAAACTTAATAGATGGACATAAAAGCAAGAAAAAACGCTTATTATAAAAACCAATGAAAATGAATTGAATAATTACGCAAAAGGGACGGTCTTCAGCTTACGCGGCTAAGGGTGTTGCTACTAATGCTGAATACTTGTTCGATTCCGAGCTTTGTAAAAGCTTAGTTATTCTAAAGAGTGGTGTTCCGAAAAATATGTAGTACGTAAAAGATCCAACCAGTGTGGATGAAGCGAATCAAAAATAACAAAAAATTCTTTATCAGTGAAAATTGCATTATGTTCTATTTTTAATTAATAAATAAAATTTGGCATAAATTTTTATCGCAAACAGCGTTTAGTTACGGGAAAAAGACTTTTATTAGCCTCCCCTCGTTAGCCCAGTCTGTTTTCAAAATTTTTCTTCGACAGTTTGTTAACATTTTACAGCGTATTAGTTTTCATGGAACTTGGGATGGAAACTCGTTTAATTCTAAACCGAAAAACTTTGACTTTTTGTAAGAAAGCATCTAAGTCGATTGACCCCACTTATACTGATGGGTCAATGCGGCCGATAGGCCGCCTGGACTGCCAGTTTAATTTAAATTGTACTTTACTTCTTTATATAACGGGTAACTGCGGCTTGAGCGATCTCTCGGTCGTCATTAGCCATCTAGTGCATGGATTATGCCTAAAACACATGAATATCGCAGTTAGACCTCGAGACACAAAACAATTCTGCTCAAGACAATCGCTTATAATGATGTATGCGTCCAAACATAACGCCACGTTCAGGGAAGTAGGAGGGTCTGATCAGGGTACACTGCTGACAGACCCAACCGGAGATCCACCTTTTAGGAATAGTAAAATCTCTGGTGCCAAAACCAAAAGGCGATAAAGGACCCGAAGAGAGAGGATAAAGCCTGAAACCCCGTGCAAGGCCTCGTATAATGTTCATGAAAATGCAAGGCTTAATAAGATTCAGCACCGCTCTTCCATACAGCAAGAGTTGCGCTGGATCTTCTGAACCCAAGCCCCCGGGTTGCTATCTATCTTCTCACGGCGGAGCACGTCGAGGATTGCGGGAAAAGTGAAATTATCGTTCATAAAAAAGGACAAAAAGGAAATTATCGTTGATTTGTGGTTTAATTAACTGTTCGAACACATTTTATTACGAGTATATGTATTATTCAAATAATACCACCTTTTTAACCTGTTATGACTGTATAATTGATTCTGAAGAAGTTTCATAATAGAAACGAAACTAGTCAATCATACATATTTGTTTTATTACATTGACCCATATCCCACGACTAGTCACCAAAAAATTTTACGTAACGATTGTGGTCACGACCTACATACAATAAAACAAAGACAGTTTCCAAGAAAGCACCATCGATGGTCAAAAATTATAATTTACGTAGTTACAAAACTGAAAACCAAGAATGCTCTTTACGTTCCTCTTCATCGTGCTCTCTTAGGTCTAGTCGAGCTAATCCATCAAAACAAAACTGAATCCCCAAAACAAAAGTTGCAAAAATCTGCAAAACGTAGCAAAATAAACCTTATTAAAATAATGAAATACATCCAGCGTTAGTTTTTAATTTATTACGTAGTGTTGGTGTGGTAGACCAACAAATTTTGTCATTTTAAAGAAAAAGCAAACCTTCAGAATATACACTAATAACACAAAATACCGTTAGAGAGAGTTTTACCTGGAAAGCCAATTTCATCTTGTTACTACATCAAAAATGTTGCATCATTGAATACGAACTGAGCAGTGAAGCATTTAAGAAGAACAAATGTAATCCGTATGATCCCAATGCTGTTGATGAAATTTGAGACGAATTGGTTCTTAAATTAAATTCGTGTGGCAATGGCTCAATAAAAAATATAGCAAGATGTGGCTATTTAATTACATAGAATTATTTACTTTTTAAAAAAATCGAACAATTTTTTTGTAAAACATAATTTATTTTATGGAAGTGACCTACCAGGAAAGCCCTTAAGTGAGATCGCACAACATTCATTAGATGTTCTTAGTATGGTCGCCGTTACAAGCGCAGAAAATTTAAGTGAAGTAGGCCTTAATATGGAAAAAAGTTAAATGAAGAAGCCAATTTTATAGAAGCGGCAGAATGATAGGAAAATGTTTTTCCCAAACGCTCTAGTGAAATGTCGTCGGTAATCAAATCAGGACAGGAGACATCTTCTACAAGACGTGACAAAAATGATCCTATTAAAATCGAATAATACGAGGGTCAAGCTGAATTTATTGAGAATAAAATAGTTCTAGTAAGTTGTTAAAAATAAAACATACGGTATTATTTAGAGAAACTCTTTATCTGTCATTTGAAGTTTAGAAGTTGAAAATACGTTCGTTATAACTCAAGTTACTAATTTTTTAAAGTGACATTGCAAGTGAAAACATGGAATTAACAAGAGAGCTTTTTCGAATCATGATTTATTATGATTTTAAAAAAGATTTAAGCGCTTACGAGTGCAAAGAGAGTTTAGATTCAACTTTTAGTGAACAAGCACCTTCCTTTGCTACAATTTACCGATGGTATAAAGAATTTGAACGCGAAAGGAATTCCGTTCAGCATCAAAAAGGAGCAGGACGTCCTTCTACCGCTGTTACCGACAAAAACATTGCTGCTGTTAAAAAAATAATTAAAGAGGACAATAAATCCACTTATGGGGTAATAGAGCATCAACTCAAGATTGGATCCTCAGCTGTTAAAACAATCATACACGATCACCTGCATTTAAAAAAAGTGGTCCGTCGTTTTGTGCCGCATCACCTTTCTGATTTCCAAAAAGCAGAGCGTGTAAGAATTTGCCATGAAACTCTAAATTTGTTAAATAATGGCGGACACCAAATTTATTCCAAAATCGTGACAGGTGACGAAACTTATATTTCCTTTTTCGACATGCCTGCTCGTCAAGAGAGTCGTGTATGGATTCACGAAGATGAGGAAACTCCAACAATGATCAAGAAACAGCGAGCTATGAAAAAAGTTATGTATGCGGTATTCTTCAGAAGTACGGGCCTAGTAAATGCCATTAAGCTAGATGGACAGAGACAGTTACAGCTAAATGGTACACTGAAAAATGTTTACCTGATGTGTTCAGTAGAGTTCCAGCCAAGGGAATTATGCTCCACCATGATAATGCATCATCCCATTCGGCAGCTATAACTCGCCAATTTTTGGCTGAACAAAATATAAAAGTCATAGAACATCCGCCGTACTCACCTGATTTAGCAATGTGCGACTTTTGGCTATTTTCTGGGCTTAAAAAAAATTTTCGGGGCAGAAGGTTTTCGTCTGAAGAAGAGATTGATACCGCAGTTCATACTTATTTTGAAGGTGTTCCGAAAGAAGATTGGTTGGGAGCTTTTAAGCAGTGGAAAGAAAGAATGGTCAAGTGTATCATTGTTGGAGGGAATTAATTTGAGCATATTTAAAATAAAATCCTAGAAAATATCAACCGTGTTTTTTATTCTCAATAAATTCAGCTTGACCCTCGTACGTACAGTGTAAGTTTTTAATTTATTACCTAGTGATGGTTTGGTAAACCATACAAATTTTGTAATTTTGCAGGCAATGTAAACCTTCGGAAAATATAATAATGCGACAATATGCACCTATATACGCCACTATATTTTCAACACTACCTGAACCGTAAGCACTAACTCATGGGTTGGGTTCCATGGGAGCGTTCCCAAAATCAATTAATCGTATCATTGGTGGAGTTAAAGAACCAACAATATTTTTGTTTTGCTTTGCAATATTTTTGTAGCTCCATAATGAAGAGAAACTTAAAAAAATAGTAGTATAAAATATAAAATAAAATAACTTTCCTTTGCGAGAAAAGAGAAAGCTAAAAATAAAATTGAAAGAGCAAACTACAGAGAAACGAAAAGTTAGTAATAAAATTACACAAAAGTTACAATGTACAAGTTTACAGGTACACACGAGACGAAACAAATAAGACGAAATCAATAAGCTGTATCAAAAATAAAACACTAAAAAAATATGTACTACTTTTGAACTACTCTTTTAGTTTGGCACCGGTTAATATGGTTCAATTTCAGGGCGACCGTTCAAAACGATAGATGCCCTTTAAGCCCCAGAAAGCAAAATACAAAGCAATGGGTCACTACTTCTGCCTAGACTTGGGCACTAAAAAGTTGCTCCGAAGAGCAAAGCGAAGTGTATGGAATTGTAAGCGTCTCGTACGAGTAGTTGAAATTACTAACCTATTTACAGTAAAAGAAGGAATCACCAGAAAAACTACGGAAATGTGGTTCACAATGACAATAACCAAAAGTAATCAATCAATTACCATGCGTGACAAAAAATATTGTTACAATAATCTACAATTACATTTATTATTTTCAAAATGTTGAGATAAGAATATTAATATATCAAACATACAATTGCACGCAGTGAAGTTGTTAAAATATTTATCTGCACGCATGTGTGGTGTACAGGAGATAATATCTTTATCAATTTTTTGTAAAAATCATAGAACCACAAACAAATAAAGTATTGCATAAAACTTTCTAATAGACAGCAAATTCGAGAGATTAACCCAAAATATTCGCACCAATTGTATGTAATATCGACCAAAATAAAAATATAACTATGGTCGATAAGATTGTAACAAAGGTCACAATGGAGTCGAAAATGCGCCAAACTTTAACAAAGTTTTTGTCAAACTGGCAGCGATAAGCGATATCGTATAGAAAGGAAAACCTCCAGATGCTGATGAAAGAAATTTGTGAAGCAATTAACTACAAAAATTTGTACTCACCCATTGGATGTGCAAATCTTTCAACAGAAGATAAGATGTCGTTATGTTTCAATGGAAGTCCGGAAATCCAAAAAGAACCCAAATGCCGGAAACGAAACAAATCCCCAAAAAATTGGATTGCAAAAACACTGTAACAATGTCAAATGGATGTAAAAATGAAATGAAAAACAATCTCAAATTAATTCGTACACTGTATTGTCCAAAAACATGTAACAAAAATTCGCGAAAACTACTCTCATATTAACACAATTCAAATACTGACTAAAAATTATCATTGTATTTGATAAAGACTAGTATCAATTTGTTCTGAAAATCGAACTTCAACGCCACACCTTGAAATATTGTCCAAGTTCCTTGTTGAAATCTACAATATATCCATACTTTTCCATCTTTAATCTAATCTTGTGGCGTTCTATTCCCACCCTTGCTTGATATAGACTATAATATGCTCAAGCTGCAGAATGGATGAACCTCTCTAAAAGCAACTGAAAATTGAGTTAAAGTCTTCTTCTATATGGGCGAGGTAAGAAGTAGATGGGGTAGACCAAAGACACGATGGAGCAGAGAGGTACAAAAGAACTTGAATTCCTTACACATTGCAGAATGTAGAGATTGGTTTTGGATTTTACATCCAAGCTGGGATGATCCAATTTGTGAATTTATAGCCACAACAAGCTGTATTTTTCCTGTTACTATTACATTTTCACTTAACGATCGAAATGAGACACTACACAATTTTTAACTCGGAGTGTGGTGTAATCAATTTAAGGATCGACCAGTTATTTTAAAATATGAATTCATTGTTGATGGATACATGAAAACTGTATAAATTTCGAAGTTTGTAAAAAAAGATGTGATTTTAATAATTAACTCAAGCATTATAAAATTAAAAAATTGTGTGTGAAATAAAATCAAATCAATGCCCAGAAGATTCTTTACCAAAATTAAAAGCAGTAATATGAAGAGAAAATATGGCGTGAAGTTATCAGCGAGAAAATTAGACAGTCGTTATTGAGCTGTGCAAAAGACTCGACGAGTGTTTGCTTACGTCGAGTTGAATGTGAAGTCTAAGCAGGATTTTGTTAATTTTTGGATAATATATATCTTTGATAATTTTTGTAAAATTATTTATCGACTCCAGCGACAAACAATAATATTGCCTGATATTGTAAAGATTGGGTGAAACAGAACTGGAAGGTGGTGACATAAGTTGATTGGTTCCAGGTGGCGTATTTTTAGCATTCCAATGGTTAAAATTTTTAGATTAGATTTAAAACTTAATATTGGTTTATGTTACGATACTATGGAACGGATGGAGCGTTTTGGTTTATGAATATTTGGAAGAAAATTATTTATTCGGTAAGAGATTTGCATTTTTTTTATTCTTCATTTTTATGTGTTCGCTATATCGATACGTGCGAGATAAACGTTTAAACAGTGGCGGACCTAATAGGTTTTAATTCAAAATTAAATATATATTTTGTAAAATTTAATGTTACAAATTTATTAAACTTAATATTTACATATTGTTTGGTGATTTGAGTGGAATATAAAAAAACATCGCCAAGTCTTTTCTATACCAAAATTGGTCGTCATTTGTATGCTTGGCCGTGTTTTCCCTTGTGAGACACATGTTTAATCAAATTGGTACAAGGTCAGTGACATTACCAGTAATATTTTTAAAAATTTCAATTTTTCCATGATTGGAAAGTATCTTATTATGCATTGATTGCGATGATTCAGCATGGCTTAACCAAACGTTTATTCAAGGAAGGAGAAACCCAGCTTTCAAAATTCTTGATTTCACATTAGCATAATCTTAATATCTGTAGGAAATGAACAAACCGCAGATGCAGCTCTCTATGTTATGCTCCTATGCTAAAGGGTTTCCCAATAGGGATGACATGTTTTCGAAATGTCATAGCGGCCATTTTAAAAATAATAGAACTGTCATTCGATGACATTTGTTTTTAGTATATTCTAACAATTTAACATGGCAAGATACACGCTTCCACAACGTTTGGAAATTATCCAAAAATTCTATGGAAATAATCGTTCTTTTGTGCAAACTTATCGTTCGTTACGTGAAAGTTATGGACCAAATAATCGTCCTGATGTGCGTGCAATTCGTCGAATCGTGGAAAAATTTGAACGTGATTTCACTGTACACGATAGAAAATCACCAACTAGACAACAAAATGCAAGAAATCCGGAGAATATTGCTGCTGTAAGAGCCAGTGTAGCAGAGAATGCAAATGTGTCTGTAAATCGTCGTTCTCAAGAAGTTCCCAAGTAACATTTTTCCCTGTGAAATTAAAATTTCTCTGGTAGGTCCCTGGCAAATACCTGGTAGGTAACTAAAACAGGGTTTACGGCTTTGCCTGTCTATAGGGATTTGTCAGGTACCTGTTAGCATGTCCTTTGTAGGGCCCTATTAAATGCTTGCGCTAGGGATTTGCCAGGTAGCCAAATACAGGTTCCTTGTAGGGCCCTGTGAAATGCTTGCGGTAGGGATTTGCCAGGGAGTCATATACAGGTTCCTTGTAGGGCCCTGTGAAATGCTTGCGGTAGGGATTTGCCAGGGACTCATATACAGGTTCTTTGTAGGGCCCTGTGAAATGCTTTCGGTAGGGATTTGCCAGGTACTCATTTACAGGTTATTTTTCGGAAACTTTAACAATGAGTTTTATTAATTAGATATATACAATATAATAAAGAAATGGTTTTCATAATTTGACTATTTTGCTCCTATTATGAAATTGACACAGTACGGCAATGGAGTTGTGAATTTATGTACATATACCAATGACATAACCTTAATAATTTGACAGTTGATATTTTTGATTAAATTTAATTTGCTACTGTGAAATCTAAAGAAATAAAACAGTTACTCTACTACTCGCGGTTATCCAAAAGGAAATGTCGGAGGTATCGGATACTGAAGAAGACACTCATGATAACCGTCGTAATAAACGAAGAAGGCTTAATGCGAAACCGAATGTTAGGCTCGATGAAGATTTTAATTCTATGTTGTTGAATAACTTAAGAGGTAAATTAATAATTTGTATATTTTATATTAATAAGCAAAATGACACATATATACATCTTTTTAGGAAAAGCATGATGGTGATATCGTCAAATTCCTTGCAGAACACGAATCTACATCCAACGAAATAATTAACATCCAGGTATGTAATCAATAATTAATGATATTTTATTTAAACAATTAAAATTATAAAACGCCAAATACACGATACAACGATTGTACCGACTTGGGAGTTGTTACAATGTCGGTACAACTCATAAATTTTAAACCACACGGTACGATTTCTATACAATTTTACATTTACAAATTTTATCGAAGATACAATGTCTTTCATGTAGCAAGACGTTTGTAGCGATAAACTGTTTAAAAAGTAATAGCGCACACACTATGTAATTTTCTCATACGAACTCAAGTTGTTACGATATCAGTACAACCGTTGTATCGTGTATTTATCGTTTAATGTAATATAATGTTAATGAATTAATATTTCTTTTAGAATACTAACAATGTACAAACTCGACTGGATAATGTTCAGGTTGAATTTGTAGAACACGAAGACACAAATACAATTTCTCACAGGTTAAGTAAGCTTGAGAAGGCTGTCACCGATTCCAATTTATCAATAAATTGGATAAAAAACACTCTGGGAGAAATGAAGCTTCTCAACGAGAGGTTTTACGACGAAATTTTAAGCAGATTAAATGCTGTGGGGGGTGGCAACAAAGAAACGATGAGGAATCCAAATCATGAAGATTTTATACCGATTAAAAATTTGCTAACAATTGACTCTATAAATAAATTGGAAAATTTGGAAAGACATCTGGGAGATACAGATTTTTCCAATTTATTTGTAGAGTATATGTCACATATTTGTGTGAAAAGCGGTACAAAAGACATTAAAAGATGCCGTTACGCAATTTTCGATCATATCTTTGATCGAAAATTTACAGCAATGTGCACATGGACAGGTGTTTCGCACAGTACCAAACAAAAAATAAACTTTTCAAGTTACACCAACGTAATTGAAAATATTTGCAAAATATTTAAATTAGCCGACAATAACTTTGAAACATCCGACATGAAGAAAACACTAACATCAATATTTGATAATAGTATGAGCCGGTAAGTACAATTCTAATTTCAATGAAACAATTTTATTAATCTTAATTTTATCTTGCATAGGATGAAATACGAAATGCAAAAAAAGGAACCCGGAAAAGATGGTGGTTAAGCCAAAAAATTATTAAATTGTTTTTTTATTGATGATGGTGGTTAGCCAGAATTATTTTTATTTTTTTATAAAAATATACACATGTTATTTTATTAAATTGTTATTTATTTTTTTATAAAAATATAGTTATAAACAACATATTCAATTTTTATTTATGTATTAATTCTTTGTCGACATGTTATTTCATGCACATAAATCTAACGTATGTGTTAGTGGTATAAAAACAGTTTTACAGACACATTTCTGCAGACACACCACGATACCATTATGCCAATACTGACCATTAATTTTATCGTTGTAATTACTAATATGAATATTTTTAGGAATCTTTTTCAAGGTTCTTGCATCTTTTGGTAAATTTAACTTAAAAGTATTATTTAAAAGTTCCAATAGTTCTTCAACTGCTACTTGCGTAATGACATGTTTCGTTGACCATTGTCGTAAATTAGTTTTCAACTCAGAAATGGAATTTAATCGAGATTCACTGTCGTTTTTACTATAATAATCGCTATTATCACAACTTTCGTCACAGATGCCATCAACTTCGTCATCGGATAAATTAGATTCATTACCGTCAAGGTCGTTCTTTCTTGTCGTACTTTCTTGTTCAACTATTAGTTGTAACACATTTTCAGTATTTGATGATGTAATCGTATCATCGGCATCGGTTGATTGGGATGGTGTTTCAACAATTTGTGTAGAATCATTATTGCTTTGTAGAATATTATTAAGACGCCGTTTGTACGTGCCACTCCTTTTAAATTTACGCATTGCAGTGCTTAAATCACTATTCGCCCACTTGGATTTTTTAATGCTAGTATTTCTTAAACTATAGTTTTCCATTGTTTTTCCAGTTCCACAACACAAATTATTTACTTAGAATAAAAAGTTTCAATAAATTATAGGTTAGGTATAGTATATTTTTATCGAATGATTCGATACCAACCGATACACCACAACTACAATAATTTCTAAATTTATAAATATAGCCCTCGGTGGCTTAGTCAGTAAGCGCATGAGGTTATGGAACAATTGGTGATTCTCGTCGTAGGTTCGCACCCAGGTCAGGTATGTTATTTTCTTTCAGATATTTAAATAAAATTTACTTGTTATTTACAGATATGTCGTCGCAGGTCGAAATCCAGTGTGTTATTTTCAGATACCTATATAAATAAAATTTAGTTGTTATTTTCAGATATGTACGATCGTGTTCAATGGCGAATTAATATCCATAATCAGGGTTTATAAAAAAATAACAACAAGAAGTTAGAAAATAAAAAAGTGGAAGAATTAACAAATTTTTTCATGATGTAGCAAAAATTAATTAAATATACAATAAATTTAATTATAATCAAAACTTTTTTGCACCCTGTTAATCGCCTATAATAACTCCCTGGTAGTCCCTATAACAATACCCGGGTAGATCCCTACAACATCTCCCTGGTAGATCCCTGCGGTAGGGACTTACCAGGGCCCCTGTGAAAGGTACTTAGTAGATCTCTAGTAGAGGCCCCTAATAGGTGGTCCATTTGCCCCTGGCGCAAGCCCCTACCACAATCCCAACTAGGGTTTTAGACAGGGACAGGGACCTGTGAGATTTGACTAGTAGGGATTTGCCAGGGGTCTACCAGGTTAAAAATGTTGCTTGGGTTGGACTCTCCAGAATGACAACTTGGCGAATTTTGAGAAAATATTTAGGCTTACACCCTTACAAGATTGTGCTGACTCAAGAACTGAAGCCACTTGACCATCATAAGCGTCGTTTGTTTAAAAAAAAATCATCTTTTCTGATGAAGCTCATTTTTGGTTAAACGGCTTTCTGAATAAGCAAAATTATCGTTTTTGGAGTGAAAATAATCCACATGAGATTCTTGAGAAGCCTTTGCATCCACAAAAAGTCACTGCCTGGTGTGGTTTATGGCATGGTGGCATCATCGGACCTTATTTTTTTCAAAATGGTGTTACAGTCAACGGTGAAAGATATCGAACGATGATAACGGAGTTTTTGTAGCCCCAGTTAGAAGAAATGGATTTGGATGGCATGTTTTCCAACAGGACGGTGCCATATGCCACACTACTGGTGAAACCATTGACTTATTGAAAGAAAAGTTTTGTGAAACATTGATTTCTCTTGATGCGAGAGATCGAAGAAGAATTGAACAACTTCGACCAGATGCTTGGCCTCCAAGAAGCTGCGATTTAACACCGTTGGATTATTTTTTATGGGGTTATGTGAAGTCATTGGTCTATGCGAACAAACCACAAACAATTGAGGACTTGAAGAGGAACATAGAGGACGCCATTCGTGAGATTAATGTGGATATTCTGTATAGAGTGACCGAAAATTGGGTTCATCGGATTCGCTCCTGCAATCGTAGCCGCGGTGGACATTTGAATGATGTGTTATTTAGAACATAAATGTTATTGATCGAACTTTCGAATAAAAAAAAATTTTAGATCTCTAGTTAGTTTTACCGTTTTTTTTTATATTTAAAATCATGACATTCTAATGGGAAACCCTTTATTTTTGTTATTTGTTTCATTATGTGCAGCGCATCTACTTGTCGATCGTTCCTCTCTAAATCCATGCTGATATTCTTCGGTTTTGTCTTCAATCACTGTTTTTATTCTACATATTATAAGGTATATACGTAAGTGACAGAATTTTGTAAGTCACCTGTAGTAGAGTTATTCCTTCGTAATTTTGGCATTCTTCTATATCACTTTTCTTGTGTATTGGCACTATTTTTCCAGATTTCCATTTCTTCGGCATTTGTTCTTTTCTCCAAATCTCAAGTATCAATTTGTATATTATTCTTTGGTGTATTTTTTGCCTGCATTTCTTATCATTTTACCGAATATCTCATCTCTTCCCGGTGCTTTTCCGTTTATCTTGTTCATCTACGACGGTATCGATATATTTATATGTCGTGACAGAACCTGGAAGCTGATCCTCTATTTTAATATTCAGACTATTGACGCTTTCAGTTTTTGGCGCAAGAATTGATCGTTCGCAAAGCCATCCATGATTTTTGCAATTTTTACGAATATTAGAAAAAACTTTGCTAACAATTTCAACAACCGATTGTACTACTATACAAAAATCAGGCGGAAACGAAATTAGGCCAGTGGTGGGATCGGTAGGGATTTTTAGATCACCAAGGCGCAACAGTTGGTCTGAAAAATTATGTGCAGCTATATCTCCCTGTAAATGGACCCGTATATTAGTCGTTAATGTCCTCCAAAGACGTCATGATTTAAGGCAAGCATTGAGTTCGTCCGCAGGTGTCGATCTTGGAATAACTGGCTATGTTTGACGAAAGTCATCTGCCAGAACTACAATAGCTCCTCCCATTAGCAGTGTGTTTTCTCTGATATCTTGTCGAGTATGATCAAGTGCTTTGAGAGCTTTTTTATGCACCATAGTGCATTCGTCCCAAACAGTTAATTTGCATGTCTCTAATACTCGAGCTTGACAAGAGTTCTTGTTAATGTTACAAATCGGAATATCCAAATTTTCAAGATTTAAGGGTAGTTTTAAAGCCGAATGAACTGTCCTGCCCCCATCCAGTAAATTAGATGCAATTTCGGATGATGCAAGCGCAAGGCCAATTCCATTTTGTTTCCTTGTTTCGGCAAGTAGCAAATTAATTATAAATGTTTCCTATTCCACCTGGTGCATTCAGCAACAGTAGTCCACCACTTCCATTTATGATCAAGTCCAGAATAACGTCATATGCCAATCTTTGAGCATAAACTTAGAGAGGCTTATTAGTTTCCACAAATATATTTCGCTGATTAATGCAATAGTGTTTTTCTCTTGTCAAAACCAATAAAAGAAAGTTTTCCCGTTCATAGATACGCATTTATCTTCAAGTAATATAAGCTCCTGATTAAATATTTCAAAAGAAAAATTCAAATTTATGCTGGGATTAGCTCTGCGTGCTTCACTGAGACTTTCTTTGTATTTTTCCCAAAAACTTTTTGGATTTGAGGGCCAACAAGTTGTTATAATAATCGTAAAAAGATTTCTTAATTGAGCTGGAAAGCATGTGATAGATGCTTTCGACAATGTCGTGTCCCAATTCTGATCATTTTCAAGTAGACCATGCCTTTGACATGTTTCCCTGTATGTTTGAGAATTGAGATACTTCTTCATTGACGGTTTTCACTTTTCAGAGCTGTAAAAGAAGTATGTCCTCGGACTATGTGAAGTAACAATCGGGGGTAATAACATTCAGCGTTATTTGGATAAATTGTATACAAACGTTCTAAGGCATCAGTTGCTCGCCCATCATATCCTGGAACTCGGACACCCGGTATCCTTTTACGGAATATTTTCGTAGATGCATTCCAAGTATAATATTTTGGTACTTCCGGATGCAGCAATGTTCTTGCAAATGAATCCTCTTGGCACAGAAGGCGAAAGGCTGTTAATGTTGTATTATTTAGGTAGTTGCGCAGCTCTTTCTTGAGCGTTTTCAGCTGTAAAATAAACTCCTTGCCCATTTTCAAGGTGAACACTGAGATAGATAACGGTCGGATAACGATCGTGAATAGAGAAATATAGAATACGCCATATTGTTTCATTACTACGAGTATATACTTATATACCTATATATCTGACCATCTGATATTCTGTTATCTCATCGGTTGTCGTATTTTCTTTCTCAATTTAAAAAACTTCCATATCGCTACCCTTGTGAACGAATTTACAAATGAATTTACAATAGACATAACTGAATTGCAATATTCAACGTTGATGTGCGCTTGAAACTTTTTGAAAGTAGAGGAGTGTAAGGTACAACTCACCTGTTGTCTACTTCAATTTGTCTATGCTGATGGTATATCTTGGTCGCAATGTATCCTCCATCTTCTGGTTTTCGTCTTCTATAAAGAGGATAGCTATCATCTCCAGTTTGAATTTCTTTTTGTAGTTGCCGAGATTTTATTTTGTACATTTTCCTTCCTTCATGCATGGTGAATTTTTTTTTTTTTTTTAATGCAGGGAAGGGGGAAATCTTCAAAAGACACCACCCCGATGATCTGGGGTGGTAGTGTCGGATTCTTACCGACTAAAACCCCCTCCCCGACGACAGCGGGATTGACCTTCTCGGCATTACTTCCGCTGTCGTCTGCGATGGTCTGCGGCTTGGTCGTTTTTCTACGGCCTCGCGTCATCACCGGATTAGCTGGCTCCCGCTGGGCACCAACGGAGTACGTGGCCCGGGCTGATCGCAATGACCCCCCGGCATCACCCGAATCGCTTTGGACTGATGCGTGTTGGGAGCCACTAGGTAGTGGCCCGCGAGGCTCATCTCCTCTCTGCAACCTGGTGTGCGGAGTCTTGACCCGGTCTGTCCGGTCTGCACCGCTGTCGGGTCGACTTCCCTCAGCTTGGCGTTGGGGGAGACTGGTGTTCGTCTCCTTGTTGTTACCTCTCACGTCAGCCTTGCGGATTTCCCCCATCCACCGGGGTTCGCGCCCGATCTCTGAGGTTCCTCCGCAAGTTACCAGGGACCACCCCGAGGAGGTGTGAGTAGGATTTCGGTCCCCATGCATGGTGAATTAGGATCGAGTTGTCCACACGGTCCATGAATCATACTCTTAGTAACAACTTCAAAGAGTGTAGGGTCTTCATTTGAATTTAGAATCTCCGCTGAAATAAGTCTGTCCATTTGTGTTGGACGAATTGAAAAAACAATTCGAAGACGAATTGTTGGACGGTTTTAAATGTAAAACCCTTGGCTAACATTTGGTCTTCCCGAATGGCCTAATGCAATGATTATATGTGAGAAAGCAAGCAACCCAACGTTTTCGAACCGGTGGGTCTTGTGACTAGGGAGTATGGCATATCTATCACTTCCATTCTTTACTACTTTGAGAATTAAAAAAATATCAAGAAGAAAATCACAATACACACAAATTGTAAAAGAACCCCCCCCCTTCTCTGGATATTAATTCTGCCATATTTCCATTACTTTATATTATTTTTAAAACTATATCTGGTGATGCGATGATAAGTGAATGGCAAAGAGGAGATGTTAGCGTGTTCCCTTTTCGTGCCAATCCCAAGTAACATTTTACCGTCATAAATGTACATATACCTTACAGAAATTTCCGTAACGGTAAAGCATTGATTTGCCCCTTTTGCAGTTACTGTATTGATGTATCATTTATGCACATATAAGGTACAGGTATTTTCGCAACGGTACGGCATTGATTTGCCCCTTTTGCAGTTACTGTATTGATGTATCATTTATGTACATATACATTACAGGTATTTTTGCAACGGTTCAGCATTGATTTGCCCCTTTTGCAGTTACTGTATTAGTACATCGTTTTTATACCGATTATGTGTTGATTTTTTATGAACGAGATATTTATTTAATAGAAAAAATAATTTTTATAAAAGATAAAAGTTTTGATTTTTAAATATATCTATTTTTTACACACTGCTAAATTGTTTCCCTGTTGTCTGCGCCAGAATCTGAAAATTGACATTATAAATGTGATAATTTTTACTTACTTTTTTTTCCGAGGCCAGGTTTTGAACCCAAGCTGTACTGTACCTATACGTCTGAAAACCAACTGCTTAGCCAACTCAACTACCTGGGTATACGGTATAAACTATGATATTTCTTATTTGATGGTCAATTTTATTTTCAATTCATAGATTAAAAATATTACCTAATATTGAATTAAAATAAATCAAATATTTTGCTTTGGTACTTTAAAATTTATTACATTATGAATTATTTTAAATAAAAGTTGTTATTTTGCACGTGTTTTGAAGAAAAATGCTACGACGTCACTTTAATTCGAATCGACAGCGGTGGTGGGATTAAATTTATTTAATTTAAATTTATTAAATTTTAATTTCCTGACTTTTAATTTCCAGAATTTTTATTTCAAATTTGGAGATTTTCGTAGATTTTTGATTGTTATTATTTGCGCCGTAGTTTTTCTTAAAAATCCGTATTGAAGTAACGAAGTTAGAAACTTTTTCAATATTTAGAAAATCAAAAATTTGATACAAAGTTGAAATAAAGATTTATGATTACTAGAAAGACATAAAAGACCGATTCCCCAACTATAATATTATTCCTTTCTCATTATAGGAAAAAAAAATATTGGAGAATGTAAGAAATCTCGATGGCGTAATGGTAAATAGGCACGATGATACCTTTGGCAATCCGTTGTACAGTGGTTCAACTCCCAAGCCGGCAAAGTTATTTTAAAAATAAATTTCCTAATTAATTAATTTTTTAATATTTTTATTAATAAATATTATAAACACAGTTATTTATCGGTCTTAAAACTTTAAAAGGGCCTTTAGTTAATTAGCTATTAGAAAACATAAAATATTTAAAATACACGTTTTATATTAGCTAGTTAACTAAAGGGCTTTTTATATGGGTTGATAATACCGGACGTAAGAGGTTTAAAATTTCCGCCCCCAATTTAGAAATTTGACCGCCCTTCTTACTCCAATAATATCTCATATAATAATTATTGTAATATAAAATGCTTATCATAATTTGTAACCAATCAGAAACAAGAGTTTTTCTAACGGCGAAATTTTTTTTTATACATAATCTTGATACATAAATAACTATAATGTTACATATTTTTTACATTTCAATATTAATAAAAATTATAAAAAGCGCGTCTCGAAATTTAATTTAATAAAAAGGGACTTTGGAGAATAAGACGGATTTTTATTTATAAAATTATTATATTATACGAGTATATATTTCATAATATTTTATTATGTACTTATTAAAGTAGTCATGGACAATATCAAAACCGTGAAATAAATATCACAAAGTTTAACTAATAAATCATCTTTACATATTATATACCGGAATTGTAAGCGACTAAAACTTTACTATTTAATCTACACTTTCAGGTATCAAACCGGTGATGAAAATATCGTACCGTCCATCTTATAAAATACCTGTATATGTTAGATATTGCTTTTATTGTAACAAAACGAAACGATTAAAACATTACCTAATCGGTACCGTATGTTCAACTATATTTTAGTTAATAAACTTTCAGTGCCGATCCGATAAAGCAATTGCCTTCAGAATAACGGTGCGAAAATATGTACATTGAAACTATACCTAAACAGTACAGTGTAAATATGAACTAAAATTTATGTGCCGCTTAGGTACCATTTTGGTACTTAATTTTCAGGTAATAATTGTAATATAAAATGCGTATAATAATTTGTAACCAATGAGAAACAAGAGTTTTGCTAACGGTGAAATTTTTCTTCGTTCTGATTGGTTACAACTGTTTTAAAACGTAATTAAAATTCATTGATCTTTAAATTACTTATTTTTATAATAAATATTTCAATGTTACGTATGTTTCACATTTTAATATTAATAAAAATTATTATATTATATAATATATTTCATAATATGTTATTATGTACTTATTAAACCTGTCATGGAAAAATATTATTATGTTGAACAATATCAAAACGGTGAGGTAAAAATCATAAAATTTAACCAATAAAGCATCTTTACATATTATATACCGGAATTGTAGCAACTAAAACATTACTATTTAAACTGTACTTTAAGGTATCAAACCGGTGATGGAAATATCGTACATTCCATCTTATAAAATACATGTACATGTTAGATATCGCTTTTATAGTAACAAAACAAAACGATCAAAACATTACCTAAACGGTACCGTATGTTCAAATATATTTTAGCTAATAAAATTTCAATGCCGATCCGATACAACATTTGCCTTCAGAATAACGGTGCGAAAATATGTACATTGAAACTATACCTAAACAGTACAGTGTAAATATGAACTAAAATTTATGTGCCGCTTAGGTACCATTTTGGTACTTAATTTTCAGGTATGAAAATATATGTACATATTCGTTATACTTCAATGGTATACCGGTATAAAACCGACGTTGATGTTACTTGGGATATTCATGGGTTTCAAACTTGTGGCGTATCAACCCACCAGAATATATTTCTGTTGCCTTCAGTTCACATTATAAATGGCCTAAGTGCTTTCATGGCTCATAATCGACAATGTGCTCTCATGAACTTACACAATTCAATTCTGTCACTTCCATTTTTCCGCTAACATTTGGTCTTGTAGCGGTCCTAATATTAGTTCACGATAAATAGAAGTTCCGCGCTACTTAAACTAATCCCTTTAGCAGCACAGTTGTTTGAGCGCACGTATTCACAGCTAATACATCTGGGTTCGAATCCAAATTAAGGAACATATTTTTCAGCATACCATCTTGGTAAAGTCTTCCTACATGACCTAATGCAACGATAATATTTGAGAAAGCACACAACCTACAGTTTCGGGACTGGGGGGTATGGAATACCCCCAGGCACACATAAATTGTAAAAGAAACAACCCCACCCTCCACACAGGCTACCAAAAGATTCACAACTGTGGGTATTAATTCTGCCCTATTTCCATTTATTTTATAAGTTATATAAAAGTTATATCTCTGGACAAACGCCTCCTCTATCTGTCGTCATATTTCTCTATCAACTGGCGGTCTCATACACAGCTACCCCGCTATTATCTCAAAGCCATCTCTCCATTGTGACGGTTCCAAATTTCTACTAGAAGTTTGGATTTTGAAAATTTAATTTATTGCAGATCGCTGCAATAAATTTGAAACATTTCCCGAATGTGCGTGGCGGGACAATTCTGTTTGGTAAAGACAAATGTTTTATCGAAACGTGCGAGTAATCGAAAATGATATGGGAAAGTTGGCTTTTGAACGTGGTAAGGTGTAGACGTAAATTTTGCTGGTCAGCTTGTGAAGTGTGTTTGTGATTTTTGGAAGAAATTTTGGTTGCTTCCTTTCTCGAACGATCCAGCATTCGAATTAATATGGAACAGTGTTTTTCCGAACCCGATCCCGGGGATAAGAATTCGTTGCTGTAGGATGTTGAATTTTTACCGCTTTGTACCGCCTGTTTTTGATGTTGGATCCACCGTCCAGTCTTCTGTTGAAGGATTCTAGTCGTTCAGATGGGTAAGTCATTAGAACCTTTCGTTAATTCCACATATTGCATTTATCAGCCGACTCGCAATTTGTACTCTGACACCACCTGGAGTTTGTTATCGTTATTGGTTGTAGCAAAGGATGATGGATTTTTACCGCTATGTACCGTTTCGTTTTTATGTTGGATCCATCGTCCATATTTCCAGAAGGATTATTAAACGTTCAATTCTTTTACGTCAATTAGAACCTATCGTTAATTGCTCATAATTATTACATTATCGGCCAACTCGCAATTTATACTCTGATACCATCTGGAGTTGTTTTCGTTATCAGTTGTAACAAATTTTGTTCAAGCTCGATTTTTATATTTTTTTTCGTTTCAGGTTTGTGTCGATTATATTTTTACCCTTGAGTGAATATTATTTTGTTTGTGTTTTAATATTTCAGGTTTGTGTCTTGCCTTATGTATTTTTTTGATTGGCAAGTTTCGCCAAGAATATGATTTGTTTAATGCTTTCTGCATGGATTTGATTAGGCACTTTATTTTGATTGTACGCTAGCACGCGTGAATATGTATATTTATTAACAACTGTATTGCTATATTTGTTGAAACATTATTTATGAGAAGTAATAATGTTTTCTTTAACCAAGTTAAATCACTTATTTTCGACGTACTAGGTAGCGTTTTGTTTTTTTTTTTGTTGCTTTGAAAATTTGTTTTGATGCTGGATATTCGGAAATATCAGGAAGTTGCTTGCAACCAAAAAGTTGGAGAAATCATTAGTGCAAGTTCAAAGCGACTTGAAGAAGTTGATGAATCGTCACAGTTTTATAATTGGTCATGCGATTAAAAACGATCTAGGAACATTAGAAATATTGCATGATAATGTGGTCGACACATCGATGATATATCTGCATTACAATGCGGATTTTTAAAACGTCTTTTAAAAATAGAAAATAATTTTTTTGTATAATGATGAAAAAGAGACGGCCATCAACTTAAGCGGTTAAGGGGTTTTGCTGCTAATGCTGAACACCTGGTTCGACTCCGGGCTTGGTAAAAACCTTATACTTAAGAATGGAGTTTCACAAAATATGTAATACGTAAAACATCCAACCGGGGTACACGAAAAGAAACAAAAATATCGTGTTCAAGAATATCCTTTAATTATAAAATAATTGTACTATAATCTTCTAGTTATAACCAAATAAAAATAATTTGCGTAATGTATACAATTTTTATTGCAAACAGCGTTTAACAGTTTGCAGCGTTTTAGTTTTCACTGGAACTTGGTATGGAAGCTCCTTTAATTATAAACCGAAAAACTTTGACATTTTTAAGAAATGATATAAAGGTTCCTCAAAATTGATACAGTTTTACCTATCAGAATAATGGAACTATTATTGTTCTTTTTCGTGGGTGTCATCCGCTTTCTGTTGGAGCAAACTGAATGGGCAATAATTTACAAAATCATATAGTACATGCATTCTTGTCAACTATTTTAACTTTTCCATTGAGATGAAAACTCCTCTCCTGCGGATACAGGATCGAGACTTCTCCTCCCACGTGAAGTGGAAACCACCTCACTTTTTTAACGTGGGGAGCCCTAGATGTAACAAACTAGCTCTTCTGATGGAAACGTCGGTCTGCGAGGGACGTGGGTCCCGATCTCTAAATCTCACTAAAAAGGCTTGAGGTATCCCCTCTTCCAGGGAAATAAAATACGGTATAATTATAATTAGTTTAATGAACACACAATATTCAACAATACTATACAAAAAAACAACAAATGTGACAAATGGCAACAACCTTTCGGTGGCGAATACAAATTATTGCTTATTTTATTTTAAAATATTTAAAATACACGTTTTATATTAGCTAGTTAACTAAAGGGCTTTTTATATGGGTTGATAATACCGGACGTAAGAGGTTTAAAATTTCCGCCCCCAATTTAGAAATTTGACCGCCCTTCTTACTCCAATAATATCTCATATAATAATTATTGTAATATAAAATGCTTATCATAATTTGTAACCAATCAGAAACAAGAGTTTTTCTAACGGCGAAATTTTTTTTTATACATAACCTTGATACATAAATAACTATAATGTTACATATTTTTTACATTTCAATATTAATAAAAATTATAAAAAGCGCGTCTCGAAATTTAATTTAATAAAAAGGGACTTTGGAGAATAAGACGGATTTTTATTTATAAAATTATTATATTATACGAGTATATATTTCATAATATTTTATTATGTACTTATTAAAGTAGTCATGGACAATATCAAAACCGTGAAATAAATATCACAAAGTTTAACTAATAAATCATCTTTACATATTATATACCGGAATTGTAAGCGACTAAAACTTTACTATTTAATCTACACTTTCAGGTATCAAACCGGTGATGAAAATATCGTACCGTCCATCTTATAAAATACCTGTATATGTTAGATATTGCTTTTATTGTAACAAAACGAAACGATTAAAACATTACCTAATCGGTACCGTATGTTCAACTATATTTTAGTTAATAAACTTTCAGTGCCGATCCGATAAAGCAATTGCCTTCAGAATAACGGTGCGAAAATATGTACATTGAAACTATACCTAAACAGTACAGTGTAAATATGAACTAAAATTTATGTGCCGCTTAGGTACCATTTTGGTACTTAATTTTCAGGTAATAATTGTAATATAAAATGCGTATAATAATTTGTAACCAATGAGAAACAAGAGTTTTGCTAACGGTGAAATTTTTCTTCGTTCTGATTGGTTACAACTGTTTTAAAACGTAATTAAAATTCATTGATCTTTAAATTACTTATTTTTATAATAAATATTTCAATGTTACGTATGTTTCACATTTTAATATTAATAAAAATTATTATATTATATAATATATTTCATAATATGTTATTATGTACTTATTAAACCTGTCATGGAAAAATATTATTATGTTGAACAATATCAAAACGGTGAGGTAAAAATCATAAAATTTAACCAATAAAGCATCTTTACATATTATATACCGGAATTGTAGCAACTAAAACATTACTATTTAAACTGTACTTTAAGGTATCAAACCGGTGATGGAAATATCGTACATTCCATCTTATAAAATACATGTACATGTTAGATATCGCTTTTATAGTAACAAAACAAAACGATCAAAACATTACCTAAACGGTACCGTATGTTCAAATATATTTTAGCTAATAAAATTTCAATGCCGATCCGATACAACATTTGCCTTCAGAATAACGGTGCGAAAATATGTACATTGAAACTATACCTAAACAGTACAGTGTAAATATGAACTAAAATTTATGTGCCGCTTAGGTACCATTTTGGTACTTAATTTTCAGGTATGAAAATATATGTACATATTCGTTATACTTCAATGGTATACCGGTATAAAACCGACGTTGATGTTACTTGGGATATTCATGGGTTTCAAACTTGTGGCGTATCAACCCACCAGAATATATTTCTGTTGCCTTCAGTTCACATTATAAATGGCCTAAGTGCTTTCATGGCTCATAATCGACAATGTGCTCTCATGAACTTACACAATTCAATTCTGTCACTTCCATTTTTCCGCTAACATTTGGTCTTGTAGCGGTCCTAATATTAGTTCACGATAAATAGAAGTTCCGCGCTACTTAAACTAATCCCTTTAGCAGCACAGTTGTTTGAGCGCACGTATTCACAGCTAATACATCTGGGTTCGAATCCAAATTAAGGAACATATTTTTCAGCATACCATCTTGGTAAAGTCTTCCTACATGACCTAATGCAACGATAATATTTGAGAAAGCACACAACCTACAGTTTCGGGACTGGGGGGTATGGAATACCCCCAGGCACACATAAATTGTAAAAGAAACAACCCCACCCTCCACACAGGCTACCAAAAGATTCACAACTGTGGGTATTAATTCTGCCCTATTTCCATTTATTTTATAAGTTATATAAAAGTTATATCTCTGGACAAACGCCTCCTCTATCTGTCGTCATATTTCTCTATCAACTGGCGGTCTCATACACAGCTACCCCGCTATTATCTCAAAGCCATCTCTCCATTGTGACGGTTCCAAATTTCTACTAGAAGTTTGGATTTTGAAAATTTAATTTATTGCAGATCGCTGCAATAAATTTGAAACATTTCCCGAATGTGCGTGGCGGGACAATTCTGTTTGGTAAAGACAAATGTTTTATCGAAACGTGCGAGTAATCGAAAATGATATGGGAAAGTTGGCTTTTGAACGTGGTAAGGTGTAGACGTAAATTTTGCTGGTCAGCTTGTGAAGTGTGTTTGTGATTTTTGGAAGAAATTTTGGTTGCTTCCTTTCTCGAACGATCCAGCATTCGAATTAATATGGAACAGTGTTTTTCCGAACCCGATCCCGGGGATAAGAATTCGTTGCTGTAGGATGTTGAATTTTTACCGCTTTGTACCGCCTGTTTTTGATGTTGGATCCACCGTCCAGTCTTCTGTTGAAGGATTCTAGTCGTTCAGATGGGTAAGTCATTAGAACCTTTCGTTAATTCCACATATTGCATTTATCAGCCGACTCGCAATTTGTACTCTGACACCACCTGGAGTTTGTTATCGTTATTGGTTGTAGCAAAGGATGATGGATTTTTACCGCTATGTACCGTTTCGTTTTTATGTTGGATCCATCGTCCATATTTCCAGAAGGATTATTAAACGTTCAATTCTTTTACGTCAATTAGAACCTATCGTTAATTGCTCATAATTATTACATTATCGGCCAACTCGCAATTTATACTCTGATACCATCTGGAGTTGTTTTCGTTATCAGTTGTAACAAATTTTGTTCAAGCTCGATTTTTATATTTTTTTTCGTTTCAGGTTTGTGTCGATTATATTTTTACCCTTGAGTGAATATTATTTTGTTTGTGTTTTAATATTTCAGGTTTGTGTCTTGCCTTATGTATTTTTTTGATTGGCAAGTTTCGCCAAGAATATGATTTGTTTAATGCTTTCTGCATGGATTTGATTAGGCACTTTATTTTGATTGTACGCTAGCACGCGTGAATATGTATATTTATTAACAACTGTATTGCTATATTTGTTGAAACATTATTTATGAGAAGTAATAATGTTTTCTTTAACCAAGTTAAATCACTTATTTTCGACGTACTAGGTAGCGTTTTGTTTTTTTTTTGTTGCTTTGAAAATTTGTTTTGATGCTGGATATTCGGAAATATCAGGAAGTTGCTTGCAACCAAAAAGTTGGAGAAATCATTAGTGCAAGTTCAAAGCGACTTGAAGAAGTTGATGAATCGTCACAGTTTTATAATTGGTCATGCGATTAAAAACGATCTAGGAACATTAGAAATATTGCATGATAATGTGGTCGACACATCGATGATATATCTGCATTACAATGCGGATTTTTAAAACGTCTTTTAAAAATAGAAAATAATTTTTTTGTATAATGATGAAAAAGAGACGGCCATCAACTTAAGCGGTTAAGGGGTTTTGCTGCTAATGCTGAACACCTGGTTCGACTCCGGGCTTGGTAAAAACCTTATACTTAAGAATGGAGTTTCACAAAATATGTAATACGTAAAACATCCAACCGGGGTACACGAAAAGAAACAAAAATATCGTGTTCAAGAATATCCTTTAATTATAAAATAATTGTACTATAATCTTCTAGTTATAACCAAATAAAAATAATTTGCGTAATGTATACAATTTTTATTGCAAACAGCGTTTAACAGTTTGCAGCGTTTTAGTTTTCACTGGAACTTGGTATGGAAGCTCCTTTAATTATAAACCGAAAAACTTTGACATTTTTAAGAAATGATATAAAGGTTCCTCAAAATTGATACAGTTTTACCTATCAGAATAATGGAACTATTATTGTTCTTTTTCGTGGGTGTCATCCGCTTTCTGTTGGAGCAAACTGAATGGGCAATAATTTACAAAATCATATAGTACATGCATTCTTGTCAACTATTTTAACTTTTCCATTGAGATGAAAACTCCTCTCCTGCGGATACAGGATCGAGACTTCTCCTCCCACGTGAAGTGGAAACCACCTCACTTTTTTAACGTGGGGAGCCCTAGATGTAACAAACTAGCTCTTCTGATGGAAACGTCGGTCTGCGAGGGACGTGGGTCCCGATCTCTAAATCTCACTAAAAAGGCTTGAGGTATCCCCTCTTCCAGGTAAATAAAATACGGTATAATTATAATTAGTTTAATGAACACACAATATTCAACAATACTATACAAAAAAACAACAAATGTGACAAATGGCAACAACCTTTCGGTGGCGAATACAAATTATTGCTGGCTTCTGACGGAAGCCAGCCAAAAATGCAATTGCGTGAAACAATCCTCCTGTGGGGAGGTCCGGCGAACAAAAAAAACTGAGGTGTCAAAATAAGACACCTCTTTGTGACGTTAATTAAAATACTCGTAATATAAATATGGCAATCACAACCCAAACAAAATCAGAAGTAGAATTGTCTTACCTAAGTACTCGGTAAGCTCACACAATCGAAGATGACAGGTACCTCAACCTGCTTGGATGGATTGCCCACGAGAATGGAAGTTGAGTTGTCGTCCGCTAAACCTCGGTCCACCAGGAAGAATTGCACGCCTCGAATGATTATGATTCCAACAGCGACCCCACGACTCGGTGGCAGGACAATGGCTGGACTTTTCACCCCAAAGAGTTATTCCAAAATACTCTGGTGAAATGCTGACTTTTAACCCCAAAAAGTTATTCCAAAATACTCTGGTTATCGTGATGTTTCCAAAATTAAATCCAAATCACTAGCACGGATGACGCAGGCTCGCTCGATTAATCGGCAGGAAGTGTCACAACAAATAATGCAGTACGACGACAACAAATAGGCAACGGACACGACGATTGTGACTTATTGCACGGACTATCAAAAGCGGGTGGATGGTATCACAAGATAATTCGGTGGAGCTCTTGTTGACAAAACTTGTCACTATCAAAATCCCCTAGAGGGCGCTCGAGCATGCGCAGACTGCAAATCGGACTAAGATAACCGAGTACAAAATATGGTGATGACCGACCAGATGTCAAAACGGATTATGCTACGGTAACTTCCGTATTCGAAAAATATATATCAATTTCACCCCTGAGTACTCGATTTAGATATTAAATAACTCGATGTAATAATCTCCACTTGCAATCGCAATAAAATTAACTTAGGCTGCAGCACTGCACACACTCTCGAACTATAGGCTTCAGCGGTCGGCACAAAAGTGAAGCTATTTTCCAATATGGCAGTCGACATGCGCTCTCTACGAAAGACACGAAAAATGGGAGTAAAATGGAAGTGTATACCCCACCGTCTCAATACATTTGAATAAAATTGGAAGTGGTCACAAATTATTGTTGAAGGTTGATCAATGACGGATGTAGAATCTAAAATCCGTTATACCATATTTAGTAAACATGTCCAAATATTCGGGAGGTTTAATTAATCTGTGTCTTTAATTTAAATAGCGATCCATTCTACACTTTTTCCGCCAGTAATTCACAAATCGTCAACTGCAATTCAAATTTAGTCAACTGATATTCAGAACGCGTCAAATGAAATTCAGAATCCTTCAAATGAAATTCAGAAAGCATCAATCAAGTGCTGATAAAATTATAAAAATGACGTTTTATTGAAAATTAAAAATGTGGTTATTTCGGACGGCAGATCCCTTCTTGTACAAGAAAGAACGAAAAATCATCAACATCCAGATCAAAAACAAGAAAATCGCAGGAAACTCATGGAGTCGTGGCAAGCGAGATGGTCCAGGCGGGAGAAAGGGTCCTGAACGAGAAGACTTGTACCGACGCTACAACCATGGGTGGATCGAGACTACGGTGAACTCAACTTCGAGCTGACCCAGGCTCTGACGGGCCATGGGTGCTTCAATCACTACCTCCACAGGTTTCGAAGAATCAATTCACCTGTATGTAGTTACTGCGAGGAGGTAGATTATGATGCACACCACACCATCTTCGTGTGCCCGAGATAGGCAGAAATTCGGCTCGAACAAGAGATGACAAGATTAACACCTGAATCCATTATAGGAGAAATGCTAAGTAGCTCCGAGACTTGGGACCGAATTGGTCTTGGAATCCAAACAATTTTTAGGACCAAGTTTCGAGTGGAAATAGAAAGACAACGCGAGAAAGACTAGTAATAAAGAAGAAAAAAGAAGAACAAATTCCCGAAAGGGTGAAGTTTTTTAAAAAATGATTGACCGGTGGCAGCGGAAGAAATGACAATTGTCGAAGCCCGCTGTCATTAAGGAGTGGGGTTTTAATGGGTAAATATCTGACACTACCCGTGTAAGAGATCTTTTATTTCGGATAGTTAATATTGTGTTTGGATTTCTTGGTACAGTTGTAATTCCAATTTTGGATGAAAATTGGCATATTCGCTATATAGATTTTGCATTGTAATAAATTGTAAACAAGGAAGGAAATGAAACCAAAGTATACGAAAAGCATATTAATAATTTGATTGGTACAATACAATATATGATTCTGGAACAAATCGGTAGTTCCGAAGTAGTTTTGCATCACATTTGTAGACGTATGGATGTGTTTTTACCAAACGATTACTGGTCTGCGATTAATTGACGAATGTAGTGATGCGTTTACCAAATTTGAAACGATTGAAGAATTAGAGTGGGATTTCTCAAAGAATTTTGATAGAAGTGCAAGAGATTTCGTTCAAAATTTATTGGTTTTAGAACCCGAATTACGTTTAGGGGCATTAGATAGCAAGCCATATGAAAGTATTTGAGATCATGAATATTTTTACGATTTCGATTGGATTAACATGGGCGAAACACCTACAATTACATCTATCGACAGAAACTGTTCAAATAGTGATGTGCTATATTATCACAGGATCTGGATTTAATCATGAAATACTTGATAAATTATATTAAGAAAAAGAAGAAAAAAGAAGAAGTGAATGTTCCTACAAAGGTGAAGAAAAGGATTACGCTCTAATTTATATGAAACAGATATAATAGTAATAGTTGGACAACGAACCGGAAAATGATCATTTTTCGGAGTTTACTGTGTGTCCTCCCCTACTAAGAGCAAAAAGTCAGATCATCCTGAGCATAAATGTTTAATTTTTTGATTATACTGAGTTTTGATTATACTGAGAAACAGTGAGCAAAATGTCCATTCGGTTCTTTAACTGAGATAGATGTTCAGAAGCCAAGTATTTCCCTGTTGTTTTACTTCCCCTAGCACGAGCAGACCGTACTGGGAAACAATCATCAAAATTTTTCAAAAAGACAGAAATAAAATTGTGCCATTGATCATTTACAAGATTATCTTCAATTTCATAGAGCGACTCCCAGTCAAGGTCAGCCAGTACCGATAAGAAATTATCAAAATTAGCGTCATTATAAATCCGTACAAGTGAGTTGCAAGTTACCTTGTAGAATGTAATCGGCATCATAAGCTTTTGGGCAGTATGATCTGATAGATGTGTAACGATCACACTACCCTTACAATGTTCAGCAATCGTAAAAAAATTATCAATGCAAGACCTAGAATTTCCAAAAATGCGAGAGTTTTCAGTTATACAGATTTTGGCATTAAAGCTGAACAAAAGATTAGTTAAAATTTCACGGTTACATGAAAACCTACTAAAATATGTATTAAAATCACCAGCGATAACAAAAACAGCTTTTTCATACAGGAGCTTGTTCAGATATTGGTTTAACCTTTCAATAAAAACATTAAAGTCTCTATTTGGTCTATACACCGACATTACAATAAGACTGAAATTAGATAACTTAATTTGAACAGCCGCACATTCGAACACATACGGAACACTGAGCAGTTCGAAATCAGTACGACGCACACACCTGAGATCGTTACGACAGAAAACGGCGGTACCACCATGCTCACCCCTGCCCCGACAGAAAAACGAGATTAGGGTGTAGTTTGGTATCACATAAGCCGGCAACTCACATGCCGACTTCCAATGCTCCGTGATGCACAAAATCGTGCAGTCAGTGTCTATTAAAAAATCTTCAAGTGCATTAAGGCAGTTACCTATTAATTGAATGTTATGGTGAATAATGATTAGTTCAGTATTACCCTTTCACTTTTATTTACATTTTTGGGGCTTGCCAGCCGCTTCCTACAATTAATATCCCGATGAAAGCAATTAATATCAAGTCTACTCACTCTATCCAAGTCCGAAAATGGGAGCATAGTTGCCGAGGGGTCGATTATATGCACTATTTCTTCCCCGCAGTCCTCGCATCCCGCTGAAAATCCTCTTGAGTTCTCGGTTTCATATGTAAATAACGCTTTACCAATACTCCCCTGGGCCAGATGGCTGGATCCATAGCTTTTTCGAAATTTTGTAGGTGAACAGTTACTTTAAAGGAGGAATAATGTTGAGGAAATTTGGGTGTAATGGAGTCACACTCAACCTCGGGAAATGGTTCTTTCAACATGGCTACCAGGACATTAGCCTCGACATCAGGCAACAATCTGGAAACAAAAATAAAGGCCTTCTTAGGGACCGCCTGAATCTCAGAATCCTGTCTGCTGCCAATTACTACAGCAAATGTATATCCCCTCCCATTACTTCTGCGCTTTCTTCTTCCACCAGCATGTATTCATTCACCATGAAATTTATCAAGTTGATCAGCAGAAGCATCGATTAAGGGTGGGTCACCCTGACTTTGTGTAGATTGGACAGACATAGAAGTTTTTGAGCCTGTATCATCAGATTTTGATTTCAAGCCTGTATGAGGCTTCCCGCTCGGAGCATCTGCTGTCGCTGACCTAGCTTTCAATCTGTCCGAAGTTCGCCGCACATGATCTATCTAAGGTTCTAGTTCATTTTCAGCTCGTCCAGTGGTAGATTTATTTAGTTTAAGCCCCCCCTGGCCGCCTTCGGCGGCCCAACCCACTTGGGTGGCTTCGCGTCCCAATATTCCCGGCCGATTTACGCTTGATCCACCCCCATTTCGCCACCTCGTAATTCCATATAGTTAAATGAGAAATCTTGCGAGTTATAAAACTTCTTTCCATACGACATTTGTTATGTCGCTTGTACTTTGAATTTGTATTGCATCCTTTGCTCGACATCTTGATAACGCTACATAAATATAACTGTTCATGACTAAACAAAGGCCTATCGATATTTATACCAACTTTGTCAAAGCTCTGCCCTTGACATTTATTTATAATTTATTATAGCGAATGCCAACACTATCGGAAATTGTCGCCTATGTATGTAGTACAAATGGTAATCTGCTTGCAGATGTATCGCCAGTATCCAATTTGGATACTGGCGATAATTTGGACAGTTTAACTTTACCATTATGACAAAAACTTTTCTTGCAAAATTCATTTTTCCAAAACTTAGCATCACAATTTGAACATTTCTCGGTCATTTCACCCGCATCATGAGGAGTTACTGATTCCAAAACAGTGACCAGATCTGTCGATGATCGCTGTAGCGCTCATCTTTTTCTGCTACTTTCAGTTGAAGGTTTTGCTGTTGGTTTTAATGTTGAAGGTTCTTGTTCCTCTTGTAGTTGTACCGATTCTAAAACAGTGGCCAGATCTGTCGAAGGTTGCTGTAGCGCTCTACTTTTTCTGCTTCTTTCGGTTGAAGTTTTTGCTGGTGGTTTTGATGTTGAAGGTTCTTGTTCCTCTTGTAATTGTACCGATTCTAAAACAGTGGACAGATCTGTCGATGGTTGCTGTAGCGCTCTTCTTTTTCTGCTTCTTTCAGTTGAAGTTGTTGCTGATGGTCTTGATGTTGAAGGTTCTTGTTGCTCTTGTAGTTGTTCCTGTCGAGTTGTGTGTTCTCTCGAACGTTCAGTTGATGTTTGTCGTCTTTTTTTTCTTTCTGTGTCACTTTCAGTATCTAAGGATGTATCATCCCGTTGTGGTCTCACTTCTTTGTTTGCTTTTATTCGATCTGTTCTTAGAATTAAGTAAGCTTCGCTAGTTATAACAGTCGGAAAAGGTAAAAGCCTCTTTAGGTTAAAGATAACTTTTAAATGAGTCCTCATCTTTAATCTAAACTCTGTATTAACCATCAGGATCTAATTAAATTTTGTTATATGAACAGTTGAAAGGTAGCGATTAGATGTTAACTCTCGAGCGGCTATTGAATTTAAAGGTAGAATGGTAGTCATTTTTGGACAATAGTATTAAATTACTCTTTACTTCAATTACTTTTATAGTACTTAATTCTCCAGATGGTGATCGCGATAGTACAACTTCTTTAACTTACTTATTAATATATTGTTTTGTCCACCGTGTTACCCCTATTATGGGAGAATGGTGCAAAGGGGAACGATCGGAGTTGTTTATAAATGTATTAACAGATCATTCAATAAGTCCGTAGGATAAGTAAGAAAAAAACAAAATTTTGACAAAACTCGATTTTATTATTCAACATAGTTGCCTTCGAGGGTGATACAACGAGTATAGCGATTTTTCAACTTTTCGATACCACTTTCATAGTACGATTTCTCTTTCTCGTCAAAATAGACCTCAGTTTCAGCGATTACTTCATCATTGGACTTAAATTTCTTTCCACCAAGCATTCTCTTGAGATCTGAAAACAGGAAAAAGTCGCTGAGGGCTAAATCTGGAGAATACGGTGGGTGGGTAAGCAATTCGAAGCCCAATTCATTCAATTTTGCCATCGTTTTCATTGATTTGTGACACGGTGCATTGTCTTGGTGAAACAACACTTTTTTCTTTTGCAAATGTGGCCGTTTCTTTGCGATTTCAGCCTTCAATCGATCCAAAAGTGCACAGTAATAATCGCTGTTGATGGTGGTTCCTTTTTGGAGATAGTCGATGAATATTATTCCGTTCGCATCCCAAAATACAGACGCCATCACCTTACCGGCCGACGGTTGCATCTTTGCTCGCTTTGGATTCGGTTCGTCGACTGCTGTCCACTCAGCTGACTGTCTTTTGGATTCTGGTGTGTAATTGTGAAGCCATGTTTCATCCATTGTCACATATCGACGATAGAATTCGATTTTATTGCGGTTTAACAGCGCCAAACACACCTCTGAAGCATCAATTCGTTGTTGTTTTTGGTCGACTGTGAGCTCACGCGGCACCCACTTTGCACAGAGCTTTCGCATACCCAAATGTTCGTGTAAAATGGTAAAAACACTACCATCTGATATCTTTACAATGTCAGCTAGCTCGTGCACCTTCAATTTGCGATCGTTCATAACCAATTTGTGGATTTTTTTGATGTTTTCTGGAATAACAGCCTCATTTGGGCGTCCACTGCGCTCTGCATCATTTGTGCTGGTACGACCACGTTTAAATTCAGCAATCCACTTCTCTACCATTTGTCTCGATGGAGCAGAGTCCGGATAATGTTTATCAAGCCATTGTTTGGTTTCCACTGTATTTTTTTTCATCAAAAAGCAGTGCTTTATCAAAACTCGAAATTCACTTTTCTCCATTTTTTTTCAATAACAAAAGTTGCTTCACACAAAATGCTATAACTCACGAATCAATAGTCAGATTGCTGTCAAATTTATACACGTATCGTTTGAAGGTTAGTACTAAATAAAAATCATATGGAAAAAATTCTAGTAACGCCATCTATGTGTCATCCTACGGACTTATTGAATTGCCTAGTAGTTAAGTTTTATTAGTTAAGTTTTGTTAATAATTAAGTTTTGTTAGATTAAGTTTTTGTGATGATAATTTGGATATACAAAACAAAAGACATGACAAAATAGTGAGAAAAATCAAATAGGATTAAATAAAGGAAGAGGTTGTCATGGAGAGATAAACAAGGTTGAGTTAAAATAAAGCGACCGAGATGGTCGAATAATGGAAGGTTCTTTTTGAAAATTACGACCGAATTGGTCGCAAATCGAGAGTTCGATAAAATAAGCGACCGGAATAGTAAAAAGATAATCGTGAGTTCGATTAAAGAAGCGACCGGAATAGTAAAAGATAATCGTGAGTTCGATAAAATAAGCGACCGGAATAGTAAAAGATAATCGTGAGTTCGATTAAAGAAGCGACCGGGATAGTAAAAGATAATCGTGAGTTCGATTTAAATAAGCGACCGGCATAGTAAAAAGATAATCGTGAGTTCGATTTAAAATAAGCGACACAATAGCCGCATAATAACTAAAGAGAATTGAGTTAAAGAGCTGATAAATAAGACGTGTGTGGATGATCATAAAACGATTGGAAGATCGAAATATTTCTACAGAAGAAATAAGTGTATGTCCGCATATTGGGGTGTTCCGTCTATGCCGAGTGATCACTCTGAAAATTAAATTAAAAAATCTGATGTGGCCATCGCATCACTTTCCGAACAGACGCAAATTTTTACATTATATTTTTAAATAAAATGGTTACATAATTTCAACAGTAAATCGATGAAAAATTTCATATTTTGCCAAAATAGGAAGAAAAAAACTTTTGAATGCCTATATCTTGCAAACGAAGCATTTTTGGACCCATGTTATTAGAAACTTTTCATCTTATTTTCGTTAGTAGAATGCGGTTTACTATTTTATTTACAAATACAAAAAATTTTTACAAATACAAAATTTTTTGAAACGCCCTGTATATTTTAGAGAAAAACTTGTAGGACAAAAAATGTAGGAAATTCCATAGCGCTAATTTTTTGTTATTAATATTTTTACATATTTAATTTCGTTTCGAAGTTATGACGCATAATGTCATAATAGCTCCAGGTAAACCCCCCTTTCCCGTTGCACGATTTAAATTATTTTCATCTGGCTTCGTCCTACGACAGGAAAAAGCTTATATGCAAAATTTGGAATGATTTGCTTGCTTCGTTTAGACGCTATCGTGTTCACAGACGTACATACACACACACACACACCCTCACACACATACATACAGACATCCTTCCAAAAATGATAAAAATGGATTCAGGGGACCTCAAAACGTGAACATCTGTCAAAAAATTGGGGGGTCAAATTTTGACTGATAACAATAGGTACTTTCCTTACCTAGGGGTTCGGAAAGTAAAAAGGTTAGCATAAAATTTGTTTAATTTTTAAGTTGTTCGATTTTTGATGTTTTTATGTTGTTCTTTGATTATGTTAATTTTAATATTGATGTTAATAAATATGTGTTCTGCGATCCGATGGTTTTCTTTTGCACTGTTGGCCTGTAAGACGTTTCAAAAGCGAGTAATCCTGAGATAGAGAAAAGTTTCGGAGTGGGAATCCTTTTCTTGGCAATTTCTCTAATAGCCGAGAAGGGGGACCACAACAATATAGACATCAACGTCCTATATATAGGCTATAATCCGATGATACGGTGATCCAATGATCCGGTGATCCGATGATCCAATGATCCGATGTTGCGATGAAAGCATTAATCTGATTACGGGTCAGATAATCCGTACTCTTTTACTCCATATAAGTAAAACATAAAACTTTATGTGCAAACCTTTTATGGATCGTTTTTGAATAACAATTTTAAATCAAATTAATGATTGGTTCTTTTTTTTAACCAATAGCCAATGAAATTGCAAAACTTTTTATGGATAAGGGATTACCAACCTTATATTTTAAAACGAAGAAAATCTTGGAGAAATACCTTGTTAAATTGATAAATCGATGTTTTCCAATTTTGGTTTTTAATTTACTATATTGCAGTCCCTATGACTTATATAATAGAATTTTTTGTTGGTTGTCAGATTATCCGATTATCGAAAACGTTGCATAAAAACGTTGCATAAAAGCGTTGCATGAAATCGTTGCATAAAATCGTTGCATAAAAGCATTGCATAAAAGCGTTGCATAAAAACGTTGCATAAAAGCGTTGCATAAAAACCCTTATCTTTTTATATATATAGAGTAGATATATAGAGTAGATATAGAGTAGATTTGATGGTTGTCATATTATCCGATTATCGAAGATGTTGCATAAAATCGTTGCATGAAATCGTTGCATAAAATCGTTGCATAAAAGCATTGCATAAAAGCGTTGCATAAAAGAGTTGCATAAAAACCCTTATCTTTTTATATATATAGAGTAGATTAATTTCAATTACATTAATTGCCAAGGATCTAACCTCATCTTCCAGCTTTAGTATTAAATTTTCCTAATTTTTAATAATTACAATACACTCCACTATCATATCATAAGCATGCGGTTCCTTATCTAGCGCAAAACCAGAAACAAACTGACCTCTAGCAACACAACAATTGCAAAGCCACTTCAAATTGTCATTATTCAGCAAACAATTCAATTCGCTCTTCTTAACTGAGGCACAGTTTATGTGAAAATACTTTCCACAACTACCAGCGCATTTCACGTACGGATTATCCGCTAAAAACAATCAAAAAATCGCAGACACCGCAAGCCAACTCGCCTCGCAAAAATCGATCCCAAAAACCGACACCAAAAATTGACACCAAAAATCGACACGAAAAATCGGCACCACATGTATAATTCAAATTTATTTATAGTTTATAATTTGAATATAGAGTAGATTATCGAATAACAAATTCGCATTCACAATAATGAATTTTCAATAACAAAATTTTTATTAGCAAAAATTTAAATCCGAAACCGAGCGCAAAAAGAAAATTTGCTTATTAAATTTTTATTACCAACACAAAAATTATAAGGGATTACCCTATTATGACCAACAGTAAGAAGAAGAAACGAGATAGGCACCCCTAAATCTCGAGTAGAACTATGATAAACGGTTTAGTACCGAAAAACATGTTCCATGTTAAAGATATTAGTCGGAGACTAAAATAGAAGGAATCCGGGGGGTCAGGGGGGCGGAGCCCCTTTGCGAAGCGCGGAGCGCCGAGTTTTTTAATCGCCCACGTCGCTGTACAGACTAAACTGTTGTTTGAATAAACTTTTTTTTTCGATTTCTGATCGAATTTATAGTGCATATCCAACTGGAAAGCGCGGTGTGTAGGGCTGAGTCAGATCGTATTTTAAAAATATTGAGTTCTAATTTCAGCTCCATAAATTTTCACATAAGTTTTTTAAGATTTAAAGATAAATTTAAAATGTAACGTGAGCATTCCATCGGAAGTATTTTTTATATCTGGATTATATTGCAGAACACATTGTTAAGTCGTTTCTACTGTTATTCAAATGTGGCGCCCTTAACGCCCACACAGTTTACTTCGAATAACGGCCACCGTCGCGCCTTCCTCTGTAATCATCATTCTTTTATCACACACTTACTTACAACAAGTCAAGCAGGCAAGTCGATTCACAAGCTTTCGATCTGTCTGCGCCAAGTGAATATTAATATCAAACAAATTAAAGTGCTACAAAGTCAAGTATTAGTTTTTTATTATTTCGTTCACTGCAACCTTTGCCTCTTGAGATTGTCAGGAAGGCGTCTTCTACAAAGCGGCCTTACAATCGTTTTGGAAGACCACAAAAACAACGCGCTCCAACCAGCGAAAATACATTTTGGTCCTTCGAGAAGGATTACCGAAGTTACATTTGGTCCTTCGAGAAGGATTACCGAAGTTACATTTGGTCATCGAGAAAAGAAACTATCGAAAACAACGTAGAAAAAACCGCCACGAGGTTAGGTCATCACAGCAAGCACGCTAAGGTATTTATCCTCTGTTATTTTCCTAATCCTCAACTATTTAAACTGATTTAATTTAGTAACGTTTAAATAATATCATTGCTGATATTTATGTACAAATATTTTTTGTAATTTTTACATTTTTGACATATTTTACGTTAAATTGGTATTTTCTAACCTCCAAATATTTTGTTTACCACGTGATTCCGAAATCACATTATTTACTTTTTACCACGTTAACAATAACGTGGCGTGATTCTCACATCACATTACTTATTTTTACCACGTTAACAATAACGTGGTGTGATTCTCATATCACTTTACTTTTTACCACGTTAACGATAACGTGGCGTGATTCTCACATCACGTTACTTTTTACCACGTTAACAATAACGTGGCGTGATTCTCGCATCACGTTACTTTTTACCACGTTAACAATAACGTGTCGTGATTTAACGTCGCTTTTATTTTGCTTACCACGCTACGGTTATCAAAACTTTGTTCTATCGCGGTTTTCAACACCCGATTGGTTTTATTTCATTGTTTTACATCTCTCGCAGTAAACGGTTCAATTTAATCATGACAAAATCTGAAGTCAAGATTTTACTGGCTGAAGCAGAGTCGCTAATAAATCATCTAAACAAATTCGAAGTCTTCTTAGCATCGATCGAAAGTGAGCCTGCTATCACAGCCGCTATGATAAAAAAACTAGAATTAAGGTTCGAAGATTTTGCTCCTATAAACAAGGCTTATTCAAAAATCAGTACTCAGTTAACCGCTCGCGACGTATTTAGCGATTCATTAATGACCTGTTCAGATTTCGATGACCAATACATCGATCTGAAAACCATTGCGTCATTAATACTTGAAAAACAAAAGGATGCAAACAATTCTAAACCTTCAACAAATTCAGATCGAGGATCAAACGTCAAGTTACCTCAAATAAAACTACCTACGTTTTCGGGCAATTATACGGACTTTAAGGGATACTTCGACTCATTTACGGCATTAGTTCACAATAACAAAGATCTCTCACCGATTGAAAAGTTTATCTACCTCAAGTCCAGTTTGGATCATTCTGCCGAACGTTTAATTAGCGACATTCAAATGTCAAACGAAAATTACGACATCGCACTTACTACCTTACGTGAAAGGTATGATAATACCAAACTAACCATACAGAGCCACATTAAAGCAATCTTTGATTTAAAACCCCTTCCCAGGGACTCATCATCACAAATTTCTAAGCTGTATGATGAATTATCGAAACACATTAGGGCATTAAAAAACTTAAAAGTTCCGGTAGATAACTGCAACGCGTTCATTGCGCACATTCTTATGTCTAAACTTGATGATCAAACTAAAACAGACTTTAGTAAGCTCAAGCCTCGCGAAATTCCTTCACTTTCCGATATAGACACATTTCTCAAAGAAAGGTCTCAACTGGTGGAGGAGTTAAAGGATAGCTCTCATGCTCATTCATTTAAGCTCAATAAGTTTAAGGATCATCGCGTTAATCATGCTCCTAAACTAACGCTGGTAGCTTCCAATCAGCCAGTACTATGTCCACTTTGTAACGAAACTCACTCAGTTGCGCGCTGTCCAATCCTCTTGTCACAATCGATTCAGCAGAGATACGATACAATCGCGCGTTTAAATAAATGTAAAAATTGCTTAAGTCACCCCGCCAATTCGAAATGCAACTCGCGCTTTACTTGTAAGTACTGCAACAAAAGGCATCATTCTTTATTACATTTCGGACAGGCCTCGAGAACTGAACCGGAGCAATCAAATACGCCGGAAACCGTATCCTCATCTCCGTCGGGTTCAAATGAGCAATCGCAAGTCTCATTAGCGTGTTACGGTGAATCCAGTCAAGTACTTCTTTCCACAGCTTGCGTCAAGGTAAAAAATTCGGAGGGAAAATGGGTTACTGTACGAGCCATCTTGGACACCGGCAGTATGAACTGTTTCATTACTGAATCACTGTGTAGAGCACTCAATTTGAAACATCAACGCGTGAATACCGTGATAAGTGGGATTAATTCAATAAATAACCAAAAAATAAACACCGCCGTTAAAATTAGTATCTCTTCTAGGCAAAACAATTATAAAAACAACATATCATGTTTGGTGATTCCAAAAATCACGTCACATCTTCCATCAGTTTCATTTAACGGCAATTGGCTTAATATCCCTAAAAACTTAGAATTAGCGGACAACCAATATCACAAATCCGCCCCTGTTGATTTGCTGTTGGGGGTATCCATTTTCTATGAATTGCTCTGCATCGGTCAAATTTCATTGGGTAAAAACAAACCCATCTTACAAAAGACGCTATTAGGTTGGATAGTGTCAGGAAATATGATTATTAATCAAGCGCGCCAATCGACTATAATTCCGAATATTTCCGTATCAAACCTCTCAATCTCAAATGAACAATTAGACAAAAGCTTAAGCAAATTTTGGCAACTCGAGGAGGTTAATCCCAGAAGTAATCTTTCACTTCTATCTAAAGAAGAGCAATTTTGCGAAAGTCATTTCAAAAACACCATAACTCGCAATGCATTGGGGAGATTTTCGGTTTCTATTCCTTTCAACTCGAAGCTAGCTGATCTGGGGGAATCTAGAACTCACGCGGTCGATAGATTTTTAAAACTAGAAAAAAGGTTAAGCAATAACTCCGATCTAAAATTAAAATATTCATCGTTCATTCACGAGTATATTTCCCTAGGACACATGTCTAAAATTACTACTCCTCATTCTCAACCTCAAAACAGTAGCTACGTAATAAGGGCAATGAATGCTCAAATACTTTGTTCAAGCTTACCATATTACTATCTGCCAAACCATGCAGTACTAAAATCTAGCTCTTTGACCACCAAACTACGTGTGGTGTTCGATGGCAGCGCAAGGTCAAGCTCTGGAATCTCAATTAATCACGCGCAGTTAGTAGGACCTGTTGTTCAAGATGACTTGTTCTCTATTCTGTTAAGGTTTCGCCAATACAGTGTTGCACTAACCGGTGACATTGAAAAAATGTACCGACAGATTGAGATTAATCCAAACGAGCGGAAGTTTCAATGTATTTTGTGGAGAGACCGGGCTACCGACCCTATTGACACCTACGAACTGAACACGATCACGTACGGAACGGCCTCTGCCAGCTACTTATCCACCAAATGCCTACAGCACTTGGCTGACCTAAATGCCGAAGCATTTCCAACAGCCTCCAAAGTTTTAAAGTCGAACTTCTATGTCGATGACTTGCTGATTTCTCTCCACAATTCAGATGAGCTAATTCAAATTAAAACTCAATTAACGGACATTTTAGCCACAGCTGGTCTACCAATTAGGAAATTTTTATCCAACTGTCCAGATGTTTTAAAGCACGATAAGCAAAATGATTCTTACCACACCATCCCATTAGGCGAGCGTGAAAGCGTCAAGGCACTTGGTGTATCCTGGAATGCCATTTCAGATGCTCTCCAATTCGAAATCAAAGCAAAGCCCAACTTAACAACCGCTTCGAAGAGATCAGTTCTTTCGATAGCATCGCAGCTATTCGACCCTTTAGGATTGCTTGCCCCAATCACCATAAGGGCAAAGATTTTAATCCAAAGGTTATGGGAAGCCAACTTAAGTTGGGATGAAAGTTTACCGCAAAACCTTAATTCAGAATGGGAATCTTTTAAATCTGAACTCCCATTATTAGCATCATTAAGAATCCCCAGATGTGTCATCCCAGTGAAGTCAAGCGCGGTTCAACTGCATGGCTTTGCTGACAGTAGCTCAATCGCGTACGGGGCTTGCGTTTACATCAGCCTGAAAATATCTGCTGGAAAGATCAATACGCAACTTCTTTGTGCCAAATCTCGCGTAGCACCCCTAAAGGGAGCCACCATACCAAGGCTGGAACTATCAGCTGCCGTGCTTCTATCCGAACTTATGCAAAGGGTCCAAGCGGCGTTTGACGGATCCTATTCTCAAGTATTTCTCTGGACAGACTCAACTATAGTCTTGAATTGGATAAATTCAGCCCCTAACAAATACAAGGTCTTTGTGGCCAATCGAATTGCCACGATTCAAGAATTAACCAACCAACGTGACTGGTATCACGTCCGTTCGCAGAACAATCCTGCCGATCTGGTGTCTCGCGGTATCAGCGCACAAAACATTCTAACCAACGAGCTTTGGTGGAATGGTCCAAACTTTCTGAGCAAACCACGATCCGAGTGGCCTGAAACTTGTTTCAACCCAAACGTTGAAACTACTGAAATAAAGTCCAATTGCTTGACCTCCCTGTTATGCTCCAGCCCCGCGATATGCTTATTTAATTCGGATACTTCTGATACAAATTCCTCAAAATTTGTCTTCCTATCCAAGTTTTCAACTTTAACTAAACTGCGGCGAGTAACAGCTTGGTTACTCAGATTTAAGCATAATTGCCAAGCTTCCAAAGCATTGAGGAGTACAGGCCCACTCACTGTGGGGGAATTAAACACGTCTCTGCAAACAATTCTTAAAGCCTGCCAAAACGAAGCCTTTTATAACGAGATAAAATCGTTACAGCGTTTTAAATGCATTAAAGGCAAATCGGCCATCTTATCTTTAAACCCGTTCTTAGATGAGAACGACCTTCTCCGTGTAGGAGGCAGATTAAATAATTCTGATTTCTCGCATGATAAAAAATTCCCTTTTTTATTACCTAAACGGCATCATCTAACCGACCTTATTTTTCTTGAATTTCACTTGAATTTGCAGCATTGCGGTGCTCAACAGTTGCTGTACTGCGTGCGCGAAAAGTACTGGCCAATCTGTGGAAAGAACACAGCTAAGAAAATAATTCGGCAGTGCGTCAGATGTTTCAGGGCCAATCCCGCATCGCATTACCCCCTCATGGGAAATCTGCCCTCAAAACGCCTTCAGGCTGAGGCTCCCACGTTCTATAACACGGGTCTAGATTATGCCGGGCCTATCTTAATTCGCGATCGTAACACGCGAGGCGCAAAGACAATTAAAAGCTATATTTGCTTATTCATCTGCTTAACAACGAAAGCAGTTCATCTCGAGCTAGTCACGAGCCTTACTACTGAAGTTTTCTTAGCCGCGTTAAAGAGATTTATTAGTAGAAGAGGCATGCCTTATTCATTGTCTAGTGACAACGCTAAAAACTTTATTGGTGCGTACAATTACTTGCGAGAGTTGTATGAATTTTTGCGAAATAAAGCCAATCAGTCTATCATACATGACTACCTGGCCGTCAGAGGCATCAAATGGGAGTTTATAATCCCACGCAATCCACACGAAGGTGGAATGTGGGAAAGTAATATTAAAGCGACAAAGATTCATTTAAAAAAAGTGTTAGGAAATACCTGCCTGACGTATGAGCAATTTTCGACAGTTTTAGCACAAATTGAGTCAGTTTTAAATTCTCGTCCCCTCTCACCACTTTCCTCTGATCCTAATGATTTCAATCCCCTTACTCCTGGTCATTTCCTTATTGGAAGGCCTCTAGGTGCAGTTGCTGAGAAGGACCTTAGTAACCTAGCGGAAAATCGCCTATCTAAGTACCAGCGAACTCAGCAGATCACTCAACACTTTTGGAAGCGCTGGAGCACTGAAGTCGTTCCAAACATGCAACGCAGAACAAAATGGTTCACTCATTTGCCCGATGTTGTCAAGGTCGACACATTAGTATTAATTAAAGAGGATAACTTGCCGCCATTATCGTGGTCACTCGGACGTGTTACAGCAGTGCATTCCGGTAAGGACAATGTGATCCGTTCTGCGTCTGTGCGGATCAAAAACGGTACGGTGATAAAACGTTCTGTGACGAAGTTATGTGCCCTCCCTATGTGATGACACTTTATTGTGCTCCCTAACTGTGAATATTATTATTAATCTTTGTTTTAATGTACGTAAATTTAGTTCTAATTTGATTATTGTTTTTTGTATTGTTATTTTTCTTTGTATTGTTTTTTTTCTTTGTATTGTTTTTTTGTATTGTTTCCTTTTTGTATTGTTTTCTTTTGAAATTCATTGTATTTCAAGGCCGGCGGTATGTTAAGTCGTTTCTACTGTTATTCAAATGTGGCGCCCTTAACGCCCACACAGTTTACTTCGAATAACGGCCACCGTCGCGCCTTCCTCTGTAATCATCATTCTTTTATCACACACTTACTTACAACAAGTCAAGCAGGCAAGTCGATTCACAAGCTTTCGATCTGTCTGCGCCAAGTGAATATTAATATCAAACAAATTAAAGTGCTACAAAGTCAAGTATTAGTTTTTTATTATTTCGTTCACTGCAACCTTTGCCTCTTGAGATTGTCAGGAAGGCGTCTTCTACAAAGCGGCCTTACAATCGTTTTGGAAGACCACAAAAACAACGCGCTCCAACCAGCGAAAATACACACATAATTTTCGTTAATTTCTTTTGGCTGATTTACTTTAAACAAATTTTAAAATAAACCCGCACTGTTTGAAGTATATTTTCATAAGCAACTTTTCTCAAAATTACTTAATTTTTTAAATTATGAATTAATTTATTGCTGGTGCGCTATCAAGAATATCGGGTTTTATTTGAAGTTAAATTTAATCACTGTTAGTAAAGGTTCGAATCCCGATCGCTCCCACATTATTTAAGCCGTGGTTAGAATTACACGTTAAACTATCGGTTTTGTTATATCATTTATAAATTCGTTTTATTGTTTATCCAAAAATAAATAAATCAAATAATATCTTCAGGTAATAAACAAAAACAAAATGTTTATCTCTTATTATAAAAGGCCAAGTCTTTCTTTCTTTCTGTCCGTCCCACGGAAATACCCGAAGCAAACCGAACCGAACCGAACGCACAACGTATCATCGGATCAACGTATCATCGGATCAACGTATCATCGTATCAACGTATCATCGTATCAACGTATCATCGTATCAACGTATCATCGTATCAACGTATCATCGTATCATCGGATCAACGTATCATCGTATCAACGTATCATCGTATCAACGTATCATCGGATCAACGTATCATCGTATCATTTTGTCTATATAGGTAAGTCTATTTCCAAAAAAGCATTATGTGAACTTCCATAATGGATAATGAAAATTTTGAAAATCCTGCTGCAAAGCGACGACGATTGAATCGTGAGAGAAAAGCACGTACAAGAGCTAATAACACAGAAGAACAGCTTCGATCACAGCGACAAGCTAACGCTCGGTCTCATGCGATACGTCGACAACGTGAAACTTTGGAACAAACTCAAGCGCGGCAAGCTGCTGACGCTCGGTCCCATGCGATACGTCAACAACGTGAAACTTTAGAAGAAACTCAAGCGCGGCAAGCTGCTGACGCTCGGTCCCATGCGATACGTTGATCCGATGATACGTTGATCCGATGATACGTTGATACGTTGATACGATGATACGTTCATCCGATTGGTTATGAAATTATCCGTTATGCGTTCGGTTCGGTTTGCTTCGGGTATTTCCGTGGGACAGACAGAAGGAAGGAAGGAAGGAAGGACTTGGCCTTTTATAATAAGAGATTTTTCACCTATATAGGAAATTTAAATACGTTGATACGTTGATCCGATGATACGATGATACGTTTATCCGATTGGTTATGAAATTATCCGTTATGCGTTCGGTTCGGTTTGCTTCGGGTATTTCCGTGGGACAGACAGAAGGAAGGAAGGACTTGGCCTTTTATAATAAGAGATGAGAACAACATTAAATAAATAAACAAAAAACTTACATATATTTTTTTAAATTAAATTAAACTTAATCAATATTTAAAATTTTTTTACTTATTTTAAACTAGATGATACCCCGTCCGAGGACGGGCAGCTAGAAGGACGGGCAGCTACCCAAGGTAACTTAAGTTGAATGAAGATTAAGGAAAGCTCTCAGTGCAATCCAAAAGCCATATGACCTTGGGTAGCTGCCCGTCCTTCTAGCTGCCCGTCCTCGGACGGGGTATCATCTAGTTTATTTATAAAATTTTAAATGGAAGCCTTGTTAAGTTTTTTGCAACTTTGAAAGAAAATGACTTGATATATTATGTATGTGCCTACTATACATCATAATGGAAAATTAAAACTTGGCACAAATCATTGAGATGTTGAGTGAGAAAATCACAAACAGCGAGTGTTTGATTTAGTCAACAAAAATTATAAATAGACAATATTAATAACCCGTCCAGTGTAAATTATGTAGTGCACTATTTTAGAACGACCCATTTTTACAATTATTTATTTTTTAAAATTTTTACTTTTAAAACTATCAGACATTTTAATCCATTTGTCAACTATCATGTAACATTTAAAGACTCTTTAAATAAATTTAAAAAACTCTTATTTACTAACGTTAAACATTAAAACAATACAAATTATCTATATAATATTTAAAAAAAAACTGTAAATATTTTGTTCGAGGGATCGAACACCGTCTACCTCCAAGATTTCAGAAAATCAGGAACGGCTTGGTTGGCTTCGGCTAAAACGTTAGCAATATCTCCTTTAATACCGTAATTTCTTCGATTGAAAAACGATGTAGAAACGCCTACATTTCTTGCACGTCCTGTACGTCCAATCCTGTAAACGTATTCATCGATGTCGGTAGGCAAATCAAACTTGACCACATGCTTCACATTAGGAATGTAGATTCCTCTAGAACCAACCGCGGTAGCAACAAGAATTGAATTTCTATTGAAATTCTTCGATTATATAAATAATTCTCTAAATCATCCGCACGTCTCTTCGTTTCTACAAACACAAGAGTCAGGCATTCCTGGGAAGGTTTCAAACTTTCTTGCGACATTATATCCAGCAAATACGACCTCTTATCGTTATCTTCAACCCATGCAACATTTTGAGTAATGTTTTCCGAAATGGATCCCACACGACAAACTGTCAAAAATATGAAGTCTTTTAAAAAGCGCGATGCTAACCTTTGGATTTTTTAGGGAAACGTGGCAGAAAACATGAAGGTTTGACGCTCTCCAGGCTTTGGCATATTTGGAGTTTCGAGAATTTTCCGAATTTGGGGCTCGAAACCCATATCGAGCATTCGATCAGCTTCATCGAGAACTAAATAACGACAGTGGTCTAATCCAATTTTACCACGTTCGATTAAATCGATCAAGCGACCAGCAGTGGCTACCAGAAATTGGCAACCTCTCCCCAAATCTCTCAATTGGTCCCCGATGGGAGTACCACCATACACAACACATGGTCTCACGCGAGCCCGATACGAAAACTTTTTACTCTCGTCGTAGATTTGCGTCGCCAATTCACGGGTGGGGGCCAAAACCAAACCAAATGGCCGTTGCATACCTCGATAACCACGTTCTTGAGTTATACCTTGAGGTCATTGTTCGTAAATTTGGTGCAGTATTGGGACCAAGAATGCAGCAGTTTTCCCTGAACCAGTTTGGGCGCATGCCATAATATTTCGCTTGGCTAAAGCGAACGGAATTGCGTACTTCTGTACAGGAGTAGGAACTTCGTATCCGGCCAATTTTAAGTTGTTCCGAATTATTTCTGTCAAGTTAACTTCGTCGAACGATGTAATTTGAGATGGAACGTTCTCTCCTTCAGCTTCCACGGGGATATCATCGTATTTATCGAAGTTTATCCCAGCACTTCTGTTGACGGAACCAAATAACGCGGTTTCCATGCGCTCGTTTCTCGGTAAAGGTATCGTCCAATCTTGGCCGTTATGATCTACAATGTTTCGTCTTTCGGCTCCATAATGGGACGTATTATAATTTTGCGAGTTACCACATGGACCATTATTATACCTGCGTTCTGCATTATGGTTATAATTCGAATTATCACCAGTACGATTTAATTTCCGCGATGTTGACCATATTGGGCGTTATTACCATGTTCGTGCCTTCCATAACTGGTGGTTGCACTTGCAGCACCATAACGATCACTTTGATTATGGTTGTAATAATTCACCGCCTGGTATTATTGGCCAGATTGATTTACTGATTGAGTTCTTCGGGGCACTTGACGATTTCTGTTCTGATACGTGTGATCATTGTTTCTATTTTGGACTGTGGAATCTCTCCAATTGGAACTGGCGACATTGCTACGGTTATCATTTGTTCGATTTGGACCACTATTTGCCGATTGGTTTCCATTGTTTGGATTATTAGGGAAAGTGGTTACAGAAGAACCAGCGCCACGATTGCTGGGCATTTCCGTCCAGTTCCCGACATTTTATTTTCCTTGATGCGCATTTTGTTCTTGATATAATTACAATTTATTGTGACTCTTATATAGTAAAAATTTGTGATTGGTAATAAATATAAAAACTCGGCGCTCCGCGCCTCGCAAAGGCGCCCGGGTTCCTTCTATTTTAGTCTCCGACTAATATCTTTAACATGGAACATGTTTTTCGGTACTAAACAGTTTATCATAGTTTTCATCGAGATTTAGGGGTGCCTATCTCGTTTCTTCTTCTCACTGTTTTCCGAAGTGCGGCGTAGTTGTGTAACCGTGTTGGTTATAATAGGATAATACCTTAATTTTTGTGTTGGTAATAAAAATTTACTATATGAGCAAATTTTCTTTTTGCGATCGGTTTCGGATTTAAATATTTGGTAATAAAAATTTTGTTATTGAAAATTCATTATTGTGAATGCGAAGATGTTATTCGAAAACCTACTCTATATTCAAACTAGCCACTTGAAAATCTGCGTTTCGGCCCATTTTCGTGGCTAGCTCTGCGAGGCGCGCGGCCTGTGGCTTCGCTGTCGGCCTATCGGCCTCCCGATTGTTTATGGGCTTACCGACACGATTACGCAATATCGTCATTTGACCTTGTGGACTTGAAAAAAAAGCGACTACTTACTTATTAGTTACCTGTCGAATGCTTTATCTAAGACCTACGTATTGTTTTGCGGAAACGCGAATCCAAATTTGAGGCCACCCAAAAATCGAAATTTTAATCTCCACCAAAAAGGTCGAGGTTTGAAATCGAAATTTTTCAAAATTTGCATTTCTGCAATTTGCCGGATTATCGGACGTCCGACGAAAAAAAGTGTTACTTTCGAAAAGGCGGGGCTCGAAATTTTTCGCCCGAAACCGTTTTCTAAATTAAAAATTTTTTCGCGCTCGTCACGCCACGACGGCATCAAGGTGGAAATTTTGAGAATCCTTCAAATCAGTCTGGTTAATTAAAATAATTTCAATATAAAAAAATTATTTCGTAGAGAAATTTTATTACAATATGGCAAAAATTTGAGATATACGCATAAATCCATTAATATTTCCGCTTGCCTTGTGCGGTATTCACCGATTTAGTTTTCGGTATTTTTGGTTTCTTCGTGGAGGACTTCTGGGCCAAATCTTTTTTTGGCTTTTTGGTCGAAGATTTTGAGGGCAAATCATTTTTAGCCGCTCTTTTACGTTTTTGTGATGCTTTATCTGATGCATCATCATCTGAACCTTGATTGTCGACGCCTTCAACATCTTCGTCGTTGCTTTCGCAACTATTAAATGTGGAATCACATACAGTGTCATCGATATCGTCGCTATCATAGTCCACGTAATCCACATCTTCATTTTCTTCTAGATCTGTAGCATTTTGATTTGATTTTCTTTTCGGTTTTCGAGCTTGTTCATCCTCATCGCTGTCCTCATGAGTCGATAAATTTTCCGTTTCGTAGATAGCTTTAGTAACTAAGTTTTTAACCATCGCGTTACGACTGGTCATGCCATTTTTCTGGTTTTTATACACTGCTTCAACTTCTTCTACATTACTAGCAGCATATTTCGATATTGGATTAAATTTATGCCATTCGTCCAACGGATAACCATTTAATTTACCGGTCTCTCCCCGTATGAAAACATAATAAATAGCATTATTTCCTATACCGCCTTCTTGCTTACTACTATATTTTTCCAGGGCTCCATTTCGTGATTTTGATTTTAGAATATACGTTCCTGAGCGTCGTTCAGCCTTCGGTTTAGGCACAAATTTATTTGTGCGCCCAAACGTCGAACCAGCTCCAAATTGGGAATCTTCAGTTTGGGCTTCCGTCGGTTCGGTTGGAATATCTTCTAAGCGCATTTGCGCCTTTACGATATCTTCCAACTTGACGTTCAAATGCGGCGCAAACTGCATAAGTCCGTAGTTCTTAGATGACTTTGGTAACCGTACACTAAGAGTAATCGCCCTTTCCGCGGTTGCACTTGAGGTCGATGGCCGTTCGTTGGCATTAATATTGGTATTTGAATTATTCATTTTTAATGGGTTATACGGTATGTATGCAGCTTTTTGTAGTATAAAGAAATTTGTTTCAGTTATATAGTAATTATAATCTCTTAATCTGATGGATTAACTTATTAATCGACGGATTAAGAGATTAATATGAACAGAATAACTTTCAACAAAAAGCGGTGAGATCAGGCTGATAACAAAGGAGCTACATGGAAGCGTTCAAATGTGATTCAAAGATACGATGTTTTGCATTAAGAACTTAATGGAATAAGTTAGACAACTTTAAAATTAAGAGAATAATTTGTTAACCCTTTAATTTTGGCAATAATAAATATTGAAAATTATAGCTCCATCAATTAGAAGCTTGCATTCGATTTGGGGCGAAACTCCCTCACCATTCTGTTGACGGTACGTGCACTTACGCCTAGTCTGAACACTTAGCCACTTCTGACCGCAGAAGTTCTACGTTCATTTTATGTGTATTAAAATAAATAATTTTTAACCCTTTTATTCCAAGTATACCCGAAAAATCTAGATCCATTGGTTTACGGATCGGTAGTTTTAGGCATCTATACAAAGTATAACAAGAAGCCTTATGATCTGGCTCCGTGTCTGTCCGTCCGTCCGTCCGCATAATTCAAAATCATACAGAGCGTTTCAAATCGTGTTGGAAATACTCTGTGTGTATAGAGGTCTAAGAACTGAGTACCCAGTGCGCTATTAGGCTTCTATACAAAGTATAACAAGAAGCCTTATGATCTGGCTCCGTGTCTTTCCGTCGGCATATTTCAAATCTAATCAGAACCCTCGAAATTGTGCTTGTAAACACATCGTATGTATAATAAAACAATAATTTGTTTTAAATTTATTTATTGTTAATCACAGCAGTGGCTAATTGGTGAAGTTAAGTTGTAAGTAAAAGAGAAAGAAGAGGATTGTTCCACCTCAAAAAATGGACCGTACATTACAGAGAAGTAAAGTTCCGAATGGAATGGAAAAGCTTCATTATTATTAGTTATATAGTGAATGATAAATACCAACCGCAAAAATGTAATTAGTGCAGATTACCTGATTACTTTTCAATGCAGACCAAATATAAGTTATATTTTATTTACATAATAATTTTTCACCTATATAGGAAATTTAAATACGTTGATACGTTGATCTGTTGATACGTTGATCTGTTGATACGTTGATCCGTTGATCCTTTGATTCGTTGATTCTTTGATCCGTTAATCGTTTGATCCCTAATAAGAAGTTATCTCGAAAAATTTAATTGGTGCAGATTATCGGATTATCTGATGTTACATTATAAATATTATGTCGACCAAAAATAACTAGCAATAACAACTTTTCACACCAGAAAGGTAGCTGTATAGAAGCCTAGGAACTGCCGCTAAAGCGAGTTCCACCTTGTTTTGGATCTGTTGCGCTGAGATCCTAGAACTTCTTTCCAAATGCTCAAAATTCCTTGGAAATTTTTACTATGAGATTAAGTAAATTTGAACAGTAATCAATATTTATTTTTTACTTTTATTTCAATATCTAGAAACAGTTTCAACATGAACAAAATACGAGTATATACTACTACTATTTGCTCCTTAATTTGGATATTATAGAGATACAATTTTCGTAATTTTCTTCTTGCTATTGGTGCCTAGATCGGGATTAATTTTTAAATTAATTAAAAAAATTAATGGATTAGGATAACGGGTTTGTGGACTCATAAATGAAACAATAGCTTTCAAAGTCGACGTTTCGGCCGCAGCATGCTAGCCATCCTCAAGACTATATTAAAGAAAAGAGCGTAAGATACATGGTACAGAGGTCAGTATTAACCTACCTCGAAAACAATAGATGAAAATCGTTTACAATCACAATGGTGTCCGCAAACAGATGACACTTACATATTCAGTTGTTGCAGTTGTTGCCGAAAGGTAATATTGCTTCTTTTAATGCTGGATAATATCTCAATCAGGATAAACGTCAAGGTATGAAAGTTTCTTCGATTGTCCAGGGTTTTTGTTTCTCCTGTTTTGTTCCTGGGGTTAACTCTGAAATTCCTGAAGTTATATCGGTAGCTTCATCAATATCTTTGGAAGAATTTATCACTACTCATATTTACCTTATATGGAGTGCTCTCATTATTTTCATTCGTACATTGAGTAAGTGCATCTGTACTTGCGACTGCTAGTTAGGCTTTGGCTCAGAAGGATCGTAAATGGATTACTAAAAACTTATCGACACGCAAGGATAAATTTTCATTGGGGAACAATCTGTGCTTCAAGTTATTAAACTCGCTCTCTACTGCTGCCAAGCTTGCATTTATTTTTCCATATCCAAATAGTGAAATCATTACTCTAGGAAAATAAGGCAGCATAAATATATTTAAGTTTTTAAGCCATGGAAGGTCAGTAATATGTATTAATACGAGTACCAACCACAGTTGCTGCCGATTTCGCTTAATCGATACAATTTTTAATAAATGTATTATCACAAACATCAATAGACTTTCCGTTTTAATTGGCGCACTATTTTATTTCTATCTCTTCTGCATCTTCATTATCGCCATCATTTTGAACATTGTCTATATTATTGAAATCTGTAATTATTCCTTTAATGTTTTCGCAAATATAAATTCGCGCATTTTCAGCTAGAGTAACTTCTCCATACGCAGTGCTTCCAACTGTTTCACTAACGAAAAGGATTTAACTAACATTTGGAAAATGTTCATAGTAGTTACTTTAGTCAATAAACACATTAAAATCGTATGAAACTTTTTTATTTGGGTATGTAATGATTCCAATATCTTCCACAGAACTACTAGAGCAACATAATGAGATGTACGCAATCTTAAATAATAATAAGAAGAAATAGTATTTCTTTATATGGGTCAGTCGACAACGCATTCAAGAAGGGCTATTGAGTAAAAGCATGGGGCAAGCTGGAATTACTTTTATTCTCTTTAATAGAACCTCTAAAAAGACGTATTAATTTTGCACCCTCCAACGACCCCGAATTTCGCCTCCACAGAGGAAAAACCACGCGAAGAATAATATTTGTACGAATATTCGTCAATATCTCGGTTTAGGTGTACCGTAGAGCAAAATGTGAAGTTAATGAAAAAAAAGTGCACTAAATATTCCACAGAATAGCTCTTGTGGTTTATTGTAAAATGTTCATAACACTACACACGTAAAAATTGTTTTATTAAAGTAACAAGCGTATTAAAAAGGATAACAATAATATAACAAAAATAACTGGTCATTTACACGTGCTCGATCCAACTCGCCTTTTTTCTCCTTACCCCTTAAGAGCAGGTGTGGTTGCATGGTTGCCAACCTGCCCGGCGCGGGGTTTCCTATATTTTTAAATATATTTATTAGTCGCCACACTACTCCCCCTCCAGTGACGAAGTTGCGGTGAACCTAGACGGTGTTTTAATATGACGTCCTGATCTAGATCTTCCTTGGTCCTGTTGTGGAGGTTGAACGTGAATCATAAATTTTTGGTTGGATTTGGTTTCGCGCGAACGCTGGGTGGCGTGGCTTCCTGTGGACGATGTTCGTTTATGTCCTCCGTTGAGTCTTCCGTGAATGCAGCTTTAAGCCGGCTGACTGACACTTCCAGGTTCTTTCCCTTAACTTTAATTATGAAAGTAGCTTCCTTGCGTAGGATACCTTCGTATGGTCCATCATAGGGGGCCGTTAGAGGTGGTGAAACCGCGTCATTCCGCAGAAAGACGTATTTACAATGTTGTAACTCTTTCTGAACGAATACGGGTCTCTTGGTTGCGTGATTCGCGGTCGGTGTTGGTTGTAATTTCAGCATTGTTTCTTTCAATTGGTTTACGAAATAATTTGGTGGTATGTTCTTGGTTTTTTCAAAAAATTCGCCAGGAAGTCTTAATGTCGTACCATAAACCAATTCCGCTGGAGTTGCACCGATATCTTCTTTTAGAACCGAACGGTAACCAAGTAGGATTGTTGGAAGTAAATCAAACCAGTTGTTTGTTTGGTAGCACTTCATTGAGGTTTTAATCGATCGGTGGAGGCGTTCGATCAAACCATTTGCTTGCGGGTGGTAAGCCGTTGATCTCAAATGTTTGATTCCAAGCAGTTTGGTTAACTCGTTAAATAGTGAAGATTCGAATTGTCTTTCTCGATCGGTTGTCACATTACGTGGAATCCCAAATCTTGCGATCCATCCACTAAGTAAGGCTCTTGAAACCGTTTCCGCGGTGATGTCCTGAATTGGAATCACTTCTGGCCAACGAGTGAACCTATCAATGCAGGTTTAACAGTAGTTGAAACCGTGGGATGATGGAAGTGGTCCGACTAGATCTATGTTTATATGGCTAAATCTTTCGCCTGGAACTAAAAAGGTGGTTAGTGCTGGTTTATTATGGCGTTGTACTTTGGATCTTTGACAGGCGAGGCAATTTTGAGACATTTTTCTACACTCTTCACGGATTGATGGCCAGACAAATCTATCGGTTACTAATTTAATTGTAGATTTGACGCCAGGGTGTGACAAGTTGTGGATCGTGTTAAAGACTGCTCTTCGAAATGTCTTCGTAATAAAGGGTCTGATTTTTCCTGTTGGCGTATCACAATAGATTTGAGAATTCAAATTTGGAAAGGTGCACAATTTTAATTGTAAAGATACTTTCGCGTTGTCGCCTTTCATTATTGTTTGAAGTTCTTCGTCCTCTTTTTGCTGTACAGCTAACGATTCGTAGTCGATGATTTGGTGAGATACGGCCTCAACCCTTGATAGCATGTCAGCTATCACATTTTCTGGGCTTGGAACGTGCCGGATGTCCGTTGTGAATTGGCTAATAAAGTCAATTTGGCGCAATTGACGACGTGAAGCCTGCTCTGGCTTTTTGTCAAACATAAAAATTAAAGGTTTATGGTCGCAGAAAATTGTGAAGTGTCTTCCTTCGAGAGATGTTCGAAAATGCTTTACGGATTGATAAACGGCCAGTAGCTCCCTGTCATAGGTACTATATCGCTTTTGGGTTTCGGTTAATCGTTTTGAGTAGAAACCTAGTGGCTGCAAGTTATGGTTTATTAATTGTTGGAGTACAGCGCCGATGGAATTGTTTGAAGCGTCGACATGCAGGCATAACTCGGCGTTGGGAGACGGATGTGCTATTAGCGCGGCATTAGCTAGCTCTTCCTTGCACTTTCCAGACGCAGCTACGGCTTCGTTATTCCAGATGATCACAGTATTGTCGTTTTTTTTTTATTTCCGGTTACCAATTTTTGTAGCATCCCTAGCGATATTACTGCTTGTGGGATACAACGTTTATAAAAGTTGATTGAGGCCAGGAATCTTCGTAATTCCTTTGCTAACTTGGGCTGCGGAAAGTTTATTATTGCTTCATTTTTTTCGGGTAACGGGCGTATCCCTTCTTTGTTGATCACGTGACCCAGAAAGTTGACTTCGGTTTTAAAAAATTCACATTTCGAGACATTGATTTTTATGTTGTACTCGCGGAATCTTTAAAAAACCATTTGGATGTGTTTTGTGTGCTCTTCCGGAGTTCTTGACGTAATAACTACGTCGTCGATATATTTGAACACAAAACTAAAACCTTTTAGTACCTGGTCGATTAACCGTTGGAACGTTTGAGCAGCGTTGCGTAACCCAAATGTCATGACTTTAAATTCAAAAAGTTCCGAATGGTGTTATGATTGCGGTCTTCGGTATGTCATCCTTGTGCACTGCAATTTGGTGGTAGGCTTTCTTCAAATCGATTTTTGTAAAAACCTGTGAGTAGGCTAAGTTGATGGTAGCATCCTGAATATGTGGGACTGGGTATCGATCCGGGGTGGTTATGGCGTTTAATCTTCTGTAATCACCGCATGGTCGCCAATCTCCATTTTTCTTCGGGACCATATGCAGCGGGCTAGCCCAAGCTGAATTGGAAGGCCGGCAGATGCCTTGTTGAACTATGTAATCAAATTCTTTCTTAGCGATTTCATATTTGTTGGGCGGTAACCTGCGTGCTTTGGCGAACACGGGTGGACCATGCGTTTCGATGTGATGAAAAATGTTTGATTTTACTTGGGATTCGGTGACAATGTTGGGTTGAGTTAGGTCACTGAATTCCTGTAAAATATGTTTGTAATTGGAATCGCTTGGTGTTGAGGTGATGTTTATGTCCAGGTCGGTAACAGATTCCACTTTTCCGTTTACTTTTAAATTGGTTTTACCGTCGACTAATTTTTTGTTTCTTAGATCAACCAGTAATTCAAATTTATCCAGGAAATCCGCACCTATAATCGGTTTCGTAACGATGATGAATGGCCATGTGAATTCTCGACGAAGACCGAGGTTTAATGTCATCAACTTTTTACCGTATGTTTGAATGGATGTACCATTTGCAGCAAACAACAAGAAGTCGTGGGGTCGGTTGTTTTTTGTGTTAAGTGTGGGCGGAATTGTTGATAGATCCGAACCAGTGTCGATTAAAAACTTCAAATGGTGGGTTCGGTCCGTGATGAATAGCCTGCTAGATTTCTTGGACAACACCTCATCTACAACTGGGGACGGGTGTTGTCTTATTAGTTTTTTTGATTTTTGTTATATTTGCACCAATCTGCGCATTTTTTTGCGTTCTCTTCAAAACGGAAGTGGTACTAACAAGTATCGTGTTGTTTGTAGCTGGAATTACTACGATTTCTTGATAGGCTTCGTGTTCGTGATCGACTACGATCTAACCGTGTCGAGAGTATTTCTATTTTCTCTGTTAGCGCATTAACATGTTTCCACATTTCATCATTGGCTTGTGCTGTTGGTTGTTTTGGCATTGATGCTGCAATGGTTGAAGTCTCGAATTTAGATATTTCAATTACCTTGTCCGCGGTTTCGGCTTTCTTTACTAGGGGTATCTCTAACGTACTGGTGATGGAACGTGTTGTTTCCGGTAGCTTGAGAGCCACAGCGACTCGATTATATCATCCCCCATGGATGTGCCCGCCAAATCTTTCATCTTCCAGAGGAGGGTGGAAGGCTTTTTGTCCCCCCAAATCTATCCCTTGGAGGAGTTTCTGTAGCTTTTTTTCGCGAGATTCAGCGTATTCATTAATTAATTGTGATTTAAAAGCTTCGTACTTTCCTGTCTCTGGAGGGTTTCGAATGATGTTTGCTACTACCTCTAAATATTGTGGTTCCAGAGCACCTAACACGATGTCAAATTTAGTTTGATCCAACTTGATGCTATTGGTTCGAAACTGGGCTTCCACTTGGTAGAACCATAGATCGGGCCTAACGGGATGAAATGGGGGCACCTTATAGTTGACACTTTGCTTGTTTCATAGTGTCCATACATTTGTGGTAATGTGTTTTTGTCTTGAGGGGGCGCTTGTTGTGCGGCCTTTAAAATATTGAATTGTTTTATCAATTCGTTCATTTTTCTTGCATTTCTGCCGAGCTTTGTTGTTGTGGATTTTGTGTTGGTACCTTATTTTCAGTATTTTCCATAGCTTCTTGTGAATTAGACATTTCTGGTTGCACGTGGTTGGATAATTTTTTGTATGAAAAAATTCGAAAACGTTGGTTTGAAACACACGTCGCCGGATTGTTGTCCAATTCCGAAAAAAAACAAATTTCAAAATAAGTGGTTGCTTAATATGCTTACTTGTGTTTGATTGATTCCTTGACGTATTTTCTTGTTACACTAATAACACGATAACAACGGTATTTAATTGTTCATTTGCAGAGGTCACCAATTGTGGGTTATTGTAAAATGTTCATAACACTACACACGTAAAAATCTTTTTATTAAGATTTAAGTATGTTACGTATTGCTGTGTTTTAAGCTACCAGGTCGAGGCAAAACATTGAATTTCTTACTTGTACTTAAATTGCACATAAATTTGACCTCATTAAAATACAAAAGATAAGAAAGATAAACAAATTTAGCTATTTCTCAGTATAATGAACGAATAGAAATCTTTAAGCATTAGTAAATGACATGAAAAGCTGTAATATTATTTCACAGAGGTTTTTATCACCTCAAAATTTCATAATAAAGGATTGTTTGACTCAAATATGGTAAAATTACTGTGAACTGTTATCACAAATGAACATAACCTCAATGGTACTGTACAAAAATGGAATTTATTCCATGAATAACAATTATTGTGTAAAACTGATTATATGAAAATTTGTTAAATAATTTACTCTTTCTAATGATAATAATTTGCAACTATAAATCTCCAAAAGTGTATATAAAGGTCATTTTCGCTTCAATTTGATAACAAGCTTCATGATAAGAAAAAGGTTGGAAACTTCGCTAAATATTGCCTACAAAAGTGCTACCGTATTCACGAGAAGTAGGGGAACCACATGGACAATCAACTCGTCATGGATGAAAGCGCTCCTGTAAATTTAAAGTCAATTAATGAACATAAAATGCATAAAGGTGCAAAACTCGACTTACTGATAACCAAATTTGACCAATTTTCACGAACGGCGCAGGCAGAAAGACAGTCTTCTTCGAATGCTCAAAATGATCGGACGTGCAGCTCCGTAGAAATCCAAAGTTACCCAGATGTTCGACCAATTTGATGTTTGTCTAAATTAGATAACAATTTTTACAACAATGGCTACCTTACATTAAACATCCACAATCAACGAGTTAAAAGTATGACTCACCTTTTAAATAACTGGTAAACGAGTTTCAACAATAATTCACTGGCACATCACGAACTCGATTCTAACAATCAACAGGTGTCAACAATTAAATCAACTCCGTACGATTACGAACCAGAAGCGAAAATTTTATCAACGCCATCACAACTAGAAGTAAAGTTGAGTGCAGCGCAGTACGTGACCGCGTAGTGAAATTGTGTTTCTGCGCATGCTTTATGTACAAAGCAGGATTTGAAAATTAAGGTATTTAAAAATTACATTTTCATTAACTTTTTATAAATTTTATTATGGTAAATTTGTCGACGACCCAAGAAGATATTTTTGGATGTATTGATTTAATTTATTTGGTATTTAACATTGTCATTATTTTTCAGATAAAAATTTATCTGACATTTATGTGTTCGCTTGCGATTGAATTAATTTATTTACATTAATATACAACTATTTTCGATTCAAGACAATCTTTTATTTATCGACTCTACTTCATTAACAGCAAGCATTTCAAAACTTAAAGATTACATCATCGAAAGCAAATTTGTTCATCTCAATTATCATAACTTCGACGATTCAGGTCAACAAAATTTATTTAAACCCCAATAAGCATCCTTTAATTGAGTTTGTTCATGAACCTACTACACCTTGAGTGGAATCTCCATGACTGAGCTAGATAAAAAAGGGACAAGGATCGTGAATTTCTTGAGAAATTGCACCCCTGGAAACTTCATTTTTCAATTTTTATAAATTTGCTTTATTCAAAGCTGGCGCTCAACAAACCAACCCGGGGTGTGCAAATTCGAGAGGAATTACACAGCAGTATGTTAAGTATGTTACGGCGTGCACCGTAGTTCCCTATTGCAATACCCTGTATATATCAAAAACACAAAATAATACTTAACAATTACAAAAATTTCTTTATAATTAAAAAATTTAATAAAAGTAAAGTCGAAATAATGAATTCCTACTGTAGATACGAATAAACCGAAGAACTGCATACGACAATAATTTTATAGTAAATTAAATACAAAGTATAAAATTCGAAAGATAAAGCTTATTTCAAAATAGTTACAAAGTTAACATGAGAGAAGCATAATCAACTGTCCGTCGATTAAAGATCTGTTACAATAACCAGCTCATGCATTAAAAATGATAAAACCATTTTACAATGTAATATCTATTCATAAAAGAGTTAAAATGTAGCAAATCACCCGGCCTCAGAGTAATTATCAAAAGAAAGCCGCGACAGATGTTGCTCGAAATGCCCATATAGCAATCCGTAATTAGAAGTAGACCTTGAATTTTATATTTTTCTTCAAGATATGTAATCACTCGACGAATGCAAATTGTCCCTCCGCAAGGGAGAAGAAGTTCAGTTGCCTGATACGATCCGCACTAGTAACTCGTACCTAAAATAATTTTCTTATATCTACCTAACAAAGAATAATTATTTACCTTAATTTTCCGGTTAACTTTAAATTACCTTCGCAGTGATTAATTTTAAAATCATCAAACCAAGGAAATATAAACTGTGAAATACGAGTAAAACATCGGTGATCTAAGAATTTTTGAAATTGAAACAAATAAACAATTAATTATCGCAAACGGTGTAGTAAGCTAATAAGTTAATATCGTAATCCAGAAGTTTCATCAATAAACGGGCGAATAAATATTATCGTGAAGGCAAAAAAACTATAATTTCGCGAAAGTGTTAATAAAAAAAATAAACTGTAATATTACCTCAAAATTATTATCGTTTTAAAGACGCAACAATAAGCAAAAAGTGCAAAAATTAATAATTATCGTACATCTCTTAATAATTCTATCGAGTTAAAGGATTCAACAATTAAAAGACAAATAACCAAGTGCGTTATTTTTTAACTAATACGAAACATCCAGTGCGAAGTAACTAATAAATTTGTACCGTTTCACTATTAAATCAACGGTGTGTAATTCAAATCAACATAATATTACGTCAGTCAAGTGACGCCATCCGAAAAGTGATACAACAATCCTTAACGTTAGATTCTCTCTCTGGGTCAAGGCTAATAAATCAATCAACACCAGCAATCACCAATTCATCAACATTGGATTACTTCACATCTCTGCAATTCACGCCTTCATACTACAAAAAAAAATAAGGTAGAATATTAGCCCATGGCCAAATAAATGTGTAAATTATTCCTTTTGAACACAAATGCGTGTCAATATTTCTTTTTGTATGTAAAATTACTTAAGTATTAATTTATCTTGCGAATTTTGCGTAAGCTAGCGACCAATATTTTTGCAGCGTCAAATAATAATTTTAACTATTAATTTTTATCCAATATTTGCCTAGGTATATATGTTTTTACTGTAAATTTGTGTACCATAATATGAGTAATATATTATTTAATATATTGCCGTGTTTAGCTACTGTATAAGGATTTTGTTGATTTATATAGCGGAGAAAAAAAATTTATACGGCTCTTTTTTATCTACCCTCAGCTACTCGGCAATGAGACTCTATGATTTGGGTCGAAAATTGGGTCCAATTATAAGATAAAACACGTTGCATAAAATGCTGTTGTGCACTTAAATTTGAATAAATTCAAAACTTTAAGCTATACCAAAACTTGTTCTACTTCTATGCTGTAAAATGTAAATCAAAAAGTACTCGAAATAAACTAATTTAAACGAAATACCTTTGTTTATTAAATTTTCATCAAGACAACTCATAAAATTTTATCAAGAAAGGAACAAATTAAGCGTACAAATTATTTTCTTAAAAACTAAAAATATACCCCTTTTTAAAAATAAAATATATCGCACTTTTAATTATGCTATACGCGTTAGCAATGTTTTCAACCGCACAAAAAGAGCTCTTAAAACAGTCTTACCGGCAATCGTCGAAAAAACGAAGTTCAGCGACTCGTGCTTCTGTGGGTGACGCCTCGTAGAAATAGGCCTGCCTATCTTCTTTGGATATAGTGATGATCACAGATGATAATAAACCATGGGTTCCCGTTAACACAGTGGTAACCAGTTTCGTATTTCGTAAGTATTTCCAAATTTTAATTAATATTTTCGTTTTTGTACCATAACCAATAAATTTCATAAAAATTCAGTGGTATCCAAAATTTTACGATCACTTTCAAATAAATTCCAGAACTTTTTGATTAATTAATTCTACTATCACTTCTTACTTTTAATTTCTTGATTCACTTTTCCATAAGACTTTAAATAATCTTCAAACGTTTGTTTAAGAATAATACTATCCTCTCCCAATAACACTTAACTCGTTGATGGTTTCCGGAATAGACCCAAAAACAAAAATCAAATACGTCCGTTCTCGTAGCTGGACGTGAGGAGAGTCCCTCGTAAACCAAAATCAATACGTCCGTAATTCTCGCTGGACGTGGAGAGAGTCCCTGTATTTTACCAACTTATCTATTTCCAAATTTTGCACGAGCAGGCGCGTTTAATTACATCCTCTTCTTTGTCCGAAATATAAGCCCGTCATTTACACATCACTGATGACTTTAATTATTGCTACTTAATCTCTCGTTTCCTAACTCTAACAAATATCAAATTACCCAATTTGTTTCCTTATTTTATTAAATTACTAACATTTTATTTTATGCTTTTGTCTCTCACATTAATATTTTCTTTTTACAGAGACGGCGTTCATTTAAAAGATTTACCCTGAGTACAAAACAAATCTGAGGCAACAGCACTTTAATAATTTTTAAGTATCCGAAATCCTGGCATAGCAAAAATGACCAAATCATAGTGAATAGATGAAAAATTGCAAATGTGTTAAATCTCCATATTGCACACGTTTTGGACCACTGAAATTCTTGGCTTAACTACGTCATATCATCCCCTACTATGAGCAAAACATGACAATATGTATATTTGCCGTATATGATTTTTCTTTTGTGAACCTAAGAACCTAATAAGCAATTCTCTAAATAAAGTATCCACGCCTGAGATAGGAAGCAAGATTTTGAAGTCTACTCATTCGTCTGAGCCAGCCACGGAGCAACTTAGGGGCAGTAACTACGAAATATTAACTTATCTGTTTCAGCCCGTAATAAGTAACAAGCGTATTAAAAAGGATAACACTAATATAACAAAAATAACTGGTCATTTACACGTGCTCGATCCAACTGGCCTTTATTCTTTATTTGTTAATGTGATTAATCGATAATTCGCAATTCTTCATTGGTGCAAGTTCTTCCTCCATTCCTTTAGCTTATATTCTGGTGACATCATGGTTTTCACGTTACAGGTTGCAAATATGTAGTTGTCGTCTATGGTAGCCTGTCATAATCCGAGGATTCTTCGCACACTTTGCCCGATGTCAAGAAAATCGATATTAGAAAATTCAAGATCATGGAACCTTTTCTGAGATTTGCATAATTATTATACAACAATATTAATAATCTAACATTTTATTTAATTTACAGACGTAGTAAATAAAAAATATGTTTGCCAATGGAAATTCGAATACTGCATCTCACTTATTGGTGAAGTAACTACATACTGCCATGTAATCCTGTAAACTTGTAAATTGTTATTCACAAAAATTACGGTGGCACTTATTAAAATGCGCCAGCTAGCTCAAGAGATCTTTCAGGGTCAAGAGGCGAGTTCCTATACTCAATTGCAACGCTCATGTGTCTACTTACTTAAAATCTTTCTTATAAAGATTGATTGATGAAAAGAGATTACCCAGAATTGTATCTGTTTTCCTTCCTGATCTTTACTGCAAAAATTGAAATTCAAACTCATTCGATACCAATGAAAAATAATTGTATTTATTAAACATAAATAAAATGGAAACAAATGTTGATTGCAATCATAATAAAACAAATCAAATTTTACAAAATTATTCTTATTTCTACCCCAATGTTTTTACTTGCGCAACCGAATTATCGTACCCGACTCGTCTATACGCGAATAAAGTTAAAACGCACAAAAAAAAAATCCTTACCAGAGAATCTTACGTCCTTTTCGCACTTTTCTCTCTCTCGTATTATTGCACGCGTTGTGTTGGTTGGTGTTGGTGTCGCCGTAGATGGAAAAAAAAACAGCTCCCGAGTTCGATTGGATCGGATCAACCAAGGAAAACCATTAAATAATTTCTCTTCTTGTATCAGACAACTAATCATAGGTGAGTATTTGAATATTTCCAGCATAAATTAGTTATTTTCTTAATTTTCTTCCAAAAATGTACCATTAATTCCCATTGATTCCAAAATTTTCTACACCAATTAAATTTCTATTCCAATTCTCAATTAGAAAAATATTGACAACCATCGACTTGTTTAAATTAATTATTTCAAAAATTTCAGCTTATTCAATTCTTCAATTCTTTTTACCAATTCACTAATTATATCAATAATATTACTAATTAACTCAACTCTGTCTCATGAACGTTCTTCAAATTTTTCAAATATGTCGTCCCTTTGGTAGACGAAACTCCACTCTCCAAAAACGTCTTTTTCCTTCTATCCACCAAACAAGACTCTCATACGTCGTCCCTATCTCGTGGACGGAACGAGACTCTCTTCTTCCAACCTTTACACCAATTTTATCACTCGCGCATGCATTCCGCGAACCGTCACTTATATTCCAATTCTAATCCTATATTTACAAACTAGAATAAATAATTTGATTTGTTTCTAAATTTTATACATCATAATAACCAAAATTTGTCTCTTACAATTCTTTTTTTATTTTTCAGGGTTTTGGTAGCGAATACATCTATGGCTCCTGAGGCAAAGCAGTCATTTTAAATTTCCAGATCAGGGAGAATTCAGATACAACTATTTTCTACCTATTACGGTCTGATTAAATAAAAGGACTTTATGAGTGTTCCAACTTTGTACAAATGACCCAAAAATCATCCCTTATACTGAGCAAACCATGACAATACACTTCTGGTTACAGCCGTTAGTTGTGATTTAGGTGCCGGTGACAACGGCCCAAGTGACAAGGAATATCCAAAAATAAAAATCCTTTGGTATATAGGTCAAAAAAGGGATAAGATACAAAATAAAATGAGGATTTTTAAGAATTAATACCGAAAATTTAGTAAAAACCCTATGCGGTGCCCGGGATAGGCTGCCGGCCTATTTTTCGCGTGGTTTGAAGAACTACGGACACGCCCCCAACATTTAATTTTGCAAAATTTTGGGTAAATCACGGCCTTTTTGGGTATGTTTTTATCCGAATGTATAACTTTTGTCGTCGCGGAGGTGATCATAAAAAAAAATCCGAAAAAAGTGTGAAAATAACAAAGTTGCGGCGAGTTGCATTAGTACGGGTCACTGATGCACAACGAGGCTATGTGACATCGTTCGGCCGTGGTCCCTTGAAATCGGGTGAAATTTTTTTCGCTCCGATTTGAAATTTTCTTTGAAATTCGGGAAGGTGGGGGTGTGATTAGTAGATATTAGTAATAAATATTCGCAAAAAAATGGAAAATAACACGTGTATTGCCGCAAAAGTGAAAAAATTAAAATTTTTTTGTCTTCGATTTTTGGGGTGTGCAATCGATAGGGAGGGTAATCCATCGTCAAAACCTACTCCTCCGGGGCGCCGCTCCTCTCCGCTCCGCGTTGCACACCTACAGAGCGGTTTTGACTCTGTTTACTAGGCTAAACATACGAGAAGGGCCTCCGATCAAGAAAACCGGGATTAAGGCAATCGGGATACGAGAGACCCTCAAAATAGCATTAAAAAGTATAGTCGCGGTATGGGGCAGTAAACTATTACGTTTCACCCCCAAAAAATCGCCTAAAAACAAAAAATAATCGATGTTACATGTACGACAGTCGAGCTGCGCATCTGCCGGTGCGAAATATTCTAAGTGTTAGAGTATATCACAGCGCACGGACTGAGCACAGAATGAGTGAGATTCCACCCGCGCGTCAGTAAAACACGTAAAATTTACGATTTTCAAAGTCGATTTTCTCTATCAAAAGTTGGTTTATCCGCCCATAGGAGTGTTACCATTGACTTTTAAAAACATTAAACTATCCGAAAATCGCTAAAAAAAATTGAAATTCGATGTTGGATAAAAGTCACCCTTCCCGTGATTTACTTCAAAATCAATGAACGCAGCCGAGAGTTCGCGAGTTCTATTTAATGAACGCTACCATCAGAAGGCGTCTGCAATACTGCAATTTTTAATCAAGGTCGCGGAAGTTACACGTCGGTGACGCGTTCATTATCTCTTATTATAAAAGGCCAAGTCTTTCTTTCTTTCTGTCTGTCCCACGGAAATACCCGAAGCAAACCGAACCGAACCGAACGCACACCGTATCAACGTATCATCGGATCAACGTATCATCGTATCAACGTATCATCGGATCAACGTATCTAGGACAGCTATTTCCAAAAAAGCATTATGTGAACTTCCATAATGGATAATGAAAATTTTGAAAGTCCTGCTGCAAAGCGACGGCGATTGAATCGTGAGAGAAAAGCACGTACAAGAGCTAATAACACAGAAGAACAGCTTCGATCACAGCGACAAGCTGACGCTCGGTCCCATGCGATACGTCAACAACGTGAAACTTTAGAAGAAACTCAAGCGCGGCAAGCTGCTGACGCTCGGTCCCATGCGATACATCGACAGAAAGAAAATCGATACCAAAGTCAAGCAATTCAACTCCAAATAAGAGCATTGAGATTTGATGAATCTCACGTTACTCGACACGATTGTGGAGAAATGAATTCCATCTGTCAGTTCTGCGGCTCCAAGAATTTTGCCAAGGAGCGTCCAGTTGATAAACAATTTAACAACTGCTGTCATAGAGGAAAAGTGAAGATTCCGCAACCGCTCGATCAACATGGGAATCTATTGTTATATCCCGAATTTCTTCGCTCTATGCTTTCAGATTCAGATAATCCTTACTACAAGAACTTTCGTCAGCACATCCGCTCTTACAATTCCTCGGTTTCTTTCGCTTCAATGGGAGCAGAGATTGTTTCAATGCCGGGTAACGGACCATACGTTATCAAAATTCATAGACAGACGTACCACAGAACCACAAACCTGTATCCACCTGAAGGACAAACAAGAAAGTTTGCACAACTGTATGTAATGGACACGACAGAAGCGGTCAATGAACGTGTAAATCTGCCTGAGAATAGAGGTTGTCTACCTGAAGTGATTGAGAAAATCGATCGTTTCTTCCGCGTCAACAATCGTATCGCAGCTTCATATTGCCTGATGAAAGAAATTGAGCAACAAGAGCGTGTACGAGCCGAAGAAGAAGGACAACCAGTTCCGGTCGTCAATATGGTGATGCGGCGCGATCGGCAGTCTGATCAAAGACGTTACAATGCTCCAACGTCCAATGAAATTGCAATGGTGTTCGTAAATGATGACGGCGAACCTCCATTTGAACGTGATATCCGTATCTATCCTCGAAATCCCGTAGACAATGCAAATACCCGAAGCAAACCGAACCGAACCGAACGCATAACGGATAATTTCATAACCAATCGGATGAACGTATCATCGTATCAACGTATCATCGTGTCAACGTATCATCGGATCAACGTATCATCGGATCAACGTATCATCGGATCAGTTAATCCGATTATCCTACTCAAAATTACTATATAAGCAGAATTACATTATAACGAAACTAGCTGATAGCCCGTCCGAGGACGGGTAGCTAGAAGGACGGGCAGGCAGCCAAGGTAACTTAAGTTGAATGAAGATTAAGGAAAGCTATCAGTGCAATCCAAAAGCCATATGACCTTGGCTGCCTGCCCGTCCTTCTAGCTACCCGTCCACGGACGGGCTATCAGCTAGTTAAATTATAAGAAACTTCAAGATCATTGAAAACTTTCTGAGGTGTGCATAATTATTGTGAAATTATATTAATAATTCAACATTTAATTTAATATACAACCGTAGTAAATTAAAAGTTTGTTTGAAAGTGTAAACCTAAATGTGTAAGATAAGTTTGGTTAAGTAACTCCACATCATGTGGTTACAGTGGTAAGTTTTAATTTTTTGTATATTTTTGTTATTATAATTCAATGTAAGTAAGTAATTTTGTTGATTTTGACATGGGTAAATTACTTTTCAGATGCCCTTGAAAAATCCAAGCAGGTGTTCAAAATGTTGCTATCAAACAAAAATGTGTGTGATCCAGATGAAATGAACGAGATGGAAATGTCGTTCTAGTCGAAGTATTCTACAAATCATGGTGAGTTAATTGTGTGTATAAGTTAAATTTGCATATGATTTTTGACAACGGCAGTGTCGATAGGATAAAATTTATAATTTTAGCATCGTTAATGAAGGGCCGCTACACCAAAGTAGTATCGAACAACATGATGTTAATATTTTCTTGAATGCTAACATGAAACAAAAACCTAAAAGTTGCTCGATGTTCCTTCGGTGTGATTGCAAACCTTCGCACACTATCGGTGAAAGTTGAAATTTGGTATAAGTTGACACTGTCTCAAATTCAAGCAATTAACCTTGAAAAATTAAATTAATTACCCTTGTTTGCTTTTTACTGCAAGGAAAGTAGGTACATTTTGCAGTATTTGTAGTTTATGGAAACTACAAATTAACTATTAAGTTCTTCCACCTACGTTTCTTAATAGTCCGGTCAAATTAGACCAAAAAATAGGAGTGAGGTTACAATAATTCGCACCCAGCTGAAAATTGGTAGGATTGTTCAAAACACCATCATAAATGAAATCTAAAAAGTCCTCATCGATTCGACACCTGGAAAAAAATTTATTCGGGGTCAAAGGTCACAAAAACGGGTTTTTCGCGATTTTCAGCAAAACGGTAAGTTTTATCATAAAATTATCCCATTCAAAAATTGTAGATCAGATAATTATCTATAAAAATGTCTAAATACTTTTTTTCCTAAGAGTCACCATTTTTGAGATATAACGATTCTAAAAGTTGAAAGAGTTGTAATCGTCATAATATGCACACGTTTCCACGCCACATTTGAGGTAGTGTACTTAGCGCGTTTTTTTTAATGTGGTTTCTCCAGTAGGCCTATTCCACGGATCTGTTGTGATTCTGTTTAATTTGAAACTATTGAATAATTAAAGATATTGTCAAGGGTTGAAAATGATAAAAGTGATAAAAGCGGTGTAAATTTAAAAAAAAAATAGGGAAATTTATCCATATGATTCGTAATCCTCTAATACTTCTGCTTCCTCTTCTCCTTGTTCTTCTTCTTCTCCTTGTTCTTCTTCTTCATCCTGGGTGCAAGTAAATTGCCCCAATCATGACACATCGCATGTCTCCTCGTTCGTATCAAATGAATCCTCAATTGTTGGTGATTCAATATTGGAGCACGACCGGCTTGACAATTTGTACATGCTACAGAACAAAACAGTCCAACTTTTTTGCAACCACATTTAGCACTACATCCTTTTTTACAGTTGCAAAAAATTGTGTTTAGCAGTTTTTCCGGCGCAGGTGGGAGTAAAGTTTTAACTGGTTCTAATGTTCTAAATGTTCTAAACTGAGAGACCTAATTGTAATTTAGACTTAAAAGACCTCGGCCGAACAGCAGTCATGATACTATGGCTAATATTTGTGCATATTAATTTTAAATGATCTAAATTTGATCTTTTATTTGTTAAAATCACTCGCTCCAAAAAATGTGTCAGCGACTCTGGGATTTCATTGTTTAAGTCTTCAAACATGCGACCTGGAGGAGAGTAGTTAGAATTATCTAACACTGCGGATTGAATATCTTCGCGAATGATTGCTGCAGCAGCTTCTACAATTCTGAGCCGTTCTTCTTTTTTATTCATTTTTTTTGTCGTACTAAGCTTGATTCAAAATATCATGATGATTGTCTACTAAGCATATGAATTTTGATGTTCCGAATTTTTCAGTGATAATAATTTGATCACCATACCTCAGTTTTAATCGTATCTTTAGCGTCCTGTTATCTACAGTTGTAGTTTTGCAAACATTTCTCAATTCGGTCAAAGTGAACTGACAGTCATCGCTATTTTCAATGTAAGTGAATATTTCCTCCATTGCCAGATTCTTAGTTTCATTTTGAGGACGACCGACTTTAACCCCAGTCGTCGGTTTCAAGAAGGAAGTAAAGCAATAATGATGATACTTAGCCTCAGCAGCAACTAAATCGTATTCGAATTCCACTCGAGCAAGAACAGCTTTTGCCATAGCATCAGAACGAGTCCGAGCTGTTTCCAGAATCGAATCTTTAAATGTAAGTGTGCTTACTTGTTTAATTTTACGGCGAGAATCCAAGGACTTTCTTTTTTCATGTTCTTCATTCAATTCCTGGCCGCAAAATAAGCATTGTTTTTTAAAACTAAAAGCTGATTCACTTATACGTGCTCTAGTACGAGGAGGACTTTCAGTAGATGTACTGGCTTCTTGTTCTTCATGTTGTCTTTTAGTAGCTGCAGCAATAGAACACTTTCGAGTATAATTTTTATGACTCCACATGTATGGTCACAGATTTCTGCTCTTTAACCCTTTTAGACCCAGTGGGTACAATTGTACACATTAAGTTAATATGGCATTATAGGAGGTTTGCATTAATCAAATATAACTTTAGACCGATTGGGTACAATTGTACACATTTTTCATGATACTGGAAAGCTTCTTAGTCTATGCAAAATTCCAAAATGCATATCCAAATCAAGAATCAAATGCCACAAATGTAATGTACATTTATGTTTATCCAAGGACAAAAATTGTTTTTTAGCTTTCCACACAAAATAGTTTGTTGAATATTTCCTAATAATTTCCTATACTGTACTTTTCTTTTTAATATCTAACAATAAATTATAAAAAACGTGCATTTGAAAAACAATTCTATGTATTTTTTCAATTGTTGAGACATAAAGTGTACAATTGTACCTATTTTCTAATCGGGAGTAGGGGTCAGATTTCAAATTTTTTTTTAAAACTACTTTAAAAAATTCACCTAATTCAAATACATAATCAAAAAAATTTTTACTTTAAAAATAAAAATGGAGGACTGAAAGGGTTAAGATATTCTGAAAATTCATCAGCTCTTTCAGTATTTGCATTGATTAATGTCTTCATACCACGTTCAACAGTAACAATTTCACCTTTAGTTAAAAGTTTAGCACAAATAAAACAATATTCTGACATTTTTGTTATAGGTTAGAATAAACACGTGATTTCACTCCGGAGTGGCACTCAAGACTAATAGTATTGAATGTATGGCTGTAGGCCAGCTCGGCAAATGGTCAGATATTTAATCCGGGTCCAAATTTTCTACCTGGAAATACATAGACCAACTCGGCAAAGTAATAAATTTTGGCTTGGCCAGAACTGCGAGCATCAAAAAACCTACCCTCCGATGCTCCGCATCTCCGGGCGGTTTTTCGTGCTCCGAGCCGCTACGCGGCGGGCGCTAAACATACGAGAGGCGCAACAGATCAAGGAAACCGGGATAAATGCAACCGGGATGTGAGAGACCCTCGAAATAGCATTATTCAGCGCGTTTGCCGAGCTGACCGAAAATTAAAACGGCCTCTGGTTTTCATTTGCCCAGTTGACCGGTAGGATTAACCTATCCCTTGTACCTTTTGCCGAGTTGACCTACCCCGGAATGTATAAAGCAGGTATATGACCCTAGCAAGGCAGACAATTGAATAGGAGACAGATGTTGCTCAAGGTTACACTGGCGTAGAAAATGAGGGACTGGGTTTCTACATAATATTATGACGATTACAACTCTTTCAACTTTTCGAATCGTTATATCTCAAAAACGGTGGCTCTTAGGAAAAAAAGTATTTAGATATTTTTTATAGATAATTATCTGATCTACAATTTTTGAATGGGATAATTTTATGATAAAACTTACCGTTTTGCTGAAAATCGCGAAAAACCCGTTTTTGTGACCTTTGACCCCGAATAAATTTTTCCAGGTGTCGAATCGATGAGGACTTTTTAGATTTCATTTATGATGGTGTTTTGAACAATCCTACCAATTTTCAGCTGGGTGCGAGTTATTGTAACCTCGGATGTCTAAATTGACCGGATTATAACAAAACACACCAATGTAATCACTACTTTAATGTAATATGGTTTTTATCGACCAACATACAATAATAAGTCCTATAATCTAACTGTTGGTTAATTTTTGATAACTGGTTGTATATTATATTCTGACTGAAAACTTTAAAATGTGATTTCTACAGCAGGTCAACGTTTTATTATTCCAATATTTGTATGATCTGCTTGTATCGTACAATTAATATGGAGAAAGTAAAATGAGGAGAAAAGAAAGAATCATAAATAGTCCGTAGTTATTTTTCTTACTTACATCTATTTCAGAATTCCCTGGATTGTTTTAATTTTTGACAGGAACTTCAAGTTCGTTTCCTATTTTAATTCGCTTAACATCACTTTGAAAAATAAAAAGAAAATATTATTGAAAAAAGATCTTCGCTTTTTTAACAGAAATTAATAATTTAAAAAATTATTTCTTAAAGATAATAAACATGGATCCGAACTCTGTAGTTATTTTGTGTTCTATACTTACACCTGCTTCAGAGCATGACATTTTCTCTGAAAACTTCCCATTCATTGTCCACGTTGACAACGAAAAAGCTTTTCCCCACTTTTGCACTGCGTTATTTCAAATGTTACCATCAGAACCAGTTCGAACTGCAGATTTTAGTTTAAACTAATAGCCAATCGAAAACCCTTATTGTATACATACACATGTAAATTTGATCAATTATGCAGAAATAAAATGGTTTAAATTACTAATACCTTGTCCACCAGCCTTGTGGTACTATTAGATTAAATTTAAAAAATCTGATGTGGCCATCGCATAACTTTCCGAACAGACGCAAATTTTTACATTATATTTTTAAATAAAATGGTTACATAATTTCAACAGTAAATCGATGAAAAATTTCATATTTTGCCAAATAGGAAGAAAAAACTTTTGAATGCCTATATCTTGCAAACGAAGCATTTTTGGACCCATGTTATTAGAAACTTTTCATCTTATTTTCGTTAGTAGAATGCGGTTTACTATTTTATTTACAAATACAAAAAATTTTTACAAATACAAAATTTTTTGAAACGCCCTGTATATTTTAGAGAAAAACTTGTAGGACAAAAAATGTAGGAAATTCCATAGCGCTAATTTTTTGTTATTAATATTTTTACATATTTAATTTCGTTTCGAAGTTATGACGCATAATGTCATAATAGCTCCAGGTAAACCCCCCTTTCCCGTTACACGATTTAATTTATTTTCATCTGGCTTCGTCCTACGACAGGAAAAAGCTTATATGCAAAATTTGGAATGATTTGCTTGCTTCGTTTAGACGCTATCGTGTTCACAGACGTACATACACACACACACACACCTATACATGTACGTAAATGTTTGTGACATCTGTGAAATAGACCAACTTGTGACACTAGTAAGAAACAGCATACTATGGGATAGCTTGAAAGTGTATAAAAATTTGAGCTTAACTTTCGCCTTTATACACCCCGTAATAAGGTTTCTATGATCTCCTATATATGCATGCATTAACCACATTAGTGCCATCAGATGCCACATATATGTTTAAAAACTGATATCGGTTTATGAAGGTGTGTGCTGTGTAAAGATGTCATAATTAATCTAAAAATAAAATTGCGTTCAAAGCTTTTTTATACAGGAATCGTTTTCGCGCCAGTAGTGAAGTGCATAATATTATTTCATACTTCATATGAATTTATGAATCAGTAGGTAGTACACTTAGCACCTAGTTTTTATTATTGTGAATAATTTATTATTATAAAGTTTTAATTATAGGTAAGTAATTATTAATTTATTGTTTTCTTAATAATATTGTAGGTCTACAATGTATACTAATATTTATCTTAAGTAGTCGGATATTTAACTTTAAATTTAATAATAGAAGATTAATGTTCAAAATGACCGTTGATAAAAGTGATTTTCATCACTCTTTAAACAACTACGTAATTTTCGGCAATTTATTTTTAAAATCGAAAAAATTAATCTGTCGTTTTTATAAAATTATTCGTAAATAATTTTAAAGTTAAAAATAGGTACTTAGCAAATTTTATATCTTACAGGGCGACCAGTCACCCGATATAACTTCCCTCTCATTAAATTTCTTTATATTAACACTAGGTTTGCAAATTCTTTCACCGAATATAATTTGAAATTTTTGTCAAAGAATTATTTGAACTTTCAATGAATGGAATATCATCTTTTACAGAGGTGTTGTGATTTTTTTTAAATTTTGAAATTTTCAAACTCTCTGAGCAAGTTACGTGTAGGATAAACCAACTTTACGAACATGGCTCTAATATTTGCTCGTACCGTTATGCATGTCCTGTATATTTTTATTAATACTTACAGAAAAACATAGCAGGATGGAAACAAGATCGGCAAGAATTATGGCAATGGCAAGCAAGGCTTTGGAAAGAAAAGATAGAATAAAATTGCAAGATTTAGATATTCCTTATTATGAATCAACCAAAGGAACAGAATCGTCAGAAAGGGATCTAGCTATACAAGGTATTTATTGCATTTGTTATTTGTGTTTGAGTAAATTCGATTAAAACAAAAACATGACGATTTAGATAACAAGGGAAAGTTTAAAAACCATCCTGTTGGAATTTTAAATTTCATTACCCCCCCTAAAACTATTTAGAACTATTTTAAAATTATAAAAAAAAACTACTATATTTTACTGTACTGTTTTACGTTTGAAGAGAGATATAGCGCAAAAATTGATTTTGGCCGCCATTTTTTCAAGATGGCACAGCGAGCTATGCGTCCAAGAATATTTAAACTGAGAATATTATTCAGGACTTCTCAATTGTAAATTTATTATTAATTTTTTTCATTAGGATACTACAAGAATATTACAAACTTACAATCTCCTAAACCGGTTTGTATAGTGAGTCCATGGAATTCAAAAATTAAGGAAACCAATCAGGATATGAATGCAGCTCCAAACCACTCAAGAGCCCGAGTAAATTTAACAAGAATCTTTACAGATGAGATGAATTTACAATTTCCACATACTTCCACATTCACTTCAAACGAATTGGTTTCAGTAGCTTCACCACACGCGCCAAGTGACATATCGGACCCATATTATGATTCAGGAAGTGAATATGTTCCTTCTATTGTGTCAAGCATCAGTGATGCAATAATGGAAAGTAATGATGAAAATTCTGACATTATATTAGAAAAACAACTTCCCATAGTATTTAATACTAAAAAACAAAAATCAAAGGAAGTTATGTCCAGAAAAAGGAAACATTCATCAGTATCAGAAGACATCGAAGAAAATTGTGAAGATGGAAGTTCTGAAAATGTGAACATAAAGCCTGCTCAAACTGTTAATGGCAACAGAGTCAGAGATAAAGGCCATTCATGCTATTTTTGCCATCAATTTGTAATAAATAATTTAGCTCGTCATTTTGAAATCAAGCATAAAGATGAAATGGACGTGGCCAGAATTTTAGCGAAACCGAAAGGTTCTAGAGAAAGAAGAGATGCGTTTATGGTTTTGGCGAGAGCTGGTGATTTTTATCACAACTGCAGTACTCTTGCATTAAAAAAGGGAGAACTCATTTTATCTAGAAGACCTAATAAAAATGAGATTAAATATTCAACTTATACAGACTATGGTCCATGCCCTGAGTGTTTAGGCTTTATGATAAAAAAGCATATTTGGCATCATTTGAAATATTCTTGTAAATCCATACTAATTAAGAAAACTAAAGACACAGACTACCAAAATAGAAATATGCCTACAGCAGAAAGCAGTGCATTATTAAATGGTATATTAGGGACAAACGTGACAGCTGAATTTACCATGAATATTATTAATAAATTCAAAAATGACGACATAGCAGTTGTGTGTAAAGAAGATAGTACCATAGTTAAATTTGGTGCTTTTTTATTTGAAAAATACGACACTACTCAAAGTGAAGTCATTCGGCAGTCTATGCGACAACTTGGGAGATTAACTATAGAGTTAAGAAAACTTCATAATGGTGTTGCAGCTCTAAAAGAATTTTTGGTTCCTGAAAAATTTGACATGATTGTTAATGCAACAAAGCAGATATGTGTAACTACAAAAGAAGTAACTAAAAGGCCAGAGTTTGCGATTCCATCTCTAGCTTTAAAGATAGGCTACGCTTTACGAAAATGCATTTCCATTGAAAGAGGACAAGCTTTAAGAGCAGGAAACTTAAAAAGTGATAAAAACTTTCAATCGTTTTTAACTTTGCTCGATCTTGAATGGAGTGTACGAATATCTTCAAATGCTTTACAAACTTTGTATACTAGGAAAAAAACTGCCACAGATTTATTACCAATTACCAGTGACTTGGTCAAACTAAGTAATTTTATAGACAAAGAAATCAATAACATTAAAAATAGTATTTCTAATATGACTTTTGCCAACTGGACCAAATTAGCAAGTTTAACATTAAGCCGAATAATTCTTTTCAATAAAAGACGTTCAGGAGAAGCAGCCAGAATGACTATGATAGATTATGCTTCTCGACCATCTTGGGACAGTAGCGGAACACAAGAAATGAAGGACTCTTTAACATCTTTTGAAAATAAGTTAGCTTCTACATTAACTATTGTTAGAATAACAGGAAAACGTGGCCGAATAGTTCCAGTTCTTCTAACAATGGAAATGAAAGAATCGCTCGATACACTAATATTAAATAGAGTAAAATGTGGAATTGCTAATGAGAATCCGTATATATTTGCTTTAACGAATACTTCCGCAAGTCACATGCGAGGACATGACTGTTTAAAAAAATGGTGCATTGAAGCCAAACTTGAATCACCAGATCTTATTACAAGCACGAAGTTGCGAAAATATGTTGCAACAGTTTGCCAAATATTTAATTTAAGTGAAAACGAATATGATTGGTTAGCGCGACATTTGGGCCATGATGTACGTGTTCATCGTGAATTTTATCGTTTACAAGAAAACGCTGTCGAACTAACAAAAATAAGCAGGCTCTTATTAGCTGTAGATCAAGGAGAAGCTCACAAGTATTCTGGAAAGGAATTGAAAGATATAAACATAGAAGGTATGCTTTATAAATGAATGCTAAATATATGACAGCAAAATTAATATGATTTTTTTTTATAGACTTGCCGAATATCGTTGATGAAAATAATGATAAAAAAGATAATAACGATGATGAGGAGGAAGAAGATGATAGAAATGAAATGGAGAATGGAGATGATGATTTGAAAATAATAACTGCAGATCTAATACAAACAGAAAATTCACGTAAAAATTTAAAAGAAATGAAAAAATTGAAAGATAAATAATGAGATAGGTACCTACCCATATTTAAAATATTAAAATTTATTAATCGATGTTAGTACTGTGACCTTACCGTATCAAGTTGAATTTTTTCAAATTCGCAAATAACCAAATAAGTCAAACTTACATTAATTTAATCAAGTAACGATAATATCGGAATATTGGAGCGCAATAAAACAAATATGATTGTCAGTCGACGTTTCGGTTTTATTTACTAAAGACCATCCTCATGAAAAAGCGGAGAGAGAAAAAGTCAAAAACCGGTAACAATCATCAAAACAAACTCACCTAACAATATAGATATAAAATTATTATAACGCATAATGCAATTCGGAGGAGAAAAGTCGGGCAACACTTTCAACCAAGTCACAATTAAAATTATTGTAAAACATTAAATAAAAATAAAAAATTGGTTCAACTTATAATAATAAGTTGAACCAATTTTTTATTTCATGTTTTACAATAATTTTAATTGTGACTTGGTTGAAAGTGTTGCCCGACTGTACCATGTTCTTTCTCCTCCGAATTGCATTATGCGTTATAACAATTTTATATCTGTATTGTTAGGTGAGTTTGTTTTGATGATTGTTACCGGTTTTTGACTTTTTGTCTATCCGCTTTTAGTCCTGAGGATGGTTTTTAGTAAATAAAACCGAAACGACGACTGATTTTCATATTTGTTTCATTGCGCTCCAATATCCCGATATTATCGTTACTTAATACAACATTGGACGAGAATTTTCATCTCAATTAATTTAATCGATGTACGAGTATAGAAATTAATATATTCTTTTTTTAAAGAACGGTAAAACACCTAAAATTCTTTTTAATTATAGTAATGGAAGTTACTACTACACAAAGGTCTAGAGTTATATTCTGCATGCTCTTTTGTCACGAATTTTCTCTTAGTAATACCCTTTTTATGCTTATCTCTATTTCCAAAGTATATAAGTATATTAGATAAAATATTAATTTAAAAACTAAGTCCTTGTCATAAACACGAACTTTTTTAATATTTAGGAAAGCAAATAAGAAAAAGAACAGATTGCAGTGGAAAAAGAGACTACTCGGGAAGAAAACCATGGTCCACAGAGGAAAAAGAAATCATTTTGAAAGAATTTACAAACTTCATAAAATCCAAAAGCCTTCCTGGTAAAGACAAATGCTGTGGCATTATTGACAAGAATCCTGGCATCTTCATTGGAAGAAAATGGTCGGATCTTAAATATTATATAAAAAATTATTTATCGAAGATTAATAAAACAACTTCACATACCGCATCCATGCGTGAATAAATATCCTACAGAATGAATGAATGAATTTTTTTTTACTTGTTTTTTTTTAATTTACTTTAATTAAGTTAATTTACTATTTACTTTTTAATTTACTAGGTTAAAACTTAAAAAAAAAAAAATTTTTATAATTTTTATGTAATAATAATGATTAAAAATGTATTATAGTTAAATAAAATTTAATAATAAACTTTTATTCAGTTAGTTAAAATTAATATTGAGATGTTGGAAATCGCAATAAAAACTATAATATTATGATTATCAGTGACGTTTCGGTTATATTAACTACATAATATACCATCTTCGAGACTACAAAATGAAGATTTAATACAATCGATAAAATATTATTGGTCTCACACTTACCTAACAATACATGATAAAATATGTTTTGCGAAAAAAAATTTAGGAGGAGCAAGCTATAGCACCACATTGTAAAACATAATTTTATTCAGTTGTTAAAATCTATTCGAAATTTGAAGAAAAATCAAATTCATATTTTGCAATGATATGAATTTAAAGACAAAATTGCATTAAAATATTTGGTATAATAGTTAGGTTTTTATAACTTGTAAAAATTATTTTAAAAGATTTTTTAATCTGAATTAATAAAAATAAATCAAGCTATAATAGTACTAACTTAGACAATCATCAATTTTAAATATTGCAATTTGGAATCTGTTATGCGTAGCGCTAGGATAATATTGATATTATTCAGTCACTGAGTAGTACAAATAAAAAAGCGTGTGTAACATAGGGGGCGCTAGTACTCAACGATGTCACAATTGGGTCTAAAAGTTATAGGTTTTAAAACCAAATTGTGACACACTATACACAACTCGAAAAATGCTATATACCGTGATTGGTTCATTTTATGTGGAAAGGAACCTCCCAAAAGCGCGGAAAATTTAAAAATGAACTATAAAATTGTCTGAATTACGAAGTAACTATAGGTTTTGCTGTGACATCGCGGTGTATGATGCCACAAATCAAAAAGATGTCACAGTTCAGCTTTATGTTCACACCTGATGCCACAACAAATGCAATACATAAACACACACCCTCACATACACACATACATACAGACATCCTTCCAAAAATGATCAAAATGGATTCAGGGGACCTCAAAACGTGAACATCTGTCAAAAAATTGGGGGGTCAAATTTTGACTGATAACAATACTTTCCTTACCTAGGGGTTCGGAAAGTAAAAATTAACTAGTTAATATAACAGCTTTATGTTATATAATATAATTTTAGTCGTTTAATTAACTACTTAAATATCAAAATTTAATTTAATGTGAAGGTTTAGCTTTCCTTCTCTTCCAGCAGTAACCGATGGGAAATGTAAATCTACAAGTGGTGGTTCTTGATTGTTTGTGACGGTGACCGATACAATCCGACTTGTGTTGTTTTCAGCAACGTTGATTATTAAATTGTCAATTTTAAAATTTTATACAAATAGTTAAAATGCATATACTGTCGTGTTTTGCTCATAGTAAGGGATGACATGACATAATTAAGCCAGGATTGGTGGTTGAATGGATAGAATAGTGTATTACGGAGCGGGCGACATAGTTTCGAATCCCGTATCCGCAATTGTTAGAATTAAGGTTTAAAATATTATAATTGATTATGTTTATAAAATAATAACAATTTAAGATTAAAAAGAGTCTGCCCACGTCCAGCAGTGAGGACGGACGTATTTATTTGTTTTTTGAGTCCTCACGTCCAGCAACGAGAACGGACGGATTTATTTTTGTTTTGGGTTGATTCCGAGAATTGCGAACGAGTTAAACGAATAGGAGAGAATAGTGTAATTGAGAAACTAAAGTTTTGGAGATTATTTAAAGTTTTATGGAAAGTGGATCTAGAAATTAAAAGTATAAGTGATCGTACAATTAATTAGTCAAAAAAGTTCTGGAGTTTATTAGAAAGTGATAAATTTTGGGGACCACTGGATATTATGGAAATTGTTGGTTATGATACAGAGCGGGAATAATTAAAAATTTGGAAATACTTACGGAATTCGAAAACTGGTTACTACTTGGTTAATGGGAATCCATGGTTTATTATCAACTTTAAGCGTCACTATATCCAAAGAAATAAGCAGTCCGTTTTTTTTTCTACAAGGCGTCACTCACAGAAGCACGGGTCGCTGAACTTCGTTCTTTCGACGATTGCCGGTAAGACTGTTAAAGAGCTCTTTTTTTTTCTTTTGTGCGGTTAAAAACGTTGCTAACGCGTATAGCTTATTATTAAAAGTGCGATATAATTTTTAATTTAAGAAGGGGTATATTTTTAGTTATTAAGAAAATAATTTGTACACTTGATTTGTTTCTTTTTGATAAAAATTTTATGAGTTGTCTAGAAATTCAATAAACAAAGGTATTTTTTTTGAAATTGATTTATTTTGAGTACATTTTTGATTTACATTTTACAGCATATAAGTAAAAAGGTTCTGGTGTAGCTTAAAGTTTTGAATTTATTCAAAGTTCAATGCACAATAGCATTATTTTGCAAAGTGTCTTTTCTCTGTATCTGGACCATTTACCCACATTTGACCCTGAAGAGTTCTCATTGCTGGCCGAGGCAATTTAAAAAAGAGTCGTAAGCTAAACCCTCGCTATAGAAAAGTAAAATTCAGTAGCTAAACACGGCAATACATAGTGCATATTATTACGATAGATAATGTTATTATACATAATATATAGTATGTATCTTAAAATTATGATTATTCTCCATTATTCTATTTTACTTCTTTTACTAAATATATTAATTCAACTGTATGTATTACGTTTTAATTTTTTTGAACAAAGCTAACATATTTTTCGGTGAGGATTACCTATCACCTGTCACTCCGAATGAGTTGAAACTTTGCAATCGCAAAGAGGAAGGTTTATATAGGACCCTACAACAAAAAAATTCTGAGAAAGTATTATCAAAATTTTGAGTAAATCGATTTTGAAGTTAGCTAATTTTCATGTAAAATTTTGCAAAGTTTCACTGAGATTCCGTGCTACACTCATTCTGTGGTCAGTCCGTACGGCTATAATGACTTTCCCACTTAGAATATTTCGCTCGCATTTGCAGGTCGACTGTCGTAGTGGTAGCATCGATGGAACGCCGGTTATTGTTATTTCCTTTATTTTTACTTTTTAAGCAATATTTTGGGCGATTTAAGGTTACTGTTAAATCCCTTATTATTTATGTTAATGCAATATTTGGTTTTCTATAGTAGTACTTGCTCGGATAAAAGGTTATAGTTTTTAACATTTATTTTTATTTTTAAGCAATATTTGGGTGATTTAAGGTTACTGTTAAATCCCTTATTATTATTGTTAATGCAATATTTGGTTTTCTCTAGTAGTACTTGCTCGGATAAAAGGTTATAGTTTTTAACATTAATTATTATTTTTAAGCAATATTAGGGTGATTTAAGACGTTCGATGGAACGCCGGTTATTGTTATTTCCTTTATTTTTACTTTTTAAGCAATATTTGGGTAATTTAAGGTTATTGTTAAATCCCTTATTATTTTAGTTAATGCAATATTTGGTTTTTTATAGTAGTACTTGCTCGGATAAAAGGTTATAGTTTTTAACATTTATTTTTATTTTTAAGCAATATTTGGGTGATTTAAGGTTACTGTTATTTCTCTCTCCTTTTTTTTAAAACCAATTAACCTGGTGTTTTATAAATTAAAGACCTAATTCTTACATTATTGTTGGTTTTGAAAAGAACCGTTTTTTTTATTCAGTTTGGCGACCGTATTACCTACTGCAGTTGGTATGCGGCTCTGATGTGGTGAACCATGTTGACAAAGCGATCTTCGGCGGTTTTTCCATACAATTGCAGCCACATGAATTGCTCCAGGTGCTCGGGTAGAAGAGTAGAACCCATAACTCCCTGTCGACGGCAGAACATCTTCAGAGTAGACCAATAGCCCTCCACCTGATTTGTGCACACACCGGTGAGTGGGTCCACAAAATACCGGCTATGGTTCACAGTTCTGTGGATGTAGGGTGAAGCGCCGTCCAGAGTGTTAAGCCCGTAATAACCCCTCCATCCGTCAGTCCAGATCTCCGTGCCAGGTCGTACATATAGTTTGATAAGTGCCTCCAGAGTCGCGGCATCGCGTTTGTCAACGTACTTGACAACGCCCCGCTTCTCTGTACAGCTGTACATGCCCACCACCCACTTGTTGGCACGTACAGGAACCCTGCCGACGTTGTATTTTCGGCGGGTGATGACACTTTCATCTATCTGTACTCTCTGGCCCGGACCACCGATTCTCAGGTCTTCGGGGTTATTTTCGAGCTTCCAGCAGCAAACAGTGCGGAAATCCCGGTACAAACTGTAAACAGTCTTCGGGGATATTCCGGCATTGGTAGCTGCTGGCCCAGCTGGTATGCGGCTCGCCCAATTCCACATAAACTTGAATATAAGCCGCGGGTGGAGGCGACGGCCTTCAAAAAATGATCCGGCGTTGAGAGGGTAGGATTTTCGACAACCCGGACACCTGAAGCAATGTTTCATCCAGTATGTTCGATCTCGAACCACCCTACAAAATCTTCTGCAACGATTTGTTACGCAACGCTTTTTTGAAATTAACAACTTCAATTGTTGCAATATTTGAATGGTTGTGCGATCGCCAAAACTGAATAAGTAAGCCACATCTTCGTCATTTTTAAAACAAGCTTGTGCAGGCATTTTTACTAAGATGTTACTAGCACGGCAGTCGGCTACGATGTGTGGTAGCGCTAGTGCGATCCTTACTTATATTTATAACTTCGGTCGGGGCGAGACCACGCCTTCCGATTTACATGTAAATTTTAGCTTTTTTCAAATCGATTTTTCTCGAAATTTTGACTATACTTTCTCGGGCGAAATTTTTACAGGATCCTCTAATAAGGTTCCTTTTGCTAAAAAAAATTGTTTTAAATTTTTTGGGGTGACAGGTGATAGGTAATTATTCCCTATTTTTCTTATTTGAAGTCGTTATGACGGGGCTAATATGCGTTGCGTAATAAATACAGAGTTATTTATTTATAGTAAGAAAAACATCATAAACTAATAATAAGTGGTTTAAAAAATCGAATATAAAAAACGAGAAATAATCATAAATTAATATCTATACTATACAGAAGCCCAAATATATTTTCTTTTGCTAAAAAACACCTATATAGCCGATTACAAATCGACTACGTTACGGAATGGTTACGGTTAAGTTGCATACGTAAACGATACGCGGTGGTCTCTCAGACCTTCAGGTGTAATAAATAAGTTTTACATTTACCTACACCGCCCAAATTTGGCAACAACATCAGAAAAGATTTAATTTGAAAGTATTGATAACATGACAATTAAACATATGAAACAAAAACCGCAGTGACCAGCATCAGATTAGCGGACCTTAGTATAAAACCGGATAGGCTCTGTCTGATAAAGAATAAAGGTGTCGTGGCGGAATTCTACCCTTCGATAAAGAAGCTAGTAGGCAGCCGACTACTAGTGGAAAAACAATTGGTGGCCCGGGAGCCTTCAGCAACATGGCCGTCAATTGCGATCCAAATGGTGCATAAATAAATGGAAAGGAATTTCCTCGACGTGGTCAAAATGGCCGGTGAGGCAATAATTAAAGACTGGAAGACTAGAATAGCTTGGAGAGAACCTATAGGGTACACGATCACATCAGAATTATCCGATGCTTAAAATGTCAAAGATTCGGCCACACGGTCAAATTTTGCAAAGGGGCTGAAACATGCGCCTTTTACACCTCTACAGAATACGCCTCACGTGATTGTGAGGTTCAAAAGGACCTTGCTAAGCATGTGAGAGTCAACTGTGTTAAGGCAAAATACGGCAAAATACGGTGACAATAAGCACTCTACGAGATCCAACTTGTGTAGGGTGTACAAAATGTACAAAACCGAATTTCTAAAAACTTAAGAATTAGCCATTCTGGTCTTGCCAATTAGAACCGTGTTTCAGTCTTAAACTTGGTATATGCAAGAGCTGTAATACGAAGTAACACAACGTTCCATGATTCTGAGTGTCCTATAACATGAAAGAGGATCTAATCACAGAAGATGCCTTTCACATAGAATCATTAACTATTATTATTACTGAAGGCCATACAACCGTCTTGACTTTCTAGTTCGTAATTTATGTGGTTGTGCGGCCTCTAGGACGCACCGTAACGTTTTGATTTGTAAAATTTTGATCTAAAACTATCGTTTAAATTTCAACCCTTGGAGGGGATTTTTGATTTTACCCACGCCAAATTTGACGAAATTTGGTATACACCACAATGGTGATAAATAAAAAATACAAATTTAAGGATTTGTCCCAATTAGTCCAGGCAATGAAGCCGAAAAATTGATTCGAGCTTGCTAAAAATCTGGGCAAGCTGAGATTTGGTAGAGATATACATTGGAGTGTTCTCAAATCTCATGCTGGCGTCTCACGCAACGCGGTTTTTTTTAGCTATAACTCGTTTATTTTTACTTCTCGAATGACCGATCGAATAACCGAGGCTCGGAAAATCAGGGTTCTACCGTAATTGAAAAAATAAAAATTATAAAACTTACAAAGTGTTAAGCCTAAATAGTTTATCATCAGAAATTTTATTTTTCTCCTTTTTATGTACTTGATTAAAATTGTAATTTTTATAGATAAATAACAAAATCTGCAAATTGATGTTTCAAAATAGTCGCATTACTTATGTACATCACATTTAATTCCTTGTCTTGCGATACTATTACGACCTTAAACAGAAAATTAATATTTTCGTTGTAATGGACCTTAATTTGCTCCGTGGCTGCTCAGTCAGGTGAGTGGACTTCAAAATCCAGCTTCTTATCTCAGTGGTGGATGGTTATGTAGAGAATTGTTTAATAGTTTCTTGAGTGAACGAAAGAAAAATCAATTTTTACCAATATACATATATTGAACAATAAATAGATCATATGGTACACAAAATTTACACAAATATGGACAAATAAATATTTAAGGCAAATAGTTATAGCTAAATTAAAGGTTGACGCTTCTGATAGGTATAAAATCGCACGCTTGACGCAATATTGCAAAGTAAATTAATCTTAAAATTAATTTTAAATACAAAAAATAATTGACAATCAGTTAAGCAGGAAATTGTATGTTTTACACAATAATTGGCCATGGACTAAAATTCTACCTTATTTTCGTAGTCTGGTGACAATGATGATGGTATATGTATTGCTGTGTTAATTACTGAATTTTTATCTTATTATAGCGAGGGTTGAATAACGGCACCTTTCTTTTTTAATTTAAAATTTTCTTGATCAGTAATGATAATCTCAGGGTCAAAAGGTGGGTTCATGTAATCTATTGGAACTCTCATAAATTAACTCACTTATAATCTTTCTCATAAAGATTATTTGATAGAAAAAAAATATCAAAATTGCATCTGCTTTTCTCTTTGATCTATAACTGCAAAATTTTGAAATCAAACTCATGCGCTACCAATTGAAAAAAATAAATGAATTTATTAAACACAATAAAATTCTCAAAACAAATATTGGTTTTTCTCATAATTAACAAATTAAATCGTACAAGAAATATTAATACCACCCCAAAGTTTATGCGCAACCAAATTTAAAATATAAACAAATTCGTCTATACGCGAGTAAAATGCAACGCACAACAAAGTTTCTTACCGGAGAATTTATGTCCTCTCGCACTCTCTCCCTCTTTAAATCGTCGCACGTGAAAGATTGGTATCGCCGTGATTGGAAGCCGCTCCTGACTTTAACTTGGACACATCAAATAAGAAGAACTATTCCATAAACTTCCTTCCTTGGACCACGATCAATTATAGGTAAGTAAACTTAATCTCTTCTATGATAATTTTCTTTAATTTCATCAAAAATAATTATAACCATCAAAATTCCATTGATTCCAAAATTTTCCATAAATCAACTTTCCTCCAATTTTTAAATACTCAATTATAAATTATAAACACCATCGAATTGATCAGATTGACTATTAGAACATCTTCTCTTTCAAAGAAAAACTTCCAGCACGTTTTAACATTACCGTGAACGTTAACCAAGTCTCCACAATTACGTCCTTCCGTTCCCATGGACGGAACTAGCGTTCAAAATTACGTCCTACCTCTTTCATGGACGAAGCGAGACTTCTTTAACACGTCCTAACGTCACCGTGGACGTGGCTCAACTCTCTTATCAATCTTTCCAAAATTACCCACGCCAACGTTTTCACTCGCGCATGCATTTTCCCGCGAATCGCCACTTATTTTAAAATTCAAAAATCCCATGTTCACAACTAAATAAATCAATTTAATTTGTTATTTCATTTTATAAAATTAAATACTACAATAACCAATATTTATCTTTTACAAGCTAATTCTTTTTATCTTTCAGGGTTTTAATAGCGGATGCATCCTTCATCTTTCTGAGTCAAAGCAGCTAGTTAATTATTCAGATCAAGGAGAAATCAGATACAATTAATCAACTACCCATTATGGTCTGACTAAATGAAAGGGACTTTATGAGTGTTCCAACCTTTAAAAAAAATTACATAAAATCATCCCTTATCGAGCAATTAGCACAAAAATCATAATCTGAACAAAATATCACAGCAGTATGATGAGTTCGAATTCTGGCAAATCCGTTGCTCGATGCCGGTGGTTAATTTCGACGTTCGGCCAATAGAAAGAATCCAACAATTTTCGTTGTTGTTTCACAAAGCGCGGCACATTCTACTAACCATTACACTATTGGTTATATTTTTTTATTCACTACTTTTATTGCAGTGTTGCTGCTTATATTTATTGTTCTGAAGGAATTAATCGGTTTCTTAGCTTAGGAATATCTTGCATAAGTTCGTTAAACGGTGGTTTACAGTATCTTTTTAGGTAATGGAAGGCACTGAAAAAGTTACTTTATCGTGAATTAATTCACTAATATGATTGTTTCGTTGGTAATGCGACAATAATTGTTCGCTCGATACACTTTTTATTAGTTACCGGACACTAATGATTGGTTTTATTCCGAGAGAAATTTATCTTTTTGTTTTGTTTGTCGATAATTCGAGTTATTGGCAAATTCGAGAATGTCTGTTCGCCCGTAAAATATTTAAATTAATGAATTATGTACGAAATTATTAACTGTTTGACTGAGTGGTAGTTATTAAATCTTTATGTTACTTTATCGTTACTTACCAATAAACCAAATTCTGTAACTTTTGCAGTTCACTAAGAACAACATTACAATCTCTTTCTTCGTCAAATGCTACCGAGGAGATGAAACTTTCGTACAGGGATAACTATAAATTACAAAACTTCAATCGGTTTATATTTAGTTACTTACCACAAGCCTGTTAATATCTGTACTTTCTGCTGGGGCTGTTTTCTGATGTGGAACTTTGCTATGGCCTATTGTAACACATAAATCGACGAAATCTCCGCTACGTCCACCAGAATTCGTTCGCCGCGTTTCCCTAATGGTAATCGCCTGCAAAACTTTTTAAATATTGTTTTCGCCCATAATACAGGAATAAAAAGGGCTTCAGCAGCTGTGATGCCATTTAGTACATACCTCTCCATTCAGGACAAGGACATTACAATTATTTTACTCAAATTTTAGTTATGTTGGATCACAATAAAGATTTTGACAATTATCACAGCCTATTACAACACACGAATCGACGAAATCTCCGTTACGTCCACCCGAATTCGTTCGCCGGGATTACCTATTGGTAATCGCCTCCACAACTTCTTAAGTATGTTTTTCGCCTATAATAAAGGCATAAAGGGCGGATTTTTTCTTCAGCAGCTGTGATGCCATTCAGTACACCCATCTCCATTCAGGGCAACGGCATAAAAATTCTTTTACTCAAATTTTAGTTATGTTGGATCACAATAAAGGTTTTGACAATTTGCCACAGCCTATTGCAACACACGAATCGACGAAATTTCCGCTACGTCCACCCGAATATATTCGTCCGATGGGATTAGCTATTGGTAATCGCCTTCACAATTTCTTTAATACTTTTTTCGCTTATAATAAAGGAATAAAAGACGGATTTGTCATCAGTAGCTGTGATGCCATTCAGTACACACCTCTCCATTCAGGACGAAGGCGTAAAAATTGTTTTACCCAAATTTTAGTTATGTTGCAACACAATAAAGGTTTTGACATGCACAAACGTCCTTAAGGAATCTGCAGAACTATGAAGGACTGCACATAAAACTATGCTAAATATAGAGCGGAAATGGTTTCTGCAAGAGAAAAACAAAATAGATATGAATGCCATTTTTGCAGAAGATTTAATTAAGAAGAGACACCCAAAAGTGTTCCTTTGGACGACATTGCTGAAATATTTTGCTGCAACGATCCGGCAACTATGGATCTATTGATTTCGATTGTTGAAGTTTTCACCATATTGCTGATTGTTGTTATTTCGATTGTTATTCCAATCACCCTGATAGTGGCGAAAACCTTGTCTCTCATTATTTCGATTGTAGTTAGGTGAATTCAGGTGGGCCCTATCATCGAATCTTTTCAATAAATTTATAAATCTTTCTATGTTTCTAATGTCTTCAATCGCCACACGATCCATTATTTCCTCCTCGAAATGTTTGGATAGACATTGCACAATATCGGCTTCTGAAAATGGTAAATCTAACTGCTGTGCTGCATTTGTCCATCATACCTCTATATTTACCGGCAAATAGCTCTGTTCTAACTTTACCTTGCTCCACTTCACCCAATATCTCATTGGAAACATACTTTTAAATTCGGGGAAGGTTGTAAAAGTTGTAAAATTTTTATTTTAGGGTACATAGTCTAATGAATTAATGCGATTCTCTATCCCAGTGTGTTTTGCAAAGAATTGTCATTGTCACATATTGAGTTTTATACCAAGAGCAATAAGTGAGTGTATGTGCATAGTCGCCACTTGATAAACATATCAAAGGATGTTTTTTCGTAGGTGCGTTATCACTACTACAATCCATCTCGATGGGTTTGAAACGGTATTGCAGCGAGGGCAATCCCTTCTAAACAGATCGTTTTTGCCACAAGTAGAACATCCTGTTTCCTTTGTCTTTAGATGTACCTTCTTTTTAGATAATAATGTCACCGTTGCATTATCGTCTTCTCTTTTTAGTACTTGTACCACTATGAAGTGCTCCTTTAGTTGATATTGATGCAATATTTTGCTGCAACGACCCGGAAACTATGTGTTATGTCTTACAAATCAAACTCTTATTGCAATTTAATTTTTCAACTTGACACGTTATTTACACTTGCGTTCTCCTGTTATTATTATGCTTGACTACCATGAATCAATCAGTGTGCCTTGCATATGCATGCTATGTTCATACATAACATATCTCCCCCTTTCTTTTATAAGTAAACAATTAACAAATACATAATTACACATAACAAAATACAAAATTACAAATAATCATTCAAATACTTAGGACGTTTACGAACCCTTACTGTCGATTCAGTCAATGCCAATTCGTTGGGGACAGGTAGAAGTTCGTCATTCGGAGGAATTTCTTCATTCGGAGGAAATTCGTCATTCGGAGTGAATGTACTGGGTTGTACTCCAATTTTCTTTGTAGTGATTGTACGTGGATCGTTTATCACCCTCTCCTCATCCCTTTTTAATGTTGCTCTTTTACGTATTTGGTTTGGATGTCTTTTCCAAATTTTGTCGTCTTCAAGTTGACAAAAATATGTAGCTTTTCCAACTTGCTTGATAATTTGAGCATTAATCCATGCCTTCTTGTTCGGGTTACGATAATCTCGAACGATTACGTATTCCTTTACAGTGAAAGTTCGAACATTTGACATGTCTTCATTTTTGTAGTATTTGTTCTTGTTTTTGTGAAGTAAGTCCAGTCTTATCTTCAATTTCCTATTGAACATGGCTTCTGCTGGCGAAACCTTGGTTGTACAATGAGGTGTATTTCTGTACGTTAACAAAAATCTAGCCATCAATGTCGATATTGGTAAATTTTTATTTTTAGGATCGATTGTAGCTGACGTTATTTTATTTTTAAACGTTTTGACTGCGTTTTCGGCTAAACCATTACTTTGTGGATTGTGTGGAGAAATCAGTAAATGTTTAATACCATTATTATACAAGAACTGTTCCATGTCTTCCGATACTAGGGAAGGTCCATTGTCGGATACGACAGTGTCTGGAAGACCAAACCTAGAAAAGCAATCTCTTAATTTTTCGATTGTTTCGCTTGTTGTAATCCGGTTCATTTCGTAAATTTCGGGCCATTTCGTAAAATTATCAATTATTACTAAAAACTGTTTATCGTATAATTGACAAAAGTCGATATTTATAGTTTGAAATGGTCTGGAACTTTTTGGCCATTCGACGTAACATTTGGGTGGACTTGGTCGAACTTGCAAGCAACTTTCGCATGATTTTGCGATTGACTCGGTTCTGACAATTCCTTTGTGTGTCGAATTTATTTCTTTTATTCATTTTGGCTCTTGGTTTTCTTCTTCTTGGTTTTCAATGCTAGGGGTACTGGTCTTGGAGGTGAGTGTTTGGGTATTGCATTGGGCTTGAGTTTTAACGATATTTTGGCATGAGTGAAACATCCTAGTTGTATATTGCACACTTCCGGAAATTCTTTGTGTAATGCATCTTTGACATTCATTGAATCGACAGAGTTGATTGCTGTTGGATTAAAAGTGATGTTAAATTCATGAATAAAATCTCTACCTAATAAAGCTACATGTGCTTTTTGAATAACATACAATTTTACTACCTTCTTTATACCTTTAAATTCTAGACTAACCGTAATTAATCCTTCTGGAATAATTATTGGTTCCCCGGTGTAACCTTTAAATATTGAAATTGATTTTTGAATAGAATACAATTTTTTAAAACGCTCAACATAGAGTTCTTCAGATATGGCTGATATTGCCGAACCTGAGTCTAATTGCATATACACAACTTCATTACCTATTTTTACATGTAATTCGATTGGTTTTGTATTATTGCCTATGTTGTAGATGGTTTCGATGGGTACACTTACTTCTTCTACATGTTGTTGGGTAACGGCATTTATTTGCTTTGATTTTACCTGTTTGCATGCAGTTTGTAAATGTCCATTTTTGCCACATGCGTTGCACTTGTAATTTGCGTATTTACATATGCCACTGTGTTTTTTTCCGCAACAATTGCATCTTGTCTTCTTGATTGAAGAGTCGGTGCCATTTTGATTTGGCTTGACTTTGCTGCTTGGAAAATTTTTTTGCTGCCATCTACCATTTCGTGGAGTAGTTTTTGCAGTTTCGATTGCATGTACTCGTCCTTGGGCGTGTTGCACTGCGAATTCCTTCGACACGGCTATTACGAGGAGTTCTTGGACTGTCTTCGATGTCTCTTGCTCGACTAACTTGTCCAGGATTGGTCCAAGTTTCATACCGGTTACGAACTTATCGCTCAGTATCTTCGTTAAATCGGTTCCAAAATTACAATTTACTGATAGTTTTTTAATTCTAGCGTACCATTCATTGCTGGTTTCATCAGAGAGTTGCTTTGCTTCGTAAAATTCTATCCTTTCCCTGTAGGTGTTTACTTTAGGACTGTAGTACTGTTTTAATAGCGTTGTTAAATCGATGTAACTTTTTGTTTCTGGTGCTGTTGGATAACACAGGTCTCTTAAAGTACCGTATACGTGTTCCGACAAATGACTCAACAATAACCCAATTTTTACAGATTCTTCTATTATCTTATTAGCTGAACAAAAATGCTTCAAGCGTTCTTCATAAATTATGAAGTCTGTATTAGAATTCAGATATTGTGGAACCGCACCTAACTATAATAACTACCGACATAACTACCGCGTGGTTTTGGAATTTTTTTTTTCACACGATTTTACCGGTGCACCCGAATTGCACCACGAAAAGATTAGTTCACAAATCTCCTACCCGAATTGCACCACCGTAATTTCAGGTAAACACCTCACCAAGGGTCGGTCGTCCGAATTGCACCACCTCTATTGTAATATTTTAGGTAAGGTGGTTTTATTGTTAAAAGTTAAAGCACAATGCTGGAGTTTAACCTGATGCCTCCTACATGTAACATCGATTATTTTTTGTTTTTACGCGATTTTTTGGGGGTTAAACGTAATAGATAACTGCCGTATACCGCGACTATACTTTTTAATGCTATTTCGAGGGTCTCTCACATCCCGGTTGCATTTATCCCGGTTTTCTTGATCGGTGGCGCTTCTCGTATGTTTAGCCTAGTAACCAGAGTCAAAACCGCTCTGGAGGGGTGCAACCCGGAGCGGAGCGGAGGGGCGCCCCGGAAGAGTAGGTTTTGACGATGGATTACCCTCCTTATCGAATGCACACCCCAAAATTCGAAGGCAAAAAAAATTTAATTTTTTCACTGTTTTGGGTTATTATTTTATTAATACCTGCTCCGACCCTGTATAATATAATATGGATTAATATATTAAACTCGAAATTTAAATTGCAAAGAATTTAGATATTTGTGTATTTATTTCTTTATATTATCTGTTTGCTTGTGATACCTGCTCGGTTTGCTCGTGGTGCAATTCGGTAAAGCGATTACGGAACGACATTTGACCGTGGTGCAGTTCGGTCAAGGGATTACATTTACCTGGGTACAAGAAATGACCCCTGATAAGCCGTGGTGCAGTTCGGGTAGCACCGATTTTACTATTAAAATTGTTCAAATATTGTTCTTTCGATTTACCTCGTCGCCAATTGTTATGTCTTACAAATCAAACTCTTATTGCAATTTAAGGAAACTTTATTTTTCAACTTGACACGTTATTTACACTTGCGTTCTCCTGTTATTATTATGCTTGACTACCATGAATCAATCAGTGTGCCTTGCATATGCATGCTATGTTCATACATAACACTATGGAACTTTAACAATTCTATAAAAGGAAAGAAAGCAGATAACAACATTTCATTAACGAATATGATCATGTAACCGCTAAAATAGTTATGATGGTTCAATCTCAATGCCTGGTAATTAATCAAGGTGGTTCTATATTAATAAATTGCAATGACTTGTGCCTGAAAACCGTAAAATTCAACAGACATTCGGTATCAACCTGACAAGCAACTATTCTATTTTAAAAGGTTGCGATTCTTTATCCAAGTGAGTTTTGTAAAGAATTGTCATTGTCACATATTGTGTTTTATACGAAAAGCAATAAGTGACACCCAGGTCAAGCTAGCACCCCTACCTTTTAAAAACATAAAAAAAATTATGCCATAATCTTGTGCTAATTATGTACCGCATTCGCGAATTTTGTACTTCAACGGTTTCGCGGTAAAACATATATCGTTGATGGGGGTGCTGAGTTGACGTCAAACTAGCACCCCACCTCGAAAAAATCACTTTTTTCCAAAATTAAATACACTATAATTTTGTGCTAATTATGTACCGCATTCGCGAATATTGTACTTCAACGGTTTCGCGGTAAAACGTATATCGTTGGTGGGGTGCTGAGTTACGATACTCTGAAAAGTTTTCACGATTTATATTTTGAGGTGGATCAATCCTCTTTTCTCTTTCGCTTCATAACTTAACTCATTCTCAAAGTGTTAATGTTCACGCGCAAGTGCACGATTTGAACCCACAATTTCCTCACTGTCACCAATTAATTGGCTTAGGGCCAGTTTATCAATCTCCAGTTAAACTTAGATAGTTAAATATAGGGAGATTGATAAATTAAGCGATTAATCTAATTTAGTACAACCAAATATTAAATTAAGTCATGTTTGAATTATTATTGAACAGGTTCGGCTTAGGTTGTATAAGATAGCGTTGGTTAGTTATAGTGCAGGTGCGGCCTAGGTTGGTTGCTCTACGATTTCTAATATGTTTTTACTTGGATAGTTTATTCTAGTATAGAACACTACTATTTTTGTTAGCTACTTTATCACCATTTACAATTTCACTTTTATACTTCAATATAGTTTCTATCCATTCATTACTGTTAATTTTCTTTGGTCTTCCACCCATTATCTTAGCAAAATTAAAGTAGATCGAGATCAAATTATAACACCAAAATTACTTTACTATATCGACACCCCCAAGGAACAAAGCCGTAACTCATTTTTACCTATTTTGCAGGAGTGCCATTTGAAAGTTTCAAAAAGTTAAAAAAAGCGATAAAAACGCTGAGTTACAACTTTGTTCCACTGGTTATCTCTATAAATATTTGTCGTAAATTAAAATTTTTTTTACCAAAAGAAAGATATTTTTGTCAGGATTACAGTGGTAGTCTATAACTCAAATTTGTCGTAACTGGAGTTACGGCTTTGTTCCTTGGGGGTGTCGATATACTCTTTAGATTTATGCACGTTAGACTTATGACTATTGCATACTCAAGACTAGAGGGCGTATTGTTGCCACAAGTAGAACATCCGGTTTTCTTTGTCTTTAGATGGACCTTCTTTTTAGATAATAATGTCACAGTTGCATTATAGTCTTCTCTTTTTAGTACTTTGTACCACTATGAAGTGTTCCTTTAGTTGATATTGATGCAATATTTTGCTGCAACAAACCGGGAACTATGGAACTTTAACAATTCTATAAAAGGAAAGAAAGGGAGGCGAGAGAACAACATTTCATTAACGAATATGATCATGTAACCGCTAAAATAGTTTTGATGGTTCAATCTCAATGCCTGGTAATTAATCTAGGTGGTTCTATATTAATAAATTGCAATGACTTGTGCCTGAAAACTGTAAAATTCAACAGACATTCGGTATCAACCTGACAACCAACCATTATATTTTAAAAGGTTGCAATTCTTTATCTAAGTGTGTTTTGTAAAGAATTGTCATTGTCTTTATACGAAGAGCAATAAGTGACACCCAGGTCAAGCTAGCTAAACATATTGGTCAAAGGATGTTTCTTCCGTAGGTGCCCCGTAGGGTTCACCCAACAAACATTTTAGCTGTAAAATGGTATTTAACAGCAAAAGCATACTTTTTTAGCTTGTTAATAGCTTATTTACACCTAAATTGTTTGTTGGGTACTGCTGCAATCCATCTAGATGGGTTTCAAAAGGTATTTTGAATCGCACGTACTGCAGCCAGGTAATTAGATTTTCTTGCTGGCCCCTCTTAAATGATCGGTTTTGCCACCAGTAAAACATCAGGTTTTCTTTGTCTTTTGATGTTACCTTCTTTTTAGATAATAATGCCACCGTTGCATTATCGTCTTCTCTTTTTCGTACTTTGAACCACTATGAAGATGATTGTATTCGGCAGGTAGAGTCGATAAAATTCTAGCCATCAACATAGATTCTGGAATTTGTAACGGGCCAAATTGGTTCCGTCAACAAACTGTGATCACACAGGTGAATGTGTGGCACCTACCTGGATTTGTATTGGATGCCGCTAGCTCAATCGCGTGGGTCGTGGTGCTTAAATCACTCCAATAACAATCCGGGACGGCAAAATCAAGGGAAGTCACAATCGGGTATTAGGGCGCCACTGAATTTGTCATAAACTTACCCCAAAAGTAATTCAGAACTTACCTATATAGAAATAGGGGGGGGAGTCGAGAGTGAAATAAAATATTTCCAATAACGAGTAACAGTATTTTAATTAAAAGACTTAATTTTGGTGGAGCTAATAAACTTAATATGTGAATAATAATGACGGCGATTTTGACAATTTATGTAGATTAATAATAATAAACGTTGATAAGATTGTAAAATAATGACATATAAATACGATAAATAGTTGTCGGATTTAAATAACTTATGACTAATAATACACAATAATAAAATAATGATATAAAGAATAATAATACTTATGCTAAAGGTGAACATAAAATGTTCAACACACTGTATATATAACCTAAACACATAAAAGAACATAAATGTAATATAAACAAGGTTTCGGTAAGTCGAATCGAGATGAAAATTGACTTGGGTATAATGTCCCACTAAAACAACACCTCGATTCCACGTTCGAGAACCAAATAAAAAAAGGGTTAGTACTTATATTTATAATTAAAACTATGAACATTTGATAAACCAAATAACGTTGGAAAAATGTGACGTGAAGGTAACTAAAATGTTGAGTAGCAACTCCGAAACACAAAAACTAAAGAAATGAGCAAAACACTTCACACGGTCTTCAATTGTTTAAACCGGTAGAATAAGCGATGATTAATTTATATTTAATTTGACGTAATTTAATGTTCGTAATATTTAGAATCGGTAGCGGGGTTAATTAAAATAAACTGATAAAAAGTACTTACGCAAAATTTAACATAAACAATAAATACACATTGACCATATTGCTGAGTGCGACCCTCTATTCAGGAATGTTGCCAACAAAAGACGCGGCGTCATCAAAATTTCATCAGCTTCCACAATTTAAGAAAGAAATCGAACCTAATTTTGTAGCAAAGAACTTCAACGGATTGATTGAATTGCGTGTTGATTAGTTTTGTCGTTAAAACTCCAGTAAGATAAATTTGCATAAAAGCTGTTGATTGCATATACCAAATATGCATCAAAAATAACCAAGTCTTGGTGAACATAAATAATTGTCACAATGGACGACTCCTTTTCATTAACACCCAGATCAACGAACCAAGGAATATTACACCAATTTAGGTAATTTTACCAGGTTTACAAACACACACAAATCACAAGCGTCCTTCTTACTACGCCATTTTCCAGGGATCCCTTGTGGTACTGCGCGCGCCACTCGACGTCAAACAAACAACTATTCTGGTCAACGCTAGATGGCGGACTTAAGAAATTTAAAATTATCGCGGGAAAAACGTAAATAGACGGGGAAAAAGTAAAATATCATTACAAATTTCACCCTCTAACCTTCGCATTTTTTAAGCCATTTGTTCTAACTTCGACACATGTGCAGCTATATGGACGGATCCCACTTCAAGTCAAAAAACGATTTTTGCACGAACGATAAACCTTCATCCGATTGAAAATCATAAATACTTTCAAGTTTCTGCCACATTTGTCTAGAAGTATCACAGTTCATCAATAATTAATTGTAAAGGTTTCGATTCAACACTCGTTACAATTAACTTATTTGTAGCTTTTTCACGCCTTAACCAAATTTTATATGATGATTCATCACTAAAATTCGGTTTCACTTCTGAGCCATTGCAAACCCCAAGGAGATTATCACTGTCCAACAATGTTCGCACAACGAATTGCCATTTAGGCCAATTGTCTGCATCACGTAACTTCTCGATTCAAGATTTATCGATTTCCATTTTAAATCGATCCGCTTTAAAGACGAAACACACGAAAACACTTTCCGTACCTTTATTGGCCAAATTTAACCCTCTCAAATCAAAGTTCTACTATTCTTTATTCACGTCTAAAACAAAAAACACGCAGTTTAAACACATATGAGCACATAACCTGTTGATTTATTTTGTTTAAACAGGAGTCTTGCTGTAGATAAGTATTTATTAAACTGAAATACAACTGGTTTGAATAAAGTAGTGTAATCTCTTTGATGACTTTATCTTGACTAACGTTAAAATGCAACTGACTTGCTGCATCGAAACAAGTGCAAGCAAAAAAAACGTAGGTTCCTCTATCCTACTTACATTATGGTAGCACGTGAATTTTTAATTTTTATACAACGCTTTTTTTAGATATTTAAACATTATCCTAACAAAAGGAAACAGGTATTGCCCAGCAAGAAAATCTAACTTTTCGTCATGTTTATTAGCTGTTGTGTTTATTGTCTTTTATACGAAGAGCAATAAGTGAGTGTATGTGCATAGTCGCCACTTGATAAACATATTGGTCAAAGGATGATTCTTCCGTAAATGCGTTGTCACTGCTACAATCCATCTCGATGGGTTTCTGCTGCGTATTCGAGGGTGTATCTGCGGGCACGAGTGCATTTTCGTTTGCATCATCCCCGGGGACGTTAAGCAAAAACTACTCGGTTCAGAGTACTTTAACCCCCCGAAAAAAACGACACTTCATGTATTGTAGCACTTTTTCTTGAATAGTTATAAAAAACGTTTTAAACAAAATTGTTACAAATATTTTTCCGAACATTTCAAAAATGAAAATCACACCAAGAGCAGCTGAGATATGAAAAAAACACCTTAATCTCGTGACGCTCAGGGAAATTTTGATGGATTCTTGCGGTTCGGGGCTTTGTGGGATACCTGCTAACGCCATTGACTGATCCAATACTATTTTTTACCTTAATTAATTAAATTCCAAAGTTAATCGCAAGGACACGTAACTCGTTCATTACCTTCGGTAAGGTTATGTGTAGGTGAATCGCCATATATATGAAAAGTCAACGTTGTTCAAATGTGTGCTTGAGACTTTTTGGTATCTATCTATCGATAAATCACAGTGGTAGTCTTTAAAGGTAGTAGGTTTATTGTATTTCGTGGGTACACACATATCCATTCAGAGCAAGGGCATAAATATTCTTCTACTCAAGTTTTAGTTATGTTGTATCATAATAAAGGTTTTAACAATTTGCCACAGCCTATTGCAACACATGAGCCAAAGAAAACGCCGCTACGTTCACCCGAATTCGTACGACGAGATTACCTAATGGTAATCGCCTTCAAAACTATTTAAATATTGTTTTTGACCATAATACAGGAATAAAATGCGGATTTGTCACCAGCAGCTGTGATGCCATTCAGTACACACCTCTCCATTCTGGACAATGGCATTATTATTATATTATTCAAATTATAGTTATGTTGGATCACAATAAATATTTTGACAATTTGCAACAGCCTATTGCAACGCAAGAATCGATGAAATCTCCGCTACATCCACCGTAATTGGTGTGCCGGGATAACCTAATGGTAATCGCCTTCAAAACTTTTTAAATATGTTTTTCGCCTATAATAAAGGAATAAAAGGCGGATTTGTTATCAGCTGCTGTGATGCCATTCAGTACACACATCACCATTTAGGGCAACGGCATAAAAAATTTTTTACTCAAATTTTAGTAATGTTAGATCACAATAAAGATTTTGACAATTTTCCACAGCGTATTGCAACACACGAATCGACGAAATCTCCGCTACGTCCTCCCGAATTTGTTCGCCGGGATTACCTATTGGTCATCGCATTCACAACTTTTTAAGTATGTTTTTCGCCTTTAATAAAGGCATAAAAGGCGGATTTGTCTTCAACAGCTGTGATGCCATTCAGTACAACCATTTCCATTCGGGGCAAGGGCATAAAAAATTTGCTACTCAAATTTTAGTTATGTTGGATCACAATAAAGGTTTTGACAATATGCCACAGACTATTGCAACACACCAATGGACGAAATCTCCGTTGCGTCCACCCGAATTCGTTCGCCGGGATTACCTATTGGTAATCGCCTCCACAACTTTTTTAGTGTGTTTTTCGCCTATAATAAAGGCATAAAAGGCGGATTTGTCTTCAGCAGCTGTGATGCCATTCAGTACAACCATTTACATTCAGGGCAAGGGCATAAAAAATTTTCTATTCAAATTTTAATTATGTTGGATCACAATATATAGAGTAGATATTTTACAGGCAACTAATTTCTCGACAATATGAGTTTTTAGATGCATTCCTAAATCCTCTTGATGTTTATACTTATATCTACATATAGGGCATTCTTTAAGATTTTTGAGCAGCTATGATGCCATTCAGTACAACCATCTCCATTCAGGGCAAGGGCATAAAAATTTTTCTACTCAAATTTTAGTTATGTTTTATCACAATAAAGGTTTTGACAATATGCCACAGCCTATTGCAACACACCAATCGACAAAATCTCCGTTACGTCCACCCGAATTCGTTCGCCGGGATTACCTATTGGTAATCACCTCCACAGCTTTTTTAGTACGTTTTTAGCCTATAAGAAAGGCATAAAACGCTGATTTATCTCCGTTACGTCCACCCGAATTCGTTCGCCGGGATTACCTGTTGGTAATCGCCTCCACAACTTTTTTAGTATGTTTTTCACCTATAATAAAGGCATAATAGGCGGATTTGTCTTCAGCAGCTGCAATGACATTCAGTACAACAAACTCCATGCAGGGCATTGGCATAAAAATTTTTCTACTCAAATTGTAGTTATGTTGGAACACAATAAAGGTTTTGAAATTTTGCCAGAGCCTGTTGCAACACAACAATCGACGAAATCTCCGTTACGTCCACCCGAATTCGTTCGCCGGGATTACCTATTGCTAATCGCCTCCACAACTTTTTTAGTATGTTTTTCGCCTATAATAAAGGCATAAAAGGCGGATTTGTCTTCAGCAGCTGCGATGTCATTCAGTACAACCATCTCCATTCAGGGCAAGGGCATAAAAATTTTTCTACTCAAATTTTAGTAATGTTGGTTCACAATAAAGGTTTTGACAATATGCCACAGACTATTGCAACTCACCAATCGACTAAATCTCCGTTACGTCCACCCGAATTCGTTCGCCGGGATTACCTATTGGTAATCGCCTCCACAACTTTTTTAGTGTGTTTTTCGCCTATAATAAAGGCATAAAAGGCGGATTGTCTTCAGCAGCTGTGATGCCATTCAGTACAACCATTTCCATTCAGGGCAAGGGCATAAAAAATTTTCTACTCAAATTTTAATTATGTTGGATCACAATATATAGAGTAGATATTTTACAAGCAACTAATTTCTCGACAATATGAGTTTTTAGATACATTCTTAAATCCTCTTGATGTATATACTTATATCTACATATAGGGCATTCTTTAAGATTTTTGAGCAGCTATGATGCCATTCAGTACAACCATCTCCATTCAGGGCAAGGGCATAAAAATTTTTCTACTCAAATTTTAGTTATGTTTTATCACAATAAAGGTTTTGACAATATGCCACAGCCTATTGCAACACACCAATCGACAAAATCTCCGTTACGTCCACCCGAATTCGTTCGCCGGGATTACCTATTGGTAATCACCTCCACAGCTTTTTTAGTACGTTTTTAGCCTATAAGAAAGGCATAAAACGCTGATTTATCTCCGTTACGTCCACCCGAATTCGTTCGCCGGGATTACCTGTTGGTAATCGCCTCCACAACTTTTTTAGTATGTTTTTCACCTATAATAAAGGCATAATAGGCGGATTTGTCTTTAGCAGCTGCGATGACATTCAGTACAACAAACTCCATGCAGGGCATTGGCATAAAAATTTTTCTACTCAAATTGTAGTTATGTTGGAACACAATAAAGGTTTTGAAATTTTGCCAGAGCCTGTTGCAACACAACAATCGACGAAATCTCCGTTACGTCCACCCGAATTCGTTCGCCGGGATTACCTATTGCTAATCGCCTCCACAACTTTTTTAGTATGTTTTTCGCCTATAATAAAGGCATAAAAGGCGGATTTGTCTTCAGCAGCTGCGATGTCATTCAGTACAACCATCTCCATTCAGGGCAAGGGCATAAAAATTTTTCTACTCAAATTGTAGTTATGTTGGTTCACAATAAAGGTTTTGACAATATGCCACAGACTATTGCAACTCACCAATCGACTAAATCTCCGTTACGTCCACCCGAATTCGTTCGCCGGGATTACCTATTGGTAATCGCCTCCACAACTTTTTTAGTGTGTTTTTCGCCTATAATAAAGGCATAAAAGGCGGATTTGTCTTCAGCAGCTGTGATGCCATTCAGTACAACCATTTCCATTCAGGGCAAGGGCATAAAAAATTTTCTACTCAAATTTTAATTATGTTGGATCACAATATATAGAGTAGATATTTTACAAGCAACTAATTTCTTGACAATATGAGTTTTTAGATACATTCTTAAATCCTCTTGATGTATATACTTATATCTACATATAGGGCATTCTTTAAGATTTTTGAGCAGCTATGATGCCATTCAGTACAACCATCTCCATTCAGGGCAAGGGCATAAAAATTTTTCTACTCAAATTTTAGTTATGTTTTATCACAATAAAGGTTTTGACAATATGCCACAGCCTATTAGAACACACCAATCGACAAAATCTCCGTTACGTCCACCCGAATTCGTTCGCCGGGATTACCTATTGGTAATCACCTCCACAGCTTTTTTAGTACGTTTTTAGCCTATAAGAAAGGCATAAAACGCTGATTTATCTCCGTTACGTCCACCCGAATTCGTTCGCCGGGATTACCTGTTGGTAATCGCCTCCACAACTTTTTTAGTATGTTTTTCACCTATAATAAAGGCATAATAGGCGGATTTGTCTTCAGCAGCTGCGATGACATTCAGTACAACAAACTCCATGCAGGGCATTGGCATAAAAATTTTTCTACTCAAATTGTAGTTATGTTGGAACACAATAAAGGTTTTGAAATTTTGCCAGAGCCTGTTGCAACACAACAATCGACGAAATCTCCGTTACGTCCACCCGAATTCGTTCGCCGGGATTACCTATTGCTAATCGCCTCCACAACTTTTTTAGTATGTTTTTCGCCTATAATAAAGGCATAAAAGGCGGATTTGTCTTCAGCAGCTGCGATGTCATTCAGTACAACCATCTCCATTCAGGGCAAGGGCATAAAAATTTTTCTACTCAAATTTTAGTTATGTTGGTTCACAATAAAGGTTTTGACAATATGCCACAGACTATTGCAACTCACCAATCGACTAAATCTCCGTTACGTCCACCCGAATTCGTTCGCCGGGATTACCTATTGGTAATCGCCTCCACAACTTTTTTAGTGTGTTTTTCGCCTATAATAAAGGCATAAAAGGCGGATTTGTCTTCAGCAGCTGTGATGCCATTCAGTACAACCATTTCCATTCAGGGCAAGGGCATAAAAAATTTTCTACTCAAATTTTAATTATGTTGGATCACAATATATAGAGTAGATATTTTACAAGCAACTAATTTCTCGACAATATGAGTTTTTAGATACATTCTTAAATCCTCTTGATGTATATACTTATATCTACATATAGGGCATTCTTTAAGATTTTTGAGCAGCTATGATGCCATTCAGTACAACCATCTCCATTCAGGGCAAGGGCATAAAAATTTTTCTACTCAAATTTTAGTTATGTTTTATCACAATAAAGGTTTTGACAATATGCCACAGCCTATTGCAACACACCAATCGACAAAATCTCCGTTACGTCCACCCGAATTCGTTCGCCGGGATTACCTATTGGTAATCACCTCCACAGCTTTTTTAGTACGTTTTTAGCCTATAAGAAAGGCATAAAACGCGGATTTATCTCCGTTACGTCCACCCGAATTCGTTCGCCGGGATTACCTGTTGGTAATCGCCTCCACAACTTTTTTAGTATGTTTTTCACCTATAATAAAGGCATAGTAGGCGGATTTGTCTTCAGCAGCTGCGATGACATTCAGTACAACAAACTCCATGCAGGGCATTGGCATAAAAATTTTTCTACTCAAATTGTAGTTATGTTGGAACACAATAAAGGTTTTGACATTTTGCCAGAGCCTGTTGCAACACAACAATCGACGAAATCTCCGTTACGTCCACCCGAATTCGTTCGCCGGGATTACCTATTGCTAATCGCCTCCACAACTTTTTTAGTATGTTTTTCGCCTATAATAAAGGCATAAAAGGCGGATTTGTCTTCAGCAGCTGCGATGTCATTCAGTACAACCATCTCCATTCAGGGCAAGGGCATAAAAATTTTTCTACTCAAATTTTAGTTATGTTGGTTCACAATAAAGGTTTTGACAATATGCCACAGACTATTGCAACTCACCAATCGACTAAATCTCCGTTACGTCCACCCGAATTCGTTCGCCGGGATTACCTATTGGTAATCGCCTCCACAACTTTTTTAGTACGTTTTTAGCCTATAATAAAGCATAATAGGCGGATTTGTCTTCAGCAGCTGTGATGCCATTCAGTACAACCATCTCCATGCAGGGCAAGGGCATAAAAAATTTTCTACTCAAATTTTAGTTATGTTGGATCACAACATATAGAGTAGTTATTTTACAAGCAACAAATTGTAAATATAAGTTTTTAGATGCATTCTTAAATCCTTTTAATGTATATACTCATATCTACATATAGGGCATTCTTTAAGATTTTTCAGCAGCTGTGATGCCATTCAGTACAACCATCTCCATTCAGGTCAAGTGCATAAAAATTTTTCTACTCAAATTTTAGTTATGTTGGATCACAATAAAGGTTTTGACAATATGCCACAGATTACAGACTATTGCAACTCACCAATCGATGAAATCACCGTTACGTCCACCCGAATTCGTTCGCCGGGACTACCTATTGGTAATCGCCTTCACAACTTTTTTAGTACGTTTTTAGCCTATAATAAAGGCATAAAAGGCGGATTTGTCTTCAGCAGCTGTGATGCCATTCAGTACAACCATCTCCATTCAGGGCAAGGGCATAAAAAATTTTCTACTCAAATTTTAGTTATGTTGGATCACAATAAAGGTTTTGACAATATGCCACAGACTATTGCAACACACCAATCGACGAAATCTCCGTTACGTCCACCCGAATTCGTTCGCCGGAATTACCTATTGGTAATCCCCTCCACAACTTTTTTTTAGTATGTTTTTCGCCTATAATAAAGGCATAACGGGCGGATTTGTCTTCAGCAGCTGTGTTGCCATTCAGTACAACCATCTCCATTCAGGGCAAGGGCATAAAAATTTTTCTACTCAATTTTAGTTGTGTTGGATCACAATAAAGGTTTTGACAATATGCCACAGACTATTGCAACTCACCAATCGACGAAATCTGCGATACGTCCACCCGAATTCGTTCGCCGGGATTACCTATTGGTAATCGCCTACACAACTATTTTAGTACGTTTTTAGCCCTTAATAAAGGCACAAAAGGCGGATTTGTCTTCTGCAGCTGTGATGCCATTCAGTACAACCATCTCCATGCAGGGCAAGGGCATAAAAAATTTGCTACTCAAATTTTAGTTATGTTGGATCACAATAAAGGTTTTGACAATATGCCACAGACTATTGCAAAACACCAATCGACGAAATCTCCGTCACGTCCACCCGAATTCGTTCGCCGGGGTTACCTATTGGTAATCGCCTCCACAACTATTTTAGTACTTTTCTGGCCTATAATAAAGGCATAAAAGGCGGATTTGTCTTCAGCAGCTGTGATGCCATTCAATACAACCATCTCCATTCAGGGCAAGGGCATAAAAAATTTGCTACTCAAATTTTAGTTATGTTGGATCACAATAAAGGTTTTGACAATATGCCACAGACTATTGCAAAACACCAATCGACGAAATCTCCGTCACGTCCACCCGAATTCGTTCGCCGGGATTACCTATTGGTAATCGCCTCCACAACTTTTTTAGTATGTTTTTCGCCTATAATAAAGGCATAAAAGGCGGACAAATGTCTTCAGGAACTGTGATGCCATTCAGTACAACCATCTCCATTCAGGGCAAGGGCATAAAAAATTATCTACTCAAATTTTAGTTGTGTTGGATCACAATAAAGGTTTTGACAATATGCCCCAAATTATTGCAACACACCAATCAACGAAATCTCCGTCATGTCCACCCGAATTCGTTCGCCGGGATTACCTATTGGTAATCGCCTCCACAACTTTTTTAGTACGTTTTTAGCCTAAAATAAAGGCATAAAAGTCGGATTTGTCTTCAGCAGCTGTGATGCCATTCAGTACAACCATCTCCATGCAGGGCAAGGGCATAAAAAATTTTCTACTCAAATTTTAGTTATGTTGGATCATAATATATAGAGTAGATATTTTACAAGCAACTAATATCTCGACAATATGAGTTTTTAGATGCATTCTTAAATCCTCATGATGTATATACTCATATCTACATATAGGGTATTCTTTAAGATTTTTCAGCAGCTGTGATGCCATTCAGTACAACCATCTCCATTCAGGGCAAGGGCATAACAATTTTCTACTCAAATTTTAGTTATGTTGGATCACAATAAAGGTTTTTACAAAAGCCACAGACTATTGCAACACACCAATCGACGAAATCTCCGTTACGTCCACCCGAATTCGTTCGCCGGGATTACCTATTGGTAATCGCCTCCACTACATTTTTAGTACGATTTTAGCCTATAATAAAGGCATAAAAGGCGGATTTGTCTTCAGCAGCTGTGATGCCATTCAGTACAACCATCTCCATTCAGGGCAAGGGCATAAAAATTTTTTACTCAAATTTTAGTTATGTTGGATCACAATAAAGGTTTTGACAATATGCCACAGACTATTGCAACACACCAATCGACGAAATCTCCGTTACGTCCACCCGAATTCGTTCGCCGGGATTACCTATTGGTAATCGCATCCTGTCCTTCCTGCCCAATTTCAGCCGGGTCTGGTTAGACGGTTAAACTTGCAATTATATACTAATCTAGTTCACCACTACTCTCGTCTAGGAGCGTGGCGCTGAAAGCGTATATAATATATACAACGGTGTGAGACCCGATACATGTTTTCAACCTTTACAGACCCTAAATTTTGCAACACCGCTTTAGCAACGAAGTTGACTTTTTCATTGAAAATACTGGAGTTTGGTATCTAGTAGACCATCCAAGTGCAAACCATTTTTGGTAGAAAAAAAATGGGTCATTTAATTTTTTTTTTGTCATCTTATTTACAATCTGTTACATTTTAGGAAATGATTTTTGATTTTACAGTAGGATAATTCTTAATTTAATAAATAATAGTTTGATTTGAGGTTTGCTATACAAAATATATTGTTTTTATTACGCCGTGTCGCATATAATACATATAAAAACACTTAATTGATTAGTCAATTTATTGAATATCAAATCATGAACAATTAAAATACTTAAAAATATAAAAAACATACAAAATACTAACTTAAAAATAAAAAACTTACAAAAACTTAGTTCAACACAACAAAGCATTAAGAATATTTATTTTAAATATTATTTTTTATCTCGGTATGTATTAAATACCAATGTTTTAATACGAACCCAATCAGTCTCTTTAATAATTTTTGAAGTTTGACTGATAAGTCTGAGACATTCCTCTTTTTTTGGTGGCACATTGTTTTTAACGTACTTTTTAAAGAAATTTAGCACAATTTTTTTTTCATTTGCTGACCATCTAATTCTTTTACTTTTTTGATTTTCATTATTTTGATTAACTACTTTTTTGAATTTATTATTATTTCTAGAAGTAGAAGTACTCGGCATGTCTACATCAGAATCTTCATTTAAATTTTGCGTTGGTTCATTTTCTTCTTCCTTCTCATCGTCCTCTTGATTCGCGTCTTTTTCATCAGCGTCGATGATATCTTCTGAAACTTCGATTTCAGCCAAACTTTTACCTTTAAATTCGGCTCCCTTTCCTGCATTTAGCAACAATAAAACTTTTGCAACTTTTGCAGTTTGATATACGTCTTCCGTAAGACGTATTCCGTAACAGTAAATACAAAATAATTAACACGATTAAATTCAAATTACGTGTAGACTTACCTGTAAAATTCTGCATGAGTTTTTTCCGTGTGGCCCATGAAACGAGCAATTTGCTCCATTTCCGTTTTCTGAATCGGGTACTTGTTAAAAGTTCTGGATTCTTAGCTCCACATTTCTTAGCTAATTTTCGTAGTACGGATGCACCACTCATCCACCGATCGTCCGATCCAGGATTAGCAAAAATGTAAGTGTTCGATTTTGTAACAATATCGGTCGTTCTTCGAATTTTTATTACTAAATCGATAAATTTCTGCATTCGTTTAGTAAATAAAATCGGAACTGGTTTACTTCCTTTTCCAAATACAATTACTCTTTTAAAAGCAGAACTCATATTCTTTTCCAGTTCAGTTAATGAGGTTAAATATTCTTGCTGATTAACACTCGAAAAGTTTCGTTCGTACGAATTCATGTCTAGGAATTGTACTTCCCCAATTCGCTTACGATTAAAAACAAGAACGATTGACAATGTACTCTCTGTCAAACGTCTATAATTGTATGGCAAATCTTCTAATTTCTTCAATTTTTCATAAGCTTCATCTGCCATTATATTAACATAATTGTTAAATAATTGAACGTCTTCGGTCAATGGTAATAATTTCGGTTTATCAAACTTTTTCTCGTTTAATACTTTATTTGCCAAACTAGAAACATCGTTACACCAATGACCGACGATCATTTCTTTTAAATCCAAAATATCTTTTAGTTTTGTGTCACGATCTTGTCAATTCAATTTAGGAAATACCGGATCTTGTATTATTAAGTATTATTAAAGTTTGTTCCCATGTGAAGGGCCAAAGACGATGCTTTAAATGTTTTCGTTTCTGGATTATAACCACTTATTATTTTCGAGGCAGCTACAATATTAGTGTACATTTCGGGCTTTAATATATCTATTAGATGTGTGAATGTAATAGAACATTGTAATGTCATCTTGAGTCTTGCTATTTCTCGCATCTTATTTGATGTAACTACATTCATCTGTTTTCTTTTGTGTTTGTTTAAGTACGACTCTCCATATAAGCATATTAAAGCATCGTTTTTAGCTGTTAAACTAATATCATCTCCTCTCATGATATTGAAAACTTCGTTTTTAAGACGACTTTTAGCTAAATAGTTACCTAATAAGCCGGTGGTCGCTAAAAATGTCTGTGATTCGGTAAGATGTTGTTTCCTGCAACCATTATTTTTATCGATTGTTGTTTTTGCTTTGCATATCTTACTATGCCTCCACAAGTAATGTTTTTTGTAATACCCTAGAGCCCTAGACAATGCACACATGGAAAATAATCCTTGCTATTATTACCGTCATCTTTTGGTTTAAAACCTGGTGTCCTTCTTACCGGTTTTAAGTTCATTTTTCTCTTGTTTTAATAAAAAATTACCTTTTTTTCTTAAAGCTATTATTGCCATTCTTCTATCGTTACTTTTGGTAGGCATATTTAAAATTTTCATAATTGTCTCTTCATCTGAATGTTTTCTGAATAAATGTCTGGAAAAATGTCCTACTTCTTCAAAACAAAACGGACATAAATCTTTATTTGCTGTTATAGTATTTCCCTGATTAACAGTGGGTTTATTACTATCGACAACTAGTTCTACTGTACCACCATTTTCTGAAGAATTACTAGATGATTGACTCGCATGATTTTTTAAATTTTTCAGAAGAATCGTGTGAACTTTTTGAGGGGGGTATATAATCGATATCCGAATAAGAGTCTGAAATAGATTCGAGAGTTTCCTTATATAGTAATTTTTCGTTGTTTAATGGCACATTAGTATTGTTAGCAGAAACATTTTCGAACTCATCGTAGCTAGAAAAATGAACAGATTCATTTTTCTCTAAAATATTACTGCTTTCAGCCGTGTCATTTTTCATATCCGGTTTCAGATTTTTAAGAAAATGGTAAACTTTTTTTGTAGGCGAAGTTTTCGGCAATCCTTCCAAAGTCTATGCAAAAAATAATATTACTTAAGCATGAATTTATCTTGTACTGAGGAAAAGTTGAAGTTCACACAGTGAAACTTCTCTAACCAAAATCTCAAAGTGACCGGTAAAATAAATTCGACTTGAAAAATAATTTGTTCTGGTTGTAGGTTTGCAAGAACCTTGAAAAAATGACAGATATTAACAGCAAGTTTATTCATAAAAACAAAATTTGACACAAACTTCTTTCATATTATTTATAGAAAATATAAAATAAATCTCAAACTAACACAATATTTAAAAATGTTTCACTAACTCACCTTAATAGTATTTTGAATTGGAATTTCAGTATCATTTTCAGAATCGCGGAAACTCTCAATGGGACTCCTTTTTGGGGAAAAAGGAAAGTATTCTTTGTCTGAAGAATTGTTTGTAGAAAAATCACCATCACTGCTACTTGCATCGGCATTATAAATTTTTGGTGGATTACTTCTTAGATTACATTTTTGTTTTAAGATTTGGTTTTGAAGAATTACAATTTTTTTGTCATTTTGATTTTCTTCAGTATCTCTGGGAGGGATTGTTTCAAGATAATGCTGTACTTTTTCAGTACAGCAATCTTCTTTTAAATTATTTAAAATCTGTAGATCAAAAATGATATGCTTATTTAATTTGTAATTTTTTAAACAAGTCAACTTACCTGCTTTTTAGAAGTAGCAGTTTTAGTTTCTCTGAGAGAGATTGTTTTTTCAGTACAGACTTTTTCAGTACAGAAATCCTCTTTTGAATTATTTAAAATCTGTAGATCAAAAATGATATGCTTATTTAATTTATAATTTTTTAAACATTATTTAAGTTGTAATTTTTTAAACAAGTCAACTTACCTGCTTTTTAGAAGTAGCAGTTTTAGTTTCTCTGAGAGAGATTGTTTTTTCAGTACAGACTTTTTCAGTACAGAAATCCTCTTTTGAATTATTTAAAATCTGTAGATCAAAAATGATATGCTTATTTAATTTATAATTTTTTAAACATTATTTAAGTTGTAATTTTTTAAACTAGTCAACTTACCTGCTTTTTAGAAGTAGCAGTTTCATCATCTTTTAATGTTGTTAAAACCAATCGTAAAATTTTTTTACCGCGATCCATAATAATTATTAGTAGGTAGGTACTTATTGCTTTTAAATTTTGAATTACAACACATACGCGTACACTACACTTAAGAATGACTAAATGCATGGTGGCCTTACCTACTTACACAGCAAATGATGATATAAAATCGACTTCGTCAGCCCCGGGATTATAAAAGTCAGCGAAATTTCCTAGTGTGCACTCGAAGTAAACCAAAGTAATTAAAGATACATTGTAACACAAATTTAAAATAACACTTATCAAACTAACAATTTTTTGTGTCGTCCAGTAAAATCAACATTTAATCGTAACACTTAAACTTACCCGAAATACAAAATTAACATTAAAAATTATTCTTTTTCGTAAAAATATGCAAGCATGACTTTATCGCGTTCGTTTACCGCGTTTCTCTGCCTACATTATCTTTGCCATCGTCGCATCATTTTTCGATAACTCGTTTTTGTTACAAATTGTTAATTTTTGCCAAAATCGTTCACACGACTACTTATAAATGCAAAATGAACCGACTTAGCCTGGCTTGTAAATACGCGTGCAAATTAGATAGTATGTAATAACAATCTCCTAAAAAGTTTCTTAAAAAGAACCACTATTAAACATTTTTTTATAAAAGTTTATTGGATTATTGATTTTATCTTAACGAAGTTTAAATACAGACTAACTACAGTATTTTAGTTATTGGCTTTACCCTACTTAGATTTTGAATAAACACTTCTTAAGTACTTTATGTGTTTCCTGGATCGTCAGTTTTATTTATGAGTTGTAAGAATAACAAAAATGTTATGGCTTAAATTTAAAATAGTCTATCGACTATTTTACATACTTGAAAGTAATTACGTAAATAAGTGATTTATTTTTGTGACACATTTATAATTATTCCAACAAAGTTTATTTCAAAAACTAATAACTGCGTTTTTATTTAGATAAAGTTTTGAGTTAACAATAATGTTAAAAAATTTTGTATCAACGTTCATCCAAATTGATTGATATCGAAAAACGGTAATAAATAAATATGGCGTGTTTGCTAGATTTGACTGTGCCCGATTTCTTCTTGAAGGGTTACCTCAAAGAATAGGTGTATGTCAATAAGCCACAAAATTCAATCGACAGAGAATGATGAATTGAAGAGAGAATATTCGAGCGGAAATTGGTTTAATTTACAACACTAAGAAACGCAATGAACAAAACGTACACAAAACAATGACTTAAATTTATCAGGCATAATAATTTTCCATACATAATGTAAAAAAAATTCAATAAGCAACAAGCAACTTGTTCACAGAAGATCCTGTCATTATCGTACATCCCGGATTCGCAAAAAAATATTATTGGTTACAGAAACTAAGTCGATATTTCTTCTTATAAATATTTTTTATGAGAAGATCTACCAATTTTTTAATTTTTGCATAAATAATATTGATACTGAATTCAACAAACCATTAAAAACGCAAGTGCTTGTCGTATATAATTGGTAAATAATTTTAGCCTGTGAACCGACTACGAGTTGTTTTCCTTTTTATTACAATTTAAGCAAATCAAAAATCAGCATAAATTTTTTATAACTTGAATAACAAATAGGCAGTTCGTCTATGCCAATTTTAAGACAAAATTTTTTAAGGGGCGGCAAAAAAAATTGGACGATAAAAAGGAACGAGCCAGCCCTGACAGTTTTACAGATTTGTGAAAACGTACTTGCAGTTTTGAACATTATCAGTGATTGTTCAAATTTCAATTATCATTCTTCTAATAATTAAATTAGAAACCGCTTACAATATTTATTGAATACAATGACTTATTTTAGTGAAGAAATCGTATATTTTTTAAATTCAATTATATTAGTGAAATGAATTCGTTTTGATGTAAATTTGCAATGTCTAGTTCATATCTAAGAGAAATATTACTCCAATGCTTACCGTTGCAAAATACGTTCTATAAATAACTTTAATATATGAAATAATAATATAGAACCAACTTATTCGGTCCCTTAGAAGTGGCAACGTCGCTGGGCTACAGAACGTCGTATCACTATGTAAAATTATACACGCCGGGTCTGAATTGAAGGTGTAATGTACCGGGCTTGTAAGCGACAGTCCCATTTGCCAAAAAACTTTTTTAAAGAATTTCTTACCCCTCAACGGTTGCTCATGAAGTTATATGTGGTTTATTTCATATTTGATAATATATTGCAATGTCCGACACTGACCACCACGTCAATAGAAATGATAACGTCACGATTTGAAATTTTGTTTATTAATAAAGAGAGCACATGACTTATTTGTTCGAACGTAAAAGTTTTATCTGAAACCAAAAATTTAGTTTAACGTCATAAATTTATATGAAGAAAGGGTCACGGAACGAGATAACAAAATAAATTCAAAAATGCAACGTTTTAATTCTGTTAATAAAAAAAAAATGTTTGTTAAAAATTATAAATTAAATTAATTAATAATAAGAAATGTAATTTGAAATCAAAATAATTGTTCAATGTTAGTTTATAAAAATGTGTTAAAACGTAAAACTTAAATAAGAATAATCTTTACACGTATCGGAGTGTCTCGCAATTCAATGTATCACAAATGGGAAAGACATTTTCTTCAAAAGTTTACTGGAAGATCACAGGAGATGCAAGTACTTTAATTTAATCTGAAACATAAAACTTTATTAAAATTTTACAAATCACATTGGGCTTGAGCCGAACCTGCAAATTATAACGTCAATAAAATTAATTTATATCGGCGAATAGAGTAAAATCACATTTGCCTTGGAAAAACACAGGTAACGATGGTAAAACAATTGAAAGAAGGGGGTTGTTGAATTAATTCGATCAATGGTGTGAGAATTTGTGCGTGCTCCGCTAAAATTATATAAGTTAGAAAAATTACAAAGAAATTCAACAAAAAAAAAAGAATAGTAATAATTAAAAGTATTGTACTTACATATTTGGAAAGTTAAATTGTTAGAAGATTGTGAAAAATCACGATTATTTTGGAAAAACTTGGTTACACCACGAGGTGAGCGAATCCACAAGAAAATTTTGCAGCTTGAATTATCATACACACCGAAGGTCATCCATCGAATGCAAGTGAACAGTTTAATGGTACATGAACCCAGTAAATAGAAATACCCTAGATCATTAAAGGTACCGTCCCATTAAGAATTATTTTAAACTTATAAAAATTAGTGAAAATTTGTTACAACACGTTTAGCATCCACGACACCTTTCCAACAGGTAATAAAAGGTTGACTAGCTCAAAGTCGCGAAGGGGTGGGTTGGTGAAAGGAATAAAAGGGTCGTGTGACGGCACGTCGCAAAGCGTGTGTTTCCTATCGACGACCGGGCAATCCTCGATCGCGATTCTAAAAATTGTCAAAATCGGTGTGAATAATTTACACGGGGGGGGAGTTAAGTCAAAATCGGTGGGGTTAATATACACGAGGGAGTTTAAATGGGCGCCACGCATACGAAGAAATGAATCTTTTTGAAGGGGACTGGTTATCACACCTTCCAAGCTGGTACGCGACAACTTGATGATCTTACGGCGAATTCTCACTCCGGAAAAGCCTCGCTCAATGACCTTACCTTTACAGGAGGCGAACTTTCCGTTGGTGAAAATAGCTAAATAAACATTAACACAATAACAATAAAACACAAAGTTGGGAAATAACAAAAATGTAATGAACAAAATAATATCAGGGGGGAGTTGACAAAATTTACACAAGATACTATCACATTTACATGTATCGTATAAAAATAAATCTGTACAGTTGACGGAACCTCTCAGTGTGGTTCCCGTTGCGAAATTAATATTCGTAAAACGATTACTCTTACAAAAATACAAACTGTTAATTTGCAAAGTATGACCCAGAAAGTTCATACGTAAAAGGGGGGCGTATCGAATACCGCACTCCACCAAAAATAATAGTTACTTAAGTGCAACTCGATAACATCTAAAACTGTGACTCATAAAATTGATAATGAAAATTAATCAATATGATCGATCAATTTTTATGAACTTTTGTTGCAATACTAAACTTAAAATATTACGTTAAATTACTGGTTCGAATATGAACGCTCGAATGGCGTGCTAAAAGTTACGTTAACAATAGACACTAACATTAATTTACATAAAAGATGTACAAAATGGTTGCGATATCGTCTTCCAGGGTTGAACTGAACGTTCATAAACAATACTGGTGGCCAAGGTGACCATTTAACATCACAATCTTAAAAATATAAAAAGGTTTCTTACTTAATTTGGGTGGTTGGTGTTCGACCTCTAGGTAAAGTCGCTGGCGGGCCTCCAAGAGTGAGAATCGTCCTCGGAATGCAGAATGGAGCTGAATACGATGTCTCAAACCATACCAGTAAGTTGGTGCAATAACCAGCTTCCAAAACCTCTTCAAATCGGAAGGTGGTGAAATGACAGGGTGATTCACGCACTGTGTTTCGCGATAAAATAGGGGTCTCCGTACGAAATAATTCACTAGGGTAATTATCCGTGAAGTTACAATTAGTTAAAGCCGGCACTGTGTAAATAAGAAACGTCAATGTGGTGTTCGATAAGAAAAACTATTGGAATGCACACATGTGTTCGTAGCGCAACACCTGTTTTATACCATACCGATAAAAGAAATGCTACGTAATTGCCTCCAAGCGGCAAGTATTGCGAGACTACGGCTCGATAATTCAATTGCAATAACTCGACGTTATTAAACGTGATAAACAGATGGTATAAAATGTTCGATAATTTATTAAACGTTATCAACAATTGACGGTATTAAATGTTCGATAATTTATTAAACGTTATCAACAATTGACGGTATTAAATGTTCGATAAGTTATTAAACGTTAAAAAAAACAATTGACGGTATTAAATGTTCGATAATTTATTAAACGTTAGCAACAATTGACGGTATTAAATGTTCGATAATTTATTAAACGTTAGCAACAATTGACGGTATTAAATGTTCGATAATTTATTAAACGTTAGCAACAATTGACGGTATTAAATGTTCGATAATTTACCTGGAGCTGACGCACAATAATTTTAGCACAACTGAATATTATTGATTTAAAAATCTCGAATGAATGCGAGATCTTGGTGTTTTAATTCCGCTTTGGAAGCGTTACGATACGAGAAGGCGGTATCGGATTCTATTAAGATCACTCAGAATCTTTGGTGAATCTCTCCGAAAATGCAATTTGCAGTCCTTTTTATGCGTTTTCCCTTCCTAAAACTAGGATTATTCCCACTTAACGATTGATTTGGGCCCTTATAATTGGGTCCCATTAATTTGGAAAGAAGGGATATGCATTTTAATTGGACGTTCCTTGAAGTGTGAAAGCACGCTTTCGTCTTTCTTCCAAACGAAAGTGTGGGGATATATATCAGCACATGAGCCCAGAATAACAATTTTTTGCCTGTCTGGACTTGAGCAAAATAAGTTTTTGTCTAGTTTTTATTTGTCCTCGATAATTTTAATTCCCTATACCTTCCATGTTAACTGCCAGCACATTTGGCCGCTCGTCGGCACACGTTTCAGATAAGAGAACAACGGGCATTGTTTTACACGATTTGAAAGACCGCACGTGTGTTGATATTCAACATGAGTTTATAGATCGCATAAAAGTGTCTCTCAGTCCTCTATAAAATTATAGCAAAGCATATGTATGGGTTGACGTTTGGTTTGCAATGCTATCGAATGGAGACTTTCTTGCTGACGATGCGAATTATTGATGGGTGCTACGTCAACTTTATTAAAACTACATTATCTACCGCATGGTTTATTAGACGTGTATAAAATTCTTTTGAGAATACTTTCTTTCCCATCAAATATTATAATTACTACTCGATCGTAAAACATAAATTTGTCCGTTTAAGTTACCGCTTCAATCTTTTCGATATATCCACTGACCTAAAAATGTCTTCCCACGGAATATTTGACTTTCAATTTTTGCCGGATCTATTCGAAATTTTTGTTATAAGTATAATACCTCATAATAACAAGATTTTAAAAAAATGTGACCGATGCGCGCAGTCAGGTGACAAATTTTGCGATTAACTTTACACGTGCATTAATACGTTCCGACTTTATTAAAATAAGATATTTGTCATTTAGCATAAGAATCTTATTAGATTTAAATCATTTAATATTTGAAATTATAATAAATTACAATTTGCATTCTAAAACGGAGCATAATTTTTGTGATATCATTCTGAATACCATACTATTCTATTTCAGCTTCACGATTTGGTCAAGGAAGGAACCCAACTTGAGAAAAGGTACGTCTGTGCTCACCGAAATTGTCAAGCCGAGGTATAAATTTCTTTTATTTGTATTTATCAATAAAAATTTTGCATACATTTCTATTGACGGGGTACATTTACGTACACCTGTACAAGACATTAATATTAAAACGTGCAGCCCTAGTAAAGCTCCGAGGCTTCACAGCAATATATACTCCCCTCACATCATTAATTCTAGTAGTGGGTCTGAGGTAGCCTGTAGAACATTGCGGGTCTGGAAACGACGTATGAATGCGTATAGATAAATATATAAATATTTTAATAGCGCCAAATCTTAATTTTATTATAATTACTACTTTAATTTTTATTTCAGGGTATATAGTCAAATGAATTAATGCGATTCTCTATCCCAGTGTGTTTTGTAAAGAATTGTCATTGTCACATATTGTGTTTCATACGAAGAGCAATAAGTGAGTGTATGTGCATAGTCGCCACTTGATAAACATATAAATTTTGGTGGATTTTCGCGGTTCGGGGCTCTGTGGAAGACCCTCTAACCCCATTGACTGTACTAATAATATTTTTAACCTTACTTAATTAAAATCCAAAGATAATCACCACGATTGAAGGAACTTGTACACTTAATAAAATACTATATAAATTGTGAAAAGATGTGATTACACAACCATTAAACAAAAGCGTTAGTTTATGAGTGACAGAAAATTAACCCTCATTGATTACTCTTTAAAGTAACAGATACATAATATAGTACAAGGTGGCCCAAAAACACTCGCCCGATGTTGTTTTGCCATATCTTTAAAATGAAACGACATAATTTCTAATTTATTTTGTAATGTTTGTTTGGAGCTTTAAGTTTTTTTCCATTACTTTATGGCATGGACTTATGGTCAATTTATGCACTGATGTAACGTAACGGAATACAACGTTACAAGACGTTACAAAGACAAAAGTCCGCAGTGCATAAGTGCATCTCTTACATTATATTCTTACGTTGTATTCCGTTACATTACATCAGTGCATAAATTGACCATTAGAAGAGTAGGACCGGCAACTATGGTTGTAAATACGAGCGCTTAACCGAATCGCGCAAAACCATTATAATAGATGGCGCGGACTTTAGTAGTATAATGCTGGTATTACACTATGCAATTAAATGACGAAAAATTATCAAGTCTTATAGCGTTATTTCAATATTTTCACTTTTAAACGTATTTTTGCATACATAAAAAACTCTTTATACAAAAAATACATATCTAACAAGAAATAACAAGAAAGAAAGAAAACTCAATATAAAAAATGCTAGAATAAAACTCAATTAATTATAACTAAGTTTTTAATAATTTAGAATACTTTTTTTTCAGCACTACTTTTCTTTATTTCAGAATTTATATGATGTGTAAAAAATACCCCCATACATCACAGAGCCAGGCTCCATGTTTGACTGTGGGCAGTAAATTCTCTTTTTTTACAGCTTCATTTGGTTTCCTCCACACCATTCTTCGTCCATCTGAACCGAACACGTGAAGCTTGCTCTCAGCAGTAAATAATACCCTTTTCCAAATCTAAATATTTGTTTTTATATGTTTTAGCAAACTGAATACGTTTCTTTCGATTTCTTTCGTTTATCCAGGGCTTTTTCCTAGCTACTCTGTTATTAGATCATAGTAAATTAAACAGTTTCTGATCATACATACTTATGTAATTCAGTTTTAAGTTTGGTACCTAGTTTTGGAGCACTAATTTTTGGGTGTTTGTTCACATCTTTCAATATTAACCTTCCTTTTCTCACACAAAGTAGCTTCTTTTGGCATTTCCCGGTAAGTTTTCCACTCTGTTCTAACATTTAAATCTTTTTAATATATACTGAACCGTTGAAGGACTTCTTGGAACAATTTTGCTAATTTGGTTCGAAGATTTTCCAACTTTATGATGCAAAATAATAATTTTAGGAATTCGATTGAAATATCTGTTTGCTTTCGGCCCATATTAAAGAAATTTAAAAAAAAACACTACCTATTATAATAGCACGTATATAAATGAATGCAACAAACTTAAAAACTGCATTTGATTGTTTAATTTCTGTATTAAAATCGAATTTATAGCTGCTGTACGAATATGACTGTGATATTATATTTACAAGTAGTTTTAGATAAGGGTGCATAATATAAATCTAGGCATGGAAATGAAGTAAAAAATAAACGCATTGTGTAATTTAATAGATTTTATATTGAAAAGTAAAAAAAATCTGTAAAAAAAATACTAAACTTGGGCGTTATTGAAATTTATTAAAAATTTACGCTGCTGTACGAATACGACTGGGAGTCACTGTAGCTAGCTTGTAACCTTCGATTCCAGACCTTAACGGATACCAACCAGTAACCTTTATTAATGGGGAGTAAGGGATACATTTATTTAAAACCAAGTTTGTTTCGTAATTTATATTTCAACATCATAATAATGTTAGTTTAAGTCCATTTATATTTACATTTATTAAAGTTGGCGTTAAATTATCTCTATCCATTATTTTGATAAATTTCTAGTGGAATTCAAATATTCCCAATAGTTTTTAGGAAGTGACGTAGAATCAGAGAGATACCAAGTAGACATATTGAGGTAGAATAATAATTTTCTCCTGCAAGAATTTGTGTAACGTAGAATAATTTAGGCTAAAAGGAGTATAGTTGGACCAGGTGAAACCAGGGAACATTTTTAACACTGATCAAGAAGGAATGCAATTGAATCTTCACACTCTAGTCTCTCTGGAATGCAGCAACTATGCCAGACTAAAAAAAGACTCAATGCAGGAAAAGATATAACAACAGGAATAGCACTTGATGATATTGCACCTGTACCTGTGATAACACTAGCTATTAAAATGCGTCAATCTGGCCGGCGTTAAAGGTTTACCGGAAAACATACGAAAGAGGAAAGAAATAGATGCAAGGAAGAAGAATCTGAAACCAAAGACTAATTCCAAACGCGACAAATCTTCTTCTTCAAACTCGTCTAATAATAATAGTAATATAATATTTATTCAATTTTCAATATTTACATTGACATGTAACAAATTACAATTCATAATCTATTACTCGGTTAAGCCCTTTGTTAGATATTTTATATATGTACAGTTATTATAATTTTTATAGTAAATACATAAATTAAATATAGGTTAAAAATTTCAAAAACCTGTTAATTATTTTTACACAATTGATATAAAAGGGGGTCACAGGAATATGATGTAGGATAGGGTGGGTTAACATTTATAGGAGTTGGAAATGGAATTATATAAACGACACATTTAAAATAAAATATACACAACACTTCTAGTCTTCCCTACATGACAAGAACCGAGCGAGACCGACGCAGGTTCAGTGATTGTAGAAATCATATTTTCGCAGCAAGACTGATTTTAAAAGTTTGCCGTTATTCTTTGAATTCAAATTGTCTAGATCGCAGTCTCCAATTTTTCTAATTAGTTCATTATCATGATACGAGCAGCTTTTCAGAAACTTTTCAGTGGATTTTTTGATAAAATCTCCGACATATTCAAAATTGTTTTCCTCGTGCATAAATTTAATCGTAGTGTAGCGGGGATAATTGTTCACGATTTTAAGGAATTTATTTATACAACGTTGAGCTGCGATTATATTACTGTCTGCGGCACTTCCCCAAATACTGCAACCATATGTAAGGACTGACCTGGCACATGTACGGACCAGCAGAAGCTTCAGCTCTTTTGGTAAGTACACGTCGTACTTAATGAGTGGATATAGCAGGTGTAGCACGTAGTTGGTCTTTTTGACTCTTTCAGCTATTGTTTTTTTCCACGTAAGACGTTGATCTAAGAGTAAGCCTAGATACTTTATCTCTTTCTGCATTTCGATAACGGTATCATTTATTTTAATGTCGACTGCAGGACGTATTCTGCTGCCCGTTAACATGATAGCCTCAGTCTTACCAACATTTAATTTTAATTTCCAGTCGTTCAAAAACTTGCATACCGACAGAAGATGTTCATTGATATTTTCAATTATAATCTCTTTATTGAGGCACGACGAGTAAATCGCTGTATCGTCGGCATATAATGCGATGTTAGTATGTTCATGCTTCGGAATATCATTTATATAAATGTTAAATAGCGTGGGTCCAAGAATGGAGCCCTGCGGAACACCAGCCGGTATGCATTTTTGCACTGATCTCGAATCGCCAATCGCAACACTGAAACTGCGACCAGTCAAATAGCTCTTGACAATCCTTGTCAAGAACGCAGGAAGGGCAGGTTAATCATTTTATATATCAGGCCCTCGTGCCAGACCGTGTCGAACGCCTTCTCCAAGTCTAATATAACCATTCCAGTGTGATTGTTGTTGTTGGATTCCATCACTACATCCTCAACTACTCTGGCTAACTGATGAATAGTGCCGTGCCCCTTTTGAAACCCAAACTGCTCATTTATTATTAAATTATGGTTTGTCAGATGGTCGACTATTTCTTCTTGTATTACTTTCTCCAAAATTTTGCTTAAGGAAGAAAGTAGACTTATCGGGCGATAGTTTTTGGCTTCGGAATTGGAGCATAAAGAAGCGAATGGGACGGTTCAAAATCCACGAGGCGAAAAATGGAATAAAATAACAGAAGAATGCCAACTACTGTTTGTACTAACTGTTGTTGTTGTTGTTGTTACTAACTAACTAACTAACTGTTTATACTAACGAGGCTCTGACGACCGAGTATTGGCGGTATAACCATAATAACACGGCTACAGTAAATGGTAGTCAGTAGACAAACTCCTACCAGTTGAGGAGAAGAGAACTGGGAGCTTGGACAGAAGCTCTGAGAGGGCACCCCCCTCACTGTCCTTACCTGCTATAGGTTAGTCACCTATTAAGGGACATAAAATGACTTTCAACCACTCAAATATTGCCTCGGATACTGGACGGAACCAAATGTTGACAAACTGCAAACGAAAAAGGAATAAGAGTCTGGGTATAGTGGATCACATAAATATAGGATGTTGGAATGTCCGTGGAATAACAAATAAAATGGAAGAGTTAGAAAGGGCGCTGGAAGAAAGAAAGATAGATATTGCTCTGATTAGTGAAACTAAGAAGAAACTACGAGGAAGTTGCGACTTGAGGAGATACACGATGATATATAGCGGAGTACCACAAGAGCTAAGAGCCGCTGCAGGAGTAGCAATTCTGGTAAACAACAGATTGAAAACCAAAATTACCTCATATAGCTGGATAAATGAGAGAATAATTACATTAAGATGCAAGATAGATAGAGGAAATATGACTATTGTGGGGGTATATGCACCAGAAGAAGGGAAGAAGGAAGCAACCAAAGCATTCTACGAACAACTACAAACTACATTAGATTCTATTCCAAAAAATGACTACCTAGTAATTGGAGGAGACTTCAATGCTCGAATAGGTAGAACATCAATTAATAAAGTTATTGGAACTCATAACGAAGACTCCCTGAATGAAAACGGAAAGAAACTAAGAGACTTCACATGTTATAACAACACAAAAGTAATGAACACCTTCTTCAAGCATAAACGAATACATAAGTATACATGGTCCGCCAGAGGACATATTTCCACAATTGATTATATTTTAGTAAACGAAAAAACTTTCCCAGCAGTCAGAGATACCAGAGTATACAGAGGAGTTGATATAGGGACTGATCACTTTTTATTGTGTGCGTTAATAAATATAAAAGCCAGATGGTTAAAGAAAGAAAATAATAAGGAAAGAAAACAGATGTTTAAAGTATACTTACTAAGCGTTCGTTCTTGAATCGTTAATTGCTTTCGTATCTCCATAAAGAAGATCTTATCAATTTAGAACTGAACAATATCATTAAAAACCAGAATTTCTTAATGAGAACTAGACATCATGCATTTGATATTATTCGATCAACTTTGGCTTACATCAATCCAATACTGCTCGCCCTACTCCAAAGTCTAGGTTACTCCAGAGACCTTGCATAAAAGGCACGTTCAATTTCCTTTCAGTCAAATAAGCCATCTGAGAAGGTCGTGTTAATCCTGCAAGAAGATTATTGCCAGAAAAAACTGCCGTGTAGAAGATTTGTTAATTAAAGCTGGCATACTGTGCGTAGGAAACCACCTTGATGTTCTGCCTTTTGATTATTTTTCAATAAATTACATCGTAATTATCTGTACCAACAATTATCGGTTCGCTCGATGACCGTGAAATGGTTGCCTTCAAGATAATGACGCAGTTTTTCAATCGCCCAAATAACACTCAAGCATTCTCGCTCGGTAGTGGAGTATCTCTGTCTTAATGAGGTTACTAAACCCGACGCTTATCCTTTACCTTATATAAGCGACATTTTGGATCGATTAAGAGACGCGCGTTATCTTTCGTCTATTGATTTAAGAAAAGCGTTTTGGCAAATCCCACTTTCCGCCGATTCCTGTGAAAAAACAGCTTTCACTGTTCCCAGACGTGGACTTTCTGAGTTCAATGTTCTCCCATTTGGATTGCACAATAGCCCCCAAACACTACAGTGTTTCATGGATAGCTTATTTGGTCTCGAATTTGAGAACGTCTTTATTTATCTCGATGATATAATTGTAGTTTACAGAACGTTCGAGGAGCATATTGCTTTGCTTCAGAGAGTTTACGAACGTTTGCGGAAGGCAGGTCTGACGGTTAATTTAGAGAAGTGTGAGTTTTGCCGTGACTCTCTTAAATAAACTGACTCTGGTAAAGTGGAGGCAATAGTTTGCTATCCGACTCCCAAAACAGCAACGGAAATCAAACGCTTTCTTGGAATGGCCGGTTGGTACAGACGGTGTATACCTAATTTTTCGTCAATTGCCGCTCCAATTTTAAAACATTTAAAAGGGAAAGAAAAGCGTCAACGTGTCTTGTGGGATGAGGAAGCAGAGTGTGCCTTCCGTAAATTAAAAAATCATTTAATATCAGCTCCCATATTGAGCAGCCCGGACTTCACCGAACCTTTTTTTATACAAACCGACGCATCTGATTCCGGTTTGGGTGCCATCCTAATACAAGGTGAAGGAGAGCATGAACGCGTCATCGCCTATGCAAGTCGAACACTTGGCAAACACGAACGTAACTACCACGCGATGGAGAAGGAGTGCTGTGCGATATTGTTCGGTATAGATGTAACGGTCCACCGTTACTATCGCTTCACGATTTTTTTACTTTGCCTTTTTATTAGAAACTAATTTTTTGGTTCCTAAAATTCGAACAATTTAAATAAATAATTTCTGCATTTTAACGCCTAGTAGTTATGTGACCAGAGTGGCACATAAGACTTTTCATAATTTTCGAACTAAATAAGCAGAGGGAGTGGTTCCCTGAACAAGGTCGACAATATGCTGTGCAACGAGCAACTCGTTCAATTTTTAGCTCTCAGTGAAAAACGAGTTTTTACCAAGTTTTCGAGCAGTTTTCAACCCAATTTTTTGAACACGAGTTACACGAAACGTGCGAAGAACGCGTATGTAATCTTTTTAGGCACGAAGCCGACTTTTAAGGTTTTTCAATCGACTCGCAAAAATCGATATTAATCAGGGGAGATGCAGCTGTTCCGCCATGTTGGAAATTTGTATTCTCGGCACTATTTTACTATGGAAAACCTACAAGGAGACCATTCCACCCGGTTTACCAATCAGCATTCCATTTTCCGATTATCAAAGATAGTCCGTGACGAAGATTTGCGTCACCTTTAAATGCAAGATCGATTTTCCGACTCCGCATGTGGTGATTTACTACAAGGGGGACAAATATTTCCATCCATCAAGCACTTCCCGACTGCCGAACACCTTTGAGGTCAACCCTACGGTAACCACAGAAACCGTAAGTGAATTGAAAACTACTAATTGTATGAAATTTGAATGCAACATCATAATTTTTATTTGCCAAGAGTATTTAAATTTGGTAATTTTACGTAGCTCGCTCAATCTATCATTTATTTTTGTAGAAGTAGTTTTACTTCAATTTTCTGATAGATGCTTTTACGTGCTTGCTACGAAATCAAAAAAGATAAGGTTTTTGAATACCCAGTTCAAGATGTGTGAGTTATCACCTACTACCACCAGGTTTTATTCGAATTGTTCGGAGTGTTTAGTCTTGAATATTTTTAATAACATTTTTATTTATTGTAACCAGAATTTTGCCTGTATTTTATTTATGAATTTTCCCTTAATTTATACGTGTGTGTATTCAAATTTTGTTTTGCTATTTTCATTTACATTTTTGGTTGAAATTAAAGTGACTAAGTTTGTACTGAAATCTTTCATTTTAACCTGGCGCCCACAAAGGTACTGTTATTTAAGCAAAGAAGATCAAAAATCCATAGAAGAACCCACGAACGCTTTCAAGCGACCCAGATCTCCGACACTGGGTAATTCCAATGAGTATAGCCGTTTTGTACAGTCCATCTACAAACATGAAAAGCGGCGGATGAAGTATGATAAGCGGCAGGTGAAGCCGAAAGCAAGTGCTTTTTATAACCATTTGCCGGGTTATAGCTATTTTACGTTTCACAAATGGCGCCTCAACGTTAGGGGCTCGACTAGTCATTTTCTATGTCACAAAATGACGCCCAATGCGTGTGGCATCGAAGTTAACACCTGTAAGTTACCTTTGCTAATAACTGTAAATTTTTTATACGAATACACACAAGGCAAAATTCTCGGTTTGCAAAATCTCCTAAAGATTGTCCATGAAATATCCATGGTAAATATAAATTTTTTAAGTCAACCCTATTTAGTCTCCTCTTACTTTTTTTAGTGTTGCTCTACGCACAGGTTTGTCGACCAAATTTTATATGTAGGTTTAGTTTGGGAAGTCGTTGATGTTAGGGCTCTGAGAATCTGCAAGATTTTACAAGACAGATTCATTTCTCTCGATTCACCCCGGATGTCAAGTTTTTTTGTTAATCTATTTTTTGATTAGGAGTACCAGCTCCCATCCACCAATTTTCAGGCGCTGAGCTTTGCTTAAGAGCAGACTTCGGCCTTTCTTTTTTGTGACGTGTCCGACGCCTATGGCCCCAGAAACCTTTTGTCGAGTTCTGGCTGCTTTGTTGGACACGGTCATGTCTTCTAGACGGATCTTTGTTTTCCGGGAAGAAAATTTTAGCTAAAAGTTTTAGCTACAAAACCCACGCCTCTTTAAAAGGACTGGAATTTCCTTGGCTCCCAGACGAGTTACCAGCTGTTTAGCATTTTTGAGACAGTGCGTTGCGTACCGTCACCAACTCGTCGACCTTTTCTACTTGTCCACTGATAGGTGTTTTTGGAACAAACTATACGGGTTTTCCCAAAACTAACCTGTAAAGCCACTGAATCGAGAACCGTCGTCAACGACTACACCAGCCTAACACCCCTTTATGTTTTTATTTTTCCTTATGTATTTGTCATATAATTTCCGTATAAGTCAGTAATATCTTTTCAGCCGTTTACCGAGCTCAGCTCGATGATTATTTTTGGGAAGCAACGTTCGTTGTAACTTCTAAATCCGGGTCTAAGCTGTCAAGTGCTACCACTGTATTGAAGCTACCTTTTTTTTACATTTGGAACGACTTCGATAACAGGGGACAAACCGGAGGTTTATAAACAACCCTAATAAAGAAGGAGCTGGTTCGCCCGATTACTAATCAATGTCACAACTCCGCTCGAGGAACACTTTTGGCTTTCCCATATTTTTTACTGCTAACTAATTTTTACAATAGCTGATAGCAGCTATTGATTTGGTAGCGGGGGTGTGTAACGGTCCACCGTTACTATCGCTTCACGATTTTTTACTTTGCCTTTTTATTAGAAACTAATTTTTTGGTTCCTAAAATTCGAACAATTTAAATAAATAATTTCTGCATTTTAACGCCTAGTAGTTATGTGACCAGAGTGGCACATAAGACTTTTCATAATTTTCGAACTAAATAAGCAGAGGGAGTGGTTCCCTGAACAAGGTCGACAATATGCTGTGCAACGAGCAACTCGTTCAATTTTTAGCTCTCAGTGAAAAACGAGTTTTTACCAAGTTTTCGAGCAGTTTTCAACCCAATTTTTTGAACACGAGTTACACGAAACGTGCGAAGAACGCGTATGTAATCTTTTTAGGCACGAAGCCGACTTTTAAGGCTTTTCAATAGACTCGCAAAAATCGATATTAATCAGGGGAGATGCAGCTGTTCCGCCATGTTGGAAATTTGTATTCTCGGCACTATTTTACTATGGAAAACCTACAAGGAGACCATTCCACCCGGTTTACCAATCAGCATTCCATTTTCCGATTATCAAAGATAGTCCGTGACGAAGATTTGCGTCACCTTTTAATGCAAGATCGATTTTCCGACTCCGCATGTGGTGATTTACTACAAGGGGGACAAATATTTCCATCCATCAAGCACTTTAGTGGTATCGAACAATCCTTATCGCCCGTTAAGTTTTTCAACTTTCATAACTACGACGTTTTACAGCATTCAGGTTCATGCATATGTTTTTTTCTAATTCCTTTTTTTAGATCATTATTTTTGAGGAAGACAGTTTGCTTCCGATACAGTCTGGAGTGCACTTCCCGACTGCCGAACACCTTTGAGGTCAACCCTACGGTAACCACAGAAACCGTAAGTGAATTGAAAACTACTAATTGTATGAAATTTGAATGCAACATGATAATTTTTATTTGCCAAGAGTATTTAAATTTGGTAATTTTACGTAGCTCGCTCAATCTATCATTTATTTTTGTAGAAGTAGTTTTACTTCAATTTTCTGATAGATGCTTTTACGTGCTTGCTACGAAATCAAAAAAGATAAGGTTTTTGAATACCCAGTTCAAGATGTGTGAGTTATCACCTACTACCACCAGGTTTTATTCGAATTGTTCGGAGTGTTTAGTCTTGAATATTTTTAATAACATTTTTATTTATTGTAACCAGAATTTTGCCTGTATTTTATTTATGAATTTTCCCTTAATTTATACGTGTGTGTATTCAAATTTTGTTTTGCTATTTTCATTTACATTTTTGGTTGGAATTAAAGTGACTAAGTTTGTACTGAAATCTTTCATTTTAACCTGGCGCCCACAAAGGTACTGTTATTTAAGCAAAGAAGATCAAAAATCCATAGAAGAACCCACGAACGCTTTCAAGCGACCCAGATCTCCGACACTGGGTAATTCCAATGAGTATAGCCGTTTTGTACAGTCCATCTACAAACATGAAAAGCGGCGGATGAAGTATGATAAGCGGCAGGTGAAGCCGAAAGCAAGTGCTTTTTATAACCATTTGCCGGGTTATAGCTATTTTACGTTTCATAGAGAAGTATCGTCCATACGTTGAGGGAACCCGATTTACTGTAATTACGGACAATCAAGCCTTGCGTTGGCTTGGTACGGTTCAATCCTCGTTAGGTAGATTAGCGAGATGGTCCGTTAGGTTAAACCGGTTCGACTTTAATATCGTACACAGAAGGAGTAAACTCAATGTTGTGGCCGACGCTTTATCTCGAGCGCCGATCAATATACACGCAATCTCGCTAACACCCGAAGACAAGAGCGCTTGGTACAATAAACTCATTGATAAAATAACTTCCAACCCGGATCGTTATCCTAACTTTAAGGTAGAGGACGGGTACGTTTTTAAATTCGTTCCGAACAAACAACGTTGACCTACATTTAAAAAATTCCCCCTCAGCAGATAAAATAACAAATTGCAACTATCATTAAAAATAGTTTGCACAATTCGACTTTAAAATCATTTTGTTCTACAAAAATTTCAATTATTTTATTTTATTTTATTTTACAAATAATCAATTACACACTGTATACAGGCTAAAGCCTAATTACATACAGATTATTTAACTACACCATATAAAATATAAAATTCATCGCAATCCCGCGCAAAACGCAAAAGTAAGCACAAAAAGCAAGGGGCCAAACACACCAAGCATGAAGGTCAATAAAGGTCAATACAAACGATACCGAGTTACATCCTCGTCAAGCGATAGTACTCCCTACTACGGGAGTAGAATTCCAGGAGTCCAATGCCAAAGTCAGCACCCGCAAATAGAAAAAGTTGGTTCAAACTGGAGGAGGCTGAGTACAGCGGAGCATGGTTCATATATACTGTCCTAGCAAAAGGGACATGCAGCGTGGTCTCCGACTCCGGGCGTCGGGTGACCGTGGTACTCTTATGCTAATCATTTTCAGAGCGTCTGGGCAATCTATATATCCTTCTAAAATTTTAAATAAAAACACAGCTGATGCAAAGTCCCTCCGAGTGTTCAAATCCAATACATCATATTTGAGCCTTAGAGAATTAGTCCTCACATCATAGCCAGGGTAAATACCAGTTTCAATGTAGTGCATGCATCTTAACGCTCTATTTTGTACGCGCTCAATGCCAATTTTGTCAACCGCAAACGAAGAATTCCAGATAACACTGCAGTACTCAAGCTGAGGACGTACAATACTGTTGAACAAGTTCAAAACTAGTCCAGGCCTCTTAAATACCTTTGTATTTCTAATAACAAACCCCAACAATCTCCTGGCCTTAACTGTAATACGCGCTATATGGTCACGAAACGTTAATTTGGGATTAAACCAAACTCCCAAGTCCCTAACAAGCTCCGGTCTATTCAGAGAGCATCCATTCATTATATAATTGTGTTTGATTGTTACAGACCTTGAGAATGTAAAAGCGGAACATTTTGCCACACTAAATTCAAGTTTGTTTTTGAGACTCCAATTGAATACCCTATCGACATCAGATTGTAATAGGTTGAAATCACAGATAGTATCAATTTTTAAAAATATCTTTAAATCGTCCGCAAACAGCAAATAATTAGAATACTCAAAACAGCGACCAATGTCATTTATAAATAATAGAAATAGTAAGGGGCCCAGATTACTACCCTGCGGTACACCGGAGTTCACTCCAAAATTGTCAGATAGATGCCCCCCAATAGAAACCCTAAACGCTCTATCCTTTAGGTAGGATGCAATAAGAGGCAGCATAGGCTGTAAGCCAAATCTGTGCAGTTTGGCTAAGAGAATATCATGATCAACCCGGTCAAATGCCTTCTTAAAATCGGTATAGATGACGTCAACTTGAGAACCCGAATCGACACTTTCAAAGACATATTGGGTGAATAGAAATAATTTGGTTGTGGTTGATTTCCTGGGTACGAAACCATGCTGGTTAACATCCAAAGCAAGCTTTACATGTTTATAAATCCGATTGTGAATAATACTCTCGAATAGTTTGCTGGGAGCTGCCAACACCGATATTGGTCTGTAATTTTCAAGCCTACTGCTGTCCCCTGACTTTAGGATCTACTATCTAAGGATCTAATTAGCTCTTCTAATTAAAATTAAAATATTCGCTACAAGTAAAGATCAAAACTAACTTTGTTTTCATAATTAAAAATAACTTCATACAAGATAAAACAACATTGTATTGAAGATTAAAAAATTAACTAGCTTTCAAATTAAAATAACGCAATTTAGATTAAAATAATTTCGCAACCTAACTTAAATTAAATTAAAAATTTTTTCACATTCATATCAACACACGTAAACATGACATCCGCCGATGTGCTTCTTGAGCTTCTGGACATCCAGAATGCCCAAACAAAAGAGGCAAATGACATTATTCGCGGGCTACGAGCTGAAATCAACAAACTTAACGATACCATCACCGAGCTCGCTACTAAAATCGCGCAACCACCCTCAGTCGCCCCTTCAGGGAAATGAAAGGACAAAACCCCTTTCCCCAGCCTCCCGACCGCCCCCGCCGCCAAAAAGGCAGAAACCCCTAAGATTAAATCGACGAAATCCACCACGGTATCAAGGAAAGCCGATCCACCGCGCTCCCTAATGGCACCTGCCATCCCAAAGCCACGACGCTCGCTATCTGCAGCCAAGCCTGCAAAATAAAACCCCATTGCTGACCCTCCATCTGAGGCAATGGAAAGCCAAGCTTCCACCTCCACCAGCGGTGACACCTTCGTCACCCCGAACGACTGAGCACTAAAACGCGCCCGCTCCAATTTGAGCAACGACAGCGACACCTCCGGACCAGCTACCAAAAACAGGTTCGCCTCTCTACAGGCAGACGATCCCCCGACCGACACCCACGCTGAACATGACGACAGCATGGAAACTAACGACTGCCAACCGGAATCCCCAAGGTGCTTCACACCCAGGTCACACCACTTACTCCTCCTCCAGTCGGATTCCCCCAATTGTACTTCTCACGAAGGAAAATTGGCCGGCAATAAATCGCATGATCCTGGCTAAGAAAATAGCCACTACTAAAATCAGGATCCTGGTGGACGGAATCTCCATTCAACCGGCAACCGAAAAGGACTATAGGACCCTCAGTCACCTTTTCGAAGAAAAATCCCTCCCCTCGCAATCGTACTCCCTCCCACAAGATAAACCATTGAAAGTGGTCATCTGCGGCCTCCCCATTACGATTACACCCGCGGAAGATAAAGAAGACCTTGAATCACAAGGCTTCGAAATCCAATCGGTTTACCAAATGCGTCAAGGCAGAGATATGAAACCAATGCCTCTCTACCTAGTCCACCTAACCCATAATTCAGACGGAAAGAAAATCTTTGATATGACATCGGTTCTGTCCATTACCACTCGAACGGAAACGCCACACAAGAAAACCGAAGTCGGTCAATGTCACCGATGTCAACGTTTCGGGCATGCCCAAAATCTCTGCCGCGCCCCACCCAAATGCGTTAAATGCGCAGGGGACCACTTAACAGCGGCCTGCCAAAAAATCCGAGAGGAACCGGCCACATGCTTAAATTGCGGAGGAAACCACCCTGCAAACTACAAAGGTTGCGCTTCTTTCCCCAAGCCCAAGAGGAGAGAGCTCCTAGCCCGCGACGCAGCCTACCGCTTCGCCGGCCGCCCCACTTTCACCACCTCCCAAGGCCCCAGCAGACCATCCTACTTAGGAGTTGCTAGCCTGCACGCTCCTCACAAAAAATCATCTCTAGTCACGCCACTCCCTCTACCCCCAGAGTAAAGGCCCCATCTCCCATAATAAATTCCATTCTCTAAGGCCTCCGCGACGCCAACATCAACGAACACGTCATCCGCGACATAGGAATTGTCGCGAACGCCAAAGCCATTAACACCGCCGCCGTTAATGTCTAAACCACGATTCCAACCCATCACACTGCAGACGGCTGTTTGGAACGCCAATGGCCTTTCTGCCAAACGTAATGAACTTCTCGCGTTCACGTACACCCACGACCTTGACGTCATCATGGTCAACAAAACTCATTTCAGAGCCGGCCAACTGGCAAAACTCCCTTGCTACTCCCTATACAGAAACGACCGAGACAGTCTCGGTGGCGGCACCGCGATCTACGTCAAGTCATCCATCGAACACATTGAAATAGCAACCCCCGACCTAGAACACCTTGAAGTCACCTCGGTTAGCATACACACTGCATACCACGGATGGTTGCAGATCTCCTCCGTTTAAAACCGCCCACAAAGACAAATTCTTAAAAAAGACCTCGAAATCCTCCTTGAGGGCCCTGACGCGAAGATCATCGCCGGCGACTTAAACGCCAAACACTCCCACTGGTCGTGTAGACACACAAACCACGAAGGACGTCAACTTCTTCAACTGGCGGACGAGCTGGACTACGCTATCGTCGCTCCAACTTCCCCCACCCACTACTCTTATGCAGGTACGCCGTCCATCCTGGACATTGCCATCTTCAAAGACGTACAACTCCAATATGACATCTCCACCAGCGAAGAGCTTAACTCAGATCACTTCCCAGGCCTACTAACGCTAGGACCATTGACACCCCCTAAAGTTCCTCCCACGAAGACGAGAACAGACTGGACTTCCTTCAAAGACATCCTATCAGAAAACCTCGGTCCAATTCCCTACTTCGAGTCCACCGCGGACCTAGAAAATTACATTGCCAACTTTCAGGAAAATATCACCAAGTCCATTACGGAAGCTTCATACGAAGTTCTCATCACAGATACCAGAGACAAACTAACCCCCTCCCTGAAAGAGTTAATTCGACATAAAAATCTGGCAAGGAAACTTGCACGACGAACACGCAACCCTGACGATCAAAGGAGATACCATCAACTTAAAGAACAAGTTGACGACAAAATCAAAGAGTTTCATGACAATGAATGGTCCGACAAAATTAAATCCCTCTCCTTTCACGATATGTCCGCCTAGCACATGGCAAGCGCCCTCCAGGGGAAAAAGAAAACCCCCCAACACTCCTCCGCCCCGACGGCACTATCGCCAAAACCGACCTCGAAAAGCCCGAAACCTTTGCCGACAGCCTTCAAGCACAATGCTCTCCCAACACCACGAGACTAGACCATGATCACATAAATTCAGTCGAAAACTTTGTCACTACCACCCTGCCCACCAATGATGACTCCCAAATCACCTCTGCCTCCTTCACGGAGGTTGCAATTGCCATTAAGAGACTCAAAAAGAGAAAAGCCCCAGGTCCCGACGGCATCACCAACATCGCCCTCAAACAACTTCCCAAAAAAGCAATTGTTGCTATCACACGCGTAATTAACGCCTGTCTCCGCCTAAATTACTACCCACAAATCTGGAAAACCGCTGACGTAGTGGTGATCCCTAAGCCCGGTCAAAATCTAAGACACCCACAAAGCTACAGACCGATCAGCCTGCTCCCCTCGATCGGAAAATTAGCAGAGAAAATCATAATCACCCGACTCCACGAGGCCATGTTTGACAACAACATCATTCAAAATGAGCAATTCGGTTTCCGTGCAGGTCACAGCACTACCCACCAAGCCCTCCGCTTAGTAGAACACATCACACAGGCACTCAATAAAAAAGAATTCACCGGCCTTGTGCTACTCGACGTTTCGAAAGCTTTCGATAAGGTCTGGCACGAAGGCCTCCTGTTCAAAATGCTTCAGTCACACATCCAACTCCCATAAGTTCGACTTATTGCCTCTTACATTCAAAACAGAAAATTCAAAGTCATACACATGAACACCAGATCCACAACGCGCCCAATTACTTCCGGGGTCCCCCAAGGATCAAATCCTTGCAGCATCCCTCTTCAATATCTTCATGAGCGACATTCCAGGCCCCACCGATCCAACAACAAAAATCTCTCTGTACGCAGATGATACGGCAATTTACTCGTCCTCCATTCACCCGGACATTGCCACAACCCGCCTCCAAGAAGCGACCTACGAACTCGAAAGATGGTACGAAACTTGGCGCATCGAGGTTAACTCGAGTAAAAGTTCCGCGATCATGTTTCGAAATCGCAGCAAGCCTCACAAATCCAGCGTCTGGATGTTTGTGGAACAAATCCCATGGGAAACAAAGGTCAATTACCTAGGAATTACCATGGATCGACGCCTCAATTGGAGACCACATATTAACACCGTTACCGGTAAGGCCAAAGCCCTCTTTTCAAAACTGTTCGTTCTTATGAACAGAAATAGCACCATGGCTCCCATTAACAAACTAAGAATCTTCAAATCCATTATACGCCCAACCATGACATACGCCATCTCAGTCTGGGGTTACGCACGGCCCTAAACAAAATCGAAGTCACCCAGAACAAAAATCTTCGTTCCATATTCAACGCTCCCTACTACGTCACCAATAAACGACTGCACGCACACGCCAATTTAGATATCATCACCACTCTAATCCGCAAACATGCCACCAATCTTTATAACAAATCCAAATTCTCAGACAACCCACTCATCAACCAACTGGGTCAATATCAAACCAAAGACTACCTCATCCCCCGACCTAAATCAATTCTGAACACGGACAACTCCTGACCATAAATCCTTCCCTGCACAGACTAATCTCTGTTCACAGGTCATAATTACACAAATTCTCTTCGAAAGTGGATTAATTTCACTACAAAACATTTTAGAGACTTTTGTAATAGGCAACACCACGAAAGTGTGTGGTCTCTGACTAACAGACTCATTCAAGATGCTCCCGCTAAACGCCCTCCGCTGACACTGACGTGCGAAAACAAAATAATTTACTAGCGACAGTGACGATACGACGGACAAACTACTTCGGAACTTTTACCCCGACGACACTGACGATATCCTATTGAGACATCACGAACTCAGACTAATGTTTGATTCGACCTACGTATGTTACACGACCGACGAAGAGGAATTCGCCGTAGAAGAGGTGTTGGAGGCATTGATTACAATGAGCGCAAACAGAGCGCCCAGCATCGACAATCTCACGTCGGATATCTGCATCTCGTTTGCGGAGGAGTACCCTGTATTCATTACTAGACTAATGAATTCCTGCCTGACAACCGGCCACTTTCCGAAACCGTGGAAGAAGGCTTTTGTAAAAATCTTGCCGAAGCTGAATAGATCGGATCCAAATGATCTATCGGCGTTCCGGCCCATCGGCCTTTTCCCGGTATTCGGGAAGGTGCTGGAAAAGTTGTTTACAAAACGCTTGACCTACTTTGGTTAACAGCGCCAGGCATGGAATCCTAGACAGTATGGATTCAGGGAACAAGCCTCCACTACGGATGCCATCAGCATCATCCGACGTGAGAAAAGTCGTAAATGTTTAGTATTGGATGTATCTCTGGACATCAAAGCGGTGTTCGACAACGCTTGGTGACCAGCATTATTCAACAGATTGCGTAAGATAGCTTTGCCGTGTAACATGCGTCGCCGAGCTGCGAAAACCTCCAATGTGACAAACCATAAATTTTACAGTAGGCATAAAACTAGTTTTTTAAGGTTAGATCAAAAATTTTTCTTTTAATATGTTTCAAGAACAAATCGTTATAGATTACTTAAATTACCTGTAAATTATAGAATCTAATTAAAATATAAATATAATGAAAAATAGCACATTGGAGGAATTGTTCCTTCCAAAATTGTCATACATGGGAGGTATTTCCATCCCAGTTTTAGCAAGCTGTCATATTGGAGGAATATATTTTTGAAGATTTAGCCGTGTTGCCTATGGTTTTTCACATTGAATGTATTACCAACCTATGCAGAATTCATCGTAGAATAATTATGATACAAAAACCTGATTTTCAAAATTTGTCACATTGGAGGTTTTCGCAGCTCGGCGACGATGTATAATCTCTTAAAGAGTTATACCGGGTGTTCATTTTAAAACTTCCAGCAATTAATATCTCAAAAACCAAAAGTCAGATGAAAAAATGTTTCGAACAAAAGTTGTATGATAGCGAGGGGGAGAGAATATGGGATAATTGTTTTTTTAATTTATTGACCTTTTCAAGGTCATTTGAAGGTCAACTTGGTTTTTTTAAATGGCACCTTATATTTTTTTTAGCAGATTCATATTTTTCATGAATAAATAAACAACTTTTGTTGGAAAAATTTTTTATCCGACATTAGGCTTTTCGAGTAAGATACGTTGAAACTAGCGACGCGCATGAATGGATTATCGAGATTCCTTAAAGGATATAATCAACATTGTTAATCAAAATTTAATATTTACAAATGGGGAACATTTTGAAAACTTGTTATGGAAACACTCGTTTACAAACATTTTTTCCACTGTTTAATACTAGTAAATAGCCTTCTAAAACTTGTAAATATTAAATTTTGATTAACAATGTTGATTATATTATTTTGTTTCAACGCATCTTACTCGAAAAGCCTAATGTCGGATAAAAAAATTTTCCAACAAAAGTTGTTTATTTATTCATGAAAACTATGAATCTGCTAAAAAAATATAAGGTGCCATTTAAAAAAACCAAGTTGACCTTCAAATGACCTTTGAAAAGGTCAATAAATTAAAAAAACAATTATCCCATATTCTTTCCCCTCGCTATCATACAACTTTTGTTCGAAACATTTTTTCATCTGACTTTTGGTTTTTGAGATATTAATTGCTGGAAGTTTTAAAATGAACACCCGGTATAGCAGATCGTTCTGTTGAGCTGGCCTACGCTGACGGAAAGTCGCACAAGAGGATGACAAAGGGATGCATTCAAGGCTCTGTTTGCGGGCCTACTTTTTGGAACATCATACTGGACGAACTTTTAGATGTAGGCTTACCAGGAGTATGTCATTTGCAAAGTTTTGCAGATGATGTCTTCCTAATCGTAAGTTCGACCAGTGTGATATGCGAATGGAGGAACGGGCCAACGCTGCGCTACGTTTTATAAGCGATTGGGGCGCTGGTGTTAAATTAACATTCAGCGCTCCAAAGACGCAAGCTTTAGCTTACACACCAAAAACCAAGCTATGGAAAATACATTTCGGCAACTCCCAGTTAAACTCTGAAAAATCTATAAAACTTTTGGGCATTATTTTGGACGATAATTTGAAATTTAACATCGACGTAAAACACGCAATTGCGAAAGCTAGCAAGATTTTTAACAACCTCTGTAGGTATGTGCGACCAACGTGGGGTATCAACCCACTAAACGTGGAAACGATATACCACACGGTCGTAGAACCTACCATAACCTACGGAGCGTATATTTGGTGTGATGTGCTAAAGTATAACTACGCGCGGCGCTGGCTCCACTCATTCCAAATGACATTCGCCATTAGGGTCACTCGCGCATTCCGTACGGTCTCGGCGATATCTGCGTTAGCCTTAGCTGGCTTTACTCCGATAGAGCTAAGGATCAGAGAGGTGGCGGAGGTAGAGAGGGTAAAGGTGGATGGTACCTTTAATCGCCTTCCGGAAGACGTCGTCCTACAACTTCGTACGCCGCCTGCAGGGATGTTGCATCCCCGCTATAGGCAAACGATAGTTTTCGACAGGGTCTAAGAGGTCGATCGAATTTGTGACGGGGTGGATGTGGCTATTTTTACTGATGGCAGCAAGCTGGAAGGCGGGGAGGTCGGCGTGGCAATCGTTATATACCACGAGTCTCAGCTTGAAACTCACAAGGATCGCTTACACGATACTTGTAGTGTTTATCAGGCCGAGCTATATGCGATTGACTCTGCCCTGAATTGGATCTCCCCCAGGAGAGTGCACTCAGCGTGTATCCTCTCCGACAGCCTATCTTCGCTTGTTTCCATCATCGACAGAAGCTGTACTTCACCCCTGGTCACTTCCATCCTTCGTTCTCTTCTTCAACTGAGGAACGAGTTGACCATCAAGTTCGTGCGGGTAAAGGTTCATTGTGAGAACGAGGTTGCAGATTTATGTGCCAAAGATGCGGCTGTGTCGCACAGTCGCCTGGCATACCCCAGTTCTCTTGCCTTAATGTGTGTTTGTGATATTTGTTCTCGTTACCTAGTTTTAGCGATTTATGTTTTAATGGTTTTGAATAAGTGTTTCCATTTTTCCCTAGTTATAAGTTTGCGCTTATTTAACATTAATTCCTTTTAATTAATTAGTTTTAACTTTGTTATGTCTGTATCCGATAGCAGAATATACTCCCCCGTTGGGTGGTTTAACCCAATGGGGAAACAGGAATAAAATATCCCTGAATAATGAAATAGAGTTGGATGAAGCTGTTAACACACTTACTATCGATATACAAGCTGCGTGGAGAGCAACCCCAGATACACAAGAAATTATAGACGAAACACCATTCTTAATAAAACAAAAATATCTTAAAAGCGGGTGCTGAGAAATAAATAGCAGAGAACAAAACACCCAGTTGGTAAAACAAACCTTAACGAAGCCATCTGGGAGTTGAAAGACATGTTGACCAAATTACTTAACAAGACTAAATACAGATCGTGATGTTGATTATTCACTGTGTAAGGCTACGCCAAGGTTAAAAAGACCACAACAAGTAATACCACCCATCAGACAAGAAAACAACAAATGGGCTAGAAACGATAATGAAAAGGCTGATGTATTTGAAAGACACTTGGCTGATATCTACCAACCCAGCCTATCTACCATCTCCAATGACTAGGAAAACTAAATAGAAGAATACCATGAAGATTTAAAATGGACCTGCCTATCAGTAATTGCAAAATTAAGGATGTCAAAAGAGTCACTAAGGAACTTCACCCTAAGAAAGCACCAGGGTTTGACCTAATCACCGGCAGAGTGCTGCAAGAATCATCACACAAGTGCTTTAAAACTATTACACAGATTTACAATGCCATTATTTGAACCAAAAAATTCCGCAATCAGTGGAAAATAGCCGAAGTGGTAATGATACTAAAATCAGGGAAAAAACGGAGGAAGTAATGACATATAGGCCGATTAGCTTACTCACGATAGTATCCAAGGTTTTAGAAAAGTTGTTACTTGAACGATTGAAACCCATTATGGAACATCGAAGAGCGATACTTAATCATTAATTTGGTTTCCATGGAACGGTGGAGCGATTTATCGGATGGTTAAAAATATCAATGGAGACTTCGAAAAGAAGCGCTTCTAACTTAGTGGCCTTCTACTTAGGGGTAAGGGGGACTGCTCTGGATTTGTTTGAGTCCTACCTATCAGATAGAATAAAAAAGGTAACATGGAATGGTAAAAAATAACTTAAAAGAGAAATAGAGTTGGGTGTGCCGCAGGGTTAAATTCTTGGACCCATTTTATTTATTCTATATATAAATGATCTACCATCAAACGTACCATGTAACAAGACAAGTTTGTTTGCTGACGATACCAACTTTCTCAACATTGCCATATCAAGTCAAGAGCTGGAGCGTCTTACCTCCGAATCGCTAAGGTATACGCAGAAGTGGTTCAGTGCAAATGGTATAAAATTAAACACCAGTAAAACTCAAAGAATTACATTCAGTATGAAAAGCGATAAGAGAGAAAACTTGAAACTTCTGGGAATCATCTTTGAAAATTCACTGGGTTGGAATAGTTATATTGCCTCACCAATGAAGGGGTTGTCTGCGGCAGTCTTCACGGTAAGAAGGATGAAGGCGGTTACCACATTGGAAATTGCAAGGATGACGTATTATGCCAACTTCCACTCCAGAGCGACATATAGTATTTTGCTGTGGGGCCATAGTTCGGAATCGGAGAGAGTTTTCATAAGGTAAAAGGAGGCAATTAGAGCAATTTGTGGTGTCCCAAGAAACACTAGCTGTCGTGATCTGTTCATGAAATTACAGATTCTTACCTTACCGTCGGTCTTTATACTTAACTGCCTCCGATTTGTACACGAAAACGAAAACAAGTTTACAAGGAATGCAAAATTGCACTCGTACAACACTAGAAATGGAAATAATTTCGCAATTACATACCATCGACTGAAAACTACACAATTGGGAATGAACCACCTATGCGTTAAATTATACAATAAATTATCGACCGTAATTAGAGGACTGTGTAAATGGAAATTCGAGCGAAAGCTTAAAAAAATATTGTTGTCAACGACGTTTTACTCGACCGACGAGTTTTTGGAATATTATTTTTGATATTTATAATGGTTTATTTATTGTAAATTGGCTGTTGCCTTTTATTTGTTTTTGATCTTGCGATTTTAGATTTTTAGATTGTTTTTTTTATGATGTTGTTGACTTTCCATGTAATTCTATTGATGGAGAATATAAATGAATTATGGCCTTCCTGAATGTAAACCAGGCTTTCGACAAGGTGTGGCACCGCGGACTGTTCTACACATTGAAAATTACCTTGCCGCACCATATTATTTAATGAAGTCCTGGTTCTGGTTAAACATAGAAGTGAATTTACTAACCTTAATCAGCTTGATGTTCTTTCAAACATCCAGTGAGCTCCTGGACCTCTCCACGCACGGGTTGGTAGGGAGCAGCCAGCGGCGTTCTTTTTAAATTAGGCACCACGCGATCACCCATCTAAATGTAAACCGCAAGCAGCCTTTCTGTACTCTCGTAATCTATTGACCACGGGTATTTGCATTGCGCTGTGTCGCTGCTCTTTATTTACTCTTAATTTACCAACGTATTCACCATCAATGCAAGAGTACCACAGCGAAGCGTCTTGGGTCCAGTTTTATACCTTATGTTCACCTATGATCTTCTAACCATAGGGTCCACAACATTTGCCGCCTTTGCGGATGATACCGCCAGCCTAGCTTCGCACGTCGCCAGAAATCTACAGTCCAACCTAACCGCAATTGAAGACTGGCTAAAGAAATGGCGTATAAAAGCCAACGAAGTAAAGTCGATTCACGTTAATTTTACATTGAGGATGCTAAATACTTGGGGATGCACCATGATAAAAGGCTGACATGGCAAAAACATATCTTTGCAATAAGGAAACACCTACGATTAAAGCTCCGACAGATGTACTGGTTAATGGGCAGGGGGTCCTAAATGACACTAGAGAGTAAAGTATTAATTACTCTACGAAGCCATACTTAAGCCAGTTTGGACGTATGAATACAACCTGGGGCTCGGCAGCAAATTCCAACCTTGAAAATTCTGCAAAGATTTCTAAATAAATCGCACAATCGTTGATGCACCACGGTTCGTACCAAACATCGTCATACTGTACGATATATCACTATCCAGAATTAAAGAAGTGATCGAAAGTTTTAATGGGAAATACCGCGAAAGACTTCAACCGCTCTAACACACTTGCGTCAGAATTGTTCACCGAAAACGTCAGTGAAGTGCGCAGACTGCAACGAATTATGCCTAAAGACTTGCCAAGTAGATGAAGAAAAAGATAACCTTTTGACATATTTTCAATTAATGCTACTGTCGTAATAATCTACTTCTAATTTTCCTAGCGTTCACATGAAAGCTTATTGTATAGATTGCATGTAATCCAAAGGAGTAAATAAAAAAAAATACGAATTATTCTCAAAATATTTGTTAAAGAAATAATTATTCAAAGATAATCAGTAGTAAACAAAAACAAATTCCCAACTATGAACCATAACATACTATTATGTAGCATAGGTATCTTCAGCTTATCAATGTTGATAAAAATTAATAATTTATTATTATCATTAAAATATAAAAACTTGCGTAAAAAATTGAACTATCATTTTAAAGTTAAGCAATAGAAGTTCAACTTTTAAGAAAGATAGTTAAAAACTTTTGTGCGGCTTGTGCCATTATTTTAATAAAATGCTACAAGTAAAATTGCTATTGGTTTTTATATTAATATTGTGTACTGTATTTGCACATGCAAACGAAGTCGAACATGGAACAGGTAATATAATAATGTAGATCACCAAATTACTTAAATTCAGAACAGAAAAACAAATCCAAGGACAGATCCAAAATCCGCTACAAAAGATAGGCGATTAAAATTTGCAATTACGTAACATAATTATGGTTTAATAATTTTAAATAAATTTTCTTTAATAGATTCACAAGCATCACGTTATGCTCCCGAAGACAGATTCAAAGATGGAACATTTCCTTATGTTATATCAGAAGCCAGGCTAAAAGAGATTCGTAGTCAATTTATGTATTGGTATTTTGACTTAGGTGGAAGTAGCCAATGGGGAGATTATCAACGTGAAATTCATGCGGCGAGCCCTCAAATTCACAAAAATTTAAACTTTCAGTTGCCGTTCTTTGGTTTTCGTTACAATTATACGCGTATCTCTCTCAACGGGTATTTGGAGTTTAGCGATCCACCAGAATATTATCCGACATACCCATTAGTATTTCCAGTAAAAGATTGGCCTAAAACAAATGATCCTTCTTTTATTGGAATTTTCTTGAGCAGATGTCGCGTGGGAGCTGTGGGAGAAACAGACGTTGATGTGCGCAAAGCTGGAGTTTATTTCCGTCTTGAAAATGATCTTATAGCTCGTACGGATAAATTTGGAGTAGAACTACGAGAAAGAGTAAAGTGGGATATCAGAGAAGGAATTATTGGAGCAGCAACTTTTGAACCTAGACATGTTATTATAGCGACATGGAAGAATGTTTCTTTTGGCGGAGGGGTTCCCAAATCATTGACTATGGTAATTTATTATTAAATTCCATTTTTTAAATTAGGTCTATACTTTTTTGATTTTTAGACCAACACCTTCCAAGTTGTTTTAGCAACCGATGAAGTGTTTACATATGCTATTTTCAATTACCTGGATCTTCAGTGGACCACACACACTGAAGCTCTTGGAGATACTTTAACAGGAATTGGTGGAACTCCAGCTTATGTGGGTTTTAATGCAGGAAATGGTACCAGGAGCTTTGAATATCACCCATACAGTCAAACTTCGATTATTCGTAATCTGACCCGTAGCGGATGGGGAAACGGATTTAAAGGCAGACATATTTTTAGAATAGATGAAGATATTGTTCTAGGAAGCTGTAACAGCAATATAGGTAAATTATAACGCATATTATACATGCGTTTATGTCTTATAATTAATTCAACAAACATTTAGATGTGCCGAACCTGCCACTGGTTTTTGCTCCCGAAAGTGGAAACATGTTAGGAGGTTCAATAGTTAATATAACTGGACCGTGCTTTAAACCAGACGATACGGTTATTTGTAAATTTGATATAGAAGAAGTTTATGGAACAGTTATAGATGCAAATAGAGCTATTTGTGTACAACCCAAGCTGTCTGTCGAAGGTTATGTTCGATTTGAAATAGCAATTGGATCTGGAAGATATAAGTGGAAAGGAAAATATTTTGTTGGTAAATGTTCTGATTTTATTGTTTTTTAATTTCGTTTTCATATTATAGGACAATGTCTTGTTTTTTCCATACTGCTCTCACACTTCTTTAGGGGTTGCCATCATGTGACAATGACGTCCAACTTTCGTAACATCTCTTTTGTAGTCTACCAGATAGTCGCTGGCCTTTGGGTTTGCACCACTCTGCCAAGTCTTCTTCCATTCTCTCAACATGGTCCCTCCAACGTCTTCGCGTATCTCTGGTCCAATTAATAATTAAAACCGACTTGACAAAATTAATCAATCGATAAAACTTAAACAAATATTTACCTGTTTACAAAATGTTCATCCGTTTGACCCCATATCTGTGTCACTTTGAGTTCATCATATTCCGGCACGAAATTGAAAATTTATCGTTACAAGCTTCTTCTTTTAGAAACGCCTGCTACTGCAACGGAAAGAATTTTTTTTGGAACTAACGTAGTCAATCAAAGATATCCTAGTGAAATTCAAATACGTTGGATTACATCAAATTTAACGACAAACGAAAACTCTAATATCCGAATTTCCCTTTGGGGTTACCGAGAAACTGGAATTCGACCCGAATTTTTATATATTGATGAAATAGCTAATGGTGTGATGAACACTGGTTACTATACGATTACTCCTATGTTGTTCAGACAACGAAATAACCAAAATATGACAGATATTACATTCGGTTTCCTTCAGATGAGTTTGGAAGAACCAATTCAAATTGAAGGAAGCGAAACTAAAATAACACCTATAATATGGAGTCGACCTATACCATTAAGCTGGTACTTTGCACCTCAATGGGACCTAAAATACGGTAGAAGATGGCCTTACCACGTTTGTCATGATTGGATACAAAATGACAGAAAGTTAAAAAATTTTATCCAGGAACTTCCAAAATGTCCTTGTACCCTCGCCCAAGCTCTTGCCGATAAGGGACGTTATTTAACTGATCCAGATTGCGACAAAGATGCAAATACAAAATGTCTATTTCACATGGGAGCGGTACATTGTGTACGAACGGGCCCTTCAACGTAATTTATTTACTATACCACATTTTCTTACTGCTTTACTTTTTAACTTCACAGATTCGGAGCTTCAGAACAACAATGTTGTTATGATAGAAATGAATATCTAATGTTATCACAAGATCAGCAATGGGGTTCGAGTCCAAGTCGTGTGCATGAACTTGGTTTTCTGTACTCGGATGAATCCAACCAAATTCCAACCCTATCCAACTGGTATCACGATGTGGCCCCAAGAATCTTCTGTTGTTTTTGGGAAGGCGAACGTTCTCTTGGTTGTGAAACCTTTCGTACTGAAAGACGCCCCACTCAAGATTGTGTTGCCTATGAAGGCCCAGAAGTTGCCGCAGTATTTGGAGATCCACACATTATAACATTTGATGATGTTATGTACACATTTAACGGAAAAGGAGAGTTTGTTCTGGTAAGAACAAATACCGATGATAATCGATTAGAAGTTCAAGCAAGATTTGAAAAAATGCCAAGAAATGCTTACGGTGAGGTTAGAGCGACGCAAATGACATCAGTAGCTGCCCGTGGTAATACTTCCACAATTATCGAAGTTCGTATAAGACCTCCAAATGCGCAGTGGAGATATCGATTGGATGTTTTTGCAAATGGAAACAGAATTTATTTTGACAGGCCATCCCTCAAATTTCAACATTTCTCTGGTATGTACCATAAAAATTATTTCTAACTTAGCAGAAATATTAATGGAATTATTTTAGATGCAATTGTTTATACTCCAAGTTACATTCTAAATCAATCCGAAGTTGTAATAATGTTCACTTCCGGTGCTGGAGTTGAAGTTATTGAAAATCAAGGTTTCATGACTGCAAGAGTATTTTTACCATCATCGTTTATTGTAAGACCGACATTACAAAATTATTAAAAGTAAAATTTTGTTTTTAGAATCAAACTAGAGGCTTATTTGGTAACTTCAATCGTAATATTTTGGATGATTTTATGACTCCCGATGGTCAAAAAATTACAGTAGCTGACCCCGACAACAATTCTCAACTGATTCACGAAGAGTTTGGAATGAAGTGGATGGTGGATGATAATGAAGATCGAAACAAAGGACGATCGCTTTTCTTAAGAGATTATGGTAAAACTTCTGCTTACTACAATAATGTTGCATTTAATCCGGAGTTCAGAATGCTTCCAGGCGATATTTTACCTCCTAATCGTTCCGTGGAAATAGTTAGAGCATTAGATATTTGTAATGAAGATAAGAAATGCTTATATGATTATTCGCTGACTGGAAATAGAGATCTTGCTAGCTTCACTTCCGAGTATAAACGTTCTATGGTAAATCTAAAAGAAACCGTTAAGAGGAAGATAATATCGTGTGGTGTTCTTGCAACTCCAAGATTTGGTAGAAAAAGTAATTTCTTCTTTATGGCTGGAACTAAAGTAACTTTTGAATGTAATGAAAATTATCAACTTGTTGGAGACGCAACACGTGAATGTACCGCCGAAGGTAGATGGAACACCCCAGTACTAGGCGTTACCGATTGTGTACTGATGTAATAAATGAGTCTTAGAAATTTAGAAATGTTGTAAGTTGCTATTTGAAGTTAAAAAAAAAACATTGCAATACTTGTTTTTTATTATATCGAATTTGAGTGTTTTTTTAAATAACCATTAGTTTCGTCCTACAAAGCCTAAATTTAGAAGGATGTCTACACTGACGTACCATTTTGTTTTTGGGTTATAAGTTCGAATGAGTAGTGCAAAACTCAAAACTTAAAAAAAAATTGCCTCAAATGTGCTTGCTTATAAAAAGTAATGTTCTGGAAGATATTTATTTTTGAGCTGAAATTCATATTTATATTAAACGTTCTTTTAAACGCACACCACTGTACTAACCTAAATTTGATCCAACCTCTTGTCGAGTCTTGTCAGTGTTTACGGGGTTGCTCATCAACCCCTTGCTTGATGGTTGCTCTTCCCTGTAGTCTTAGGGTGTTTGACTTTCCCTTTGATAGTCAGTCCTCTGTCCTGAAAAGTATAAATTACAGAATCTTAAAAATATCATATAACAATTGCAAGAATTCTTCCAAAATAGTAGGCATCTATCCTAGCACCGATGCAGCATTCCTTTGTTGAATACACAAACTGATTCTCTGAAACAGAAAACTCTTTACGCGGCTATCTTTTACGATTCTTAAGGTTAGAAATTGTCCGTGATGTAATTTTTCCATGATTCATCTGTCACTTATGTCCATAGTTCCAGTCGATTGCCAGTACTTGCCCTGATTTCATTTTATTACATTGCGGCTGTTCTTTATCTTTATTGTTCTCCCATAGGGTTGTATTAGTTGGTGTTCTCATCCAATTCGTTAGTACTTGATTTTATTTCCATGAATGGGTGCAGTTGATCAGGGGTGCCTCTCTGGTTAGATCTTCCTGCCCCACTTTAGCATTCCAATCTCCCATTACTAGTTTACAATCATGTTTAGGGACCTCGTCGCATATTTTGTATAATGTCCCATAATAGCACTCCTTAACCTCCAGATCCGTCTCTTCCGTAGGCGCATGAACATTTGTTATTGTGCTCCTATCAGTCTCAAGGTACACATTCGGTCGGATATAGGCTTAAATGCAATCACTTTTGTTCCAATTTTTTCTCCCACCATGAAACCCATACCCGTTTCCGTCATTACCACTACTTTTGAAAAATGTTTACCCGGCTAAGTCCACTATATCATTATTAACTTGCTTTGTTTCTTGTATTGCTAATATATGTATTTATTCTTTACTTTTTCAAAACCTTTATTAATTGCTTCAATGGCGCTTCTACATAATGCTATGTCCCCCTGCCTATAAATGTTGGGTACAGGAAGGTACACACATTTCTGCCCCTTCTTACTATGCTCTCGGGATGAGTCGTTCAGGGAGTGGGTCCCTTATGGTTCGAAATAATTATTAGAGGCGATCTTATTATGCTCATTGGCTCTCTCAGGATATTTAACTTTGCTCTCCTTTTTTTTTGAGTAAAAAAGAAATAAAAAACTTTCATCAGCTCCCATACAAATTTTATTATAATAAAAAAAAGAAAACTTATCAAATTGTCTTTCATGAAAGAACATCAATACAAAATAAATCTTGGATTTTAAATCCAAGGTGAATAAACCTTTGAAATTTTTAAAATTAATACAAATAATGATTCGAAACAAAGAGGCTTCCACTCTTCGTCCCAAGTTGCTTGATTATTAAGCCAATCAAGTCTCTCGCTTTACATTAGCGGGCTTAAATGTTTATAAATTTAAATTGTCGCTTATTTAAAGCTTAAAATATTTTTAACAAAATTAGAAAACTTTTTAATTTTTAACTTATCACTGAGGGTATCAAAGAATGCACTCTGTTAGAAGTCTTTTCCCCAAATCCTATTTTAAATACGCTGAAGGCAAATTTTTAACAAATTATAGAAATCATGAGTTCACTGTACCTGGCTCCTGGACATAACGAAATTTTCATTTTTAAAAAGGATATCATTTTAGTTGTTGTTTGTGTGTGCCCTGCTTTAGATTCGCATATGCGATGACTCAAATTCATACCAGTTGGTATTATCCACTTGACTTGTGTTGAAGTTTTGTGCTCGCAGCTGCATCGTTCTTGTTGAATATTTCCAAAACTATTGAGGTAAGTTGTTCCATTAATTTGCAATGATTTTCTTGTCATCCAAAAAATTTTATGAATAGATTTTCTTAAATTACAACATTTCCATTATCAATATTGTTTATGTCCTTGACATCTATTTTTAGAATCGACTCTGGACAAACGGAAACTTCTAACCTATTCGAAGTCGTTGAATTTGGTTAACCTCCAAATCCTGGTAAATAATATTTTTGTTGAGAGCATCGAAAATGCGTGCACTCAGTTGAGTTACCAGAGGTGAACTGATTTTTGATCGAAAATCGATACAATTGGTATTCTTGTTTGAATTTTGTGAGTCAAATCCATGTATTTTTGAATTTATTTCTCTCTAATAAATTATTTTTATTCTAGATTTTTCTTCTGTATCAACCTCGATTTCCTTTGGAATGTCTTCCCGAGCAGTTTGATTGGTACATTACATTTCCATCAATTTTTGGATTCTTGATTGACTCATTTTCGTCCGTCTTGGTTGTTTACAGGGGCGTTACACAAATTTGACCCTTATTAACTAATTTGTTAATTTATCCTTTGAAAATATACACATTAAATGCATGAAACAATTACATAATTTTTGATATGCTTACATTTTTACAGAGAATGTTATTTGTAGAGTAAATTGGTTTACAAATTCTTAAATTTTTCTAGGTTATCATGATTAATACATTTTTACAAATTTTGAGCTAATTAAGTTTTTTGTTTCATTTCTGATGTGACAATCATCAGTTTATTTAGACTTAGCAATATTTGTCATGTTTCATTCATCCTGAGAGACTCAAATAAATTTAGAAAATTGAAATTTTGAAAAATAAAAAATTTCTCGTAGAGCAAATTTTTAAAGTGTCTTTCGACTTAGAATTTTGTGCTTGTTTCGAATATATGATTCATTTTATCATCGGGAGCCTTTCTTTTTCATTTTGACACATAGCAATAAGTACCCCTGACATTCCATATTCCCAAAATTATAACTTCATTTCCTCCACCAATCTTTGTTCTATTTAGTTGCCGGTCTGTCTTAAGTTTCTTGTGATCTTTATATTCGGTCAGTTTTTTGGTACCTCTTGCAGGAATCCATCTTCTCTTTTCCACTTTAGTAATTTATTTTCGCATATTAGTTTTTGGTATTTCCCGCATTTTCTCAGTTCTTCTGCCTGTTCACTATAATTTGCTTTTATTATTCTTTCCATAACCGTCAAATCATATTCAATGTATACCCTCTCGCTCGTCAAACGGCTCAAATTAAATTTATTTGTCATTATCTGTAATTTTCCCCCAGTTCCCTACTTCGATCTCTCTTTTATCTTATATGCCGTCCTTATTTTTAGCTCTACCTCCAAGTTTTGTCTTATAAACTCTTCGATTTTATAGTTATCTTACCTTCGACAGTTATCGCTATTTTGTTTCTTCTTTTTTCTCTCTCTTGTAGCTTTACTTTCAATTCAACTGTCTCCAACTTATTCTTGAGTTCATCAATTTTCTTCTCGTTAGTTACCTTTTCTTGGTTGCAGCTAATCTTTATCTGGTTCAATTATTCTTTCATTATTTTCAGTTCTTTTTTCTGGGTCTCTATTTGTTGTTGCATTTTTTTTGCTATTTTCCCTTATCTCGTGTTTTTAATTTCTGAGTTTTCTACTCTCATTTTTTTATATCCGATTTTTTATAGCTATCTCTTATTATAAAAGGCCAAGTCTTTCTTTCTTTCTGTCCGTCCCACGGAAATACCCGAAGCAAACCGAACCGAACCAAACGCACAACGTATCATCGGATCAACGTATCATCGGATCATCGTATCAACGTATCATCGTATCATTTTGTCTATATAGGACAGCTATTTCCAAAAAAGCATTATGTGAACTTCCATAATGGATAATGAAAATTTTGAAAATCCTGCTGCAAAGCGACGGCGATTGAATCGTGAGAGAAAAGCACGTACAAGAGCTAATAACACAGAAGAACAGCTTCGATCACAGCGACAAGCTGACGCTCGGTCTCATGCGATACGTCGACAACGTGAAACTTTGGAACAAACTCAAGCGCGGCAAGCTGCTGACGCTCGGTCCCATGCGATACGTCAACAATGTGAAACTTTAGAAGAAACTCAAGCGCGGCAAGCTGCTGACGCTCGGTCCCATGCGATACATTGATCCGATGATACGTTGATCCGATGATACGTTGATACGATGATACGTTCATCCGATTGGTTATGAAATTATCCGTTATGCGTTCGGTTCGGTTTGCTTCGGGTATTTCCGTGGGACAGACCGAAGGAAGGAAGGACTTGGCCTTTTATAATAAGAGATTTTCACCTATATAGGAAATTTAAATACGTTGATCCGATGATACGTTGATCCGATGATACGTTGATACGATGATACGTTCATCCGATTGGTTATGAAATTATCCGTTATGCGTTCGGTTCGGTTTGCTTCGGGTATTTCCGTGCGACAGACAGAAGGAAGGAAGGACTTTGCCTTTTATAATAAGAAACTAGATGATACCCCGTCCGAGGACGGGCAGCTAGAAGGACGGGCAGCTACCCAAGGTCATATGGCTTTTCGATTGCACTGAGAGCTTTCCTTAATCTTCATTCAACTTAAGTTACCTTGGGTAGCTGCCCGTCCTTCTAGCTGCCCGTCCTCGGACGGGGTATCATCTAGTATAAAAATATATAGCTTATTTATAAAATCTGACACAAACGGTTGCTTTAAATTGTTCTGACACTAGTGGATATGCACAATTTAGGACAATAAAAGTTTTGAAACACTTTTAGGTGTAAACTTCATATGATGTGGTATCGATGTTAACGTACACTTTTTTAATTTCGGTTAAGGATGCTGACTCGGTGACAATAAATGATTGAACCGGAAGTCCATTTTTTTCATTTTATTTCGTTGATCCTCAAGAGCTACCGGAATTTCATCGGGAACGGAAACAAACCCTGTAGCACCCAAAAATAAACGAATCAAATTTGGATGCCACCCGTTTTATTACAAAGGTCAAAAAACCATACGCCTAACCTTTCATAATTCTAAAATTGTGGTAAATTACAATTATATCATGTGACATTTTTTTGTCACCTTAAAATTTTGCGTTGGCAAAATCCTGTTTTGTCAACAATTTTTATTTTCAATTTAAAAATATTTTAGTTTCTAAACATCCATTTTAATTTAACTTCATTTTAAATCAAAGTTATATATTTTAAACCCTGCATTTTATGCAACCCATTTATCATAAATTAAATTTAACAAAGTTTCCTACTACGCAGAAGTGAGGAATCACTTCAAGAAAGAGTTGATCATGGTCTCGAGGCGATCGGTCGCAAATTTTTGCGATCCGGACATTTTTTAAAGTTTCAACAATTTAAATGTTTTTCAATACTCAAAATTATTTTTGTGACAATATCAAGTTCACGTTGTGCGTAGTGTGGTGGTTTTTCTTTTTTACGTCTTACGATCCAATCAATTTCATGAAATCGGTAATTTTAATTAAGCCCTTCAACTTTTTCAACATGGCGGAATGACTCCATTGCAATTTTTAACGTTCACCTTTTTGGTCGGAACCCGTCGAGTATGGGAGCCCATGAAGAGCCGCGAAGTCTTCATGAAGCTTTTGACGCACGACAACGTCGATCAATTTTTTGAATATGGAAATTTGTGAGGACCCCCTTTTATCTGGAACAAGGCCGTCAATTTTAATCTGGACCAAGTGGCAAAAAATTCGCCGACCAGCTGGTCGAGGAATCTTTACGGACTGCTCCAACCTCGCACAGTTGGACAAACCCAGAGGGATGATTTTTCAACCCCATAGGACAGCCCGACATTCTGTAGTTTCTTATGATGCCGCTTTTAGAATATTTTTCGTCAGTTGGTGCAAACCGATTAATTTTTCGAGGTATCATAAATATGGAACGCCAGATGTCCCGATTTTGAGGTGCTAATTTTCATCACCATTTACAACGTTCAACATTCCAACAGATGTGGTCGTAGAGAAGATAAATTTAATCAACATATTTTTTTTTACTTTCAAATACCAACTATTTCTTAATAATTTTTAATTAACAATTTTTAACGTGTATACTTTTCTGGAATATTTGTTTTAGGATAAATTTAATTAGCAGGAGTTCTCGCTAATGGTAATATGAATCGAAGGCATGCCAATCGATCCAACCTTTTTTTATAAACCAACACTATTGAAATTTTGTAAGTATTTCTATGAATTGTATTTCCATGTAAAAAATTGTTAAATTTTGATAACACCTTCAGTGAAGTAATTACCGTTGGAATTTTATATGAACTCAGTTCACCAATTTTGTGACCGTCTTCAACGGCACAAAGTTTTTAACTTGCCTACCTTGTGTAACAGAGAAAATTTTATTCGTATCGAAGATTGCTTCGATCCGAACGCCACGACGTCGCATTTCCGCGTCATGGATTATTTCGTCGAATTATTTTGTAAATTAAAAATTTTTCTTTTTCCTTAATTGTTATAATTATTTGATGTGTGTAGTCAAGAGTTTGTTTCTTTTGTTTTTACGAATATTAAAATATTTAATTTCAAAAAGTGTGTTATTCTGATCTCAACGAATATTTTTTTGTTTACTTTTTATTTCCATTTTTGACTGGGTATAAGTAACTAGTCGATCGAAAACTCGTACCCAATCATGGCGCCCAAATTAGGTAGTGACAATTTAGCAAACAGTACATTTTAAGGATCCACGAACCTCTTTGAGGTACCCACGCTCTCATTGGCTTGGTATGAGAAATACAGAGTCTAGCCGATACGTACTCTCCAGCTGCGATCACTAAAAAGGGCAAGGTGAATGCTAAAACTCTATTTTAAATAACCATTTGCCGGGTTATTACTTTTTGGTATTCGTTTACGAGTTTTGAGCGTAACATATATGACCCCCAACGTTCTGGGGCTTCGAATTTTCCTTTGCTAATTGTCACTAATTTTAAAGAATACACACTGGAACAAATTTCTTGATCTGCATATGTTTGATCTTTATACACAATTTTTATACCATCACACTGTTTATGCACCGTTTTCAACAATTTTACATTTTTTTAATCGTCACTAACTTTTAATATCCAACTTAGATACTTTATTCTAAGTACGTCATTTTTAAGGATTTAAAAGTTAATATTTTAATCTTCTTTCGAGTTGTTGTTACTACTGTTTTTGCCTAGCTTGTCAACTCCAATTTTTTATGTACCCTCAGTCCGGGAAGTTGTAGATTTTACATTTTTGAGAATCTGCGAGATTGTAAGTCAGATTTAAATTTTTCGATTCACCCTCAGATGTCGAGCTTCTTCGATGAACTAATTTTTGTTTAGGTGTACCAGCACCCATCTACCTTTTTCATGGCGCTGAGTTTTTGCTCAAGAAGCAGACAGCGGCCTTTTCTTTTTGTGACGTGTCCGACGCCTATGGCCCCAGAAACTTTTTGTCGCGTTCTGGCTGCTTTGTTGGACACGATCATGTCTTCCAGACGGTCTCTTTTGTACCGGGAAGAAAATATTTAGCTAAAGTGTTTTAGCCTTAAACCTAAGCCTCTCTGATAGGACTGGATTTTCCTTGGCAAACCAGACGAGTTACCAGCTTTAAGCATTTTTGAGACGGTACGCTACGTGCTGTCACCAACTCGTCGCTTTTTTACTTATCCGCTTTAAGTGTTTTTGGATAAAACTAAACGGGTTTTTCCAAAACACATGGATGAGCTTTTGAATCGAAAACCGTGATCTACAACTACACCTAACTGAGGCCCCTATTTGTTTTTTATTTTTCATTTTTGTGCTTGTCATTTAATTTCTGTATTTGTCCACAACACATTTTTCTAACATCTACCGAGCCTTGCTCGATGTTCAACTTTTACCTTACCCTATATTTTTAGTCTGCTGTTTTTGCTTACAATAGCTGTATGCAGCTATTCCTTTGGCGGAGGGGTATGTGACATTTTTTTGTCACCTTAAAATTTTGCGTTGGCAAAATCCTGTTTTGTCAACAATTTTTATTTTCAATTTAAAAATATTTTAGTTTCTAAACATCCATTTTAATTTAACTTCATTTTAAATCAAAGTTATATATTTTAAACCCTGCATTTTATGCAACCCATTTATCATAAATTAAATTTAACAAAGTTTCCTACTACGCAGAAGTGAGGAATCACTTCAAGAAAGAGTTGATCATGGTCTCGAGGCGACCGGTCGCAAATTTTTGCGATCCGGACATTTTTTAAAGTTTCAACAATTTAAATGTTTTTCAATACTCAAAATTATTTTTGTGACAATATCAAGTTCACGTTGTGCGTAGTGTGGTGGTTTTTCTTTTTTACGTCTTACGATCCAATCAATTTCATGAAATCGGTAATTTTAATTAAGCCCTTCAACTTTTTCAACATGGCGGAATGACTCCATTGCAATTTTTAACGTTCACCTTTTTGGTCGGAACCCGTCGAGTATGGGAGCCCATGAAGAGCCGCGAAGTCTTCATGAAGCTTTTGACGCACGACAACGTCGATCAATTTTTTGAATATGGAAATTTGTGAGGACCCCCTTTTATCTGGAACAAGGCCGTCAATTTTAATCTGGACCAAGTGGCAAAAAATTCGTCGACCAGCTGGTCGAGGAATCTTTACGGACTGCTCCAACCTCGCACAGTTGGACAAACCCAGAGGGATGATTTTTCAACCCCATAGGACAGCCCGACATTCTGTAGTTTCTTATGATGCCGCTTTTAGAATATTTTTCGTCAGTTGGTGCAAACCGATTAATTTTTCGAGGTATCATAAATATGGAACGCCAGATGTCCCGATTTTGAGGTGCTAATTTTCATCACCATTTACAACGTTCAACATTCCAACAGATGTGGTCGTAGAGAAGATAAATTTAATCAACATATTTTTTTTACTTTCAAATACCAACTATTTCTTAATAATTTTTAATTAACAATTTTTAACGTGTATACTTTTCTGGAATATTTGTTTTAGGATAAATTTAATTAGCAGGAGTTCTCGCTAATGGTAATATGAATCGAAGGCATGCCAATCGATCCAACCTTTTTTTATAAACCAACACTATTGAAATTTTGTAAGTATTTCTATGAATTGTATTTCCATGTAAAAAATTGTTAAATTTTGATAACACCTTCAGTGAAGTAATTACCGTTGGAATTTTATATGAACTCAGTTCACCAATTTTGTGACCGTCTTCAACGGCACAAAGTTTTTAACTTGCCTACCTTGTGTAACAGAGAAAATTTTATTCGTATCGAAGATTGCTTCGATCCGAACGCCACGACGTCGCATTTCCGCGTCATGGATTATTTCGTCGAATTATTTTGTAAATTAAAAATTTTTCTTTTTCCTTAATTGTTATAATTATTTGATGTGTGTAGTCAAGAGTTTGTTTCTTTTGTTTTTACGAATATTAAAATATTTAATTTCAAAAAGTGTGTTATTCTGATCTCAACGAATATTTTTTTGTTTACTTTTTATTTCCATTTTTGACTGGGTATAAGTAACTAGTCGATCGAAAACTCGTACCCAATCATGGCGCCCAAATTAGGTAGTGACAATTTAGCAAACAGTACATTTTAAGGATCCACGAACCTCTTTGAGGTACCCACGCTCTCATTGGCTTGGTATGAGAAATACAGAGTCTAGCCGATACGTACTCTCCAGCTGCGATCACTAAAAAGGGCAAGGTGAATGCTAAAACTCTATTTTAAATAACCATTTGCCGGGTTATTACTTTTTGGTATTCGTTTACGAGTTTTGAGCGTAACATATATGACCCCCAACGTTCTGGGGCTTCGAATTTTCCTTTGCTAATTGTCACTAATTTTAAAGAATACACACTGGAACAAATTTCTTGATCTGCATATGTTTGATCTTTATACACAATTTTTATACCATCACACTGTTTATGCACCGTTTTCAACAATTTTACATTTTTTTAATCGTCACTAACTTTTAATATCCAACTTAGATACTTTATTCTAAGTACGTCATTTTTAAGGATTTAAAAGTTAATATTTTAATCTTCTTTCGAGTTGTTGTTACTACTGTTTTTGCCTAGCTTGTCAACTCCAATTTTTTATGTACCCTCAGTCCGGGAAGTTGTAGATTTTACATTTTTGAGAATCTGCGAGATTGTAAGTCAGATTTAAATTTTTCGATTCACCCTCAGATGTCGAGCTTCTTCGATGAACTAATTTTTGTTTAGGTGTACCAGCACCCATCTACCTTTTTCATGGCGCTGAGTTTTTGCTCAAGAAGCAGACAGCGGCCTTTTCTTTTTGTGACGTGTCCGACGCCTATGGCCCCAGAAACTTTTTGTCGCGTTCTGGCTGCTTTGTTGGACACGATCATGTCTTCCAGACGGTCTCTTTTGTACCGGGAAGAAAATATTTAGCTAAAGTGTTTTAGCCTTAAACCTAAGCCTCTCTGATAGGACTGGATTTTCCTTGGCAAACCAGACGAGTTACCAGCTTTAAGCATTTTTGAGACGGTACGCTACGTGCTGTCACCAACTCGTCGCTTTTTTACTTATCCGCTTTAAGTGTTTTTGGATAAAACTAAACGGGTTTTTCCAAAACACATGGATGAGCTTTTGAATCGAAAACCGTGATCTACAACTACACCTAACTGAGGCCCCTATTTGTTTTTTATTTTTCATTTTTGTGCTTGTCATTTAATTTCTGTATTTGTCCACAACACATTTTTCTAACATCTACCGAGCCTTGCTCGATGTTCAACTTTTACCTTACCCTATATTTTTAGTCTGCTGTTTTTGCTTACAATAGCTGTATGCAGCTATTCCTTTGGCGGAGGGGTATGTGACATTTTTTTGTCACCTTAAAATTTTGCGTTGGCAAAATCCTGTTTTGTCAACAATTTTTATTTTCAATTTAAAAATATTTTAGTTTCTAAACATCCATTTTAATTTAACTTCATTTTAAATCAAAGTTATATATTTTAAACCCTGCATTTTATGCAACCCATTTATCATAAATTAAATTTAACAAAGTTTCCTACTACGCAGAAGTGAGGAATCACTTCAAGAAAGAGTTGATCATGGTCTCGAGGCGACCGGTCGCAAATTTTTGCGATCCGGACATTTTTTAAAGTTTCAACAATTTAAATGTTTTTCAATACTCAAAATTATTTTTGTGACAATATCAAGTTCACGTTGTGCGTAGTGTGGTGGTTTTTCTTTTTTACGTCTTACGATCCAATCAATTTCATGAAATCGGTAATTTTAATTAAGCCCTTCAACTTTTTCAACATGGCGGAATGACTCCATTGCAATTTTTAACGTTCACCTTTTTGGTCGGAACCCGTCGAGTATGGGAGCCCATGAAGAGCCGCGAAGTCTTCATGAAGCTTTTGACGCACGACAACGTCGATCAATTTTTTGAATATGGAAATTTGTGAGGACCCCCTTTTATCTGGAACAAGGCCGTCAATTTTAATCTGGACCAAGTGGCAAAAAATTCGTCGACCAGCTGGTCGAGGAATCTTTACGGACTGCTCCAACCTCGCACAGTTGGACAAACCCAGAGGGATGATTTTTCAACCCCATAGGACAGCCCGACATTCTGTAGTTTCTTATGATGCCGCTTTTAGAATATTTTTCGTCAGTTGGTGCAAACCGATTAATTTTTCGAGGTATCATAAATATGGAACGCCAGATGTCCCGATTTTGAGGTGCTAATTTTCATCACCATTTACAACGTTCAACATTCCAACAGATGTGGTCGTAGAGAAGATAAATTTAATCAACATATTTTTTTTACTTTCAAATACCAACTATTTCTTAATAATTTTTAATTAACAATTTTTAACGTGTATACTTTTCTGGAATATTTGTTTTAGGATAAATTTAATTAGCAGGCGTTCTCGCTAATGGTAATATGAATCGAAGGCATGCCAATCGATCCAACCTTTTTTTATAAACCAACACTATTGAAATTTTGTAAGTATTTCTATGAATTGTATTTCCATGTAAAAAATTGTTAAATTTTGATAACACCTTCAGTGAAGTAATTACCGTTGGAATTTTATATGAACTCAGTTCACCAATTTTGTGACCGTCTTCAACGGCACAAAGTTTTTAACTTGCCTACCTTGTGTAGTTTTAAAGGCGTACAGAACACGTCATCTCGTAACAGAGAAAATTTTATTCGTATCGAAGATTGCTTCGATCCGAACGCCACGACGTCGCATTTCCGCGTCATGGATTATTTCGTCGAATTATTTTGTAAATTAAAAATTTTTCTTTTTCCTTAATTGTTATAATTATTTGATGTGTGTAGTCAAGAGTTTGTTTCTTTTGTTTTTACGAATATTAAAATATTTAATTTCAAAAAGTGTGTTATTCTGATCTCAACGAATATTTTTTTGTTTACTTTTTATTTCCATTTTTGACTGGGTATAAGCAACTAGTCGATCGAAAACTCGTACCCAATCATGGCGCCCAAATTAGGTAGTGACAATTTAGCAAACAGTACATTTTAAGGATCCACGAACCTCTTTGAGGTACCCACGCTCTCATTGGCTTGGTATGAGAAATACAGAGTCTAGCCGATACGTACTCTCCAGCTGCGATCACTAAAAAGGGCAAGGTTAATGCTAAAACTCTATTTTAAATAACCATTTGCCGGGTTATTACTTTTTGGTATTCGTTTACCAGTTTTGAGCGTAACAATCACCCGATGATAGGGTTCTCAAAACAGTTTCAGACTTACGCTAGCGCTTTCTTGTTTTTCGTGGATCAGCACGTTGTTTAAAAAAATTGAGCTTGTTTAAGAGTCTGCTCGAAGGATAACCATGACAGGTGCAATTCCTTATCTGACTTTATAAACAATCCAATAAATTGTATAACCAATCTGAATCTCCAGACGTTCCGAAAACTAAACCTCGAAGCCTTAAAAAAAATAAAGTACCAAATGAATGACGATCCTAAATGTGGCAATCGTACATACCTTCCCCTGCAGAAGGAAAGCTTCACCGAACAAAAACTTGAACACTGTTCAAACAACTTTCAGCCACTCAATAAGTTGCCGATGTCGTTGTATAACTTCTCAACCTCTCTTTCATGTTGCCTATCAGCTGTTAGGGCATAAACCTGGACAATATTGATATCAAACGGTTCGCTTCGCAGCAGTAGGAGCATTAATCTGCCCGATATTGGTATGCAGTTTTTGACGCTCTTATTCCTCCCTTTTTCTTGTGCCTGGCCAGCGGAGTTCGCTTATGCCCAAGGGTTGAATTTTCATTCTCCTCATTTTTTCCCTGTATAATGTTTCTAGCATTCCAGCCTTCGTGTATTCCATGTGCATATCGGTATTTTTGTCTTCACTAATTTGAGTCGGGGATTCTTAGCTAGCACCCCTTGTCCATTGCAGGGCTGCCCGGAACTAGTAGCCATTATTTTTTGTTTTCTCTTTAACAAGATTTTGGAAGATTTACCACTTGAGGAAAATAATGAAGCCCCAATGGAGAAACCAGTTGTAGATGCATATGAAGGTGGCGATGATAATAATTCGACAAGAAACCGTATAATACATACAGTTTTTCAATAAGTGTAGTTTAATTAAATGTTAATAAAATGACTTATTACATCAAAATTCGCTGATTTCTTTCTAGCTATTTCAATATTTAATTTTTGCAGTTCCATTTGCAGTACGCTCTTTTGTTTAGTTTGTTCCAATTTAAATTCATAATACCTCTGCCTGGCATCATTGTCAAGTTTTCTTTCTAAATTTTCAATTTTGTTCAGTACTAACTGCTGATATACCGCTTTTAAAAGTTTTTGGAATTCCCTTTTTGGGCCACTTGCTGCCGCGTATTCTCCATCGCTGTTTCTTCAATTTCATAAAATTCAATATCGGAGTGGTTAAAATTTTCTTCTAAAATATGAGTTCGTTTACATCAATTTATATATTTAAATAAGCCTCCCATAGAGCTTTTAGCTAGAGAGAGAGCAGACGTACGAGCGGGGCCGGACCCCACCATTAAGCAGCGGACGCTCGACGATTAGCAAAGGAGCTGGTCCTCCAGCACGAATGCCGCTTGGACCAGAAAGCTCATTCCGGATCTTCGTCCTTGGGTAGCGTGAAAGCACGGAGAGGTGAACTTTCATATAACATAAGCTCTCACCGCCCACGGATGCTTCCAGGCATATCTCCACAGGTTCAAGCTGACCGAGTCACCTGCCTGTCGTTACTGCGGGGACGAAGATACGGCGGAACACACTCTTTTCGGATGTCTAAGATGGGACAGGGAGAGAGTGATGATTTCGCTCCGGATGGGCGACACACTAAGCCCGGACAACATAATTGCTTTCATGCTGTCCGGCGAAGACGAATGGCTGGCTGTAGCGGTCTTCATCAGTCAAGTGATGAAGACCAAGGAGGGGGACGGACGAGCTGAGCAAGCCGAAGCTCAAGTCCTCGCACTACAGTTAAGTCAATGACAGCCTTTTAAAGTTCCCTTGAGAAGTTCCCGCGAGAAGATGCGCGAGAAGTTCCCAAGAGAATTCCCGAAGAATATCGTCATTAATCGGCGGGTCGAGTAGTGACGGTCGTTCGACGTGGTAGATTATTGTCGGTACGACGATAGCGCGTAGACCCTCTGTGGACACAAACTCTCGTGCTAATCCAGAGGGGGACGATCGCGAAAATAGTGCCGTCAAATATAAAGACGAGTGGACTGGCATTTTACCAGCGACCACAAGTTTTACAAGATGACCCGGTCGCATCGCACTCTGTGATTTAATATGTTTTGAAGAGTCGCTTGGGGGCTCGGAGTCTCCGGTGTGGATGACGGTCGGCTCGGCCTTAACTTTGTCGCCGGAATTTCCGCCTATTAAGTTAATGACGAGTGGACTTTCACCTATACTGACGATCACGGACCACTAGGTGACCCGGTGAGACGTGTTGGATCGCGGCGAGCGGTGTGTCCGGTTCAATTGAAAAAGTAGAATCAACTGATAGTGCCTGACCTCCCGGACACAAACTTTCGTGCTAAACCGGGAGGTCATCGGGAGCCTGCATCATCGATGCAGCATGGAAGATCGCAGACGACAGCGGAAGTAATGCCGAGAAGGTAAAGCTCGCTGTCGTCGGGGAGGAGGTTTTAGTCAGTAAGAATCTGACACTACCATCCCTGATGGGGTGGTGGCTATGAAGGTTTCCCCCTTCCCTGCAGGAAAAAAAGTAAAATATTTAAATAAAATTTTAAATACCTGTGTAATAGCTGATATCTATATCAAATTTATTTTGTAATGGAGGAAATTGTTCCTTTGCAATGTTTGCTAAAACTAGAGGTTGTTCATCTCCAAATTCCGATACATAATGTCCTCCTTCGGTTTTTTTAGCTCGACTTGATCACGTTTATAAGCTGCTTTAGCAGCAAGTGTAATGTATTCAATAGCAATATTTTCCCATGCCATTTGTTTGCTTTTAGATGAAGTTCCATCTGTTTGTTTGTTTTCTATTATGGGATACTTCGTAGTATCCATATTGCACCGCTGTTAATTTTCATTTTCTCTTCCATTTTTCCTATTTTCATTACCTTCGTTTTTGTTGCATTAATTTTCATATTTTTGTGTTCTAAGGCCAGATTGCATATTATATTAACATTGTTTTGTAGGTTTTGTTCGCTACTTGCAAATAGCAACAGATCATCGGCAAATGCACATTCCGCTACTTCTACTGTTTGCATGTTTCTGTATCCTATATCTAGTTTTTTGGTCTTTGCCTTTGTTTCTTTTATCACCTCGGCCGATAATATTATAAACAATATAGGGCTTAGTCCACCACCTGTAAATTTTTTTACTCTTGTAAATTCCGAAGACTAATGAGATCCACGGAATTACAAGGTATCAAATAAACATCTGCCAACTACTATAATAATTGACAGTAAAATTTGCTGTCGGCAGACTCCCTGATGGACGTATAAACCAGCTCGTAATTAGCGGAAGCTAGGGTTCGTGGATCGTACGTCAAAATGATGTGGTACAAAATAAATGACACACAAATAATGATAAACAAATCTATAATCGTTGAAATACTGTACAACAGCTGTGGTAGTATAATGCAACCACAATTCATATACGATCAGCGAGCTGATCACGTAGTAATTAAACAAATGGTGTTGTTACATGTACAGATACAAATTAAAAGTCTTACAAGTTGCAACTCACCCAAAGGTACCTTGGTATGATTAATGAAATACAAAATACTCGCTTCTGAATGGGCGGACTCCAAATTTGAATACTGTAGCACCAGGATGATGAAGTGAATACGTCTTCGACCGGCTCCACTGACAGTACGGAAAGCAGCTGCACTTGACCAGGTCAGGAACACCATAAAAGGAGTTGGTTAAAGAGAACCTCAAAGATTGAATATTTTCACCGAAGTTGTTGCTTTCCAGTGTGTAATATTTATTAATATTCCATAAATGACGAGTTGACATCAGTAAAATTGATAACGCAAATCTTAACAGCGAAAATTTAAACTTAATATTAACAGCCCTTGCGTATAGGTGTTAAACACATGTAATCTAAAAATGCAAGGAAACCAAATTCACTTAAGGAAGTCATATCAACAAGTTACTTACGAATATCGATGAAATAGATGTTTTATAAAATCCGCAACCGCGTAAAACAATCATCTGCTAAATTAGATGTAAATTCTAATTAATTAGTCGTCTAATTAACAAAAATAGTCGGAACAAAATTCGACTCGTCTAACTTGATCAAAAGCAAAAAGCAAGATGGCCGTCTCACCGAGCGGTCACGGAAATCAAACGAAATATCGGTCGTTTACAAAATCTTATGTACACGGTGTTACAAAAGTTAAAGTTATTATCCGTAACGGATGTAAAAATTCGTTACACACCCTGCCTCAAACCTTCCACCGTAGTAAATTCTTTCGATTTCAAATTGCCCGTTCGTACATATTGCGGTGTCCAGCGGGTTATTACTGGTCAACTGCAATAATTTTTTTATATGATGGTTTATTGAATTGAATTTCATTTATTATTACTTTCTGCTTCAATTTCACCCTTGCTAGCTCTTTATTTAAATCACCTCGCATGAAATCTCTTTTCTTCAGTTAGTCGATTCTTCGATGACTTACCTTGGATTTCAACTTTTACCCTGTGAAGAAATTTCTGTTTCTTTGAATTTAAAAATCCCAGAATGAACATTTATGAATTAACAAAGTTCTTTATTATTTTTATTATAAACACAAGTTTTATGATCAATTAAAATTGACCCAAAGTTTATGAACATTTACTAAACCTACCCCAAATTGTTTTATTACCGACGTACTTTTTATTATTATTCGAACACGCGACACTTTATAAATTTACTAATTCTAGTGGGCGCTTACCCTTGAATATCCAACACGCCTCCTAGTGTTAACTTTATGATCCAGTGACTTCTTTTGTGCGTGTTCATGGTTCAACATAACCTTCGATTTTTAATTGATTTACTTTCTTTTCTTGTTCACCAAGAATCCAATTATATTGATCGGACTGCCCTATACGTTTTTCAAAACCAGCTCTTCCAAAATTCTTAAGGTAAGTGCTTGAATTATCTTCTATTTGCATTAATTATCTTTTATACACTTTACTTATCACCGTTTATTATTTTTTTCAGCTCTCAACACAATCTATATTGATTTTTATCATCAATCTATAAATTTTTACCAAGCACGAATTTTTACGTGCTATTCGTTTTGGCTATATTGTGAGAGGCCCTTATTTATTCAGCCGTTGCTAAGGTTATTTGAAAAAAAATCCAATTTCATTCAAACTTGATTTTTGTGGAATTTTTATATCACCTTTTTCTCATTGGTACGTATTGTTCGCACTTTTGATAAATCTTATCATTAATTTAAATGTCATTAGATTATTAATAAACTTTTTATTATTGTTTCAGTTGTTTGCCGATCGAACTTTCGTCTTTGCGTTAACCGATTGCCTGTACTTCTTCGGAAGCCTCGGAGTTATTGTACCGTTGCACTTTGCTGAACCGATTTAATAACCCACGTAAAATCTCTTTTTTGCACTACTTAATTAACATTTATTTTTATAAACAATTTCTTAACATCTAACATTTTATTAAATTAATTTGTGAACATGATTTCAATTATTATTATTTCATTCTTGGACCTTTTTATTCTCTTCCCTTTTATTTATTAATAACCGATTTTATTGTATTATTTTTGTGAGTCTTCCGTAACATCGAAGAACCTTCCAAATCGTAGAACAGTTTTCATGCGATTTGTAATAGTTTACTAGCATCCCTAATAATTACATTTGTATTGATGATTGAGTCATCGCAATATGTAGTTAGTTGTTTTCTTGTAGATGCTCTGTATTGCCTGGATCAAGTTATTTCTAACATTTCTTTGGATACTGGACATTTCTCCTGGATACTGAAACCTCTTCTGAAGCCACTTTGTGTTTTTTCTAATGTTGGCTCTATTATTTTCCGTAGTCTGGCTTCCAGTATTCCCTTGTAAACCTTGGCTGCCACACACAGCAGTGAAATACCTCTATAATTTTCGCATACTCTATTGTAGCCCTTTTTAAATATCGGCAGTATTATGGCGACCTACCAATCCTTCGATATTATACCTTGTTCTCATGCCAAATTTAAATGTTGTTTAGCTCTTTCAGTCCGTTTTGTCCCGCTGCTTTACCCAATTTCATTTTTCTTATTGTCATTATTGTTTCTTCCGATGTGATTCCGTCTGTCAATATTACCTCCTGTAGTTCGTGAGTGTTGTTTTCTTCTTTTTCCTTGTTGGTTTCCATGCATAACAGTTCTTTGAAGTATTCCTTCGATCTGCATATTATTTCCTTTTCTTGTATTATTTCGCCTTTACCATCCTTGATTTTGGTTCTCGTTTTTATTTTTTTCCAACTGTTTTCCAAACTCTTCCCATGTTTTCGTCTTTTCGTCAATTATTATTTGTTTAGTTTTGGTTCTTTGTTTTTTATATTCACCGTATATATCTTTTCCATTTAAGTTTTTTTTTCTTTATTTCTTCTCTTATCTCCTGACTCCACCATGCTGTCTGTTTCATGTTATTTCGTGTTCTACTCGTACCACACGCTTCCTTTGCCGCTGCCAACACTATTTCCTTGAATTTTCCCCATCTATATTCCAATCCTTTGTCCCCCTTTCCGTTACCTTTCTGCAGTTCTTCTTCCACAATCTTTCTATATTTAGATCTTATTTCTGTGTCTCTCAACTTGTAGTCTCTAACCACCTCTCTTGTTTCTACCTTCAGAGAGACCATCCGGCTTTCATGAAGACTGATTAAATGCTTCAATTCGTAATGATCCACGTCTATCAACTCGGGAATTGGGCAATACGATGAATTGCGACGCAAAGTTCAAAAGTTGGGTGTTTGGGTACCATACGTTTTGAGTGAAAACAACAAAAATCATAGTGCTTTTTCTTACTCGTCAACGTTTATCTCGTCAACAACATCGGCCGTTTTCATCACAAATTGTTATTCATAACGAAAAATGATACCTTTACATCAACATCAAAAGTATAAAGAAATGGCAGAGCCCTAACAAACATGCAAATCCTCATGCAAAAGCTGGTGCCCACCCACGCAAGGTAATGTTGTGCATCTGGTGGGATGAAGAAGGTGTCATCAGCTATGAATTGCTTCCGAGGAATGTAACCATCACTTCTGAAGTTTATTGTCTACAGCTGTGTCGCCTGGCAGCTGTAATTCAAGAAAAATGAACAAAAAAATAAAGTAGTAGTGAATTTATAATTCTACGAAGAATAGAACATAATTGTGAAACGATTGTTTGCTGTGTTTTTCCCATTTCATTAGTTTCGGGATTACACCTCGTATTAATTTTCGTGACGATAAGAGTGCGCCTTGAATTAATTTTTAAATTCCGCGCAACTAAATAATTTATAGATGATACCAGCAATAATTTGGATTACAGATACCATTTTAATAAAAGTCCGAATTAAATGTTAATTTAAATATTATTTTTAGTGATCCTTAAGTTCTTTATATCAGTAACCGACCATCTGGTAAATATGTATATTTTGGCTATGTATTTCTTTAATCTCTTATCATCGTTTTAGGCTTCACGTTGCGTTTGATTTTAAAGTAAAGTGCAACTTCGGGTACTAGCCCGAAATTTTAGTCCAGCTATTGACTAATGGACTGTATCCATTTTGGGTTATCGAGATTTCTTTATATTCAGCCTGAGTGTTGCTACGGGTTTGGAAATAGCATTGGAACCAATCTAACTAGTTTTTTGGTTATTCGAATCGTTTTGAAAATCCGAGTTGGTAAATCCGTGAGGGATTCTTACTTTGGACATAAACAAGATTTGGAAATTGGCAGATCATCGATATTTATAAGGTATGTAAATTTTTTTTAAGTAAAATTAAAACTTCGAACATTTGCGTTAGTTATCAACGCCATATCGTACTATAGATAACAAAAAAAGTTTTAATGCATTGTATATTTTTCCAACATCTTTAAAATTTGTTATTTCTACTATCCTTACTTAAGAAATTTAGATCAACAACCATAGTTAGCAATTTTATGGCTATTTATCATTTTTGTGTATTTGGATTTGTTAGAATTTTCTGCTTATCCGCACCCCTAATGAGAGGGTGCCTAACGAAAAGCAAAAAGATTCCTCCACGTGAAGAAGGATTCCTCACTTTTCAAACGTGGGTACCCTAGATGTTCCTGTAAGCTAGCTCTTTGATGTACTCGTCGGTATGCGAGGGCCGCAAGTCCAGGTCACAAGCTTATCCTGCAAGGCTATAAAGTAGTCCCCTCTCTCGAGGAAATAAAAGACGGTGTTGGATTTACTATGTTTAATATAACGTTTACTAAACAAAACAATACAAGACAGGTGACAGACAATGGCGTCGTGAACAATAATTCCCGGCTTCTGAAGGAAGCCGGCCAAGTTGATCTTCGGCGTGAAACAGTCGTCTCCCCGAGAATACCTCGTGAACGAGTAATTTACAAACTGTGTGCGTAACAAACTTGCACAACTATTACGTTACTAAATATTCGTAAATAATTAAATGGCAATCCCACCCAAAAGAATACAAAATTTGTCTCACCTAGACGTCCGGTGAGTTACACAATATTGGAGACAGCAACTGCAACCTTCAGGCGGACTGCCTACGAATTCGATCTTGAACTCCCTCACTCAGCTTCCCCAGGAAGTACGACTGCACACCTCTCGGTTGACGATGCCTCAGCGACCCCAATCTGGCGCAGGAACACTGGACTAGACTGGTATTCCAACAGAATTACAACGCTTCCGATGGCTTCTCGTCGACGGAAAATTCTAATGTCGTGGTTCAACAACAACCATAAATCGGACAGCACAAAAACGGACGGACTTGACGACGTAAAATGACTCTCGGAATGATAGAATGATTAAAGCTGGCTGATAGTAAAAGCGGTCGGTGACCCTCAGAGTGTTGACATAAAATACTTCAATCAATATCCCATAGAGGGCGTCTGACGTCGCGCGCGCAACAAGCTATAATCAGCGAGCAGATATAAGATGGCGATCCCCGGACACGAGGGAGATAAAGAAAAAATGTGCACCCACTTCTGTAAACGCAGAGAACAGGCTTAATCCTACCTCCAACGCACCGGCGAATCTTTAGTACAAAGATGGTATAATATTCTAATGCCTAAGGCAATTAAATTATTCACTATAAGCACGCGCGACTAGACGACACTCTCACACGGTTTCCAAACCAAAAGTGACTCTTAGCGCCGCATCCTGCGGCAAGAATACCAACTTCCCGAAGGAAGTGTCTCCACTCCCATCTAAATTATTTCAAATATAAATGGAAGTGGTCGATGTGAAAAATAATTTGTTAAGGTTGATATGTGACGATCTCAAAGCCACAAAATCGTCACAGATTCCAAAATGTGCTTGCTGTAATAAATTTGCAAGTAAAGCAATCTTCGAAAACGTACAGAATGACTCTCGTGGACGTGGACATAGTAAGCGCGAAGAATAGGAGTATCGGCCACAGACATGTTCAAAATAAAATTACGATGGACGATTTGTCCAACGAACTTAAGAATAAGCTCCTTCCAGGTTTAAAAGATGGAGGCTCAGCTCATGAGCGCCTAGAAGCAATAAATACTTTTAAAGCTATCTCAATCTCTATCATAACTAGAGCGATTGGTTTCGGAAAGCGACACATATTCAACTACCGAAAGTTATAAAAATGCAAGTGCACAACCTTAAATGGCTACATTAATTTGACTTTCTTCCTTAGCGCTCCAATCATCTTTACCGTACGTCTACAGAGTTAATAAAATCCACTTTTCTTCGGTTTCACTGTTTGGTATGAATTTATTTCGTTTCTATAATTGATTTCAATGTTTGGTTTCCTACTTCGGAAGATTCCTTTTCGATATGTTTCGTCTTTTACACCTTCTATACTTTTTTGTTTCAATTCTACTTAAATATGAATTCTCGAAAGGGAGCGCTTCGAACTACTGATTAAATATCTCTATTTAATACCCGACCCATCTACAGACCATCATGGATTCAATACCAGACTCTTTCCCATGTTCTGGCGATTTCAAGTGCTTTTAAGGAAATTACGAATTCTTGTTTATAGTACTACATATTGATTGACATTGTTTCTGTTCATTATCGTTGCTCCGAACGGGAATTGAAGATTTGTTATTACCATCATCTTTGAAGGAATAATACAAATGAGTCCTGTTCCGAAAAAATGGTGAAATAGAGCAATAATCTTCTTCTTTCGGCTTTACATTCCCAGGGGGAATTTCGCCACATTTTCCAATGTTTTCAGATCCTGTTTGTTGGGGTGGATCAGTCCCCATATTCTCTTTTTTTACATCAATTTATCTTTTTATATTCTTTCATCTGTCCTTGCATCTTCCACTACCCTTTTCCATGCTTTTCTGTCCATCAATTTACTCATCCAGTCACTCAGGTCCATTCGCTTCAGATCCTCAATCGCATCCTCTCTCCATCTTTTCCTCGGTCGCCCTCTCGGTCTGTTCACGTCGGGCTTCCACCTCATTGCTTTTGCAATTGCTCTCTCCTCTTGTGCTCTCTCCACGTGTCCCAGCCATCCCAGTCTTAGGGCTTTCACGTGTCTGACTATATCAGCTTCTCGTATTTCTCTTGTTAACTCTGCATTAGTTCTTCTTCTATATTGCTCTTCTCTCATTTTCACGGGGCCCATTATCCTTCTCAATATCCTTCTCTCAAACACTCTAAGACTTTCCTCCTCCGCCTCTGTCAGGCAGAGTAGTTCCAGTCCATACGTCGCTACAGGTCTAATCAATGTTCTATAAATCTTGATCTTTGTGTTTCGTCCTATGTTCTTGTCCTTCAATAGGTTTTGGTTGCTGTAATAAGTTCTATTGCCTGCTTTCACTCTGTCTTTTATTATTTCTCCTCTTTCACTCTTGTCACTTATCTGTATACCGAGGTATTTAAATTTTTTGACTTCTTCAAACTCGTATTCCATGATTCTTGTCATTTTTATATCTTCCCTTCTCTTTCTGCTGCATCGCATGATTTTTGTCTTGCCTTCATTGACCAGCAATCCCGCTTTGCGGGCTTCTCTTTCCATATTTTTGAAAGCTTCTACTAGTGCGTTGTGTGTTCTAGCCATGATGATCACGTCATCGGCATACGCCACTATCTGTATTTCGTTTCTCATTATTTCTCCGTTACATTTTGCTCTTCTCATCACTCCTTCCAGTAATATGTTAAACAGGGTGGACGACAGCGCATCTCCCTGTCTCACTCCACTGTTAAATTCAAATTCTTCCGTGTTGCCCACTCTTGTTTTCACTATTGCAGTTGTTCTGTTTATAGTCATCTGTACTAGACGTATTAGTTTTTTTGGGATTCTTCATATTTCCATTTCTTTCTTGAGTTGGTCTCTATTTACTCGATCGAAGGCCTGTTTGAAATCAATGAACAAAGCTTCAATGTTTATATCATACTCGTGTGCCTTTTCCATAATTTGCGTTACTATGAATAGAGCATCGGTCGTTGATCTTCCGGGTCTGAAACCTTGTTGGTAGTCTCCTATTTCTTTTTCCGTGTATTTTTGCAATCTTACATGTATCAATCTTGTTAATATTTTATATGCATTATTAAGCAGCGATATTCCTCTGTAATTTTGACAATCTCTATTGTCTCCTTTCTTATAGATCGGGATCAGACCCGCTTCTCTCCATTGGTCTGGCATCTTCTCATCTCTCCATACTTTTACTATCAATTCGTATATCTTTCTCATTATAACTTCGCCTCCTTTCTTTATCAGTTCCGTGTTTATGTTATCGGTTCCTGGGGCTTTGTTGTTTTTCATTTTCATTACTGTTTCATAGTATTCTTGGTAGTCTGGTTCGTTTTCCATTTCCAATTCCTCTCGTTCTTCCGTTATCTCATCTTCAATTTCTCTTTCTTCTGAATTTGAGTTGATATTCAGTAATTCTTTGAAGTGTTCCATCCATCTATTTTTTATTTCGTGTTCTTCGTATTTTACTTCCCCATTCTTGTTTCTTAATCCTCTTACTTCACTTTGTATTTTTATTCTTTGGTTTTTTATTTTTCTGTATAGTTCTCGCGGATTTCTGTGGTTCTCCTCAATCTCTTTCATCTCGTTCTCTAACCATTGTCTCTTCTTTTTTTTGCATAGTTTTACTGTGTTTCTTATTATTTCTCTGTATTTTTCCTTATCTACTTCGCTTTACGTTCGCATCCATTTGATCTTTGCCTTTCTTTTCCTTTCTATTTCCTCACTGCATTCTTCATCAAACCATTCCTTTTTCCTTTCTGTTCTCTTCGTTCCTATCGCTATCTCTGCTGCTTTTGTGATGCTTTCTCTTATGTTTGTCCATTCTTCATTTATTTCTTCCTTTTTCTCTTTGTTGTCCAGTTGTTTTTGCAATTCTTGTATATCAGTTGTGATCTGTGTCGGTGCTTGTACCTCTGTACGATCTTGCGTCGCATACTTTAAAAGTTCTTCTCTTGGACACCATTATATGGTCTATCTGGTTTCCTTTATTTGTGCCTGGTATTATCCAGGTCTCTTTATGTTCATTTTTGTGTCTAAAGTCCGTTGTTACTATTCTCATGTTGCATATCTCTGCTAGGTTACTCATTATTTCCCCGTTTTCATTCGTCACTTCATGGATTGTGTTTTTTCCCGCTACGTTTTTGTTATATTCTTCTCTTCCGATTTGCGCGTTGAAGTCGCCCAAAATCACCAGGTCATCTTTTCTTGGTATCTTCTCATATAGCTTTTCTATTTCCTCGTATGTCTCTATCTTTTTTTCTATATCAGCTTCCTCCGTTGGTGCATACACGTTCACAATTGACAGAGTCTTCTCTTTTTCCTTTATTCTGATATATGCTATTCTTCCATTCACTGGCTGGAAGTCTATTATGTGTTTTGCTTTGCTCTTTTCAATTATAAAGGCTACTCCGTTTTTGCCTTGTTCTTCTTCTCCGGAGTACAATAGTGTGGGTTCTCTCATTTTTATCTCTCCACTCCCCTTCCATCTTATTTCCTGTATAGCTGCTATTCCCACTCTGTATGTCACCAGGTCGTTTGCTATTTCGTTCATCTTTCCTGGGCGTAGCATCGTTCTTATATTCCATGTCGCTATTCTTTCTTTTTGTTTCCTCTTCTTCTTATTATTTTCCTTTCTTTCGCTCTTTTCTCGGTATCGCTTATCCCCTTCTCTTTCTCTTTTACTTCGCGGTTCCTTCTTTTTTGACTCATCATTCAGACCAAATGACACTGCATGAGTCGGGGCAGTATCATTTCTTCTTTTCGCTCTTTTCATTACCTTACTCGTTTTACCATGTCCTCGCCTGTTCGTCGTCGATTCATCATGCAGTTCATTTCTGTTCAGTTTTTTGTACCAGGGTCTGGCGCATCCGTTTTCTTTTCGATCAGTTTTCTGCATTGCTGATCCCAGATTACAACCTTTCCCGTCATGACGAGTTTCAGGTGTCCCATCTTTGCTCTATTACCCTTTTCTCTCTCCTGTCTTGCCCTTTCTCTGATTTCCTTCATTATGCTTCTCTCCTTTGTTGTAAGATCACTGTCCATGTATATTTCGCTTCCCGTCAGCTTAAACTTGTTCTTCAGTATTTTCATTTTGTCCTCCCATTTAATCAGTTCAAAGATACATCGCTTCTCGCCCACTTTATACGCTGTACCTATTTCTACATCTGCTCCCATTTTTTCCGATACGATGTTCTTTATTGCCTCCTTTAATTTCTGGGGGTCCTCCTCGTTGATTTTTATTCCGCTCATTACAATATTGTTACGTATTTTCTGTTTTTCTAGTTTTTCCAGTTTGTCTTCGAGTTCTGCGCTTCTTGTTTCCAGTCTTCCGATTTTTTCTTCCAGCTTCTTTGTAGTATCTATTTTTTCAGCCTTCATTGTTATGACTTCCTTATCGGTCTGTTCCGCTTTCGATTTGACCTCCGTAACTTCTTTTTTTAGGTCGCTCATATCATGTTTTATTTCATTGATGCTACTTTTGATCTCGGTCATGAAGCTCGCCATCATTTTTGTGAGGTGGTCTATTTTATCTTCCATCCTGGAGTTTTCTTTGCGCTTTTTTTCCTCTCTATACGGTTTCCTGGTATCGGTACCACTGTAGTCTTTTCCCTCGCTTTCGCTGCAGTTTGACTCGGTTGCTTGTGCATTTGGCGATCTTCCCGTTTTTTTGCTACGTCGGAATATATCATACGAGGCTAATCTCTTCTTCCTACACTCATCCGTGGTTGAGCCGTCGCTATGTTCAACACCCTGTCCTGTACCTGCTTGATTTTCATTTGTAGACATTCTGCACTTAAATGGTTTTTCACTTTGTATAAATGTAAATGGGCAGAAAAACCTAGTTTTGGACACTGTGTCTAACTACTTAATTTGAATTTGAGTTCTATATTCTACGTCCCTCGTGCGCACAGCGTAAGCGTCCGGTTCAACACCTCGTAAACACTTACACTACAACTGGACGTTATTCGAGGTTACTCGCCTTTTCAAGTCCTTGTTCCTTTACACTTCTTTGGTTGGTACTAAATGGTTCCACCGAAAGTTACAATCAAATCTAACCTCACTAATTCCACGTTTTATTTCAAAAGATCGCTCTTTGTTCAGCCTCTTCGACACCAATTCCCCGTCCGTCCACTCTTCCTTCACCTTCTCGAAATATCGCTTCAGATTCTCTAAAATTTCGCTACCAAACACCAAAATCTCTTTAATCCACAATACACGGCATACAGGTCCGTACTCGCCCAATTATCCGAACCACCAGAGCAATAATAATACCTTGTCATAAATTTATATTTTATTGAAAAAATAATAATAATTTCCAGGGAACAAAGTCGAAAAATTGGCTTAAGTATGCAAACTTCCGGGCAAGCTGAATTTTGCCCTCCCCCCTCCAAAGTCCCATAAAATCCCACGCCGGCGTCCCCCGGAATTGGAGGTTGTAGCTCCCCTATCACGATTTTTTGGAAATCGTGATCTCGTTTACTGGTAATACAGAATTACCAGCCCAATTTACTATTACAGAAATTTTGAAGAATTTAATTGTGATTAAAGGTAATAAAAGTTATTTATTAAAAAATTTATTTATTCACCAATGTTCCCAAGATCTTCAACATTACTAACTTTCAATTCTTGCCAAAACTGTCTTATATTCTATGGCATAAATGGGCAAAGTGTATGAATAATGTCGTTTTTTTGTCGAGCGGTACCCCTCTGCCTCAATCTGTTCTTGGTAAAATCTAGATAATTTCCAAGCTCATTTTCTACGAAAGAATCTGTTAAAACCACTTCTGCAGGTTTTTCTTGAGAATTTAAATTATCGTCTCTAAACAAATCACGTCCAAATAAGCATTAATATTAAGGATATCGGGTTTGTGGACAAAATCTTAATCAAAAAAACGTTTTTATCATTGACGTTTCGGCCTCAGAATGAAGGCCATCTACGGAACTGAAATTTATTAAGTAAGAATACATGGCTGCAAAGTCAGTAATCACATACCTCAAAAACAAGAGATGTAAAATGTTTACTGTGCTGTAACGATTCTTTAGGTCGTTAAAATTGCCTTTTTGGGTAGCCAGGGTTTTTAGGACGTCGTGTCGATTTTTACACTTACTTCTTTAAAACTCAGGCGCCAAAAGTTTTTTTATAGGTAAAACTTTAAACTAATAATAAAACAATGAGTTGTTTTCGGAAACTTTAACATAGGATTTATTAAATGAATTATATACAATATAATTTACTTTAAAGAAAATGGTTTTCACAATTTAATTACTTTATTCTGAAATTAACATAGTACGCCACTGGAGATTTTTATGTACATACAAACAACATAACCTTAATAATGTTGACAGTTTAATAATGAATTTAGATTAATTAGTTTGCTATTGTGAGAACAAAACAAAACAGTTTTACTTTAATCGGAGTTTATTTGACGGCCGAATCTGTTTCAAGCTACTGAAGATTCGGTAAAAAGATCAATCGGGAAAATCAATACAAGTGAGTTTTCTTACTCGGAACTTTGGAAGTTTACGTACGGTGGAAGTCAATAAATTGACTTCGGAAGCAAATTAGATTTGCTATCACAGGTAAATATTAATTCTTGATGAGAACTAATTATTCAACAGGATGTTTTCCGTAGATGGATATGAATGTCTAGAATCGTAAACAATCACTTGGACGGGGGCTTACTAACGTCTAGAAACTTAAACGAAAGCCAGGATCGGAAAATCGAGTATGCTTGTCTAGAGTCGTAAACAAACACGTGATGGAATTTTACTAACGTCTAGAGACATAAACGAAAGCGGAGGATTCGGAATGTCGAGTGCACTGTCTAGAAACATAAACAACGCATCGGCCGGAAAGGTGATCTCGAGTCGGATATTTTCGGACGGATATCTAACTTAAGACAATTTCAACAACATTTTAATGACCCTTCTTGTAGAAAGAGCGAAGATTTCGGAAATCTAGTATTTCACCAACTGCCTCTGTATATTTAATTGTAAAACACAACTGCATGTCTTGCTTATCAAATTCTCAGTGTAGCAAACTGTAATTTTCAAAAACGCCTGGGGCGGTATGCAACCAATCGTGCATTATGTTTAATGATATTTTAAAAATACAATGATTTTAAAAATGAATTTAAGTTAAAACATAATATATCTTTACAGTGCATCGAGGTGATCCGATTAGAGTTATAAACAGACGGGTCTACAAATATTTGGTGGCGTACATTCGAAACATTACTCAACAAGAGCAGTAGTCAGTATCAATAAAAATAATACTATAGACATCTAACGTGTAAAATAATTTGGATATAACAACAATAAATAATTTTATTAACACGAATAAAACTCAACCGATAAAACCACTGATAACGTTGACATGGTTTGTATACAACCAATCGCACACCACGCCTTTGCAAAATTCAAATTTCCCGCAACACTAAGCAAGAATCCACCAACACATGAAGGCGTACCACTTTAAATTGTCACCAACTAATGTCAACAAGACGGTATGTAAACAATAAAATTGCTCACTTCGCAAACGTCAAAACTAAGAAAGAAGCTGGCCAATTCATAATGTGTCTCAATCCAGGCACCATTTATTATGTCATCCGAGGCAAAATCATAATCTAGGTGATATCGCTGATGCTTTCCACGAATCATCTTAAAATGTTCTTGTATCCATCGTTAACGTTGTTAAAATCTGTTATTTTATTTATATTATTTTCAGTAGTACTGATGTGTGCTGCCTCGAGAAACAACCTTGTACGCCAGTTTCTCTCTATGTCTAGTACCTCACACCCCTGTGCTGGCCCAATCTCTTCCCCAACAACTGCTTCGTTTGCCCCACATACAAAACGTTGCACTGGCATTTGACTATATATTGCTATGAAGGCCTTTGCCTCACCGGAGCTAAACGTTTTTATGTAGATGTTGTGTACGAGTGTACGTAAATGTACCTCGTCAATAAAAATGATTGTAAAATTATTTGATAAATTGCAATAAAATAAATTTTCACCACGGCTTTGACTATTTCGGAGAGCACTGACTTACCTAATCTCAAGTTGGGCTCTTTCCTTGACCAAGTCGTGATACTGAAATACAAATTACTGGTCGTCGGAAAATAAGGTTGCAAAAACAAATTATGCTCCGTTTTCAAAGGAATATTAATTTTATTATAAATTGTGCAAAGAAAATAGAAAAATGAATCGAAATTCTTAAATTTACTGACAAAATCTTAAAATTAAAACTTTAAACGAGCTAACGCACGCGTATTCCAGTTACCAAAAATTTTCACTAATTTTTATTAATTAACTTTTAATGTGAAATTACCTTAATCAATGTAGGGAATTTCTTGTCACCAGTTTCTAACAGCATACAATAGGATAGTTTTGCTTGGTTGATGACCTTCGGTTACTGATAATCATGCAGATAAGTTTGCTTGTGCAGTGTCGAACCACGTGTTATACAGAACCAAATTTCTTTTTAAAATAAACACAATCACTTGTTAAATTCAACGAAATTGACTTTTTAGATACGTAAGTATTTTTGCTTTTATGATATTTACTCTTTTCTTACGATTTTAAAACAATTTTCTCACTATTTTTTTGATTTTTAGGAGAGGCTATATTTTCACCACCGTTAAATTTTATTAAGAAATCAACAACCACCTTTCAATTGTTTTTACCATAGCTACTTCTATTTTCCAAGGCACTTCTGATTTTCTTTTATTGGTAGATGTAAAATCGATATATTTTGACGTTATAATTTCCAGGTTCGTACTTAGCCCAAAATAATTGTAAAATTTTTAATAAAATTTTTATGTTTCAGATTCAATTGAATTAAAGTTCTTGTATCTTTGTCGATCTTCCAGTAACTTTCGAAGAAGATGTTGTTCTCGTTCGTGGTACATTGAGTTACGAAGCACTTTTAACACATGTAAAATTTTGTTATTTTAAAAGTTTTACGTTTAAACATATTTTTATAACTAATACTTTGAACAATTAATTTTTGATTTCAAATAACATTTCTTATAACTACTTAAATTAATTTACAATTTTAACAAACCTTTATTTTATAAAAAGAATTAAAACGTTGCATTTGAATTTATTTTTGTTATTACGTTCTGTGAACTCTTTTCTTCATTTAAATTTATGACGTTAAAACAAATCTTTGGTGTCAGATGAAACCTTTACTTTCGAACAAATAAGCCATGTGCTATCTTTATTGATAAATTAAAACTTTGAATCAAAACGTGATCATTTCTATTGACGTGGTAGTGGTACATTGCATTTTACCCCCTGTTAATTAAAATTTATCCGAAAACATCTATTTTTGTGGTAAATTTCTTAATTAACACACGTGCGTTTATTCTTTTTTCTATATAAAACATAATAAATTAAATTTATAATATGACGTTATTTAACTAGCATCTCAAATTGAATTAAATCAAAAAAAATGCTCAAAAAAAATTAACCAAGTAAATTAAATTAACTGTTCAAAAAAAAAACTTAACTAACTAATTCAACAAAACTAACTAATCCTATTCAACTAATTAAATTATCAAAAAAAAAATTATTTTACAAATTAACTAAACTTAGTGAATCTGACCAAGATTAAATCTTAATTGTTCCTACCCCTACGTTTGTGAATGCTTGTCGTTTTAACTTTTATTTGAGTTAAATTTTAATTACTTGTTCATTTAATCTGTTATTAATTATTTATTCTTTATTTTATTAATTCTAACTGTCTTTATTTAAGTAGCCTTTTAATTTATTTTCCTTCTACTCATATTTTGTGACTTAAATTTTCTTTTCTCGTCTTCCCTTTATTAATCGGTTTTGTTTTCTAATTACCTTTGGTATCCCCTTTTAATACTTTATCGCAATATTTCCATTATTCTATATCATCATCATAATTCATGTTCATTTTCCCCCCCTAATATCTCATAATCTTTATTCATAAATTCTTCTCGTCAATATTCCCTCATAATAACAACTCATAATAATTCTACATATTTCAATATACAATATTTTATTTTGGATACCAATTTTATATAAAAAAAAACCCCTTCATTTTATCTCAATCCGTTATTTTCTATTTCTTTTTAAATTATTCTTTGTCACCTAATACTTTCCCTACTTATTCTGATTTACCTAAACAAATTTTCATACCCGCATTTTAAATTAATACTCAAATGAATCAAATTATCAACTATTTCCTTTCATAAATTTACTATTTATTAAAACGTAGCATTTTCTTCTTAAATGTTCTTCCATCTTGGTCCACTTTATAGTTTTCTTCTTGTTTTAATAGCTTTAATCTAATTTACATTGCTATTTTATTTATTATGTCCTTGTTCCATTTCTTAAAGTTATATTTACATATTGTTTTTCCGGTGTTTGTCATTTTCCATTTCTTGCTATTTCTTGAGCGGTCAAATTTTTTTTTTTTTTTTAAGTTGTTAATATTTTTATTTCTTTTTAAGTTTCGCTATGGTCGTTTTCAACCATAATAGTCCCATCGTCCCATCGATAAATCATGTCGATGTGGAATCGACCTCTTATTAAATCCGAATTGGGATGCCTTATTTGGTAAGTACATTCGCCTACTTTTTCATCTATAATGAAAGGTCCTTCGTAGGGGAGTTGAAGTTTCTGGCACTCATTGTGCTCTCTTCGTCCTAATCGTAACTTTTTAACAATTACCCATTCTCCAATTTCAAAATTGCATTTTTTCTTAATTTTCTTATTCATTTTTCTTGTGTATTTTTGACTTCTTTTCTTGAGTCTCTTTCTAACTTCGTCAAGTATTTCATTGTGTTCTTTTTCAGATTGATTATACACCCATGGTCGTTCCGGTTGCTGATTTAACATGAGGAAATGTGGCGTTCTTTCCGTAGCTATACTTGGGGTATGATTAATGAAGTTTTCTACTATTTCGAGTTTACTATGCCATGAAGTTTGATCATCGTGTACCAGGAGTCTGAGGAATTTAATCGTCTCTTGGACATACCTCTCACAGATGTTTCCTTGTGGATGTCGTATGGAACAATACGTGACTTTCACACCACGTTCTTCCCAATGCTGTCTAAAACGTTGGTTATCGAAGTAAGTTGCATTATCAACTAAAATTCTTTTTGGCTTAATGATTTCGTTACAGAAACGATCCAGTAGTTCCAGCGAAATGTCCGTTGTACATGATACCGTTGGATATAATTGGACGAATTTTGTGAAAGCATCAACTACGACGAAGATGTTATGAAACTCACTACTGGCTATTAAATTACCAATATAATCAACTGCAACTAACTCCCCAGGTTGTTCTAGTTTTAAGCTTTGCACGATATTTTGATTATGAAAATTATTAAATTTACCCATTTGACATAAAGTACATTGGTTGATGGTACATTTTATAATTTTTAAATCTTTATGGCAGAAGTAATTTTCTCTGAACATAAGCCATGTTTTCTTGATCCCAGCGTGTCCAAATTTTAAATGTAACGCGTTTGTAATCTTTATTGTGGTAGGTTCATCTACCACATATAATTCTAAATTTCTCAAAGTTTTTATGATTACGTTATCTTTATATTTAAATGAATTTGTATTTTCTTGATCGTTATTATCTAATTTAAATTTTAAGCTATCAAAACATTCATTTTCCTGAGCTAGTAAAACATCCTGACGTGTAAACGGAATTTCGTCATCAACCAGTTGGTTTAATGCAATTAAAATTTCTTTCGGCTTATTTACCGGGTTATCTTTTCTACTAAGCGCGTCTGCAATAATATTATTTTTGCCTTTAATGTGCACGATGTCGAATGAGTACTCCATAATGAGCAAACTCCACCGATAAATTCTATTATTCGTGAATTTTGTACGCATTAAAAACGTTAACGCGGAGTGGTCTGTGTGAATTTCAAAACGGTTGCCAATTAAATAAAATTTTAATTTTGTGAGCGCAAACACGATAGCTAACATTTCTTTTTCCGAAGTGGAATAATTAAGTTCAGATTTCTTTAGAGTTCGTGAAACAAAACTTATCGGTTCTTCCTCCCCATTACGCATTTGTATTAAAGCGCCTCCTACCGCAAAATGGCTTGCGTCTGTCTTTAGTATAAACTTTTCCTTGAAATCAGGATGTAGTAATTTGACGTTCTCATATAGCGTATTTTTCATTTGCTCAAAGGCTTTCTGTTTGTCATCGTCCCATTTCCACCTTACCGATTTTCTCAGTAGCTCAAGTAGTGGAACTGTTAAATTTGAATAATTAGGTACGAACCTTTTATAATAATTCATTAACCCTAAAAATGATCTTAATGACTTTAAGTTAAATGGTCTACGGTAATTCTTGATTTCGATTATTTTCCCATCGTCTATCTTAATACCCTCGTTTGAAATTATGTAACCCAAATATTGAACTCGCGTCTTGTAGAACTCACATTTTTCTATGTTGAGCTTCAAGTCTGCGTCATTTAATGCTTTTAAAACTTTATCTAAGTGAACTTTATGAATTTCTTCATTTTCGCTGAAGATTATTATGTCATCAACATAGTGTGCACAAAAATGACTAAATTGATTGAGAATGACTTGTAATGCACCGATGAGTGCCGCGCTGCTAGTGGATAATCCAAATGGAACAACTCTAAAGATATACGTGTTACCATCTACGCTAAAACCTGTGTATTGTTGTGAGTCTTCATGCAATTTAATTAGCCAAAACGAATTTCTTAAGTCGAGTTTACTAAAGGTTTTTGATGATCCCAATTTTGATAATAATGACTCCATAGTTTCCGGACTCTCGAACTGGGGTTTTGTGACTGCGTTTAACCCCCTCGCGTCTAAACATAATCTTAAACTCCCGTCTTTCTTTTTAACAATAACGAGTGGGTTTAAATAAGCTGTCGGAGATTTTACTATGATGCCGTCATTTAGCATCTTTTGAATTTCTAATTGCACCTGGTGTTTGTAACATTGCGGGATAGGGTAAGTCTTACAGCGGAATAGCTTGTCCTTGATAATTTGCAGCTTGTGCACGTAATTTTTCGCGGTACCCGACTCTTGATTTATCAATGCATCGTATTTCATGAATAATTTTATGACGTCGTGGGTGTAATCATTTGGACAATCTAACTTTATGTTTTTCAAATCCCCTTTGTTTTTATTTATTAACTGTGTATCCCAATTAACATTTCTTAAACCTTCTTCCCTGTCATAATTAACATAATTAACATTGTATTCCCCTTCTATTGAATTTTCTACTAACATTTCCGGTTCATTCCCATCAGTGATTTGATTACCTAAATTGTTTGTCCAAGTGATCTCTTTGTTTAATATTTTTACTACCTTCCGTTCTGCATCAATGATCATATTAAATTTATTAATTAAGTCGATTCCGAGTATGCATTGCATGGATAAATTTTTAATAATTAAAATCGATTCTTTTATGATTACATCCCCTATTTTAATTGTCGCGAGCACGCTTTCGTTCGCAGACGAGAACTTTTTCTGGTTTGGCGTTACCAAATTTATTACCTTTGTTTTTAAAATTGAATCTTTAAAATTTTCTTGATTTTTCGAAATTACCCCCTGATTTATTAATGAAATTTATGCCCCTGTATCTATTAAACAATTTACCTGAACGTTATTAATATTTGCCATAATGTATGGCAACAAATCAAATTTATTTTCATTATTTAACCCCCCCGTCTTTTCGATACTGATAAACTCTTTGGGATGCTGATAAGAGCTTATTTGCATATTCATTGGCACGCCGTTTATTGAAAATCCTGTGGAGAAGATGCTTCTTCTTCCACAGCAGGTGTCCTATTTATCGTAACACTATTAATCGGTCGGTTTTCTGTATTGGCTGACGTTCGGTTTGGATAACGTTCGTCACCCCCTTGTTGGTTGTCCCGATCGTTCGTGCGATGGTCATAACTACGCCAATTTGACTCAAATCTACCTCCTCTCTGGAAACGTCCACGATAACCCTGATTATAATTTCTATTATTTCCGTAATAGTTACCTCGACCAAAATTACCTCTGTTAGAGTTGTATCCCGCATTGCGATCGTCCTGACTATCGCGATTGTTTGTATTGAAGTTATTATTAGCGCCCCTGCGGTTGTCAAAATTATTGTACCCCGTATGATTATTATTATTTTGATTGTAATTTCCCGATCTTTCATACCGGTTGTACCTGTTGTCCCGATTATAGCGGTTGTCATTCCCATTATTGTAGTGAGTACGCTGGTTATTTGAGTCGTGTTGCCCCCCTGAATAATTATTGAAATTTCTAGTCGCATTATTATAACTTGGCCTATTGGCTCTTTCGTCCATGTTAACCGCATCTGTTCTCCTTAACAATTTTGATAATTCTGATATCGTGTTAATATTTTCGAGAGCTACCCGGTTAATTATGTCTTGGCAAAAATGATTAGATAAGTGTTCAACGATTTCTTCCTCGGAGACTTCCGGTTCAAGTTGCGTTACCTCGTTAATGATGTTTTCCGCGTAATCATTGCGGCGACCGTACCCTTTAAATTTGCCGTTCATTAACTCGTTGCGTATTCGCCCCTGAGCTTGCTTGTCCCAATAACGATCTAGAAATAGTCTTTCGAAACCGACAAAATCTTCAAATTTATCTTGCACGCACCCGAACCACTTTTTAGCATTGCCACCCATCATTGAGCAGATGCAATTTTTAAATTTGTTCACATCGCGGATGTGACTTGTGCTGCGATTCGCGTATTTGATGAATTGTTTAGGGTTGAAGTCCCCTTTTTCGTAGAACTTTATTGCTTGCCCGTTGTTTGTCGGCCACGTAATGTCTTGTAGAGCCGATAAAGTTATAGAACCGTTTGTGCTTTCACATTTTATTTTTACGTTTTCTTCCATTAGTTTTAGTTTTTCACCCTGATCATTTAATTTTAGGTCAACCCGATTTTCTAATTTACACACTTCTTGGCTTATATCCGTTTTTGACTTTACAATTTGTTCTTCCAAAATTTGTCGTGTTTGTATAATTTTATTATTGATCGTAATTGCTGGCATCATTTGACCACTAATTTCCGATACCTTTTCATTTAAATTTTCGACATCCTTTTCTACACTGATTACGTGTGAATTTGTTTTTCCAATTTCCTCGGAAAACTTAGATCCAATTTCTTGTTTGAATTTTTGTATATTCATGTTAAGTTCTTGTTTGGTGTCTTCCGCATTTTTAATTATTAAATCTATTTTCTCGTTCAAATCATTTCTGGTGTCTTCTGTCCTTTGTATAATTAATTCTAATTTCTGGTCATTCTTAATTGATCTTTCTTCTGCTTTCTTGTCATTTTTGATCCATCTTTCTTCTGCTTTCTTTTCCTTTTCGAGTGCTTGTTCTTCTGCTTTCTTTGCATTTAGGAGATCTCTTTTATTGAAGAATTCCATCATCTTTTGCAATTCAGATAGGTTTTCTACCTTAGGCGTCTCGTCAATCTTCGTTTCTACCGAACCTTCACTGTCCGCTTTCTCTTCTCCTTCAGTTATCGACATAAACGCTTCTTCCAACACGTCTTCTTCCTTTTCCGTTTCTACCTCTCCTACTTCCGGATTGTTCTTTTCATACCTCAACGTCCTATCAGATTTTTCTGCCATCTTGATTTATGTTCTCAATATTTATTCAAATTAATTTTAAGAAAGTAGTTATTAAGTAAATTATGATGTATTTTTAATTTTAGCAATAAGAATATTTTTAATTTTAGTTTTAAGAGAATTTTTAGTTTTAATGTTATCGTTATGAATAATTTTAATGAAATTTCTCGTTGTAATTAACCTATCTAGTAATTTAATTACGATAACCTAACTTTGTTTGTGGTTCGAGGTTACTCGAGTTTATTCGAGCCTCACGTTGTGACGCCAAAAAGTGCTATGTACTGACGTTAGCCTCACGTTGGGCTAGCCAAAAAGTGCTATGAAGGCCTTTGCCTCACCGGAGCTAAACGTTTTTATGTAGATGTTGTGTACGAGTGTACGTAAATGTACCTCGTCAATAAAAATGATTGTAAAATTATTTGATAAATTGCAATAAAATAAATTTTCACCTCGGCTTTGACTATTTCGGAGAGCACTGACTTACCTAATCTCAAGTTGGGCTCTTTCCTTGACCAAGTCGTGATACTGAAATACAAATTACTGGTCGTCGGAAAATAAGGTTGCAAAAACAAATTATGCTCCGTTTTCAAAGGAATATTAATTTTATTATAAATTGTGCAAAGAAAATAGAAAAATGAATCGAAATTCTTAAATTTACTGACAAAATCTTAAAATTAAAACTTTAAACGAGCTAACGCACGCGTATTCCAGTTACCAAAAATTTTCACTAATTTTTATTAATTAACTTTTAATGTGAAATTACCTTAATCAATGTAGGGAATTTCTTGTCACCAGTTTCTAACAGCATACAATAGGATAGTTTTGCTTGGTTGATGACCTTCGGTTACTGATAATCATGCAGATAAGTTTGCTTGTGCAGTGTCGAACCACGTGTTATACAGAACCAAATTTCTTTTTAAAATAAACACAATCACTTGTTAAATTCAACGAAATTGACTTTTTAGATACGTAAGTATTTTTGCTTTTATGATATTTACTCTTTTCTTACGATTTTAAAACAATTTTCTCACTATTTATTTGATTTTTAGGAGAGGCTATATTTTCACCACCGTTAAATTTTATTAAGAAATCAACAACCACCTTTCAATTGTTTTTACCATAGCTACTTCTATTTTCCAAGGCACTTCTGATTTTCTTTTATTGGTAGATGTAAAATCGATATATTTTGACGTTATAATTTCCAGGTTCGTACTTAGCCCAAAATAATTGTAAAATTTTTAATAAAATTTTTATGTTTCAGATTCAATTGAATTAAAGTTCTTGTATCTTTGTCGATCTTCCAGTAACTTTCGAAGAAGATGTTGTTCTCGTTCGTGGTACATTGAGTTACGAAGCACTTTTAACACATGTAAAATTTTGTTATTTTAAAAGTTTTACGTTTAAACATATTTTTATAACTAATACTTTGAACAATTAATTTTTGATTTCAAATAACATTTCTTATAACTACTTAAATTAATTTACAATTTTAACAAACCTTTATTTTATAAAAAGAATTAAAACGTTGCATTTGAATTTATTTTTGTTATTACGTTCTGTGAACTCTTTTCTTCATTTAAATTTATGACGTTAAAACAAATCTTTGGTGTCAGATGAAACCTTTACTTTCGAACAAATAAGCCATGTGCTATCTTTATTGATAAATTAAAACTTTGAATCAAAACGTGATCATTTCTATTGACGTGGTAGTGGTACATTGCAATATGTTCTCATACAAAGCAACCCCTAAAGCCCCACGTTACTGGTATGCCATAAAATGTCGTGATCTTGAGTCTCTAATTTGACTAAACACTTTTAAAAAAATAATCCCAACAACCTATCTGCTCCGGTCCTAGCTCAGCTCAGCAAAACAACAGAAGTGCAAAACCCAGAGAATGTTCCCACAAATAACTCACCAAATTGCTTAAATGGCTACTTATTAATAGCTGTGGATCTTTGTTAAATTCCTCACTTTTATGAGACAAATAAAATATAGTTGCTTTGAAAATTTTAATATTCAGTTTAGAAAATTTCAAAATTACCCTGGTACCAGTTAACAAGGTGGAACTCGCTTTAGCGGCAGTTCCTAGGCTTCTATACAGCTACCTTTCTGGTGTGAAAAGTTGTTGTTGCTAGTTATTTTTGGTCGACATAATATTTATAATGTAACATCAGATAATCCGATAATCTGCACCAATTACATTTTTTGCGGTTGGTAATTATCATTTACTATATAAGTAATAACAATCAAACTTTTCCATTCCATTCGAAACTTTACTTCTCTGTAATGTGCGGTCCATTTTTTGAGGTGGACCAATCCTCTCTTTCTCTTTTATTTACAACTTAACTTCACTAATCACATCAAGCCACTGCTATGGTTAAAATAAATAAAAATTTGTTTTTTTCACATCAAAGTAAAACTAGTAAATCATATCCTTGGGACAATACCTTATCTTCACTTTATTCTGGCCGTTAATCCCTGCGGCATTAGACCAGTAAGCCACGTATCAAAGAATAATTGGATCAACGGACAATCGTATCATGGTATAATCGTATCAACGGATCATCGTATCAACGGATCATCGTATCAAGGTATAATCGTATCAACGAATCATCGTAACAAGGTATAATCGTATCAACGGATTATCGTATCAACGTATCATCAGATCAATTTGCTTATATAGGACATCGCCCTATGAGTATAGTAGATGTAACAGTTTGGCTAATTTTTCGCGCGTTAAGTAAAAGTAAATTACGGTATTAACAATGGCATTAATCGAAAACAAATCTGCTTTCAAAACTGTAAAGAATGTGCAATTTGGTATTTTTAGTTCGGAAGATATTCGTAGCATGTCTGTCGTCCCAGAAGGTATAAATCATGTAGAAATTATGGAAGGAAGTCTTCCAAAAGTGGGCGGCTTGATGGATCCGAGGATGGGAGCGTTTGACAGCACTTTACCATGTCAAACATGCGAAGGCGACCGGGACACTTGCCCTGGTCACTTTGGTCACATCGAATTGGCCAAACCTATCTTTCACGTTGACATGATTAACAATGTCATGAAAGTTTTACGCTGCGTCTGCTTTAATTGCAGTAAATTGTTGGTGAACACAAAGAAACAAAACCACTATGAACACGCTCAGAAGAAAACTACAGACGATTCCAAGAAACGCTTAGAAGTAGTGTACGGTATGTGCAAAGAACAAACAATATGTCACGCGGATGGTGGATGTGGAAATCATCAACCTGTAATTAGAAAATCGGGTCTCGATTTGACGGCCGAATGGAAGGAATCCGACGGAAAGGTTCCACAAGAAAAAAAGTATTTGTTGGCGGAAGAAGTGCTGCATATCTTTAGACAAATTAGCGACGGAGATTGCAGCGCCCTGGGAATGGATCCGAAATACTCACGACCCGAGTGGATGATCGTGACGGTTTTACCGGTTGTTCCTCCTTCCGCGAGACCCGCAGCTTTCATGGGCGATTCGCCGAAGAAACGTCAAGACGATTTGATAAATAAATTGGCCCTAATCATAAATATACTTTGTATAGAAGCCTAAAAGCAGCGCACTGGCTACCCAGTTCTTAGACCTCTATACACACAGAGTATTTCCAACACGATTTGAAACGCTCTGTATGATTTTGAATTATGCGGACGGACGGACACGGAGCTAGATCATAAGGCTTCTTGTTATACTTTGTATAGAAGCCTAAAAGTAGCGCACTGGCTACCCAGTTCTTAGACCTCTATACACACAGAGTATTTCCAACACGATTTGAAACGCTCTGTATGATTTTGAATTATGCGGACAGACAGACAGACGGACGGACAGGCAGACACGGAGCTAGATCATAAGGCTTCTTGTTATACTTTGTATAGAAGCCTAAAACGTATCATCAGATCAACGTATCAACGGATCAACGTATCAACGTATCATCGTATCAATGTATCAACGTATCATCGTATCAACGTATCAACGTATCATCGTATCAACGTATTTAAATTTCCTATATAGGTGAAAAATTATGTAAATAAAATATAACTTATATTTGGTCTGCATTGAAAAAAAATGTTATTTTTGGTCGCCATATTATTATAATGTAATATCAGATAATCTGCACTAATTAAATTTTTGCGGTCACAATCACAATTTCGAAGGTTCTGATTAGATTTGAATTATGCGGACAGACAGACAGACGGACAGACGCGGAGCCAGATCATAAGGGTTCTTGCTATACTTTGTATAGAAGCCTAACAAGTAGTTTATATAGGGAGACCTCTTTGAAAATATCTTTAACTTAGTAAATTTCTTTCGAACATTTGCGTATTTATAAAATGCATTAGCAAATCGAAACAACGGATTAACAGATTAACGCAATACTATATAGACGAAGTATTTACAATATAACAACGTATCAGTTGATCAACGTTATGATTGGCTCTGAAACATGCGGACGGACACGAAGCCAGACCATAAGGCTTCTTTCTATACCTTGTATAGAAGCCTAAATAAGGCTTCTTGTTATACTTTGTATAGAAGCCTAAAAGTAGCGCACTGGCTACCCAGTTCTTAGACCTCTATACACACAGAGTATTTCCAACACGATTTGAAACGCTCTGTATGATTTTGAATTATGCGGACAGACAGACGGACGGACAGACACGGAGCTAGATCATAAGGCTTCTTGTTATACTTTGTATAGAAGCCTAAAACTAATCATAATTTTAATAAATTTTCAAGTTAATAACAAATCAAGAATGGATTTTAATAATAAAACACATTATTTAGTGATAAATAGTATGGACAATTCAGCCATAATAGAAGAAAACCATGTTTTGTTACAATCTATAAAAGGCAAGTACTATCTACCGATTAAATTAAATTTAGCAGCTTATAACTTTGTCGTCATCCATTATTTCTTCTAGAATCATAAAATTCAAAAAATTGTTTGCCATATTTTTAGGTTATGTAAACTGATAACTCCCAACGTACCGTTCAGCCGAATTCTTTCCGCTGCAATAAAGCATACCCAGCTGCTTTACTGATGCAACCCAGCAGCTGGGCCCGGCTGAACGTGCCCATTCTCTACAAATTAATATAAAAATCAACAAATTGAAAAAAAAGTGACTTAACTACTTTTTCCACTAGGCCCTTCAATTACTTTCCTTAAGTCTCGACTTATTAATGGCAGGATCGGAAACGACGAGCAAAACGTTAAGTTTTGCAATTTTATACATGCTAGAATATCCAGAAGTGCAAAAGAAAGTCCAAAACGAAATAGACGACGTGATTGGACATAATCGAATGCCCCATATGAAAGATAAAATTAAGTACTCTTTTTCTAATTTTTCTTTAAATTATATTTTAATTAATTTTATGATGGTCCTTGTGCTGTTTTAGTTTACCATACACCGAAGCTGTTTTAATGGAAGTTCAAAGAAGAGTTAATGTTCCACCTTTAGGTATATCCCATCGAGCTACTCGTGATGCTGATTTGTTTGGTTACAAAATACCAAAAGGTGCCATCATCTTAACAAACCTTTACAGCATTCATATGGACGAAGAATATTGGAGAGATCCTTTCAGTTTCCAACCGGAACGTTTTCTGAACAGCAATGGAAGTGTTATCACTCCAGAAAATTATTTCATTCCATTTGGATATGGTTTGTATAAATCTGTTACTTACTACCTAAAAACCACTAAAAATATTTTTTAGAGAAAAGGAGCTGTTTGGGAATATCTCTAGCCCAAACAAATCTTTTCATCTTTTTTCACAGCGGTATTGCACAATTTTGTTTTGAAGAAAGATGAAAATTTAAAATATTCTTTGGATGGATATGATGGAGTTACCATATCACCGAAACCATTTTGCGCAGTTCTTGTTCCAAGATTTGACTAAAACAATTATATTTATACTTTTTATTAATAATAAATAAATAAGACATTTTTTTCCTTTCTTCGTTCCTACTGTTTACTACAACTTTTAGGTTTCCATACGCAGTTGGCACCATCCGTTCGCATGGTACAGAACCCTTCCCTTCCAATAGCGATTCAAAATAATTATTTAACAATAACTTCTCAAACCAAAAGGGTAGTTGTAAAAATATTCTAGGAACTGCGTTCATTTGAGTTGCACCTTGTAGATGTTGACATATTCGACGAAATCCATGAATCGGACAGGGAAAAATTTGAATCTATTAAGGTTGTTTCTGATAGAGGTTCAATCAATGTGATATCGGATAAGTTTAAATCTTGAGGCAAAAATGGAGGAGTTTCCAAACGTTTAAAAACAGCTTCCCAGCTGGTATTTTGAAAAAATTTATGTGATTTTACTTCTTCTGCTCCGTTGTACCCCAACCTTTTTCTCGCATTAGGCTCCAATAATTTTGTTATGAGATCTTGTAAATCTAAGGATAAATTTTCCGGTAGAAAATACCCTCCAATCATAATAGCGTCACGAATGGATGTCGTGGCACTCTTTTTAAAAGGGTGCGTTCCTACTGTCATTTTGTACAGAAGTACGCCGAGTGACCACCAATCCACTGGCATTCCATGCCCTGTTTTGTTAATAATTTCCGGAGCCATATAATCAATGGTACCGCAGTAATCGTAACTGAGGTGTCCATCCAATTGAATACTTAAACCGAAGTCTATTATTTTTATATGCCCAGTTGCATCTAGCAAGATGTTGGAGTCTTTCAGGTCTCTGTAGGCAATTTTTTTCGAATGCAAATATTCTAATGCCACAATTAATTCTTTCATGTAGAAGGACGCATGTTGCTCGGACAGGATAGGCGTACGTTGTAAAATATTACACAGGGTTCCTCCACCCAGATACTCCATTACCATGAAATACTTTTCTTCATTTGAAAATGTATAAAACAGCTCGACCACAAATGGATGGGTAGTTATGGTCAAAATTTCTTTTTCTCTTGTAAAAGTGTCTTCATGTTTCTTCTTTGTTTGTTTTAAAGCGTACACTTTGCTGGAATCATCGCCATTAATTTTCCGTACTTTCTTTACTTTTCCAAAGCTGCCTTTTCCCAAAAATTGCAAAGACTCAAAATCTGTCAAATTCGTCATGGTGTAAGGTTTTCTTAAGTTCGAAAGCATCAAGTTTAAATTTTTTCATACTAAGATAAGAAACTTACTACTATTATATAGTAATATTATTTACTGTTGGCACAGATTATATGGATCATCCGATTAACTCCCAAAATTTGACACACAATTCGGCAATATTGGAAGACGAAAAGACGAATAAAAAAAACTTTAGTTTGGTTCTTGATTACGCAAATCATGCTAGTAATTTTTATTGGAATCTCACAACAAAATTTCGATTTCATATGCACGCATAAACGCATAATGAACGGGTCTGTTCTGAAATCCCAACAAACCCAAAAGCCCACCGTCAGAAATCCCGACATGCCGAAAATCCCGCTAAAACAAATTCCCGCATGAACGAAAATCTAGAAATGTAAAAAATGCCCTTGTGCTAGGGGCATTGTCGACGTAATATTGTTTAATGCCGCGTCGTTTTGCCTGCGGTAATTCGGCGTTCTACTGTATTAATCTTTTAATTGTTTGGTGGTAGAGTGAGGAGGTGAGGAAGTTCCGTTAGAATCCCATATGGATGTTGTAGTTTTGTACACCCTACTAAGCAAGAAAGTAGTAACTTCATAACTGACAGTTTTGAGTAACAGAAGGTTTTATATTTTGTACCCCAAACAAAAGTCCCCAAGATCAGTATACTATTAAGAAAAAAAATCTGTCTAATGACAAGGACGTTACAGATACGATTTTTTTTTATTATTAAAGGGATTTGCAAACTATTTTTTATTAATAACCCGGATCATTTTGTGATGAACCTTTTAGCGTCTTATAAATTTTCAGATAGGATCACATGGGAAAAAGTAATATTTTACACGTAGATATGGTAACTCGATTTTCTAAAATATGTCAGATAAGACCTTCTTGCTTAGTACGGCAGTATGGATGCTTCCCGATTCGCATGGATACATTTAGGGAGATAGAAGTTACGTCCGAGGTTGAATTTAGGGCAATACCTATACCTGCCATTTTGGATGCCTGTTTAAGTATTTTACGTATATAAAGTATTTTACGAATTGTCACCGCCAAGCAGTTCCAATGCTACTCGTATTAATTAACAAGTGGTTTTGGTTATACGTGTGATTTGTGTTACTCAATCTCTGTGGGACGCCAGTTTGCAAATGTTTGTAAATGTTTTGATTTTACTATAAATGTTTATTGTTTATTGCTATTGCAGATTGTGATATACAATTAAATTTTTGTAAAAGGTATATTTACGTTAACCTGATTTCGTCATATTTGCAAGAAATTAGGTGTAAAAGTAACCTTAGTTGTATTTTTTATCAATAATCCGTAATTTGTTATTTCAAGGAGTTGATGACTTAGAGTTACCTTTTGTAAATTTTGGATATTGATTAGTTTCATTCATTATTTTATTAAATTACTTGGTTATTATTGATACCGTGTTTTATTTTGGAGTGCGCATTTGAGCACCCTCGCACACCGTCTCGAGCCTAGCAGAAGATAACGGGCAGTAATTTACTTACATTTTTTGATACAAATCCTTCGAGATTTGGTTCACGCATTCTTCTTGTATGACTGGCCTCTGTTTGGGGAAGTGGAGGAAATAATTACATGATAATATTTACGCCCCTCCCCCTAAGTTTTAAAGCTTTTATTTTAAATTAAATTACTCTGAATGTAAATATAAGTAACATACGGTTTTATGTTTTTCTTTTTTTTTAATTTTATCCCTTCACATTGAAAATTCAAAAAATAATTGGTGGCTGCTGGAAAACCCTCAGCAAATGGCGGTCAGGAGTTAAAATATTTGAAGTTTTTTATGATACTGCTGTACTTTTTTTGGCTATGAACCTATGGTGCGACCCCCGGTTTGAAGTTTTCACTTTCTCTTGTTGACTTCAGTATTTAATTTGACAATCAAGAAGGTTAATGTTTTTGAAGTTGTCGATAGATTTGGTAAGCAGTCGGCCTGCTACAGCTTACAGAAACACTTCTACATTCCCATAGAACGTGGTCGCATGCAAGCCTAAATTTTTGAAGGATTTTGGAACACTGCACTCGTTAAACCTTCGTTTTTGTCTTAATGGTTATAGATTAAAACTTCTTTGGCAGTAAATAAAAATATGGAAAAGTTACAGTTTGTTTTCTTAAATATTATTTGTCCTCCCACTGAAAACAGTCCGCCGCTGCCACTGCTATAAGATTCCGTTACAGTTGCATACAAGTACAATAAAATGTATAACAAAATTGTGACCAAAGTTTTATTTGGCGAAATAATTTTTTAAATTGGTAGTTTAAAATAATTTATCGTATAATTTATTCATTACTAAATTACTAGATAATTATTGTTACTTATATAATAAAATTATTAAAATGTGCATAAGTGCTAATTTATTAACTGTAACTAAATGTTGGTCAAAATAGTTCTAAATTGCCACAAAATCATTTTAACGTTCGAAATTTTAATTTGTTCCGCATTTGCCTATGTAATTGGTGCTTTTAGTGACGGTGGCGATATACCATAACTCTTAGATAATTTAAACCGAAAGCTTTTGGCCCCCTAAAAAGGGCACCACAAGGTACTAAACCCCTAAATTTTAGTCTTTTAACAACCGGGAGAGTGTTTTAAATGAAGTCTCGTTAGGCTTATTAAGTCGCAGCGAGGCGAAGGCGGGAGGCGAGCTAAGACTTTCTGTCGTTCGGGGTGCACTTTGCGTTCAGGGGCACATGAATTAATTTAATGAAACTTTGAATAATCATTCTTATGAACCACATAATTTACTGGTTTATTAATTGATTGAAATCGTTTGAAAACAATTACATTTTTAATACAATTTCGACTTCGTAGAACAAGCAGTGCCTGAAAAGAAAACCGAAAAAAAAACAAATAATTTTCTTCGTAATGTTCCAGTAAACTTTAGTTAAAGGTTAATTTTTTAATTGTTTAGCGACGTTTTTGAATAAATTGCACGCATAGCACACGTCACTATATAACGTCACTAAGAAACCAAAAACTGTAACCAAGAGGAACTTTAACCGGATGTGAACGATCAGGTGAGTTTTTAAATATTTCTAAAAGGTCCGTCGGTGGTTTTGCGTAAATTTTGAACTGTTCGAAATTCACCAAAAAATATGGTTTGCGCTTGCGACTTAATTATTACGGCTGGCTTCCGCTGAATCTGAGTAGTTTTTTAAAATTAATATACACTCACTTATTTCTTTTACATAACATTGTCAAACCCACAATTAAGGTACGTGAACTGATTAAGGCCCGGCATTAAATAAAGCCCACTTTTAAATTTAGCGCTTTAAAACATCTTTTACGCGCTAAAAATGTTCTTAAATGATGTGTCAGGTAAACCTCTGATTATAGCGTAACTCGGGTCACCGCACCAGTCACGTATAAAAGCACGTGTGGCTAAACAAATTAGATAAATAGTACTCCAGATAACGCCTTTATCATGGGAGCGGAGCTTCGGCTAGCTAGAGAGCTCAGGGTGAAGGTAGCTCAAAAAATGGAAAAGTTTATTACCCGGCGCCACACGATTTTTCCCGCTCCCAACTCTTGGTGTTACCTGAATAATCGTGAAAGCTTATATTGAAAAAAAAACAAAAGCATCAATGAAGCACTATAATTAATTATAATTTATTAAAAAAATAAAGTCAATCAGTAAAACAATCAAATCAAAAAGTTAAACAGTCAAATATATATATAATGGATATCTATATCCTTTGCTATAACGCAAACCAAAGAATTCAAATCGTTAAACAAATAATTTCGCACGCGGACAGATCTGTTGGCGTTCACACTTATCTTACAAGTACGCTGATTCTGCGTACTTATCGATCAAACAAAATTTTAATATTAGGTTGGAAAAAAAATATAAGTAGATATATAACCTTCTTGTTCTTGACCGAAACAATCGAACAGCGCAAATAGACAGTTTATAAAACAATAAAATAAAACAATGTTCACTTATCTTATTGCGGTGGTTCCGCCTCTATGCTACGCCGCTGCAAATTTTCCACGCCAATGGGTTACCAAACAAAACAAATAATCGAATCGCCGAGTCTTCAGATATAGTTTGCGTTGTGCTCAACTGCTTGGGACTTCTTAAAACCCAGAAAAACGAACCAATAACAGTGTGGAGAAGTTCCAATCACTTCCAAATAGCACCCTGATCAAACCAACCAACGATAATTTCCAAACCAACGGATAAACCAACTTTTCTCTGAATAACCAGGTAAATTCGTATTTCCAACCTCAAAATGTATCCCAACTTCCAGAAATAATTTTCAGTAAACGTTTAGCTTCAGAACAACAGGATAAAAGAAGCGACGTCGTGGATAACCAATCGTTATAGATATTTCCCAAAGTGACGAACCAGAAAACATAAGCAGTAAATCTTGATGGGTTCGCAATAATTTCAACAGCTCAAATCGGTGTATCGCAGATTATCCCACTTCAGTGGCAATGGATTATATTGACCAAAAAAAATAACAATATACCTCCAAACTCGAACAAATAGTTAACGATCCCAAAATAATGGCACGGAATTATAATTTCCCAATATTTAACTAAATTATTCAAATCTACACCAATTTTTGCAGGTCAAAAATTATACTAACTTCAATCTACCTTTTATCTATCTGATAATATGTCACTTCCTGAAAACTAGGAAATATTTTTAATTCCCCTAGAAAATTATCAAAAGTATGGACAGAGATAACTTTACCGCCAAATTTAACAAAAGTAAATAAGTATGGAATCAAACTAAACTATTATGAGGTGGAAATACAAATTACAAAACGAACCTGGTTTTATAAATGTACCCTTTCTTCCCTATTACTGAAGGTAACTAGTTGTTATCCGTTAAGGTGTGTAATCGAAGGTTACAGATTCCCCCCCAAGTTGAAGAAATTTTCCCAAAATTTCTCAAAAAAAAAACAAAACAATCCCATAATCTAAGAAGATATAAAAAGGAGGCTATCATATTTACAGGCCTATAAACAAATGTTAAAATGAAATTAATTATAAAAATTTACAAGGTATAAAATATTTACAAAAAGTGTACTAAGCGTTGAATCAATTATCGGGAGGTTGTTGAGCTTTAATATCTTTGGCATGCCAAACTCCTTTAGAGTTCCCATACTCGTCGCTTAATTCGTAGGTCCAAGGCGAAACTTTCTTTTTAACGTAAAAAGGACCCACATAACTAGGTGCTAATTTCTTATTAAAATAATCGGGCGCGCTAGACAAAACAAAGTTCCTACGATAAACGCCCTGACCTATGTCAAAACTTTCATTTCGACGACGTAAATTATACACGCGCTTATTTTTATTGGAAGCTGCCGATAACTTTTTCTTCACTAAATTGAACAATTCTTTTAAGCCATTAACTTTTGAATCTTGAGTTATTGGCTCTTCATCTGCAAAGATATCTTTCCTTTCAAACTCTTTTCCATTTAAAATCATGGATCTTCCAAAAGTAATAAAATACGGAGTTTGCTTAGTAGCTTCGCTCTTAGAAGTACGTATAGCGCAAGCAATCTTTGGTAAATTTTCATCCCATACTTTATGATTATCCTTAATGTAGGATGCCATCATACATCGTATCGTACGATTAGTACGTTCAGTAGGGTTACTTTGACTATGATAATGGGCGTTATATTTTGGTTGTACATCATAACGTTCCAGCAAAGATTTATATTCTTTACTTTTATATTGGGGACCATTATCGCTGATAGCAAATTTAGGAACCCCGTACACCAAAAATACCTCATCTTCCAGCTTCTTAATAATATTAGTTGCCAAAGCATTCCTTAATGGAAAAATCAAAACATATTTACTGAAATAATCAGTCACTACTAAAATGAAACGATTACCTCTCTTCGATTTGACGAACGGTCCCATTAAATCCGAGGAAATCATTTCCCATGGTCTAGTTGCTTGATGTGAAAGCATAAGACCGATAGGTGGCTTATTTTCAGATTTGTGTTGAAGACAAATCACGCATTTCCTTACAAAATTAGTCACATCATATTTCATCTTGGGCCAAAAATACAAATTCCGTAACCGAGCATATGTCTTATAAACGCCAGAGTGACCGGAAGTAAAATCACAATGCGCTTTCTCAATCAACTGTCGTCGTTTCGTTTTCTCCACGACCACTTTCCAATTTTCCCACTGTTCTACTAGATACGGATGTTCTGGGATTACATATTTATACAAAGTACCATTTTCAACTCTCCATTGGGAGTATTTCAACGGCTTCTTCTCAACACTTTTCTTGATCTTTTCTACCCAACTATCTTCCTGCCCTTGAACATAAACTAAATCAACCAACGGAACGCTTCTACTAAGAGTGTCCGGTACGATATGTTCTTTTCCTTTCCGATGGATAATTTTTACATCATATTGCTGCATCTTAAGCGACCAGCGAGCTAATCTTCCATTTGGGTCTTTCAGATTCGAAAGCCAAACAAGAGAATGGTGGTCGGTAATAACCTTGACATCCGGGACGCCTTCAATATATGGTCTCAGTTTTTCTAAAGCAAAAAGTACTGCCAAGCATTCCCTTTCAGTCGTGCTGTAATTTCGTTCTTGTTTCGTGAGAGATCGACTGATATACGTAACCACTTTTTCGCCCTCGGGATGAGGTTGACTCAAAACGGCGGCGATTCCCCAACCACTCGCGTCGGTTTGAACTTCAAACGGTAAATTATAATCTGGGCAACTTAATATCGGAGCCGTTACCAACTTCTCTTTGATGATCTGGAAAGCTTTATTACAATCTTCATTCCATTCGATTTTCTTATTAGCTTTCTTTATAAGAGCGGTAATCGGAGCCATCAAAGAAGAAAAATTTGGAATGAATCTTCGGTACCATCCAAATGTACCAATTACACCACGAACTTGACTAATTGTTTTTGGAACAGGCAGCTCTACCATGGCTCTTACCTTATCCGGATCTACATGTAAACCATTTTTATCCACAACATAGCCTAAATATTTTAATCGTGACCGACAATACTGGCACTTTTCTTTTTTTATTGTTATGTTAGCGGCGCGTAATCTTTTAAAAACTTCTTGCAAAATCCTCAAATGCTCTTCAAACGTATTGGTAACAATTATAATGTCGTCCAGATAGCAAAACACATTAGGTACCAAGTCATAACCCAATACTTTATCCATCAACCGTTGCCATGTAGCCGGACTCGTAGATAATCCAAAGGGCATACGACAAAATTCCCACAAACCTCTATTGGGTACTGTAAAAGCCGTGTATTTTCTGGACTCCTCAGCCAAGGGTACTTGAAAGAAAGCTGATTTAACGTCCAAAGATGATAAGTACTTCGCATCCTTTAATTGATCTATCGTACTCTGAATATAAGGTAGCGGATAACTGTCTTTCTCAGTTACAGCATTTAGCTTCCGAAAATCTACACAAAAACGATATTCTCCAGTTTTCTTCTTGACAAGAATTACAGGAGATGCCCACGCACTATCGCTTCTTCTAATAATCCCATTTGCAATCATATCATCCAATTCTCTATCGATGTGCTTTTGGATTACCGGTGAAACTGGGTAATACCTTTGTTTAATTGGATCAGAATTCGTCTTAATGACATGCTCAACTACATTGGTGCAACCTAACTCACTGCCCATTAATTCGTAATTTTTCGCTATTAATTGTTCTAATTGTTTTTGCTGTTCTCGCGTTAAACCACACTTATCTATCAAATGTTCACTAACTTCTAAACAATCGTGTATTTCTTTAGAAAAATGCCAATTATCTTTTCGAAGATCGGGGACAATACCCATCTTCTTCCAAAAATCTACGCCTAAAATTAACAAATGTGGTATTTCAGGAACAATTAAAATATCGATATACTTGGTTTGGTCTAATAACTTCACAGGAACAACGCAATTACCGATACTTCTAACTTTTTGACCATTTGCAACAGAACATTCAATAATTCTATCATTATTCAGTTTAACACCCAATTCTTGTAAATATGTCCAACCATTTATGCCCATTAGTGTACATGAAGCACCTGAATCGAGTAAACCTTTAAATTCTTTATCGTAAATTTCGACTTTTAAATATGGTCTCTCATCGTTTTGGACATGCTCAAAGATATAGTTAATTATGTTTTTTAGGTATGTTGTCGAATCGTCTAATAACTGGGCCGGCCTCGTTCGACTACCTAAGAACGACCCGAACCGTTTCCCGAAGAAGCAGGTTCTCGACGTTCTCGCCTATCGTTAGAAGATCTAGGGTTGTTGCAATTTGGACAATTCCTAACCGTCACGTTAGCCCTACCGCATTTAAAGCACCGAAGACGCCTATTCCTACAAGTAGACGCTTTATGCCCTAATCCACCACACTCGAAACATTTTATTGGGTGTGTGGAAACCTCACAAGTGCTACTAGAAGGTTTGCTATACACAAAAGCCAGATCCTTCTCCAGGCATTTATTATTATTTGGGGGAAGATTATAGTCTTTAGCGACACTTCTTTTGATATCTATCTTTCTACACCCATCAACCAATTGTTGCACTGACTTAATCTCTACAAAAGCTAAAAAGGGTTGGTAATAAGGATCAATATTTTCAGACAAAATTTCTAACTTACTAGCCTCCGGTATATCCGTACTTAATCGCGAAAATAAAGTGGACATAACCGCTACATAAGTCCCTATGCTTTCCCCTGGACCTTGAGTCCGTCGTTTGATTTCCTCGAACAACTTTCTATCATAGTTATGGGGGAGGTATTCAGCACGCAACGCCGCCACCAAACTATCCCAATCGTGAACCCACTTTTTAGCTGCCCTATACCAAATACTGGCCTTACTGGTAAATAAATCTTTGGCCGACCTAAAAAGTTCAGCTCGAGAAACCCCATTCGGTACGCACGAATCCTCTACTTCCTGTAGGAATGCATTTAGCGACATACCTTGACCGTCACCCGAAAATTTTATTTTCCAATCGCGGACTGGAAGTGGTTTAATCCTGCTTTGTAACGAGACGTCGAGTTCCGACTCAGATTCGCTAGATTCAGTTACACCCCCCTCATCAACTGGAACCTCGCGATAAGTCTGATTGAGCACAGATAAGTTAAAAATTGTTTCTGTAGGCTTCTTGGCCTTTTTTACCCTTATAAACAAAATCTTGTGACAAAATTAGTAGTTTTGTATTAATTGCAGATTTTAACTTTGCTTCCTCCGCATTAGTGGTAACAGACCGATTGAGTCTGCCCAAAACATGCGCAAACTTTGAAGAGATCTTTTTGTAGGTACTATCTAATTCTACCCCAGTATAGCTATCTACTAAAGCGTACAGCGACGCTAACGCAGCTGAAATAGCCGTATAATCATCCGCAAAAATGTATGGGTACGACGGAGCAGATGCAGCTAAACTAGAACTACCCAAATTAATTGCAGCTCTTAAAATTTTCCGTAATTCATCAAAAGTTTTTTCTTTTAAATCATCGACCGAAGTACGTACGCAGATTTCGTATTCCAATTCCTCTCTACTCAACCGGTTTACGTCCAACTTCCAAGCACACGCAGCCATATTGAAACTGACGCAAGTATACTATTCAAACACAAAATAGTACTACGAAACAAAAATGAGTAACTCCCCAAAGTGACGTTTCACAAATCAGCGATGTATCTAACAATTACTAGTGAAAATACTATTAACACTCAAGCTGTCTATTTGGATTCTACTGCTTTTGAGAAATATTGAACTGACTGACTGATTGACTATTGCACTTAAGGTGCCAAAAAAATTGCTTTTCCAAACTGGTGACCCCGCAGAATTTATGACTTAATGACTGTGGCCTTTTGACCACTGGCCCTTTGACCTCTGGCCCCACGTTGGGCGCCAAATTTTATAGCGTTAGGGTACGTTTATGTTGGAGCTGCGATAAACGATAAGAGCAGCGATGAGAGCAGCGATGAGAGCAGCGATAAGAGCAGCGACAAGAGCAGCGCAAAATTCATTTCTATGATATGCAGTTTATATAGGAGCTTCGACAATAGACGTTTATGTTGGAGCTGCGATAAATGATGAGAGCAGCGATGAGAGCAGCGACAAGAGCAGCGCAAAATTCATTTCTATGATATGCAGTTTATAGTGGAGCTTCGACAATAGCGACGATCTCTGCTTTGTAGGTGATGTTTAATTTATTATCTAAATCAAACCAATTAATTAAAAATATTTTGTTTAAAAATGAGTGATTCTGAAGAAGAAATACTTTTAACTTCAAATGCCGTAAAGTATTATATTGTTGAAAGTGCTAATAAAAAGCGCAAATGCTCTGCGCACCCTATAAATACCCAAAGGTACATGTTTGGAGAATATCATCATCTTTGCAAACAATTAAGGCAACACCCTGCAAAATTTATGGAATATATGAGAATGAGAATAGATACCTTTGATTACATACTTTCGCACATCTCTGATGGGATTGAAAAAAGATGGAGAAATTGTCATAGTAGACCAATTTTATCCGAAAAGCGGCTAATGACACCTGATAAAAGCAAAGAAAATAGGCAGTACAATTAGCGCCGCTCTTATCGTTGCTCGGCTGCCAAGCGTGTTTCAACGCATCGCTCCAATATAAACACCTGCATATAAAATAATGACATCATTTTCTTTGCTTCGCTAGTATCGTCGCTCTTATCGTTTATCGCAGCTCCAACATAAACGTACCCTACTCGTTGCTCTGCTGCCAAGCGTTGCTCAACGCTTCGCTCCAATATAAACACCTGCATATAAAATAATGACATCATTTTCTTTGCTTCGCTAGAATCGTCGCTCTTATCGTTTATCGCAGCTCCAACATAAACGTACCCTTACTCGGGTCACCGCACCAGTCACGTATAAAAGCACGTGTGGCTAAACAAATTAGATAAATAGTACTCCAGATAACGCCTTTATCATGGGAGCGGAGCTTCGGCTAGCTAGAGAGCTCAGGGTGAAGGTAGCTCAAAAAATGGAAAAGTTTATTACCCGGCGCCACACGATTTTTCCCGCTCCCAACTCTTGGTGTTACCTGAATAATCGTGAAAGCTTATATTGAAAAAAACAAAAGCATCAATGAAGCACTATAATTAATTATAATTTATTAAAAAAATAAAGTCAATCAGTAAAACAATCAAATCAAAAAGTTAAACAGTCAAATATATATATAATGGATATCTATATCCTTTGCTATAACGCAAACCAAAGAATTCAAATCGTTAAACAAATAATTTCGCACGCGGACAGATCTGTTGGCGTTCACACTTATCTTACAAGTACGCTGATTCTGCGTACTTATCGATCAAACGAAATTTTAATATTAGGTTGAAAAAAAAATATAAGTAGATATATAACCTTCTTGTTCTTGACCGAAACAATCGAACAGCGCAAATAGACCGTTTATAAAACAATAAAATAAAACAATGTTCACTTATCTTATTGCGGTGGTTCCGCCTCTATGCTACGCCGCTGCAAATTTTCCACGCCAATGGGTTACCAAACAAAACAAATAATCGAATCGCCGAGTCTTCAGATATAGTTTGCGTTGTGCTCAACTGCTTGGGACTTCTTAAAACCCAGAAAAACGAACCAATAACAGTGTGGAGAAGTTCCAATCACTTCCAAATAGCACCCTGATCAAACCAACCAACGATAATTTCCAAACCAACGGATAAACCAACTTTTCTCTGAATAACCAGGTAAATTCGTATTTCCAACCTCAAAATGTATCCCAACTTCCAGAAATAATTTTCAGTAAACGTTTAGCTTCAGAACAACAGGATAAAAGAAGCGACGTCGTGGATAACCAATCGTTATAGATATTTCCCAAAGTGACGAACCAGAAAACATAAGCAGTAAATCTTGATGGGTTCGCAATAATTTCAACAGCTCAAATCGGTGTATCGCAGATTATCCCACTTCAGTGGCAATGGATTATATTGACCAAAAAAAATAACAATATACCTCCAAACTCGAACAAATAGTTAACGATCCCAAAATAATGGTACGGAATTATAATTTCCCAATATTTAACTAAATTATTCAACTCTACACCAATTTTTGCAGGTCAAAAATTATACTAACTTCAATCTACCTTTTATCTATCTGATAATATGTCACTTCCTGAAAACTAGGAAATATTTTTAATTCCCCTAGAAAATTATCAAAAGTATGGACAGGGATAACTTTACCGCCAAATTTAACAAAAGTAAATAAGTATGGAATCAAACTAAACTATTATGAGGTGGAAATACAAATTACAAAACGAACCTGGTTTTATAAATGTACCCTTTCTTCCCTATTACTGAAGGTAACTAGTTGTTATCCGTTAAGGTGTGTAATCGAAGGTTACATGATAAGAGTTTCAACTATTACAACCGATATCAAAACACATGCCTTTTTGTAACAAAATCATTGTTAGTCAAGTGTCTAAAGCTGACTACTTATAAAAATCTGTCGCAAAAGATCGTAAGTATTTCAAAAATTTTGCTAAATGTTAATGCATTTTGTGGTTTATTATAACTATAGTAACATTATTCATCTTCCGAAAAATAAACAAGGTGGAACTCGCTTTAGCGGCAGTTCTTAGGCTTCTATACAGCTACCTTTCTGGTGTGGAAAGTTGTTATTATCTGGTTATTTTTGGTCGCCATATAATGTAACATCACATAATCAGATAATCTGCACTAATTATTTATTATTTTATTTTAACAACAGCAGTGGCTTGATGTGGATAGTGAAGTTAAGTTGTAAATAAAAGAGAAGGAAGAGGATGGATCCACCTCAAAAAATGGACCGGAAATTACGCGAATTTCGAAAGCGAAAGCAAATTGCCAACATGACCCCTTCGCAAATATTACATCGTTCACGTAGTCATGCAATTCGCCGACAAAATCCACGAAGTAAAAACGCAGCTGTTCTTGAAGTAGGTAACGTTGTAGAACCAAATGTCGACGTTCATAACGGTAGTTTTACACTACCAGAAAAGTACACTACCACAACTACCAGAAAAGTAGTTGTATTTTATTTTACTTTGATGTGAAAAAATAATTTTTTAATGATGTGGTTAGTGAAGTTAAGTTGTAAATAAAAGAGAAAGGAGAGGATTGGTCCACCTCAAAAAAGGACCAAACATTACAGAGAAGTAAAGTTTCGAATAGAATGGAAAAGTTTGATTGTTATTACTTATATAGTAAATGATAATTACCAACCGCAAAAAATTTAATTGGTGCAGATTATCTGATTATGTGATGTTACATTATATGGCGATCAAAACTAACCAGATAATAACAACTTTCCACACCAGAAAGGTAGCTGTATAGAAGCCTAAGAACTGCCGCTAAAGCGAGTTCCACCTTGTTTATATCTGTGGTAATTCTGATAATCTGAATTTTTAATACCTACCAAGCTAAAAAATATTCTAGTATAGTATAAGTAAAATTTAGTGACAATAAGAGATTTCGATTATCAGATTAGTATCTTTATTATCGGATAAAAAATTATTTTTTCACATAAAAGCAAAAGAATAGCATTTTAAGTTCAAATATAAATCTCAGAATATTTCATTTCTTAAATCTGTTGTATAGAAGCCTAGGAACCGCTGCTAAAGCAAGTTCCAACTTGTTTCTTTTTCTGTTCGGCAGCAATCAGTTTCTCCACTCTTTTTCTGTTTCTTATACGTTTTGCCGCCACTTTTTTTTTCGCAATATTTAAATCAATTTTACGCATTCCATTGCTGCTAAACTCACGAAGTGCCTCCTTTAACGAATTAATAGTAGCTCGTTTGAATTCTTCTCTGACTTCAAAATCTTCGTATTTTCCGAACGATAAGGCCCTCTTTAGCGCCTGTTCCACATCCTTTATTAATTCACCTGAAAACATTTTTCGTTGACGTTCAACACTTATTATTTCGTTATAATGTAATTCTGCTTATATAGTAATTTTGAGTAGGATAATCGGATTAACTTATCCGATGATACGTTGATCCGATGATGCGTTGATACGATGATACGTTGATACGATGATACGTTCATCCGATGATACGTTGATCCGATGATACGTTGATGTTCGGTTTGCTTCGGGTATTTCCGTGGGACAGACAGAAGGACTTGGCCTTTTATAATAAGAGATTTGGTATGCATTGAAAAAAACAGATCAACATATCAACGGATCAACGTATTTAAATTTCCTATATAGGTGAAAAATTATGTAAATAAAATACGTATAACTTATATTTGGTCTGCATTGAAAAAACATGCGGACGGACACGAAGCCAGACCATAAGGCTTCTTTCTATACCTTGTATAGAAGCCTAAAAGTAGCGCACTGGCTACCCAGTTCATAGACCTCTATACACACAGAGTATTTCCAATACGATTTGAAACGCTCTGTATGATTTTGAATTATACGGACGGACAGACAGACAGACAGACAGACGGACACGGAGCCAGATCATAAGGCTTCTTGCTATACTTTGTATAGAAGCCTAAAAGGGAGGAAAAATTGGCTGCTGCCTATATGAAGAAGAAACAGAAAGAAGAACAGGAATTGGCAATATCGCTGCGTGCTTTCGAAAATTCCTTATTAGAAGACGAATAATAGTTCATATTACAATATCTTAATATATAAAATGCCAGCTCTCTCCTGCGGCGTGTCAAAACCTAATCTCATTGGTCCAAATTTGATACCAACATAAGCACTAATCGAAGTTATGGAAGGGGAAGGATCTGAACGGAACGAAAAGAAGAAACAAAAATCGAGGAGATAGAAAATAACGGTTATTAATGATTAACTTAAATCCGGATTAACGGATTAACGTTAATACGTTAATCGGTTAATATTTAATAAAAATACTATATAATCCAAATGATTTATTATGACTTAAATGTGTTGAACGTGAACGAAAAATGTCTTTACAAAAAATGGCTTTGCGAGAATTAAATAAGGTTGTGGAAGGGGCGCTAAACAGGGCTTTATCGTTCGCTAAATATGAAGATTTAACATGGAACCTGTTTTTCGGTACCAAACCATTTATCATAGTTTTCCTCGAGATTTAGGGGTGCCGCGGGAGTGGCGCCTATCTCGTTTCTTCTTCTTTTTACCGTTTTCCGAAGTGCTGCGTAGTTGTGTAACCGTGTATTACACGTAGTTGTGTTACACGGGGGATAATCCCTTAATTTTTGTGTTGGTAATAAAAAATTTACTATATAAGCAAATTTGCTTTTTGCGATCGGTTTCGGATTTAAATTTTTGGTAATGAAAATTTTGTTATTGAAAATTCATTATTGTGAATGGGAAGATGTTATTCGATAATCTACTCTATTCAAATTATAAACTATAAATTTGAATTATACATGTGGTGCCAATTTTTGGTATCGATTTTTGGTGTCGGTTTTTGCTGTCGGTTTTTGGTGTCGGTTTTTGGTGTCGATTTTTGCGAGGTAACGACCGTGAAAACATGTTCCATGTTAAAAAACTCAATGGATCAATAGATCAACGGATCAAATAAAGAGATCAACAATATATAGGTAAACCACTCAGTTATGTATATTTCAGCAACCTTCTTCACATATCTACTCATTTTCAGAGTGTTTCCCAACACAATTTGGAGCGCACTGGCTACCCAGTTCTTAGACCTCTATACACACAGAGTATTTCCAACACGATTTGAAACGCTCTGTATGATTTTGAATTATGCGGACGGACAGACAGACGGACAGACGGACGGACGGACAGACACGGAGCCAGATCATAAGGCTTCTTGCTATACTTTGTATAGAAGTCTAAAACAGATATAAGTCTATATAAGACAGCTATTTCCAAAATAATAGCGCACTGGGTACCCAGTTCTTAGACCTCTATACACACTGAGTATATTCAACACGATTTGAAACGCTCTGTATGATTTTGAATTATGCGGACGGACGGACAGATAGACGGACAGACGGACGGACAGACACGGAGCCAGATCATAAGGCTTCTTGCTATACTTTGTATAGAAGCCTAAAATACAAAATAAATGTACAAAAATTTATACTGGGAAAATTCCCTTACAAAACAATAGAATTGTTGAATTTGTTGCAGCTTCCTCTTCTTAAACTCCTTGGGCTGTGTTGATGTAATACCAACACAGATGTGAAATGTTTTTGTTAAATTCGCGTTAATTTCTTGACTAAATGTCTTTATTGTTGAATGAAATAATGAAATTTTATTTAAATTTTTAATGGTAGTCGCTATCAGTACCCGTAAGTTAGATGCGACGCCGTAAAGTTCAAAAAATGGTTTTTATAAAAAGTCAAATAACAATGTGTAATGTATGGGATTAACATTCTTAAGAGTGCATGTGCAGGGTCGCTGGTCATCGGTAGTAAATTTTAGAATATTTTGTGGAACTTCTTTCTGATATACGCCCAATAAAGTGATTGGCTAACTAATTGATGGGAAATTTAAAAAAAGAATTTATTCCAACGAAAATATTAATTTTTCTGTATTTTTATATGAAAATAGACTTTCAACAATCACATAATTATTATGTAAGTAAGATAAATATTGAAATAAACCAAGGTGCAATCACTAGTATACATGTTTTTCTAAGGTGGAAAGCTTCAAAATTTTTTGATAACGGTTACATAACTTAGAAATATAAATATATAATGGCTACAAAAAAACATCAAATTTCAATTACATTACATTAAGTTTACTATATTAATATCTATTTAAAATTGAAATTTAAACTCGTTAAACCTTAGTCTGAACATTTATTAATTGAAATATTTAAAAATTATATTAAAAAGTAATATAGTTTTGATTTTATCATGTTAATGTTACGGCACTAAAACAACCTATATTTCGCGGGGTATACATGCACTCTTAAGTAGTACCAACTAGAGAATATTAATACTATATAAGCGATAGGCTTTATAAGTTTATCGAAGAAGTATTAGTTGTGTTGTTAAATAAATAAATGTCTACAACGAATATCGATACATAACATTGGCGACGAGAAACGGAGCGTACCCAAAGAAAAACTAAGAAATGGCAAAAATCCAAGAATTCAATGAAGATATTGAAGATTTCGAATCGTGGGAAGAGAGATTAAGATTCCATTTCGTAGCAAATGATGTCAAGGCAGAAAAACACGTAGCGTGCCTAATGGAATGTATGGGCGCTAAAAGTTATAAAATATTAAAGAATGCGTTATATCCGGATAAACCTGAGGGAAAAACATATGTCGAAATAGTAAGGGCTTTAAACGAAAAATACAAGTCAACGACAAGTATATTTGTAAAACGTTTCAACTTCTACAATCGTAAACAAGATGGAAATGAGAAGATGGAAACGTTTATTTCAGCGTTGAAAGACTTGGCCCGAGATTGCAAATTCGAAACATTTTTAGACCAAGCACTACGAGATCGGTTGGTATGTGGGCTCTCTAACGCGGATACGCAAAAGAAACTATTTGGCGAAGCAGAAAGCTTAACGTTTAACAGGGCATGTGAAATCGCGATCAATGACGAAGCAACGGAAAATCAAAGGCAAATGATTCATGGTGAAATACAAGTTAATCAAATGTCCAGAAGAAAAGTCCATAGAAACAATCAGAGTAGCGTCAAGTCACAAGCAGATCCATCAAATAACATCTGCTTTCGTTGTGGAAGGAAACACGATCCGATCAATTGTCCGGCGATAAATTGGAAATGTCATATATGCAATAAGGAAGGTCACACCAAATATGTTTGCAAGAAATCGAAGAATGTAGCTAAAGTTGAAGAAGAGCAGGAGGAATTCTTGTCATACCTAAAACACTTGGGAAAGGCACGTAACGTAGGTTCCGTAATGGTAAAAGCGTGTATAGAAAATTTTGATTTCGAATTTGAAGTTGACACAGGGGCATGTAGAACGGTATTGCATATAGAAGATTTTAAGCAGTTACGGGAATTAGGTGAAATTTATCCAGTCCAATTTAAACTCCGAGTAGTCACTGGCGAAACAGTTAAAATTATAGGAGAAACACTAGTAAATGTATGTATAAATGAAAAATGGTACGAAAGGTTGCCGTTAGTTTTAATCGATAGTAAGAACAAATTTTCGCCGTTATTAGGAAGAAATTGGTTGTCGATAATAAAACCGGGTTGGCAAAAGTGGTTAGGTGAACAAATCGCGAAAGTGGAAGAAATTAACCGAAATGAAGTAGTCATAAATGGTGGTAATGAAAGATTAAGCGTTAAGTTAGAAAAAACATTTGCAAGTGTATTCTATGAAAACATGTCGCGGCCAATCAAGGGGTTTACAGCCAGTATTAGACTCAAAGAAAACGTAAGACCGGTGTTTCATAGGGCGTACGAGATGCCTTACGCATTAAAATCAAAAGTAGAAGAAGAACTAAAGCGGTTGATCCAGTCTAAAGTTTTGGTAAAAGTGGAACACAGTAATTGGGCAAGTCCCATAGTGGTAGTGCCAAAAAAAGATAACAAAGAAGTTAGACTATGCGTTGATTTCAAACGAACGTTGAACCCAAATTTAGAAACCAGTTGTTGTTCGTTACCGATACCAGCGGATATTTATGCTTCACTGAGTGGAAGTAAGTTTTTCACAGTATTGGATTTAAAGGGTGCATATCAACAATTAGAAGTCGATGACGTATCAAAGGAATTACTCACGATAAATACCCATTTGGGATTATTTCGTTTTTCAAGATTAACGTATGGGGTCAGTTCGGCACCAGGTATTTTTCAGGCGTTTATGGAGTCGGTACTAGCGGGGTTACGGAACACCAAATGTTATCTTGATGATATTTTAATTTCAGGGAATTCGTTACAAGATTGTCACCAGAACGTTATCAAAGTGTTACAACGATTGCAAAAATACAACATTAAAGTAAACAAAAAGAAATGTGAATTTTTCAAATCGGAGATACAATTTCTGGGACATATGATACACGAGTCGGGCATAAGTCCGTGTAAAGACAAGTTGGAAACTATTAAAAACACTCCCAACCCAAGCAATGTAACCCAAGTGAAGTCATATTTGGGACTTTTAAATTATTATGGCCAGTTTATACCTATGTTATCGTCGAAATTGAAACCATTATACGATCTGTGTAAAAAGGAGGTACCGTTCTTATGGTCGAATGAGTGTGAAGCAAGTTTCAAGCAAAGTAAAGAATTATTATTAACGGATAAAATATTGGTACATTATGATCCCGAATTACCCCTAATTGTAACGTGTGATGCCAGCTCGTATGGAGTAGGGGCAGTGTTAAGTCATCGAGTTCGTGGTCAAGATAAACCGATAATGTTTGCTTCGTCGACGCTATCAAGTGCAGAAAAGGGATATTCTCAAATCGAACGAGAGGCATTAGCGATAATGTTTGCTGTCAAGAAATTTCACAAGTTTGTGTTTGGACGACAGTTTACGTTAGTAACAGATCATCAACCGTTACAGTATATATTTGGCAGCAATTCAAGAATCCCAGTAACGTCAGCGAATCGTCTCCAAAGATGGGCAATAATTCTATCAGGGTATAGATATACGATAGAATATAGAAAAGGAAAAAGCATTGGTAATGCGGATGCCTTATCGAGATTGCCAACAAAAGAAACTACTAACGTTCCAGAAGCACTATATTCGTTTAGTGCGGTCGAAAGTGTACCACTCAGTCATTTAGATGTAGCAGCGGCAACCAGATCTGACGAAGTTATAACGAAAGTATTGGAATTCACGTGGAAGGGTTGGCCGGAATCAGTCAAAGATGGAAGATTCAAACCCTATTTCGCAAAACGGCAAGAACTATCAGTGGAGTCGAATTGTCTTATTTGGTGCAATAAGGTGGTCATACCGGAAGGATTACGTCGGTCGGTGCTCGAACTATTTCACGATCAACACATTGGCGTCGTAAGAACGAAAATGTTGATGCGTTCCTATTGTTGGTGGCCAGGAATGAACGAAGATATAGAAACGTTTATCGCATTGTGTGAGAGGTGTCAGGAAACGCAGAATAATAGAACGGATGCGCCATTACGACCATGGCCAAGCGCAAATAATAATTTCCAAAGAGTACATATCGATTTATTTCACAAATTCAATTACAATTTTCTGATATTCGTTGATAGTAGATCAAAATGGATCGATGTAAAGTTTTTAAATCGGGGAACAACAGCAAAAGAAGTAATCATAGCGTTGAAGGAAATTATATCGGTCGTGGGATTACCAATGGAACTAGTCTCAGACAATGGGCCTCCCTTCAGCGGTCAAGAATTCGTTAAATTTTGCCAATCGAATGGCATAAAGCCAGTTAAATCGCCCCCGTATCACCCACAATCAAATGGTTTAGCAGAAAGAGGGGTACAAACTGTTAAAAAAGCATTGGAGAAAGCCATGCCGAGAACTGTACAGCGATTAACAGAAGGTGAAGTAAGAGAACGGTTGGCACACTTCTTATTCGCGTATCGAAATACCCCTAGCACCGTAACGGGGATTTGTCCGTCTGAAAGTGTACTACGTATGAAACCGCGTGTTAAATTTGATCTAATCAAGCCTGCGTTGAATGGACAAGGTATTGTCGATATTAAAAGAAGTGGAAAGGCAATAGCGGTAAGAAATACAAAGCTGTATGCTAATGGAGAAGCAGTGTTCGTTAAAAATAAAAATGATCGTAATAGTGTGAAATGGGAAAAAGGTAAAATTGTAAGAGTTATAAGTTTCAATACGTATTTGGTTTTGTTGAACGGCATTATAAAACATGTGCACAAGGACATGTTACGTAGTGCACCAGAAGGAGTTACAAATACAGCAAGTAGCGAACGAGAATTACAGCCTAGCGTTCAGGCACCAAGAGATCAGCAGGAAACCGAATCACCGAAAACGGAAGAAATGAGAATCGATAATAATCAACCAAGGTTAGGAGTACCAGAAAAGGAAATACCAACAACCACTTTGGAAATGGTTAGAATTCAAGAACCCGCTACTGAAGTACGTCGAAACAATTCAGCGCAAGAAATGTTAACCATGCCAACAGAAGTGGACGAAGCGGAACAGAGGAAACCAGACACGCCTTCAGTGGTCAAAATCAGAAGGTCAAGTCGGATATCACGTCCCCCGGAACGGTTCAACAATTAAAGGGGAGAAATGTAATGTATGGGATTAACATTCTTAAGTAGTACCAACTAGAGAATATTAATACTATATAAGCGATAGGCTTTATAAGTTTATCGAAGAAGTGTTAGTTGTGTTGTTAAATAAATAAATGTCTACAACGAATATCGATACATAACACAATGTTTAAAATACCTTATCGCTTTTAAAACTCGTTCACCTGATGTTACACTATGACTCATGCTCCGCATCTGCGCAGGATCAAGGATTGATAATCCAGTTAAAATTTCTTTCTTCAGTGTGTCGAGTGGTGTACCCGTTAGTTTCTTGCATCGATCAAAATTCTCAACATTTTTCGATGTTATCACCTCCAATTTAACGAAGTGCTACTGTTTAAAATAGCTAATTGATAAAATTACTAGCGACTTGTCTTTAAAAATGGTTATTCCATCTACTTCATCAAAACAATGCATTTAGAAAAGGATATTAATTAAAGTAGCAAGATATCTCAAACGTGAGCTTTGCCGTTGCATTCCATCCACGAAGTCTCATAACAAAATGTGCGGTCCAAATTTTCATAACCTCCAAATGTAAGGATCCAATATCAATATTGGATAAATTTTATCATTACCGGACTTCATCGGTCGAGCGCTCCAGGCAAACTAACTTTTCCCACCATCATGTGAGAAATTTTCAAAATTTTGTGTCTATTGTACCACTTCTAAATCTTAATTATATCCAAATTTTCCAAATTTCACGTTATTAAATTTATTAAACGTCTGAAGGTAAGTTTTTATGTAATTTTAGAGTTTTTAAACTATTTTAAAGTGTTTTATGTTTCAGAATTCACTGGTTTTGTTGAAATATTTGTCGAGACCCGAGTGACTTCCATGTTGATCATTTAGCACACTGAATTATGATCTTTATTGCTAGATTACACAAACCCAGACTCTTAATGTATTAAAATGACTCTGTGAAATTTTTCAGAAAGAATACAATATCTCACAACATACAAAGTTTGTTATTTTTACAATAATTCACCTTTTTAGAACCCATACAATTTTAGGTTAAAGATAACGAAACCTTCTTACAAAATTTTGATTTTCACTGCAACAATATTATTTCCTTTGAATCTGATATGACAGATTCCTTCATGAGATCAAGTAGTGAGCCTATAATACACTTTTCAGAGTTCCACAGCCTTATCCGGTTTGTTAGCACTAATCGTGGGAAAGTGAAATTTATCAGAGTTAAGTTATCTTTACCAGAAATCCCCGCATTCTGCTACCAAATCATGTTAACATGGTTTGTTGAATCACTGAGCTCAGCCACCCATGAACAAAACGCTTGCTTGCATAGAATACAAATTCTATCACATGAGAGAAAAACCCTTTTAGATGCAAAAGAAGAAGAGTGTGAAGCTTTTCACCTATATGAATTTTAAGAGGCCAGCAATATACGACAATATACATATATCGCTGCTTAGCTCCAGTGTTGGTATTTTGTCCTTTGTAGATGTAAACAGGATTCTACCCAATGTAAAGGGATTACGAAATGCCAGTTGAAAACGTGACGGATCGACCACCGTGTAAAAGAGTTGTTTAATTCTTTCAGCAAGTCGTGGATGATACGTAATCTTCTTATATTTTTTGATATGTGAGTCATCTATCTCATTCATGGTCCTCCTCTGCGTAAGAGGTGACCCGCAGTCAGAGAGAACACGGTCCAACAAGTGGGTGGGGTAGCCATTAGTCATAAACAGTGTCTTAAGTTCCTGCAAACGTATAGGTAAAAGATCGTTCGGAACACACACCCTCATTCTATGCATCATAATAGTCTTGATCAGAGCTAACTTTTGGTTTAGCGGGTGGGAGGAGTAAAAACTCAACATCCGATCCGTTGACATCGGCTTCCTATAACTAAAGTCTACACACAGACCGGCCGTTTTGCTTCCGCATGCGCATTATACATCATGGTCGTGATTGCATTGAATTTCATTCCTGTTTGATTAATCTTCAAAGTAATATTTTTATGTTTGAACACGATTATTCAAAGGAACAGTTAAATAATTGGCATAGAAATGATAAGAGAAAATTATATAATCGTTAATGATATTTAATGTATTTATATTTCAAGGGCTAATAATTTAATTATTTTATACAAAATATTAATAAATATATAAATTTTTATTAGTCTGTCATTTGCTTAATGTAATAATCTGTATACATTTTTGTACAGGACACCATTTTCAGTAAATAAAAATTGTTTTCAATAAATAAAACTATTAAAATACACAAGATAATTTCAAAATATTTATTTTTATTATTCATTATATTATACATTACTATTATTATTTACATACATTATTATTATACAACATGGTCATAGCTTTGGTAGTTAAGTGCGTCGACTGCTAATGCGAAACGCTCGGATCGAATTCGGGCAGGGTAAGAACTTTATTCTGGCCGTCTCTCCTCGGAAGGCAATGGCAAACCACCGAGGTAATTTGCCAAGAGCGCCCATCTCGACATGAAGTGTATTACACTTCCCGTGGTTCGGAGCCCACGTTAAACAAGTAGGTCCTCTTTGTATGTGAAAACACTTAGAACGCACATCACATGCATAGAAAGAGATGGGTCACGACGTTCGGAAACGAACAATGCGACTTAGAGTATTATTAAACATTATTCAAAGCAATTCTCTGCAACTCCTCACGACTTGGGATTTCAACAGCACTTTTAGAAGATTTTTTTCTTCTTCAACACTAATAATATTAACAAACTTAAAAATCTAAATATATCCCAAGTAACATTTTTCCCTGTGAAATTAAAATTTCTCTGGTAGGTCCCTGGCAAATACCTGGTAGGTATCTAAAACAGGGTTTACGGCTTTGCCTGTCTATAGGGATTTGTCAGGTACCTGTTAGCATGTCCTTTGTAGGGCCCTATTAAATGCTTGCGCTAGGGATTTGCCAGGTAGCCAAATACAGGTTCCTTGTAGGGCCCTGTGAAATGCTTGCGGTAGGGATTTGCCAGGGAGTCATATACAGGTTCCTTGTAGGGCCCTGTGAAATGCTTGCGGTAGGGATTTGCCAGGGAGTCATATACAGGTTCTTTGTAGGGCCCTGTGAAATGCTTTCGGTAGGGATTTGCCAGGTACTCATTTACAGGTTATTTGTAGGGCTCTCTGTAAAATGCCTGTGGCAAGTTGAACAACCAATAATAGAAAACCTTTGATTAGTAGACCAATCAAAGTCGACATCGACGTCAAAGTAAGAAATTCAACGCAAAAACTTTGAAAATATCGCAAAAAATAGTAATTTTGATGTAAAAAAAAAATCGTTCTACAGTATCGTTTGGAATGTAATTCTAGTAGGTTGTAACGAAATGTCGGAGGTATCATTTTTTTTACGTATTTATGCTCCGAGCAACACATGCGTTACACTTTGAAATGCAAACAAGTACCCACGAGCGATGTTTTCAGGCAATTATAACAAGTTGCGATGAAAATTCCGACAACATTTTTTTCTCTTTTTTTCACTTTTTTATTTTACGAATACCTGTACAATTACATTTCAAACAATACTGTACAACGATTTTTTTTTTGCATCAAAATTACTAATTTTTTTGACGTATTTTATGATTTGAACCACGTGTTTGAAAAACATTTTTTTCGCCTTTTTCCATTTTTTATTTCACAAAACACTGTAGAATTACATTCCAAACGTTACTGTAGAACGATTTTTTTTTGCATCAAAATTACTCATTTTTTGCCATAATTTCCGATATTTTTGCGATAAATTTTTTAAATTAACGAAAAAAAAATTTTTTGGCTTCTTTTTTGTAATTCTTGGCTTAGTAAGAAGTAAGAAGACAAAAAATCATTGAAAACACACGAAAATTAAGAAAAATGTCATTCGATTCACCGAGTACAGCCCTCCGCGAGTTTAATTTATTACAAGTTACGATGAAAATTGGAACAGCATTTTTTTCGCTTTTTTTCACTTTTTTATTTTACCAATACTGTACAACGATTTTTTTTGCATCAAAATTACTAATTTTGTTGACGTGTTTTATATGATGTCAAACCCACGTGTTTGAAAAACATTTTTTTCGCTTTTTTCCATTTTTTATTTCACGAAACACTGTAGAAGTAGATTCGTTACTGTAGAAAGATTTTTTTTGCATCAAAATTACTCACTCACTCACAAAATTACTCACATTAAATTGTTGTAGTCATAAAGCAATTTTACAACTAAAATAACAACAGCTCGGTGGCACAGAGGTTAACGCTGTCGGACAATGAAGGGAAGGTTACGGTTCGATCCCTCGCACAAGGTAAGATTTTTATTTCTAATTTTCAAAATTTAATTCCAGACTCCAAGAAATAAAGAAGACGACAACATCATGAGATATATCACCACCAACAAGTTCTTACTAATGAGAATAAATAATGAGAAATGGGTAAAATAAAAAATTATGTTGTCGAGTTAAAATTGTTAAAATTAAAAATGTAGCAAAAATTAATTTTTTTATAATAAATAAATTATTAAATAAATAAATTTTATAAACAATAAATTTCCCAGGAAACACACTGTCGTCATAATGTCGTCAATTATTGGTCAGTATAGTACCAATGAAGACGTCATCAAGGACGTCATTAATGACGACAATATGACCGGCGTATGTCACAGCCTAAAGACGTCAACTGATGACGAACCTTGTACGTCACTTGCGACGTCACTAATGACCAATCTAGTATTTTATTTTATTTTAGAAATTTCATCGGCACAAAAACGATGAACCATTTTTGAACCAACGGACAATTATAATTGTTCGTTGGTTCAAAGTGAATTATAATTATAATTCCCGGGTTATAATGGAACCTCGGTCCTACGGTTGGCGGCCAGGGTTGGCGCAACGCAGGCTACCAGTATATGCCCAATCATTGGCATCCTTCTCGGGGTTTGGACCAATCACAAGGCCGGATTTTTTGACTTGCTGATAACTGAGGAGTATGCACCTCGCTAACCATCGACCAATCTGGATTTTTCGAGATTTCGGACAAACGGGTATATCCTCCGTGGGACTTAGAAGAAATAAGCGAATAAATCTCCCCTCGCGAGACTTGTGGTGAACTCGTACGAAACGTGTCCAAGCATCACAAGCCAGCTTACGAAGTTAGTTTTGAATTTTGTATATATGCTAAGTGTCGAGAGTAATTGACCCGGGAATTTTTTTTTTTTTGAAAACGTTCGTTAAAATAAGTAATTTTGTTGCTAAAATTATTTCCTTCTACAGTAATGCTTGGAATGTAATTCTAGTGGGATTCGTGAAATAAAAAAATTGAAAAAAGCGAAAAAAATGACTTTAAAATTTTCATCGCAAAATCGAAAAATTTTTCATTGCAACTTGTAATTATTGCCCAGCGGGGAGGGCTGTACTCGAGTTTTGTACTCGACTCGATTGACATTTTTTCTTAATTTTCAAATGTTTTCAATGATTCTTTGTCTTCTTACTAAGCTAGTAATTACAAAAAAATATGTTTTTCGTGAATTTAAAAAATTCATCGCAAAAAAATCCGAAAACATCGCAAAAACGTGAGTAATTTTGATGCAAAAAAAAAATCCTTCTACAGTAACGTTTGGAATGTTATTCTACAGTGTTTCGTGAAATAAAAAATGGAAAAAAGCAAAAAAAATGTTTTTCAAACACGTGGGTTTGAAATCATAAAATACGTAAAAGAGTTCCTTTTAATTATCTTATTTAATGTGATGGAAACGCAGATTCAAAGAATATATATTAACTGTTTAATAATATAAATTATTATAACCATCATCGCAATATTATAAAATAAAACGGATGATTTACCGATACTTTAGAATGACCAAACAATGATGTCATAAAGACGGCCTTTAATGTCGTCCTATTGTCGTCCCTGAGAATGACGTCATTTGTATGTCAGTTATTGGGCACTATGACGTCGCCGACGAATAATGACCAATAACTGACGACATCATGACGACAGTGTGTTACCTGGGTTAATTATAATCAAAATTTTTTTGCACCCTGTTAATCTCATATAATAACTCCCTGGTAGATCCCTATAACAACTCCCTGGTAGATCCCTGCGGTAGGGACTTACCAGGGCCCCTGTGAAAGGTACTTAGTAGCTCTCTAGTAGAGGCCCCTAATAGGTGGTCCATTTGCCCCTGGCGCAAGCCCCTACCACAATCCCAACTAGGGTTTTAGACAGGGACAGGGACCTGTGAGATTTGACTGGTAGGGATTTGCCAGGGGCCTACCAGGTTAAAAATGTTGCTTGGGATATTATAGTATATACATATAATAATTCGGACTATTTCTTCGACAATTCTCTCAATTGAGGCGTCTACTTGCAATACCGGCTGCATCCATTTAAAGTAAATTTACAGAATGGTCTATTATTGTTATTGTATCTCTTATATAGCAAAGCATAATTTTTTCAACAATCTGTATATTTAAAAGCTTATTTGAATGGGATCTAGACGTTTTTGAAAGAATATGAGTTTAACACAAGAAAGATCAGATATTATCCTATAGTTTTCACTGTTGGATAAATATTCAGGATGGATGTAGCCGGTATTGCAAGTAGACGTCTCAATTACAATTATTATATTGAGGTTAAACAAACAAGAATGACATTCAAAGCAATCACGACCATGATGTATAATGCGCATGCGGAAGCAAAACGGCCGGTCTGTGTGTAGACTTTAGTCTATAACGAGCGCTGCAATGCATCACGGGAACAAATTTATCGCCACGTCTACAGATGAGTTGGAACTACGTCACCGCTGTGGAATTTGCAGATAGCATGATTTAATATATTATACACAGGGTATGTCGTATAATTCAAAATAAATTTTTTTTATTGTGTTCATTTAAATTTAACGCAAATAAATTGACATTATTGAAATCCATATATTACACGTGTGCTACGTCCACTTCTAGAATTGGCGTCCACCCAAGCATCGCATTTTGGTAACTTTTCTTTTATTACATCAGTAGGGGAACGGCGTGGTTTAGTATACTGTTCCATTATCTTTCTTACAAAATTTTTCGGTTTATTTTGGTCAATTTCGTCATTGTAAAGAAAATCTGTTAGCATATTTGTCGGCAAAGATATTGTACCCGCCTTCGCTACATCGGCTTTACTAGGTTTTGCTAACTTCATACACGAATGTTTTGAACTTTTATTTTCTGGTAAAGATCGTCGATATATTAGGACACGTGTGCTACGTCCACTTCTAGAATTGGCTTCCACCCAAACATCTCACTTTGCTAACATTTCTTTTATTACATCAGTAGGGGAACGGCCTAATATCCAATTGCCATTTGCATATTGGGTTCAAGATTGTTTTGGATCGTCTGTTGTTGATGATTTGGACCATGTCCACTTTGCTTTGGTTGAGGGCGTTTATATAAATTTTATTCAAATGCCATTTGCACATTGGGTTCAAGATTGTTTTGGATCGTCTGTTGTTGATGATTTGGACCATGTCCACTTTGCTTTGGTTGAGGGCGATTATATAAATTTCATTCAAATGCCATTTGCATATTGGGTTCAAGATTGTTTTGGATCGTCTGTTGTTGATGATTTGGACCATGTCCACTTTGCTTTGGTTGAGGGCGTTTATATAAATTTCATTCAAATGCCATTTGCATATTGGGTTCAAGATTGTTTTGGATCGTCTGTTGTTGATGATTTGGACCATGTCCACTTTGCTTTGGTTGAGGGCGATTATATAAATTTCATTCAAATGCCATTTGCATATTGGGTTCAAGATTGTTTTGGATCGTCTGTTGTTGATGATTTGGACCATGTCTACTTTGCTTTGGTTGAGGGCGTTTATATAAATTTCATTGAAATGCCATTTGCATATTGGGTTCAAGATTGTTTTGGATCGTCCGTTGTTGATTATTTAGACCATGTCCACTTTGCTTTGGTTGAGGGCGTTTATATAAATTTCATTCAAATGCCATTTGCATATTGGGTTCAAGATTGTTTTGGATCGTCTGTTGTTGATGATTTGGACCATGTCCACTTTGCTTTGGTTGAGGGCGTTTTATAAATTTCATTCAAATGCCATTTGCATATAGGTTTCAAGATTGTTTTGGATCGGCTGTTGTTCATAATTTGGACCTTGTCCACTTTGCTTTAATTGAGGGCGTTTATATAAATTTCATTCAAATGCCATTTGCATATTGGGTTCACTATTGTTTTGCATCGACTGTTGTTGATGATTTGGACCTTGTCCACGTTGCTTTGGTTGAGGGCGTTTATATAAATTTCATTCAAATGCCATTTGCAAATTGAGTTCAAGATTGTTTTGGATCGGCTGTTGTTGATGATTTGGACCTTGTCCACATTGCTTTGGTTGCGGGCGTTTATGTAAATTTCATTCAAATGCCATTTGCATATTGGGTTCAAGATTGTTTTGGATCGGCTGTTGTTGATGATTTGGACCTTGTCCACTTTGCTTAGGTTGTGGGCGTTTATATAAATTTAATTCAAATACCATTTGCATATTGGGTTGACTATTGTTTTGCATCGACTGTTGTTGATGATTTGGACATTGTCCACTTTGCTTTGGGTGAGGGCGTTTATATAAATTTCATTCAAATGCCATTTGCATATTGGGTTCACTATTGTATTGCATCGACTGTTGCTGATGATTTGGATCTTGTCCACTTTGCTTTGGTTGACGGCGTTTATATAAATTTCATTCAAATGCCATTTGCATATTGGGTTCAAGATTGTTTTGGATCGGCTGTTGTTAATGATTTGTACTTTGTCCACTTTGCTTTGGTTGAGGGCGTTTATATAAATTTCTTTCAAATGTCATTTTCAACAAGAGACTTTGATTTTTATAATTAACTAGAAGAAGTGTGCTATTATATAGTATGTTTTTTGAAATTGGTACAATTTAATCCGATGATCGGATAAAAATTCTGCTGATATGTTTACAATTAAATTACAATTTCTTATAAGTATAATAAATTAGTTTTTGACATTCCGGGGGTAAAGTACTCACTGTTTACCCCGATTTGCGGGTGCAAAGGGGCACTTTTTTACCCAGGGGGAGTAAAGTTGAAAAATAGGGGGGGAGCGGGAGAAAACACTTTGTTTTTGCTATAGGGCAATAAAAAAGTAACCAGATGACTGATAAAAAAGTCTTTAGATTGCCACGTGATGACTGATAGAAAAATCATTAGATTGCCACGTGATCGATGGGGGAAGAATCAAATTCTTTCACATCTGCCACGCTCAAATTTATTTCAAACAATGAACTAAATTGATGAGTCAATAAATAAATAATAAGTATTTACTTTAGCTACCAAATAATTCTCACGAGGTGCCTTTTTTAAAAATGTCGCCACATGGTTCCTAGGTTCTCGCTCATGGTACGTCTTGCTGTATCCAAGGCACAAATGAAAATGAACTGAAATAAACCATTGGTAGAATCAGGGGTGCCAACAGCTAGTTCCTAGTACTTTTTGGTAGTAGTTCGTAATATTACTAGTGCTATTTTGTGGTAACATCGAGCACGTGCATTATTTAAAAAATGCGTTAAATTTGCGCTTTACGTTTCTCAATTGGCGAAGTTCCTACTTTACCTCCCGGAATTGCAAACAACAGTATATGCACGACGGGAGTAAAGTGACTTTTGGCCCATGGGTAATTGTTTCACTCGGCTGGCGCCTCGTGTAAACAATCCTTTACCTGAAGGGGGGAAAGGGGGGTTCACCTGAAGCTATTATGACATTATGCATCATAACTTCGAAAGGAAATTAAATATGTGAAAATATTATGAACCAAAAATTACCGCTACAAGTTTTTCTCCCAAAATTCTAAAATGTCCTCTCGTACCATCGAGAGCTTTGGTGAGCGAAACATTTTTACAGTTCTGCTTGTTCAGTATAACGCCAAAAATATATTCGTCTTATTTAACATAATTGCACACCTTGAAGCCGTAGTTCATTGAGCGAAATCCAGGCTACTTATTTTTAAGCCCAGACCTACAATATTTTACAGGACCATTGCAGTGAATTAAGAAACGTAAGATAAATCTTTAACAACAATGTAATAACAATCAAAAATTTAGAAATAACACATTTTACATGGGTAAACCATTCCTAGGTCAATATATCATTATGTTTTAAATGACAAACAAAGAGGCCTAACGCGAATTGGTATCTTACGACCATCGATGAGAAATAGATGTTTCTACACCTCGTATGCAATACACAGTTTCCATAAAATTTGCCAACTATTTAAAATGAGATGTGAAGAACATCCTTGCTTCTCCAGCGCATTTGTTAGGAATAACAGAAGCTTTTAAATACATCAATTAAACATAATATCATGCTTTATATAAACAAAGCTTTGATACTTATTTTATTTCAAAAAAAATTGCAGCTCAAGCTCGGAACTTTCTCTTCCCCTTCAAAGTGGGAAGGGTTGAAGTTAGTAGAACCGCTAAACTCCATGTGGACACTACAGAGCGTCAATCAGAGCCATGTTCATTAATATCTATAGTAAATCTGACATTATCTGAGGAACCCATTGTTCTCCTATCATTGGGAAAATGGCGAAATGTGATACAAAATCTTTCCTTACTGCTCTAATGAGAAGCAGCTTGGAGAAGATAAAGTCCACGCAGGGGGTAAGAACCTTCTGCTTTTAAATGCGTGGAGCCCTGGTGTTAGGTCAACTAGCTCTTTGATGGAAACGTCGGTATGCGAGGGCCATGGGTCGTGTAAAAACGCCTCGGATAAACTCAAGGAAGCAGCTTTGCAAACACACACAAAATAAACTTAACAATAAAATAAAAATAAACATAAAAATAAACAATACGGTGGTCATTGCTTAAAGGCTTAATGATAAAGTCGATGCTTATGGTGTTAGTATGGCACCAGTGGAACGTAACACAGTAGTCCACTACAGGAGCCGACCAGAGAAACTAAACAGAAGCAACCCACATTGCCACCAAAAAATCACCACCCCACCAACAATCGACGGAACACTCGAATGGTCATAAACAATCCCATAATGGTAACCACATCGAGCTTCCGACGACCAAACCAAGCGGCAGCGAACCCCGGTGCAATGTCGCACCCTGTATATATGTAAGTCATACATCTTAGCCTTTATTAAATAAAATATAAAATCATAATTAAACACAAAAAGGTATCGACACAAAATTTCAAGTATGAAATTTGAACTTACGTCGATAAATCTAGATTCTTGCTGCTAATACAATTTACCAGTACGTCGACATAAAATTAAAGGAATTAATACCCAAGCAAAGTTTAATAACCAAAACGTAATAATATAAATAAGTCACTTATCTATCAATTGCAACCATTATTTAAATAAAATTGCAGCACAAAAAAAGAATACCAAATTGTTACACATAAATAAAAAAATAAAACACATTAAAAGAACCAAGGAAAAAAAACATGCCATCGAGCTTCTGATGTTAAAATATTGGCCACTCGATCGACAGGTACTGTGAAGTAATAGCAAATAAATCGTGCTACTCACCGATGCTACCGGATAAACATCCTTCCCAGAAATTATGGGCCAGGGTGGTCGGATAGGGACACATGGCACGGCCAAAAAAACCACAATCCTCCAATCGCGGATCAAATCCCCTACTGGGATGGAAAAACAGCATATTCCATATAATATCCGGATTGTCGGACTGCAATTCCCACAAACGTAACCATACTCCGCAAAATCGAAAACCAACCCCGAAAATCACTTCACAGCCCACAAGACGTGACCCTCTCGTCCACCATTTTTTCCCAAGTTCGCTCAGCGCGCAGCTCGACTTGCGTTCCGGAAAACAGATAATAAAAATATCGCAGAGTCCACAACGCCATCTCATTCAATTTAAATGAAATGGCAGTGGCCAACCAAATTGATGTATAAGGTTGATTGATAACGGATAGAAGATATAAAAATCCGTTATAAATGGAAATAATAAAAAGAAGATTCTTGATTTTGCTGTAACGGCAAAAGTATTTTCTCTAAACCGGTGCAATGCTCACGCTAATTGAAAGGGGTCTTAAGAATCTTTATGGGGCGCTATTTTCTTCAGATAATGGGTTAGCGAAAATTTTCAAAGTTTGTCTCCATTAAGGTAAGTCAAGTTTTGACCACATATTAAAAATTTCCGGTTATCGATCGGAACACGTTTCGTACTTGGCCTTGGAAGCCAAGTTCTTCTTCTACTTAGAAGTTGCCGTAGTGCTCTATCTAAAGATTATCACACAAAAAAACCGACGTAGATCTACAGAGAGCGAAATGACTCTGTTAATGTACTAGATTATAGCGAAACAGTTCATGAACGTCTCGGTTCGTCTTCATAGTAAAAATTGTACCCAGAAAATGCTATGGTTTTGAGCACGCATGTTAGGCGTGATGATAAAGAACAAGCAAAAGATTTGCAAACAGTACAATTTACTTGCATTAGATTTCCGAGAAGCTTTCGACACTCTCTGGCATAATTTAAGCGAAAGAACAACACAAAGATTCGGTGGCGGTGACATATTAGAGACTGCGTGAGAATAAGGCAACACGCCAAATTAATGGGACATCGCGTGCCTGCAACGCGGCTAGACATCAACAAAAAGAAAATAGAACTTAAAAGGATCGAACATTCGGAATGGGTCGGCCAGGTGTTGCAGGGAAAAGGCGTTGCAAATTTTTGCGACAGCCCCCTTGCGAACACTTGGACACTTAATGATTCCACACTTGGTCCCGGCGAATACATTGCCTTACTCGAAATGAGCATAAATACATTCGGGATGCGTGAGGTTATCAAAAGATCGGTATTTCGTCACGGCGATCCGCACTGTAGGCACTTCTATTTGAGACAGAATCCACCGGCATAATGCCGTCGTTCGATTACTTGCCAAACATTTTTGCCAAACAAAAAGAAGTAACTTTACTATTAATGATGAACAATCCTATACGTGGATGACGGTTCCTGTATTAAGCAGTACCTGGTCATTATAAACACCAGCCGTCCCTTTATAATAGACGTTACCATACGATATGACAGCGATAACTCCATGAGGAATGCCTCTATGGAAAAGATCCTAAAATAGGCTCCCGAGGTGATGTTTTACTTCTACAGTTGACAGCTGTTTTTAATGTTTGAAATGTGTCAATGTGTTTTCCCAGTTACTTTTTCTTAGTTAAAAATACATATTTTGAAGTGTAGATAGTATTAAATTAATGAGCAAAATGAGTACTGACTGGGAAAGCGATGGTAAGTACATTAATTTAGTAAAAAAGATTAAAAATTAAGATAACTTTATGAATGACCTAAAAAAGGCAAATTCCTCAAGTTTTATCCCAGCAGATTGGGAGACTGTAATAAGAGCCACATCAGCCAAATTTATTGTGTATATAACATGAACACATACGATTTTTATTCTTTTTCGCCATTTAATGAAATTATGAAAAATCGTAAAAAAGATCACCCCTTAAAATGGAGATATTTTTCTTGTTCGCTCCTTTGTTTAAATACAAAAGTACCCTAAACATTGATGTAGAGTTGCATGATGGCAACCTCACGAATTTGGCGTCCATCTTTTAGGTTTTCAATACTGAAGCCATTGAATGCATCTTCAATAAAAATTAAAGTCGCCAAGTACAACAACTTGCTTATCTTATTGGATTACATTCCGCCGATTCACCACACCTTTTATGAAAGCATAAAGCACGATGGAGAAGCATCAGCAAGAAAAGGAGAAAAGAAACAAACCCAGACCATGACATTGAGCCAAACAGAGCTTGATTTAGATCAACCCCAACAAAGACCAGCTGATTCAGACGAAAAAAATGATGAACATATAGCAAATTAATATTAGATTCTGATTATTAATAAGAAATTTTGTGTATTTTAGTACAGTAATTGCACTTGAATCATTTTACCACTAAATTTTTAACATGGAACATGTTTTTACGGTCGTTACCTCGCAAAAATCGACACCAAAAACAGACATCAAAAACCGACACCAAAAACCGACACCAAAAATCGACACCAAAAATCGACACGAAAAATCGGCACCACATGTATAATTCAAATTTATAGTTTATAATTTGAATATAGAGTAGATTATCGAATAACATCTTCGCATTCACAATAATGAATTTTCAATAACAAAATTTTTAATACCAAAAATTTATATCCGAAACCGATCGCAAAAAGAAAATTTGCTTATATGTAAAGTAAATTTTTATTACCAACACAAAAAGGGATTATCCTATTATGACCAACACGGTTACACAACTACGCCGCACTTCGGAAAACAGTAAAAAGAAGAAGAAACGAGATAGGCGCCGCGCATGCGGCACCCCTAAATCTCGAGGAAAATTATGTTAACGGTTTGGTACCGAAAAACATGTTCCATGTTAAAGATATTAGTCGGAGACTGAAATAGAACGAATCCGGGGGTCCAGGGGGCAGAGCCCCCTTGCGGGGGTCAAGGGGGCGGAGCCCCTTTGCGAGGCACGGAGCGCCGAGTTTTTTTGTTCGTCTTTTAAATGATGCGTAAATAGGTAACAATCTGTATTTAGATGCCTATCTTTTACTTGATTGCACAATTGTTCGAATTGATTTGTCACTTGGTTTACTGATTCCATATCTTGATTTAATTTTTCCATCCTGTATTTTAGTTCCATTTTGAATAATCCTCTTTTGACTATCGCATCACCTAAGTGCTCTACATATTGCTGTGTACTGACGTAGCCTCACGTTGGGCTAGCCAAAAAGTGCTGTGGAGCCCCGGAGCTTTGTTAGGCTTGCACTCTGAATTATTAAAACCTTGTACGAGTGTACGTAAAAGTACCTCGTCAATAGAAATATAAGCAAATTATTCTTGACAAATACAAATAATATAAATTGATGCCTCGGCTTGACTAGTTCGGATAGCACAGACCTACCTTTTCCCAAGCTGGGTTCCTTCCTTAGCCAAATCTCAAATCTGAAATGTAATATTGGGGCTTTTGGAATGATCATACGCAAATTTATGCTCCGTTGATACAGCAAATCGTATTTTATTATAAATTAATATCAAAATGTAAATAATTAAAGTCAATAAAATTCTTATCTCTAATAACAAAGATCTTAATTCTATGATAAATCTAACGTTTTCCCGCACGTGTGAAGTTAATCGTTAATTTACACAAATTTTTACGTTTTTAATAATTTTGGATGGGACGGTACCTTTATCTGGTGTAATTCGGTTTCTTCGGTTCATATACCATGAAATTATACGGTGATATTCGTTCGATGGCCTTGAAGGGTGTGGGATCTATCTGGATTGAATTCCCTCGTGGTAGTTTTATGGTTGTATCGTGACCAAAGTTTTTGTTCAATATAATAGTGAATCTTTTCAATTTTGCACAGATTTTCACTTTTTGAAATACGTAAGTATAATGTTCTCTCAATCACTAACTTTTTAATCACTTTCTTAATCAAATTTTATTATATTTTTAACTTTTAGCTGGACACACAAATTTGCCACCATTTACTTTTATTAAGCAATCAACCTCCTATTAATCAACAATCCATTGTTTTTACCATAGTTACCTGTATTTTCAAGGCACTTTTGATTTTCCATTTATCGAAAATAAAATCGATTTATTTTGACGTAAAATTTCCAGGTTCGTACTTAGCTCAAAATGATTTGTAAAATTTTAATGAAATTTTTATGTTTCAGATTTATTTTGAAGTATTAACATCTCCTGTGGTCTTCCAATAAACCTTTGAAGAAAATGTTTTTCGCCTTCGTGATACATTGAGTTTACGGCGCACTTCGACACGTAAAAATTTTGTTATATTAAAAGTTCTACGTTTCAACACATTTTTATAACTAATACTTTTAACAAATTGTTTTTGATTTCAAATTACATTTTAGGCTTCTATACAAAGTATAACCAGAATTAGGCTTCTATACAAAGTATAACCAGAAGCCTTATGATCTAGCTCCGTGTCCGTCTGTCTGTCTGTCCGTCTGTCCGCATAATTCAAAATCATACAGAGCGTTTCAAATCGTACTCTGTGTGTATAGAGGTCTAAGAACTGGGTAGCCAGTGCGCTACTTTTAGGCTTCTATACAAGGTATATTTATGATTAGGGCCAATTTATTTGTCAAATTGTCTTGACGTTTCTTCGGCGAATCGCCCATGAAAGCTGCGGGTCTCGCGGAAGGAGGAACAACCGGTAAAACCGTCACGATCATCCACTCGGGTCGTGAGTATTTCGGATCCATTCCCAGGGCGCTGCAATCTGCGTCGCTAATTTGTCTGAAGATATGCCTTCCGCCAACAAATACTTTTTAGGCTTCTATACAAAGTATAGCAAGAAGCCTTATGATCTGGCTCGGTGTTTGTCCGTCTGTCCGTCCGTCCGTCTGTCCGCATAATTCAAAATCATACAGAGCGTTTCAAATCGTGCTGGAAATACTGTGTGTATAGAGGTCTAAGAACTGGGTAGCCAGTGCGCTACTTTTAGGCTTCTGTACAAAGTATAACAAGAAGCCATATTTAGGCTTCTATGCAAGATATAGAAAGAAGCCTTATGGTCTGGCTTCGTGTCGGTCCGCATGTTTCAGAGCCAATCATAACGTTGATCAACTGAAACGTTGTTATATTGTAAATACTTCGTCTATATAGTATTGCGTTAATCTGTTAATCCGTTGATTCGATTCGCTAATGCAATTTATTATTATTACAGGTTAGATGATGTTTTGTATTGCTTTCATCAGAATCAAAATCGGAATCGGAAAAGTCGCTGCTAGAATAATTGCTTGAGTTGTTCATGTTTATAAATTAGTGGTACTTGCTATATCGATTCCTTTTCAAAAGTATTACCTAAATTTTAAATACAAAGTGTAACCTATATAGTAAATTGTTGATCCTTTGATACGTTGATACATTGATACGTTGATACATTGATACGTTGATACGTTGATACGTTGATACATTGATACGTTGATACATTGATACGTTGATACGTTGATACATTGATACGTTGATACATTGATACGTTGATATATTGATACGTTGATACATTGATCCGCTGATCTGTTGATCTGTTGATCCGTTAATCTGTTTATCCATTTATTGCATTATCTGCTTATCCGTTATTTGTATTTTTATCTTTTGAACAATATATTCACACCGTTAAGAAATTGTATGTAAAATTACAATCATTAGCAACTTTGTGACCAATTTTTCTTCAGCATAGCGCGAAATCGTATCTTTCTTCAGTATTTATCACATCGAAAGTCAGCAATTATGGTACAATCTATATTACGAACGTAACTTATATACCATGCTTTAAAAATAATATTTTCGAAGCATGTTATATCACGTTACTTGGTTCGGACGATGCTATTTTAGGGTTTTGATATCATAGATATCAAAAAACTAATATTTTTTAATCAAAATCAAATTAATTAAAAAAAAATCTTGTAGCTGGTGTGTTATGGTAGTGTTATATCTACGAGGGCTGGGAAATCGAGTATTCGAATACTCGATTCTAGGTAATTTGTTCGACAGCGTTATGTGCGACAGAAATTTGTTTGAAAATGCCCTGTCGATTAAATGTTCAGTCGTACAAATGCTGAGTTGGACGAATTTCTCTCGAACAAATTACCAACTACGGCATATTCAAACATTCGAATATCCCACTAATATTTAAGTGTTTTACTAGGTTTAAGATGATAATTTCATTATTAATAATTAATTTTAATATTATTAATAATAATTATTAATTTAACACAAGCGGCCTGCCGGTGTCGCGAGTAAACAGTCGACTAGTCCAGACGTGTTTTTGTTTTTCCAAGCAAAAATGTAATCAGTGACATTTACAGCCGTATTCACCAAGCTCTGTTAAGTTGCTAACAGAGAGTCAAGTCAATAACAGTCTGTTAATGTGATATATTTGTATTCACCAATGACTTTTAGCAGTTACCAGTCTGTCAAGTCGTCTGATAAGTTAACAGAGCAATATTGGGCTGTCAACATAGGTAACAGACTGATAAGTAATATTTTTATGTGTCAATATTGTAGGTTATAATTATTATTGACATTTGTTTTTGGTATGTATTTAAGGTCAACTTTTTTCCGCGAAATCAGTTAAAGCTAGTTTTACACGGTTTTACCAACAAAAATTCTAGTTACTTTTAGGCTTCTATACAAAGTATAACAAGAAGCCTTATGATCTGGCTCCGTGTCTGTCCGTCCGTCTGTCCGTCCGTCCGTCCTCATAATTCAAAATCATACAGAGCGTTTCAAATCGTGTTGGAAATACTCTGTGCGCATAGAGGTCTAAGAACTGGGTAGCCAGTGCGCTACTTTTAGGCTTCTATACAAAGTATAACAAGAAGCCTTATGTAGGCTTCTATACAAGGTATAGAAAGAAGCCTTATGGTCTGGCTTCGTGTCCGTCCGCATGTTTCAGAGCCAATCATAACGTTGATCAACTGATACGTTGTTATATTTTAAATACTTCGTCTATATAGTATTGCGTTAATCTGTTAATCCGTTGCTTCGATTCACTAATGCAATTTATAAATACGCAAATGTTCGAAAGAAATTTACTAAGTTAAAGATATTTTCGAAGAGGTCTCCCTATATAAACTACTTGTTTTACTTTGATGTGAAAAAATAATTTTTTATTGATGTGGTTAGTGAAGTTAAGTTATAAATAAAAGAGAAAGGAGAGGATTGGTCCACCTCAAAAAAGGACCATACATTACAGAGAAGTAAAGTTTCGAATAGAATGGAAAAGTTTGATTGTTATTACTTATATAGTAAATGATAATTACCAACCGCAAAAAATTTAATTGGTGCAGATTATCTGATTATGTGATGTTACATTATATGGCGATCAAAACTAACCAGATAATAACAACTTTCCACACCAGAAAGGTAGCTGTATAGAAGCCTAAGAACTGCCGCTAAAGCGAGTTCCACCTTGTTTATATATCACTACTTAAATTAATTTACAATTTTAACAAACCTTTATTTTAAAAACTGAATTAAAACGTTGCATTTGAATTTACATTGTTTTCTCATTCCGTGACCTTATCTTCATTAAATTTATGACGTTAAAACAAATCTTATAACGGAATTTTATATCTTATATCCGTTATCGATCAACCTAAATCAATAATTTGTTGACCACTGCCAATTTTATTCAAAATTATTGAGACGGGTCAATATACACTTCCACTCCCATTTTTCGTTCTTCCGTGGATACGCATGTCGAGTCCGCTATGTTGAGTGTAAGTTCACTTTTGATCCGACGGCTGAAGTGTGAAGTTCTAAAGTGTGTGCATTGCTGCAGTCTAATTATTTTTATTGCGATTTCAAGTGGAAATTCTTACATCGAGTTATTGAATATCTAAACCGAGTACACGTGGGTGAGATTGATATATATTTTTTGATACGGAAGCCACCGTAGCATATTTCACTTCGACATCTGGATGTCAATCACCATATTTTTGTGCTGATTATTTTATCGCTCGACTGCACTTTGCGCATGCTTGAACGCCCTCTTGTGGGATTTTATGGTGACAAGTTTTGTCAACAAAGCGTTCCGAATTATTTTGAGATACCATCCTCCTGCTTTTGCCAGTCGTGCAAAAGTCACATCGTCGTGTCCGTTGCCATTGTTGTCGTCGTACTGCGTTTATTTTTGTGACACTTCCTGCCGATTAATCGAGCGAGCTGCGTCAACCGTGCTAGTGATTTTGGATTTCATTTTGGAGCCCAGCATTACACCAGAGTATTTTGGAATAACTCTTTGGGGTGGAAGAGACCAGAGTATTTTGGAATAACTCTTTGGGGTGGAAAAGTCCAGCCATTGTCCTATCACCGAGTCGTGGGGTCGCTGTTGGAATCATTCGAGGCGTGCAATTCTTACTGGTGGACCGAGGTTTAGCGGACGACAATTCAACTTCCGTTCTCGTGGGCAATCCATCCAAGCAGGTTGGGGTACCTGTCATCTTCGATTGTGTGAGCTTGCCAAGTACTTAGGTAAGACAATTTTACTTTCTAATCTGTTTTGGGTAGTGATTGCCTTGTTTACATTACGAGTATTCATATTAAAGTCACAAAGAGGTGTCGTATTTTGACATCTTTGTTTTTTTTGTTCGCCGGATCTCCCCACAGGAGGATTGATTCACGCAATTGTTTTTTTATCTGGCTTCCTTCAGAAGCCAGCAGAACTTGTATTCACCACCGAAAGGTTGTTGCCATTTGTTACATTTGTTTGTGTAATATTGATTATTTGTGTGTCATTAAATCAATTAAAATCATACCGTATTTTATTTCCCTGGAAGAGGGGATACTTATAACCTTTTTAGTGAGATATAGAGATCTGGACCCACGTCCCTCGCAGACCGACGTTACCATCATAAGAGCTAGTTCATTACATCCAGGGCTCCCCACGTTAAAAAAAGTGAGGTGGTTTTCCACTTCGCGTGGGAGGAAGTTTCTCGATCCTGCATCCGCGGGAGAGAGGTAATTCACTTCTCACTGGCGCCCAACGTTTTTAGGGGACTCCTGTATTGCTTTGTCTCACTTGGGGTTGTCTCAGTGGCACCCTTAGTTGATTGTTGGCGAGGGTTCGTGATCTCGAACATCGAGCTGAAAAGGTTTTTCACTCATACGGTGACACAGGTGGCGACTTCTATAAGTGTGTGTAATAACTTTGTTTTCAGCGACCCGTTCGACGGTGTGGACTTGGCTGGACTGCTTAGTAAGCTTTGTGTTTTTTGATACTAGTCACGTCAGACGAAGGCTGCGCTACGTACGGTTATTGTGGTTATATTGTCATTTTTGTGCGACAAATTTTGCAGGTTTATGCGAAGCAAAGGCAGTATTATACGGCACGACATATCTTATTTTATATATTGTTACACCTTTTTATTGCACTTGGCAAATCGGGGTTCGTGTATTGTTATTTCACGAGTCGTCTTATCGGTGAAGAACCATTTGTAAGCTGGTTGGCTTTGTTGGGGTTCTGTCACTGGCCATAGCGATTACCCGGGTTATTGCCAAGGTGTATACTTGGTGGGATTTTAATTATTTTTTTAATTAAGTATTCCTGTTATTTGTTGGGTGTAATAATTTTAATATTTGTTGAGATCATACTGGTGAGAAACCATTTTTCTTATATTTATCGATCAGTCTTTATTGTGCATGAGATACCGTGTTGTGACATTTCTTTATTCACTGTGGGTTCGAATATATATTTTAACAATTTACCAGGGTTTAAAGAAGCGATTTGTTGCGCTTTATTAAGAATTCGCATCGGCGAGAAACCTTTTACCGTGTTAGTTTTCAATTTCATTCATCATGCCTAAGAGAGAGTACGCTATGAATTTGCGAGCAGAGGAGCTCGATATAGAATTCTTTATGCGGGGTTTATCCATTGATGCAAAAACGGTACCGGAAAAGCGCCGAGAGCTAGCGATTATTAATCGGTCCGAGCTGTGTACATCAAGACCTACCATTTTAAAGAACAAACCCTCAGATTTAGCGGCAGAGATAAATTTGTGTAAGGGAAACATTGACGAATTAATGGGTGTGGTAACACGTCTAGAGACCTTGCCTAACCTCGATCTGTTGCAAAAGACATTCGATAGAATGGCGCATTATTCCACTCGTTTAGAAGCCCTAGAGGAATCGGCTAATGAAGCGCGACAACCGCTTTTACATATTTTAAAATTAATGCGCGAGAAACTTGAGTCAATTTTGCAAAAACAGTCGGTGGGGGGCGAAGTTGAACAACCGGAAGTCGAGGAACCCTTACATAATCAGCTGTTAGGCACTCCTAGAGGACAGTCCTCTGTAATTTCACCTAGAGCTGATGTAGAAATTGATAATGACCGGCATAGCGCCGAATTAACAGCTATTTTAAATCGGTTGGTTGACCGCGATGTGGGTACCGCAAAGCAAGTACCGGTATACAAGTGGAACCTTAAGTTTCATGGTACTGGGGGGTTTGCGGAAGTATTCGAATTTCTGGACCGCGCTAGCGAGTTGTCGAGGTCGCGGAACGTTTCGGAACAACAACTTTTCAGCCATGCGGTTGAGTTTTTCTCCGGCGAAGCACTACGTTGGTTTCGAACAATAAATTCAAGGGTTAATAATTGGGCAGAATTGCTCAATGAGCTTAAACTTCGTTTCTTATCGCGAGATTTTATGTCTGATTACGAGGATCAGATAAGGAATAGGAAACAACAATCCAACGAGTCAGTGTTTTCTTACTTGGAGGTCATGTCCGAAATGTTTTCGCGATTGTCGCCCGTACCTGCGTTAGCTAAGCGTATTTTAACAATCCGAAAGAATATGCTTCCGAATATTTCTCTTGCAATGGGTACCAACCCCATTTTAACGATGGAGCAATTGTCCGAGGCTGCCGTTTCAGCCGAGGAATTAATAAAATGGACCTCTACTTTCGAGGCCACGACTTCAACGCTGGAATCTCCTGCGGCGGCGACGGTTACGCCCGGACCCTCTAAAAAGAAATACCCCGGTGCTTGCTGGAATTGCTCGGGTCCCCATCGATTTACATATTGCGATAAACCCTTGGGAACATTTTGTTTGAGATGCGGACGCAGGGGAGTCACAACGGGTAGTTGCCCGAGGCGGCATTTAAAAAACGCTTAGGGGCGAGGCGATGTCACGGCGCATCCCTCAGGCGTGCCCGAAAAGCCGATGCTTTAACATGGGGGAAATGGTTGGGGCGTGTTCGCGATTTTTGCAGATCGGATCCGCGCGCTTCCGCCATATTTTCTCATCCTACATCAGATGCGCGACCTTTTGTCAATCTGACAGTGCGTGGGATCAGCTTGACTGCTCTTCTTGATTCAGGAGCTTCACTATCCGTTTTGGGTACGGAAGCTCACTATATAATCGACCAACTCGACTTAAGTTTTAGGCGTGGTGCGGCGCTTTCGCTGCGTTCGGCGGACGGTACTCCTCAGGATGTGTTGGGCCAAGTTGATATACCCATCACGATATGTGGGGTTACAAAAAGCCTGAGCGTGGTGGTATGCCGTAGCATTAAAGTTGGCCTGACTCTTGGAGTCGATTTTTGTAAACTTTTTGGCGTACGCGTTGATTTTAGACGCGACGAATTTTTAGTTGGAGAGGTTAATTCATTGGAGGCAATTAAGTCTCATCATGACCTCGACGTTGAGCAGCAAGTTGTTCTCACTGCACTCAAAGAAAAATTTAAGGGGATAGCTCATGACAGGTTGACACGTACCAACAAGGTCGTGCACATAATTGACACGGGGGATGCGCGTCCCATAAAGCAACGTTTTTATTCCCTTTCACCTGCTATGCAGGAAATTGCGCACAAAGAGCTCGATAACATGCTCGCGATGAACGTCGTGCGACCTAGTTCATCTGGTTGGAACTCACCTATGCTTTTGGTTCGGAAATCCGATAACACTCATCGTTTATGTTTTGACGGGCGAAAATTGAATTCGGTGACCCGTAAAGACGCTTATCCCTTGCCGAGATTACAGGACATTTTAATGCGACTTCAGGATGCGCGATTTTTAACATCCATTGACTTAAAAAAGGCATTTTGGCAGGTTCCTCTCTCTCCGGACTCTTGCGAAAAGACAGCGTTTACCGTTCCGGGTCGGGGTTTGTTCGAATACACGGTCATGCCATTTGGTATTTCGAATGCTCCGTCCACGCAGCAGCGGCTCATGGACAACATTTTTGGACCTCTCATTGGAGAGAAAATTTTTATCTACTTGGACGATATTATCGTCGTGTCAAACTCGTTTGACGAGCACATGAGTCTGCTGGAAGAAGTCCGTGAACGACTCCGGGACGCCAACCTAACTGTCAACTTGGACAAATGCGAATTTTGTCGGTCCAGTTTAACTTTCCTAGGTCATGTCATTGACAAGTCTGGACTCCACACTGATCCGGCCAAAGTGGAGGCTATCACCAGACTGACGAAACCATCTAACGTCACTGGCGTCAAACGATTCCTTGGGATGGTGGGGTGGTACCGTCGTTTCATCCCTAATTTTTCAACTTTATCTGCTCCCATTACTGAGCTTACCAAGGGTCGCATTAAGCGCCAGACCGTCAAATGGACTCCGGAAGCCGAAAAATGTTTTGATGACCTTAAGTCATTGTTGGTTTCGGCTCCCATTTTGGCTAGTCCTGACTTCCAGGAAAAGTTTTTCATCCAGTGTGACGCATCAGACCTGGGGTTGGGTTGCGTTTTGACGCAGGGTGAGGGGGAGAGAGAGCGTGTCATAGCCTATGCATCACGTACCCTGAATAAAGCCGAGAAAAATTATTCGGTTACCGAACGGGAGTGCCTCGCGGTTATCTTTGGGATAGAGAAGTTTAGACCATGGGTGGAGGGTACAGTTTTTACGGTTATCACCGATCATTACTCCTTACTCTGGCTCATGAACATGAAGGATCCCAAGAACAAGCTTGCGCGTTGGTCAATCCGTTTGGCACAGCATTCCTTCGATCTCCGGCATCGTAAGGGGAAATTAAACGTGGTCCCCGACGCCTTATCTCGCGAACCATTGAGCGTCTCATCTTTGGTATTGTCCGAGGGCGACTTGGACAGGTGGTACCGGCGCATGTTGGCGAAAGTAAATGAAACGCCAGATAATTACCCTGATTGGCGTATCGAATCAGGTAGGCTCTTCAAGCTGGTTGCCAATAAACACGATATTGTTTCAAACCTAGTTGAATGGAAGCAACTCATACCCAAGTCGCGTCGGAAAGACATTTTAAAACAATGTCACGATGACCCGACTTCAGCTCATTTGGGTATTTATAAAACGTTTTGTAAGGTTGGCGAACAATACTATTGGCCTAAGATGCGCGCTGATATTGCTCGCTATGTGCGTCGGTGCGCTGTGTGTTTGTCGTCCAAAGCTTGCCAGGGAGCTCGTTTTGGGTTAATGGGACGCGAAAAGAGAGTTAGGTTTCCGTTCCAATGCATATCCGTGGATCTTATGGGTCCCTTTCCTCGTTCGGCGAAGGGCAACACCATGCTTCTTGTAGTCTGCGACTGGTTTACGAAATTCGTGCTAGTTAAACCATTGAGACGGGCAACATCTAAGTCGGTATGTGAATTCTTGGAGAACGACGTGTTTCTTTTATTTGGCGTTCCCCAGATTTGCATGATGGATAATGGTGCTCAATTTATAAGCGCGGAGTTTCGGGAACTCATGACTAAATACAAGGTTTCTCATGTCTGGAGAAACGCTAACTACCATCCGCAGGTCAACTTCGTCGAGCGTTACAACAGAGTTATCGGGACGGCCATGAGGTCTTATGTGAAAAGCGATCATCGTACCTGGGATGTCGAAATATACAAAATAGCTCACGCTATTAGAGCCGCGACGCACGAAGTCACTGGGTTCACTCCTTCGTTTCTGAATCTAGGGCGGACCGTTCCAATTAGTGGAGATTATTACGGACGCATAAGGGATTTAGGGGAGGGTGACTTGGCTTTCGATGGTCGCGAGGGCGTTGCATTGGATATGCGTAAACTGAACGAGGTTTACGAGAACGTGACCAAGCATTTAAACGATGCGTACAAAAAGAACGCCGAACACTACAACTTTCGAAAACGGCCTGTTAGTTTCAAGGTCGGCGACGTAGTCTGGCGTCGTAATTTTGTTTTATCCAACGCTGGCGAAAAACGGTGCAGTAAGTTAGCACCTAAATATATTAAATGCAAGGTACGCGAGGTCACGGGTCCTCTAACCTATCGTTTGGTGAATGAGCGCGGTAAAGACGTGGGTATATTTCATGCGAAAGATCTCAAGCAGCATCCTGAGGGCGATGACGTTGGGAGCGTACAAGAGTTGAATAGGGGGTAGATTCACATTGCTTAGGGGGGAGGTTGGTGTAATGTATGTCACTTATTGGTCTATAAACATCTCAGATCATAACTACAGCGTGTTTCCTGTCGTCGATTCAATTTTTTTTCCAACTTGCGTTTTGAATCGTCTTCGTGCGGCCTCAGGGCGACATTCTAACTTATGATCGCTTTACCACTTGATCATGGCTTTGTTTGTGTTCCATGTATTCCGTAAGTCAGTTTACTGACTCACCATTTCCGTGGGGTCAACAAGTCCCGACCCAAATTAGTTTTCGGTCTTGGCGTTTATGGGGGCCGTCGGACTCCTTGCCTTGTGCAGGAACAAAGGGAGCTTGTTCGGTTGCTTCATCGGTGGGATTTGGCTATACCTGCACGCCCTGCTTAGGTTAGGCGTGCCGTTGCACTGTTGGCAGTGGGGTTTGTCAATCCTTGCTGGTTGGTAGTCGGCAAGTCTTCCTCCTGTTACGGGTAGGGGGGGTCGTCGGTCGTATTTTCGTCGAGACCATAGTGCCTTCAGCCATTCCCCAACTGTGATCCCGGTTTTGAGAGAGAACCGGGTGAGTTTTTCACGTCTCTCAATGACATACTGTCATTCCCCGGGGTTAACCCTTCCTCCCATCCTCAAAGATGGCCTGGTGCCCGCTGTCTTCTCGCTTCGGTGGTGTGCGTTTGTTAGCTGGCGGTCCACGACGCGTTGTTTTCACCCATACGCGAGGACGAGCTATCGCTCATATCATCGGGGTGGGGACGCATCGGCCATTAGGGTTGTTTATCCTTCCCACAATTCCTTATTTCCAACTCCACTTACCTCAATCCTACCAAACATTCCTTCCTCTTTCACATTGGGAACCTTTTAAATTTTCCAGGGTTGGGTTCAGGGTATATTTTGTTTTTTCTCCTTGGTTTTTACAACATAGCTAGTAATCACAACATCCAGATGCTAGTTATACCATCTTTTTCTGAGGATCATCTTGTTTTCTCATGGCAGTGTTTTTGTTGGTTTTTATTAACCGAGTATTAGATTTATTAGCTTCTTTCTGTATGTTAAGGTCGTTGAGTGCCTTGCATCAGAATACATAGTAAGTCTGTGGGGAGCGAGAGCGTTCCTTCGACTTCATAGGAGGGGTCCCATGTGTTCCCTTCTCTTAGTTGACAGTCAAGTGTTGTTTGAATCTTGCTGTTCAGCCTTTTTTGTTTTGGTGCGGGTCCGATGCGAGCCGTGCGCTTATCATTCAATGATAATTCCGAATGGATGCGTCTATGCCATCGGAAAATTACATACAATTTTTTTGTGGTTTTCAATACCGATTTACGCTTAACCCTTAGTTCACGCTTATGCGGCTTTCAAGGTGATGTGTCATCACTTTTGAGCTAATGTGATATTTTTTTTGGAATTTTTTTATTCCACTGTCCCTGCCATGATGAAGTCAAAGACTACCTATTACTACAGATTTTAATTTTATTACGATGGGAATTTTTACATTGAGCGAAACGACATTCTTCCTTAGCATTCAGCGGGCGCGTTGCGTTCACGGAAGACACTTAGAGATCGGTTGATTTTTTTGAGCCACAGGCGATTTTTTTGAGCCTTTAGCCCTATCTATACCGGCAAAGACGCTTAGGGGGGGGTGTATAACGGAATTTTATATCTTATATCCGTTATCGATCAACCTAAATCAATAATTTGTTGACCACTGCCAATTTTATTCAAAATTATTGAGACGGGTCAATATACACTTCCACTCCCATTTTTCGTTCTTCCGTGGATACGCATGTCGAGTCCGCCATGTTGAGTGTAAGTTCACTTTTGATCCGACGGCTGAAGTGTGAAGTTCTAAAGTGTGTGCATTGCTGCAGTCTAATTATTTTTATTGCGATTTCAAGTGGAAATTCTTACATCGAGTTATTGAATATCTAAACCGAGTACACGTGGGTGAGATTGATATATATTTTTTGATACGGAAGCCACCGTAGCATATTTCACTTCGACATCTGGATGTCAATCACCATCTTTTTGTGCTGATTATTTTATCGCTCGACTGCACTTTGCGCATGCTTGAACGCCATCTTGTGGGATTTTATGGTGACAAGTTTTGTCAACAAAGCGTTCCGAATTATTTTGAGATACCATCCTCCTGCTTTTGCCAGTCGTGCAAAAGTCACATCGTCGTGTCCGTTGCCATTGTTGTCGTCGTACTGCGTTTATTTTTGTGACACTTCCTGCCGATTAATCGAGCGAGCTGCGTCAACCGTGCTAGTGATTTTGGATTTCATTTTGGAGCCCAGCATTACACCAGAGTATTTTGGAATAACTCTTTGGGGTGGAAGAGACCAGAGTATTTTGGAATAACTCTTTGGGGTGGAAAAGTCCAGCCATTGTCCTATCACCGAGTCGTGGGGTCGCTGTTGGAATCATTCGAGGCGTGCAATTCTTACTGGTGGACCGAGGTTTAGCGGACGACAATTCAACTTCCGTTCTCGTGGGCAATCCATCCAAGCAGGTTGGGGTACCTGTCATCTTCGATTGTGTGAGCTTGCCAAGTACTTAGGTAAGACAATTTTACTTTCTAATCTGTTTTGGGTAGTGATTGCCTTGTTTACATTACGAGTATTCATATTAACGTCACAAAGAGGTGTCGTATTTTGACATCTTTGTTTTTTTTGTTCGCCGGATCTCCCCACAGGAGGATTGATTCACGCAATTGTTTTTTTATCTGGCTTCCTTCAGAAGCCAGCAGAACTTGTATTCACCACCGAAAGGTTGTTGCCATTTGTTACATTTGTTTGTGTAATATTGATTATTTGTGTGTCATTAAATCAATTAAAATCATACCGTATTTTATTTCCCTGGAAGAGGGGATACTTATAACCTTTTTAGTGAGATATAGAGATCTGGACCCACGTCCCTCGCAGACCGACGTTACCATCATAAGAGCTAGTTCATTACATCCAGGGCTCCCCACGTTAAAAAAAGTGAGGTGGTTTTCCACTTCGCGTGGGAGGAAGTTTCTCGATCCTGCATCCGCGGGAGAGAGGTAATTCACTTCTCAATCTTTGGTGTCGGATAAAACCCTTTCATTTGAACAAATAAGTCTCGTGCTACCTTTGTTAATAAATTAAAAACTTTGAATCAAAACGTGATCATTTCTATTGACGTGGTTTTGGTACACCGCATTTACCTCCTGTGTTAATTGAAATTTATTTGAAAATACCTATTTTTGTAGTAAATTTCTTAATTAACACACACGTGCATCTACTCATGAACACAACAAACTAAATTATAATGTAACGTTTAGTAATGATACTAACTAATATTCAAAATTAAATCATTAAATTATCTCAAATGTAGAAATTTATTAACTAAATGAATTCAATACTAACTAATCATATTCAAAATTAACCATTTTAAATTATAAAAATATTTGAAAAACTTCCTAACTAATCATGTTAACACAACTAACTAATTATAAAAAAAATTCAAACTAACCTATTTATTTATACGAGTAAATTCGACCAAGATTTCTGTTATAATTTTCTATTATTTAAATTCTAAAATTTTTATTAATTTTCCTATCTTTGACCTATTTATTTATATTTGGGTGATTTCTACCTTTAGTTTTCATAATTTTTAATCATTAAACTTTAATTCATAGCTTCATATTATTATTTGGTATTCTTTATCTTACTTTAATCAATATTTTCCTATATAATTCCCCATTATTATTTTGGCAACCTCTTTTTGGGTCCCTTTTCAATTCATATAACTTCATATAATCTCATAATTATTTATTCACAACTTTTACACCTGTGCCCTCTCATTTCGGTACATTCAGGTATTTATCTATTCACCTCATTTTATATAACTACCATTTATTTTATTTACCCCCATTTATCTCTTATTGTATTCAATTGAATACCAATTTTATTTAAAACTTCTTGATCTTTTCAAATTAAATTCATAATTATTTATCTAAGTTTATTTTTCACCCAAATTCTAAATTTAACCTTTCCCTTTTAAATCAATTACATCATTTTATAAATTATTTCTTTTTACTAATTGCATTTTTAAGTTTAAATCATTTATTTTTCGAATCTTAATAACATTCCTTTCATAAATTTCTAATTATTTAAATGTCGCATCTTTAAAATTTTATCTTGGTCAATTTTATCGTTTTCTTTTCATAGCTTTAATCAAATTTACATTGCTATTTTATTTAACTATGTCCTTGTTCCATTTCTTAAAATTATATTTACATATTGTTTTTCCGGTGTTTGTCATTTTCCATTTCTTAAAATTATATTTACATATTGTCTTTCCGGTGTTTGTCATTTTCCATTTCTTTTTAAGTTTTGCTATGACGAAGTTATCTTTTTCCTTACTATTTTTCTCAGCGGTCAGTTATGAAGTTGTTATATTTAATGACTTAAGTTTCGCTGTGGTCTTTAACCACTTATTGACAATCTAGTAGGAATGACTTTATTTTCCATCGTACTCTTTTAATTTTAAATTTTACCCGCTTGTAAAATTTTCTCTTATTAACGTAACGCTTCCTTTTCATTTTAATATTTATTTTTGTGTTGGACTTCTTCGTCCAGTTCATGTCGTACTTACTTGTCATCCGGTTTTGTAAAATTTTCTTTGTTTCCTTCTTATGTAAAATGTTTTTCTTCATTCCGATGCAGTCATAACTTCTTAGTTTATTTAAATTTTTCATTGTAAAATTATTGTTACCTCCTGCTTGTATAAATTTTATGTTGTGAACCCGTTTTCGGGTATTGATAAAATTTTTATTTGTAAACTTTTTGTTACCTCCTGTTTTTGTAAATTTTATATTGTTGACTCGTTTACCTATTAAGTTTTTAGATTTTAATTTTGTTAATTTATGTATTCTTTTAATTTTAAGAAATTTTGTAATTTTAGCTGTAATAATTTTAGTACATAAACCGCTTTTTAATTTTAAAATGTTTTGTCGATGTAGAATTTTTCTATGTGTTCGCATGCCCCTTATTTGATATTTTTCTTTTAACCGTAGCTTTTTAATTTTTAATTGCACCCGTTTGCATGCTTTTCTCGAATTGACTATGTACAACCGACACTTCTTTGTTTGTGGTGTTGGAATTCGTTTTACATCCAACTTTACTGTTTCTTCTTTTTCTACCAAATTATTTAATCTAGTTTCATTGTTCTCCAACTTAATGGGTTCTTCGTTCACCACATTTTTCTCTATGAACTCCCTTATTAATTGCGTATTTGTTTTCTTTTCATTTTTGTCTGCTTCCTTTTTATTCCTTTCTATGAATGCCGTTATCATATCCCATCGCTGTTCCTGTGTTTTTACGGCCTTCGGTGTTTCTTCAACTTCTTCGGTTACTACATCTCTTGTCAGCATCTTTTTGTATAACTCGGCTATCCTCTTCATATCTTCGTCTGCTTTCTTTCGATATTCTTCTATTTTCTTTTGCTGTTCTTCTCTTTCCTTTCGATATTCTTCCATTCTCTTTTGATGTTCTTCGTCTGCTTTCTTGTCTTTTTCAATGAAGAATTCCATCATCGATTGCCAATCTGTTATCTTTTCCATTATCGTAGTTTATGTATTTAATTTTAATTTATTTATTAGGAAATAATTATTAATTTGTAAAATTTTCATGTACGTTTAATGTAAATTTAAGTAAACTTTTCTTTATGTAAATCTTTTTGTAAATAATTGTAAATAATTTCGTTCTAATTAACCTAACTGACTCTACTAATTGCCACGTCTTGGTACCCCCTATTTATCAAGTCGTTACGTTTCGATAACCTAACTGGATTCGTGGTTCGAGGTGGCTCGTGTTTATTCGAGCCTCACGTTGTGACGCCAAAAAGTGCTGTGTACTGACGTAGCCTCACGTTGGGCTAGCCAAAAAGTGCTGTGGAGCCCCGGAGCTTTGTTAGGCTTGCACTCTGAATTATTAAAACCTTGTACGAGTGTACGTAAAAGTACCTCGTCAATAGAAATATAAGCAAATTATTCTTGACAAATACAAATAATATAAATTGATGCCTCGGCTTGACTAGTTCGGATAGCACAGACCTACCTTTTCCCAAGCTGGGTTCCTTCCTTAGCCAAATCTCAAATCTGAAATGTAATATTGGGGCTTTTGGAATGATCATACGCAAATTTATGCTCCGTTGATACAGCAAATCGTATTTTATTATAAATTAATATCAAAATGTAAATAATTAAAGTCAATAAAATTCTTATCTCTAATAACAAAGATCTTAATTCTATGATAAATCTAACGTTTTCCCGCACGTGTGAAGTTAATCGTTAATTTACACAAATTTTTACGTTTTTAATAATTTTGGATGGGACGGTACCTTTATCTGGTGTAATTCGGTTTCTTCGGTTCATATACCATGAAATTATACGGTGATATTCGTTCGATGGCCTTGAAGGGTGTGGGATCTATCTGGATTGAATTCCCTCGTGGTAGTTTTATGGTTGTATCGTGACCAAAGTTTTTGTTCAATATAATAGTGAATCTTTTCAATTTTGCACAGATTTTCACTTTTTGAAATACGTAAGTATAATGTTCTCTCAATCACTAACTTTTTAATCACTTTCTTAATCAAATTTTATTATATTTTTAACTTTTAGCTGGACACACAAATTTGCCACCATTTACTTTTATTAAGCAATCAACCTCCTATTAATCAACAATCCATTGTTTTTACCATAGTTACCTGTATTTTCAAGGCACTTTTGATTTTCCATTTATCGAAAATAAAATCGATTTATTTTGACGTAAAATTTCCAGGTTCGTACTTAGCTCAAAATGATTTGTAAAATTTTAATGAAATTTTTATGTTTCAGATTTATTTTGAAGTATTAACATCTCCTGTGGTCTTCCAATAAACCTTTGAAGAAAATGTTTTTCGCCTTCGTGATACATTGAGTTTACGGCGCACTTCGACACGTAAAAATTTTGTTATATTAAAAGTTCTACGTTTCAACACATTTTTATAACTAATACTTTTAACAAATTGTTTTTGATTTCAAATTACATTTTTATATATCACTACTTAAATTAATTTACAATTTTAACAAACCTTTATTTTAAAAACTGAATTAAAACGTTGCATTTGAATTTACATTGTTTTCTCATTCCGTGACCTTATCTTCATTAAATTTATGACGTTAAAACAAATCTTTGGTGTCGGATAAAACCCTTTCATTTGAACAAATAAGTCTCGTGCTACCTTTGTTAATAAATTAAAAACTTTGAATCAAAACGTGATCATTTCTATTGACGTGGTTTTGGTACACCGCAATATATTCCCGATTCCAATTTTGTTAAGTTGAATTTTTCTGCCCGTATATACGTTATTCACTATGTTCATTAATAATACCAATGCTATTAAAATGTTACTTGTTTTCGTTGTCGACGTTGGTCGTTTAATTTCGTTTGGTTTCTCTTCTTCAATTAGGGTTATCATGTTATGTACACTTTTCTTTGTTATTGGTCCTTTTGCTTTTTTCACACTTACTAATCTTAATACTCCATCAGAATCTGGATGTTTTTCACAAATTTTCGCTAGAGGCCATCGACTTGGATTAACGTCCCTTTTAGGCTTCTATACAAAGTATAACAAGAAGCCTTATGATCTTGCTCAGTGTCTGTCCGTCCGTCCGTCCGTCTGTCCGTCCGCATAATTCAAAATCATACAGAGCGTTTCAAATAGTGTTGGATATACTCTGTGTGTATAGAGGTCTAAGAACTGGGTAGCCAGTGCGCTACTTTTAGGCTTCTATACAAGGTATATTTATGATTAGGGCCAATTTATTTGTCAAATCGTCTTGACGTTTCTTCGGCGAATCGCCCATGAAAGCTGCGGGTCTCGCGGAAGGAGGAACAACCGGTAAAACCGTCACGATCATCCACTCGGGTCGTGAGTATTTCGGATCCATTCCCAGGGCGCTGCAATCTGCGTCGCTAATTTGTCTAAAGATATGCAGCACTTCTTCCGCCAACAAATACTTTTTTTCTTGTGGAACCTTTCCGTCGGATTCCTTCCATTCGACCGTCAAATCGAGACCCGATTTTCTAATTACAGGTTGATGATTTCCACATCCACCATCCGCGTGACATATTGTTTGTTCTTTGCACAAACCGTACACTAGTTCTAAGCGTTTCTTGGAATCGTCTGCAGTTATCTTCTGAGCGTGTTCGAAGTGGTTTTGTTTTTTTGGGTTCACCAACAATTTACTGCAATTAAAGCAGACGCAGCGTAAAACTTTCATGACATCTTTAATCATGCCAACGTGAAAGATCGGTTTGGCCAATTCGATGTGACCAAAGTGGCCGTGGCAAGTGTCCCGGTCGCCTTCGCATGTTTGATATGGTAAAGTGCTGTCAAACGCTCCGATCCTCGGATCCATCAGGCCGCCCACTTTTGGAAGATTTCCTTCTATAATTTCTACATGATTTATACCTTCTGGGACGACAGACATGCTACGAATATCTTCCGGACTAAAAATTTCAAATTGCACATTCTTTACAGTTTTGAAAGCATATTTGTTTTCGATTAATGCCATTGTTAATAATTTACTTTTACTTAACGCGCGAAAAATTAGCCAAACTGTTACATCTACTATACTCATAGGGCGATGTCCTATATAAGCAAATTGATCTGATGATACGTTGATCCGTTGATACGATGATCCGTTGACACGATGATCCGTTGACACGATGATCCGTTGATACGATGATCCGATGATACGATGATCCGTTGATCCGTTGATACGATGATCCGTTGATACGATTATACCATGATACGATTGTCCGTTGATCCAATTATTCTTTGATACGTGGCTTACTGGTCTAACTGCCGCAGGGATTAACGGCCAGAATAAAGTGAAGATAAGCTATTGTTCCAAGGATATGATTTACTAGGATATTGGATATCAGTGGACGTGTTAAAGAAAGACTACGTTTTGAATCGACTAGTTGCGACCCTCTATCGGGGTCATTTTCAAGACTGTAATAAAGAAAAATGTACATAAACAAGCGAAAAAATACAAATCGAATGTAAAATATGTCACCTCTCAAAACAGATGTAAAATGTTTTCTTGTGTAACACATTGTAGTAAACATACAATGAATATGGTCAGAATAAAGTTATAAAGTAATAAACATGGCCAGAATAAAGTTTTACTGAGCCCGGAGTGTAACCAGGCATTCAGCATTAGCAGCAACGCACTTAACCGCTATAGCTGACGATCGATATGAAAAATCTAAGCCCTCGTGAATAACTTGATCCAGTACGCCCCTGCCTTATTGTATGACAGCTGTTTTCAGATAACAAAAATTAAACAAGGTGGTACTCGCTTTAGCGGCAGTTCTTAGGCTTCTATTCGCAATTTACATTAAGCAAACGCCACCATGCGGGAGAATTTTAGATTAGTAAGTGACGTATTAAATGAAAATAAAAATTCGTTCTTCAGGCTCAAGACATAACAAAATCAACTAATTAACAAAACATATATTATAATAAATTTAATACTATACTGAAATGTTGCAAATTTTCACTAGAATATGATTTTGAATTTCGAAATATACGTCTAAACACGGCCATGTTGTTGTTGCTGGTGACGCTACCAACGGTAATGTAAATTGCCGATACAGCTACCTTTCTGGTGTGGAAAGTTGTTATTATCTGGTTATTTTTGGTCGCCATATAATGTAAAATCACATAATCAGATAATCTGCACTAATTATTTATTATTTTATTTTAACCACAGCAGTGGCTTGATGTGGATAGTGAAGTTAAGTTGTAAATAAAAGAGAAGGAAGAGGATGGATCCACCTCAAAAAATGGACCGGAAATTACAGAAAAGTAAAGTTACGAATGGAATGGAAAAGTTTGATTATTATTACTTATGTACAGCGATGCCAACCGTACTATAATTTATTATAGTAGGCATTCTATAAGTAATTTGTACCTTCTGTTGTACAGCATATAAGGTAAAATTATAGTATGCGTACTACAATTATAGTACGGGTTGGCATCGCTGCTTATGTAGTAACTAGATGATACCCCGTCCGAGGACGGGCAGCTAGAAGGACGGGCAGGCAGCCAAGGTCATATGGCTTTTGGATTGCACTGAGAGCTTTCCTTAATCTTCATTCAACTTAAGTTACCTTGGGTAGCTGCCCGTCCTTCTAGCTGCCCGTCCTCGGACGGGGTATCATCTAGTTAATATTACAACTCGTTTTTAACTTTTTTATTCGAATTTAGAAAGTTTTTTTTATTTAATGACACATTTATGTATTTAGAAGTTTTTTTTTATTTAATAAAACATTTATATAATAATTTAATAACTAATAATAAAACTAAGTTTTACTACTACTTCCTACTTCCTCCTCCCCTTCCTCTTCGAGTAAGGAATTTTCAAAATCACGCAGCGATATTGAAAATTCCTCAGCTTCTTCCTTTTTCTTTTTCTGTTCGGCAGCAATCAGTTTCTCCACTCTTTTTCTGTTTCTTATACGTTTTGCCGCCACTTTTTTTTTTCGCAATATTTAAATCAATTTTACGCATTCCATTGCTGCTAAACTCACGAAGTGCCTTCTTTAACGAATTAATAGTAGCTCGTTTGAATTCTTCTCTGACTTCAAAATCTTCGTATTTTCCGAACGATAAGGCCCTCTTTAGCGCCTGTTCCACATCCTTTATTAATTCACCTGAAAACATTTTTCGTTGACGTTCAACACTTATTATTTCGTTATAATGTAATTCTGCTTATATAGTAATTTTGAGTAGGATAATCGGATTAACTGATCCGATGATACGATGATACGTTGATGCGATGATACGTTCATCCGATTGGTTATGAAATTATCCGTTATGCGTTCGGTTCGGTTCGGTTTGATTCGGGTATTTGCATTGTCGACGGGATTTCGAGGATAGATACGGACATCACGTTCAAATGGAGGTTCGCCGTCATCATTTACGAACACCATTGCAATTTCATTGGACGTTGGAGCATTGTAACGTCTTTGATCAGACTGCCGATCGCGCCGCATCACCATATTGACGACCGGAACTGGTTGTCCTTCTTCTTCGGTTCGTACACGCCCTTGTTGCTCAATTTCTTTCATCAGGCAATATGAAGCTGCGATACGATTGTTGACGCGGAAGAAACGATCGATTTTCTCAATCACTTCAGGTAGACAACCTCTATTCTCAGGCAGATTTACTCGTTCATTGACCGCTTCTGTCGTGTCCATTACATACAGTTGTGCAAACTTTCTTGTTTGTCCTTCAGGTGGATACAGGTTTGTGGTTCTGTGGTACGTCTGTCCATGAATTTTGAAAACGTATGGTTAATTAATGCTTAATTTTAAAGTCTTTCAAAAACTTCCCGGAACACTACATTTTGTGTAAACCAGTATGTAGCTCTAAGTTGTCTTTGTCTAGAATTGTCTTTAATTAGGATTTTTATATTTTGTCGAAGTCGAGATCGCGAGAGAGCTACATAGAGTTGTCCGTGTGAAAATACCGGTTCAGTCAAACTAATTCCGTCATGTTCGTCCCTGCGACTTGTTTATCGTTACGGCGAAAGCGGGAATTATCGGAAACTGGCGTCTTTTAAGAGTAAAGGGCAAATTACTGTCTGTAGGTGTAATGTCAATTCGAGGAAGGATAACAATTTGCCCTCTGTGCGACTCTGAAATTATCTCGCACGTAATGGAACGCCGATGCATATTTCGTACGACCATCCTGTTACCGTTACACAGCCCTTTTCCGGGATTTAAATTTCGAATTAACATTACTATAGCTCCGCGTTTTAATATTAATTCATGTGGAGGTACTCCTGATGGCGTTTGGCTGTTGAGAAATTCTAGAGGATAATAATTATTAATAAGATCATTACTGTCCTCTGTAATGATCGAGTGCGAACTATGATAAATCTGACTCTCCCCATTTAATTGCCGAATGATATTGTTGTTGATTTCGAGCGTTTCTTTGTTGGTGGTTGCAAGAATCACCCGCTTGGAAAGCTCATCAACAGAGAGTTTCGCGATCGAGTTTCCGAATATCTTAAAAATAATGTCGCCTTGAACAATCATATCTGTCGGAATCTGGATGGCGTCCTCCGGGAGTCCCTCAACGGATGGCAAACTTCCATTACCAATATTTAGCAACCACTGGTTGAATTCATTTTGGTCTTCACTTCTCATATTGGAAATCAAGGATAATTGTTTGAAGTATTTCCAAAATGGACTCGACGTTAAACACGCTTCAATAACATCAATTCGTTTTCTCTTTGGCATCACCGGGAGTGTTTGGCGGAAATCACCTCCAATAACAATAGATTTACCCCCAAATGGACTGATATTATTCATGAGTTCCCGCAATAATAAATCAATGGCTCGAATTCCATCCTTTGGCAACATTGTTATCTCATCCATAATGATAAGCGCGGCTTCTCTAATTTTCTTGGCTTCAGCTGTTGTTTGCTTCATTTTGGAGACCGATGTATCGTCCAACGGAACAGGCAATTTAAATCCACTATGGATTGTGCGTCCACCTTTCATTAGTGTTGCAGCAATTCCTGTTGAGGCAAAAGCGACCACCGTTTGACCACGCCCTCTTAAGAAGGTTATTAAAGTATTATAGAGGTACGTTTTCCCCGAACCACCTGGATCGTTAAGGTAATGCAGTCGGTGATTGTCCCCTAAATCAATTCCATCTATTATGCTCTGGAACGCAATAAGTTGTTGAGGATTCAATGTCGCGATCAGCAATTGAGCTTGTACTGCTTCTTCTTCCCGATTGAATTCTTCTTATTGAGTTATTGCTTGTTCAGGTAATGCAGTCGGTTGTGGTAGTCCAAAAAAAAGAGCAAGACACTCCGTGTTGCTGAAAAACATGTTCGAAATCATTTAGAGCCAGGTTAAAAGATATTCCTTCATCATGGTTACTGAGGAAATCGACAGCCATGTGTCCTCTAAATTTTTCCCACAGCAGCAAAGGTCTTGCTGGCAAACAATAAATGCAGATAAATGCAAAAGTTTGCCGCATTTGTGGTGGCAGCTAGAAAATAACAACTTCGTCCAGACATCTCTCCCATTCATCATCTGAGGAAAAAAGATTTCGATGAAAAGCAGCTTCTTGGAACGTTGCATAATATTGGACATCGTCAACTGTTCGAAGAAATTCATAGCTTGTTGCACCCGGAACATGAAGCAACAATAATCGGTGATGGAATCGTTCCAAATCATTTATTCCCACCGTGTACATGCGAGTTACTATTTTTTCGCCTCCACGCTGCCGCGCTGTCCATGTACTTCTATTGAATACATAATGATACGGAATTTCTGTATATAGAAACTGATTAGCTGTCACATCGTTTCGATTTAGTTGAAACCATTCCGTGAGCTTAGTGTTTCCACCAGACGCTTGATCAATAGCATCTTGCTCATGACCGGCTTCAAAATAAATTCTCTGTTGGCGATATAAATGAACGGGTAGTCGATAAACCACATGCGATCGGTCGTGCATTTTAGATTCAAGCAAACGCCACATAGCTTCTGGCGCACTTACGTATCTGGTTGTTTTTTTTTTAATATATTTATTACCGGCTCAATAATACATACGTTGTTATACACAGTATTTATAATAAGTAATTCAAAATCCAAAACAGTTTCAATCGTGAAAACATAATATCACCATTATTTGCAATAGATATTTCTGGGCGTTTTTCTTTTCAATCGCGTGTGGATATCTACTTGTCCAATTAAATAATGGCTGGCTCCTTCGCAGGTATCCAAACGTGTGTGGAATCGAGTTGTGGCGTTTTTAATGCAATCGTGAATTGTTGAAATGCCTATTTCGGTGTTAAGCTGTTCATTGCGTACGAACCATGGAGCGTTGGTTATTATTCTAACTACCTTATTTTGGAATACTTGCAGTTTTTTTAAAATTGTCGGGGATGCACTTCCCCATACTTCACATGCGTACATTAGCAAAGGTCTTATTAGCGCTTTGAATAATAGTAGTGAGCATTTGGTGCGAAGTTTGGATTTTCTATTTACTAGTGGGTAGAGTTGGGCTAGTCTCGCATTTGCTTGCTGCAATTTAACGCCAATATGGTATTTCCAAGGAAGACGATAGTCAAGGTAAACTCCCAAATATTTCACTGCACTTTCCTTAGGGTTCCATTCTATTGTATTATTGTTGATTGTTATGTTTGGTGGTTGGTCTACTCGCCTGAGAGTAAATATTTTGGCTTCGCATTTTGACTCATTAAGTTTGATATTCCACTGTGCAAACCAATTACAAAGTGAGTCAACAGCTAATTGTAAACTATGTATGGATTCTTGAAGGGACGAATTTTGAGTGATAATAGCTGTATCATCTGCGAACATGGCCAAATCTGCGTTGGTTTGTGGCATGTCACTTACGAATATATTGAATAGGACTGGACCTAGAATGCTCCCTTGAGGTACTCCTGCCAATATCGGTTTTAATGTTGACCGTGTGTTATTGATATTGACGTGAAAAGTTCTGTCATCTAGAAAAGAGAACAGGATGGATTTTATGTACGATGGTATATCTAATTTGAGGAGTTTGTATTTTAAACCTTCCTGCCATACTCGGTCGAAAGCTTGTGCAATATCTAGGAAAACTACTGTGGTGTATTGCTTGTGTTCATATCCTTTTTCAATCAGCTCGGAGATTCTTGCCAGTTGATGAACTGCGCAGTGTCCTTTACGAAAACCAAATTGATAGTGCGGCAGAATATTTTTTTCGTGTAAGTTTTCTTGAAGGCGGACTAAAATAAGTTTTTCCAAAACTTTCGATAATGTACACAACAAGCTGATGGGACGGTAGCTTTCGGGTTTCTTTTTGTCCTTTCCTGGTTTGTGGAATAATAATATTTCAGCGTGTTTCCAGTCCATCGGAAAATATCCAATCTGCAAGCAAGCATTAAAGAGTGACGCAAGGAAAGCTAGGAATTTCCTGGATAGGTTTTTAAGTATGATGTTTGGTATTTGGTCAGGACCAGGTGACTTTTTTGTTGGCAATGATTTTATAACGAGTTTAATTTCCGTTGGAGATGTGGGTTTTATTTTATCAGGAGTAGGAAAGTTTTCATCTGTAAAATATGATATTTCGTTGTGTAGTTGATGATTTACGGTGAGCGTTGGTGAAAATACTTTATTTAGGTGTTCCGCAAATATTTGGCATTTTTCAGCATCTGTATAGTATATTTGCTGATTTTCTACTGTTATTGGAGAAATAGTTTCTCTTTTCCGTAGTATTCTCTTAGTTGTTTTCCACATCCCTGGATCGTTTGGTTGTAGTTCCTCAATATGGCGATTATACGAATCCAACCGCAGTTGATCTAGTTTGCTCTAAATTTGGTGTGTTAGCCTATTTAAAATACCTTTTGTTTGCTTATTCCCCGGCATATTCCTAGTTCGTTGGTATTCTCTTCTTGTTCTGCTTTTTAGTTTTATCAGGTGTAGGACATCATTTGGTGTTTTGATGAAGCTATTTGGAATCTTGTTGTTGGGATTTGATTTCGTAGCCTTCTTGACGGAGTCGGTTATGGTGGTGGTGTACTCCTTAATTTGTAAGTCAATCTCTTCTTTAGTTTTAACTTTTGGACATGTAATTTCTTTGTCGAGAATGTTTTGGAACTTCTTCCAGTCAACTCGGCCTTTTATCAGGCGTGGGGATGGTGGTGTATAGTATTGACGATGATGAGGATTGGGGTGTCTGGGTAATGGGGATGGTTCTATTTGACGCGGTATTGGCATAAGAGTGCGGTGGGTCGTGGTGAGCGGGGAATGATCTTTGCGAAAAATACTGGCTTCTGTTTATTGTCGGACGTGGATTTCTAGTTTCGAATTGGTGTTGTTTCTTTTGAATTTCGATGTGGTGTTTGCAACCTCTGTAGTTGGCTGGATGTTCCTCCTCACAATTTACACACTTTGGAGGTGTTGTTGGTAATTTTGTGCAATTTTTATAATGGTGATTACCAGTGCATTTTACACATCGATATTCCATTTGGCAATAATTCTGGGTGTGGCCACGGTGTGGCCATATCTCTGGCAACGATGGCATTGAGGTACATTTTCTCCGTTTCTTCTTGGCTCAACTATGACAATTGAGTGGTTAAGCTTTTCTAATTTGAATATTTCCCTTGCTGTGTCATTATGCTCAAGTTCTACTGCTACTGTCTGAGTCGGTTCTCGGTATTTGTTAAGCAGTCGAGTGACTTTAATAGCAGGATATTTGAGATTCTTAAGTGTTTCATGAATTTCGTTGTTAGTTAGTGAGTAAGGCACATGCTTGATTACGATTGATAATGTCTTGTTTGTGGGGTCCTGATAAGAATAATAATTAATGTTGTTATCTTTGTAGTACTTAGTTAGAACTCTAAAATCTTCGATTTCAGTAACGTTTACTCGCATTTGATTTGCGCTGGATGTTGTTGTGAAATTTCCTTTTATTAATTTTTTAATGTCTGTTATAACTTCATTATAATTATTTTGTGCTAGTAGAAAAATAGGTGGTATTTTAATTTCGGGTTTCGTTGGTTGTTTAATGGATGGTTGGAAAGATAATGAAGGTACGTCACTCACCACGTTTTGTTGCTGCGATAGTATGTAGAATCTGTTTTGCTTAAGAAGCCGAAGGTTTTCTTGTGATGATGACCAGTGGTATCTTTTTTGGGGCTCTTCTTCCGTTGGTGATCTATCATTAATCTTTCGCTTTTGGGAACTGTCCAAAACCCCGTCGTCTTCATCCTCGTCTTCGTTCATTTTTATTTGACAGCACTAAGAAGTGCGTCATGTGATATCAATATCTAACTTCGATAGTTGGTGATTTGGCAATTCGTTGAGTAAATATTTCAATAAATATTGAAATGTTTTATTACTTAGACGTTTGTATAGTTTACTGATAAGGGAGCGTTATCCGGCACGTCCGCGCTATGCAAACACTCGTTCGCGAATACGTATCTGGTGTCAATAAAAGATGTAACTTCATCATGAATCAATTGTTGATCGTCTCCAGTACCAATAACGACGTTCGCGCAATCATGTCCTTTGTAAATGTATTTGTAAATGTACTTAATGGCCCTTAGTGATGTGCAAACTTCTACATTGATATGAGCGTCATACTTAAGTACCAAAAACTTGTTGTATGGAACAACAAACCGATTATCCATCATCTTTCCTCTAACTTCCGTCGTAGGTTCCACTCGTCGACGATAGCGCGGATAGCCGTTAATGTTAGTTGTTGTCTCGAGTTGAAAATCTTTAGGAAATTCTTTTTTGCATTTACCATTCTCCGTGCATGGCGCAAATGGATGTGAAGCACCGCAAGGACCGTGCATCATACATCGAGTAACAATTTCGAATAATCGTGGGTTTAGTGCGATGTCTGGTATCTCGGCATTTACTACATCGTCGATACGTTCAGATGTTTTGAATTTATCATCATCATGGAGCACAATCAGGATATGAGCATGAGGAAGACCTCGTTTTTGGAATTCAATGGTATAGGCAAATGCTTTGCATCGCCCTAAAACATGAAGAATAGTTAAATCTTCCATTAAGGCCTTCAACTTTAGCTTAAAGACCCTGGCAACTAAGTCAGGACGATCTGATGCCGATTCTCCCCGTCTTAAATTAGTTGTTATTTCTGGCCACTTTGGATTTGCAGTGAATGTGATGAAAAGGTCAGGTGGGCCGTATTTTCCAAAAATTGACATTGCATCTTGAAGTCTTTGCCGCATGTTTCTCGGAAAGCCTTCGAAAGAGGAAGGAAGAATTACCGACAAACCAGCTTGCACTCCAGCATCGTGTGCTGCATTTTGAATATGATCGGATAGACCTTGATACAATTCAGTACGCAATTTACTTTGTTGATATCGTTTGTAGTTCAAATTATTGGCTTCCACTTGCAAATATGAGTCGACAATCCACTATTGCGTAAGTTTTCCCGCACTCATGATCGGATAGAAATCGTTTCTAATTGCTGTTTGCGCAACTTTAAATTGTAACATGCTGATTTTATTACGGGATTGCCGATATCCTTCGCAACTCCAATTGGGTTGCCGCCCCGGTTCGCCAAACGGATAAAGAATGCCATAAGTCATAGGGTCAAGATTTGGACTGAGAATATTGATACGAATGAATTGTTGTGCATTGTCGACGGGATTTCGACGATAGATACGGATATCACGTTCAAAAGGAGGTTCGCCGTCATCATTTACGAACACCATTGCAATTTCATTGGACGTTGGAGCATTGTAACGTCTTTGATCAGACTGCCGATCGCGCCGCATCACCATATTGACGACCGGAACTGGTTGTCCTTCTTATTCGGCTCGTACACGCTCTTGTTGCTCAATTTCTTTCATCAGGCAATATGAAGCTGCGATACGATTGTTGACGCGGAAGAAACGATCGATTTTCTCAATCACTTCAGGTAGACAACCTCTATTCTCAGGCAGATTTACTCGTTCATTGACCGCTTCTGTCGTGTCCATTACATACAGTTGTGCAAACTTTCTTGTTTGTCCTTCAGGTGGATACAGGTTTGTGGTTCTGTGGTACGTCTGTCCATGAATTTTGAAAACGTATGGTCCGTTACCCGGCATTGAAACAATCTCTGCTCCCATTGAAGCGAAAGAAACCGAGGAATTGTAAGAGCGGATGTGCTGACGAAAGTTCTTGTAGTAAGGATTTTCTGAATCTGAAAGCATAGAGCGAAGAAATTCGGGATATAACAATAGATTCCCATGTTGATCGAGCGGTTGCGGAATCTTCACTTTTCCTTTATGACAGCAGTTGTTAAATTGTTTATCAACTGGACGCTCCTTGGCGAAATTCTTGGAGCCGCAGAACTGACAGATGGAATTCATTTCTCCACAATCGTGTCGAGTAACGTGAGATTCATCAAATCTCAATGCTCTTATTTGGAGTTAAATTGCTTGACTTTGGTATCGATTTTCTTTCTGTCGATGTATCGCATGGGATCGAGCGTTAGCAGCTTGCCGCGCTTGAGTTTCTTCTAATGTTTCACGTTGTTGACGTGTCGCATGGGATAGAGCGTTAGCAGCTTGCCGCGCTTGAGTTTCTTCTAATGTTTCACGTTGTTGACGTGTCGCATGGGATAGAGCGTTAGCAGCTTGCCGCGCTTGAGTTTCTTCTAATGTTTCACGTTGTTGACGTGTCGCATGGGATAGAGCGTTAGCAGCTTGCCGTGCTTGAGTTTCTTCTAATGTTTCACGTTGTTGACCTGTCGCATGGGATAGAGCGTTAGCAGCTTGCCGCGCTTGAGTTTCTTCTAATGTTTCACGTTGTTGACGTATCGCATGGGACCGAGCGTCAGCAGCTTGCCGCGCTTGAGTTTGTTCCAAAGTTTCACGTTGTCGACGAATCGCATGAGACCGAGCGTCAGCTTGTCGCTGTGATCGAAGCTGTTCTTCTGTGTTATTAGCTCTTGTACGTGCTTTTCTCTCACGATTCAATCGCCGTCGCTTTGCAGCAGGATTTTCAAAATTTTCATTATCCATTATGGAAGTTCACATAATGCTTTTTTGGAAATAGCTGTCCTATATAGACAAAATGATACGATGATACGTTGATCCGATGATACGTTGATACGATGATACGTTGATACGATGATAACGTTCATCCGATGATACGTTGATCCGATGATACGTATTATCCGTTATGCGTTCGGTTCGGTTTGCTTCGGGTATTTCCGTGGGACAGACAGAAGGAAGGAAGGAAGGAAGGACTTGGCCTTTTATAATAAGAGATTATGGCGACCAAAAATAACAACTTTTCACACCAGAAAAGCAGTTGTATAGAAGCCTAAGAACCGCTGCTAAAGCAGGTTCCAACTTGTTCTTTTTTTAATATGCATAATGATTCAAGTACATTTTTGACAAAAATAATAAAAAGCAAAATTAGAAAAATTCTTTCTTTTAGGCTTCTATACAAAGTATAGCAAGAAGCCTTATGATCTGGCTCCGTGTCTGTCCGTCCGTCTGTCCGTCCGTCCGTCTGTCCGTCCGTCCGTCCGCATAATTCAAAATCATACAGAGCGTTTCAAATCGTGTTGAATATACTCAGTGCGTATAGAGGTCTAAGAACTGGGTACCCAGTGCGCTATTCTAGCTAGCTAGAAGGACGGGCAGGCAGCCAAGGTCATATGGCTTTTGGATTGCACAGAGCTTTCCTTAATCTTCATTCAACTTAAGTTACCTTGGGTAGCTGCCCGTCCTTCTAGCTACCCGTCCTCGGACGGGCTATCATCTAGCTCTCAGTGCAATCCAAAAGCCATATGACCTTGGATTCCTGCCCGTCCTTCTAGCTAGCCGTCCTCGGACGGGCTATCATCTAGCTCTCAGTGCAATCCAAAAGCCATATGACCTTGGCTGCCTGCCCGTCCTTCTAGCTACCCGTCCTCGGACGGGCTACCAGCTAGTTGTTAAATTGTTTATCTACTGGACGCTCCTTGGCGAAATTCTTGGAGCCGCAGAACTGACAGATGGAATTCATTTCTCCACAATCGTGTCGAGTAACGTGAGATTCATCAAATCTCAATGCTCTTATTTGGAGTTGAATTGCTTGACTTTGGTATCGATTTTCTTTCTGTCGATGTATCGCATGGGATAGAGAGTTAGCAGCTTGCCGCGCTTGAGTTTCTTCTAATGTTTCACGTTGTTGACGTGTCGCATGGGATAGAGAGTTAGCAGCTTGCCGCGCTTGAGTTTCTTCTAATGTTTCACGTTGTTGACGTATCGCATGGGACCGAGCGTCAGCAGCTTGCCGCGCTTGAGTTTCTTCTAAAGTTTCACGTTGTTGACGTATCGCATGGGACCGAGCGTCAGCAGCTTGCCGCGCTTGAGTTTGTTCCAAAGTTTCACGTTGTCGACGTATCGCATGAGACCGAGCGTCAGCTTGTCGCTGTGATCGAAGCTGTTCTTCTGTGTTATTAGCTCTTGTACGTGCTTTTCTCTCACGATTCAATCGCCGTCGCTTTACAGCAGGATTTTCAAAATTTTCATTATCCATTATGGAAGTTCACATAATGCTTTTTTGGCAATAGCTGTCATAATTTTTCACCGATATAAGAAATTTAAATACGTTGATACGTTGATCTGTTTTTTCAATGCAGACCAAATATAAGTTATATTTTATTTACATAATTTTTCACCTATATAGGAAATTTAAATACGTTGATCCCTTGATACGTTGATCCGATGATACGTTGATACGTTGATACGATGATACGTTGATACGATGATACGTTGATACGATGATACGTTGATACGATGATACGTTCATCCGATTGGTTATGAAATTATCCGTTATGCGTTCGGTTCGGTTCGGTTTGCTTCGGGTATTTCCGTGGGACAGACAGAAGGAAGGAAGGAAGGAAGGACTTGGCCTTTTATAATAAGAGATTATAGCCACAATTGCTTGTTGCGACTCTAAGTACCGCTTTTCTTGACCGTAGGTCTCCTGTACGGGTCGGCTAACTCATAGATTTTTACTCTTGTGTTGGAGAGCAGGGTGGTTCGTGATGTATTTTCGAACCTTCGTGGGATCGTTAAACTTTGTCGATCCTTCTTTTACCTTGATAGCAAAGCCAGGGCGCCAGATGAGAAGGACAAGATATCGAGAGGAGCTCCGATACTTGGCTTTCTCAACAAAATTAAAATAAACAAAATTGACACAAGTATACGCAAGTAGGCACAATAATACAAAGATTAGCAAAAACTCTTGTTTAATGGACAGTTTAATAATTTATTATAAGTGAACAATTTGATGAATTATTATTAACAGGATAACTTGATAAATTACTATAAACAGGAACTATAGAAATGGTAACAATTGTCTTATAAATAAACAATGGTGACTTTTATAATTACTGACGTTATCTTTAACTTTGTAGTGGAGATTATAATAACCAAGTCGAACAAGACAACAGGTAATACAAATAAATAAATAAACCAACACAAATGTCAATTTAGGGTTGTTAACCAACCAACAACTATTTACTTCAATGATAAGTCTGTCGAGGTTATTCGTTGTCAGCAGGGCTCTCCTTGGCCGGTACAGTGTAAATGGAATGATTGAAATGCTATTTATCCGGATGCCAATTGCAAAACTGAATGGTTGCACCGGATTTTTATGTATATCATAAATTTGTAATTTCAAGTGAATAAATATTGTACAAACTTTTTGATTTGACCTCATACAGTAAGTAATTGTACGTTTCCAATTACTTACTTGTTGATAAATGCGGCCCCCTTCCGATCGTTCGAACGAGCGTATGTAGGTTTGGTCCGTGAATTGATAGACCCTCCGGTTGACTTGGAACTGGAAATAATTGGAAAGAACACACTTATATGAGGCACAAACAATGCGAATAATTTCGCAGATTTTTAAAGGCAAATGAATTATTGAAGATAATTCCGATTACAAATTCTTAATAACATAATTTAAATAGCTTTTTGATACCAAATCGTTTTGTTGAATCCTGTACTCAAATTGTCTTAGTAGTTCTCTGGTTAACACACACATTTCTCTTTTCTAATGTTAATGGTTTATTTTGGTGAAGTAATTCGTTAATAGCACGTGCGATTTCTGACCTGGTACTTGAATAAATAATATCCAAAAAGGATTTTGCTTCTTAATATAACAACTCAGAACTTGGCCGGCTACTCTTATCATTAAACCAATAATTTCGGTAGAAGTTGAAGCAATCCGTACCGTTGGCAAATTATTTGCTTCAATTATACCACCTAAAAATGGCCGAAACACAAATTCACCACTGATGGTCACAACCTGGCTTATCACTCGATAAACTATTTTCAAATGTGTTGTCTTTTACTCGGGACTATTGCCCGACCTTTAGTAGGGTTTTTTAACACCGACTGATTATTAATTTGTTCAAATAACTTTATTTTTTTGATTCGATTTATAAATCTTACGTATTTGTCTTACTAACATTTGTTCTAACAACCCCGGTTGTCCTAGGGATTTTTAGGTACCTTGATTTTTTGTTGAAATTTATCGTTCGGTTCGTATCGATCGATGGGTCACCTAACCCATAGGCGCGGATAATTCATAATACGTATTTAATTTGAGTTCACGTTAACAGGAATATAAAATTTGTTTCGTTAAATAAAATTGGTTGGATAAATTACACATAAATAAATTGTTAATCGTAATTGACCTCTGAAAATTAACAAACCCTCGAGGCGTACGAAGAGGATTTTCCTTTTCAAAGGAAATTAACGGAAGACCGTTACACCCCCCCCCCGCAAAATCAATAGCTGCCATCAGCTATTGTCAGGAAGCAGAAAAGGTAAGCGAAATTTTCCAAGAGAATGCTGGTAGAAATCAAGGAAAAATCTTAGACGATTCTTCGAGCTGAGCTCTAGTGTTTGCTGAAAAATAAAGTTTTACGGACTCATCCAAATTTTAAACACAAAATTTTGAAAGAAACTTTGTTCTTTCAGCAGTTCAATTTCACATATAATTGGAACAATCCCTTTTTTCACAGTTATTACGGTTAGCTAAAGTATCGCATTAACGAATCACAATTTTAGTTATTTTCAGAAAAACAGTAAGATTTAACGAATCTCTTTTTTTTTTGTAAATTATAAAAGTATGTAACAAATACCTATAAAGGAAACAATAACACCTAAAATAAAATAAAAACATATGGGGTTATAATCTAGTATAGCTATAGACCATGGGTTTCGATCCTAACTTATTCTGGCTTGTTTCGAACAAACGGCAAAACGTTCATCTCGAAACACCTAAAAAAACGAATCGGGTTTTTCTATCGACGAGTCAGTGACAGAACACATCGTACTGCCCTTGAAAGGTTAAAAGTTGAATTAACTCGTCTGTCGACCTAAGGATATTCCAGTCCTTATGGAGCGGTTTTAGATTTTGTGACCAAAATTAATTGATCATCTCGGTCACTTCCTGAAGAACTACCCAGGAAGTCATGAGAGTTCGACTGGACAACCGGGAAGAACCTGAGTTAGTTCCTGGAGCCATAGTCGTCGAACTTATCACAAAATGGAAAATGGGTTGCTATCCTGCTCTGAAGCAGTAACATATAACAACGTGAAATTGGTGGATGAGAGCTGGTACTCTGGATCCTTTAAATAAAAGATCACCTAAAATGAAAATCGGTCATCCGGGGAGGATCAAAAGCGTCGAACCTGTTTTGCAGATTCATAAAGCCCTCGGATCTAATAACTTCCTAGATTATAACTAAAAATTGGGTTGTAGAACAAATACATATTAATTCATTAATAAAATAAAAGGGTTAATCATGGTTAACCTTTAAGTCTTTAACATGGAAAATTCCCAGATCTTTGCCGCCTTCGTCTTTGAGACGGTAAGTGAGAGTGCCCGTTACCTCTACTACTTTGCATTTTACGAATTTGGGAGCTAATTTTTTAGAGAATTTATTTGGAGCGCTTGATAAAACGAAATTACGTTTCCAGACAGTGTCCCCACGCTTAAATGTTAACGGCCTCTTACGGAGGTCGTAATGAGTTTTGTTGCGTTGATACGCAGCTTTTATTTTTTCAACTACCCTTAGATGTAACTCGCTTAAATTGTTTACGTCGGTTATTAGTTGTTCGCGCTTATCTACTGAGAATTCTCTCATCTCTGCTGCGTCTAACCTCCCATAGTAGTCGCCACTATTTGGCACTGATCTACCGAAATTCAATAGTGAAGGCGTGTACCCCGTTACTTCATGCACGGCATTCCGAATGGCATGTGCTATTTTATGGATGTGAACATCCCACGACCTATGGTCGTCTTCCACGAAAGAACGAAGACAGGTACCGATGACACGGTTTGTTCGTTCGACGGAATTCGCCTGCGGATGATAATTCGCAGTGGGCCATACTTTCTGCACTTTGTATTGGGTCATTAGATCTTTGAATAATTTACCGGTAAACTGGGGTCCGTTATCCGTGGTAACGATTTGGGGTACTCCGAAAAGTAAGAAGGTCTCTTCTATGAACTTTACTATAGGCGCTGCCGTGGCCTGCCGCAAGGGTTGCACAAGAACAAATTTAGTGAACCAATCCGAAATAACTAAAAGGAAGGCGTTACCTTTTTTGGTTCTGGGAAAAGGTCCCATAATATCAATCGAGATGATTTGAAAGGGGTATCTGACTTTCTTTTCCTTTCCCATTAGACCTGGTCTCAATTGGTTAGCTGCCTTGCTGGCGGTGCAAATATCACATTTAAGAACATACCTAGTTATGTCGGATTTCATGCGAGGCCAATAATAAAGCTCGCTAATTTTGTTAAGCGTTTTAAAAATACCGAAATGTCCGCTGAGTGGGTTGTCGTGACAATCTACCATAATTTCTCGGCGACGCGACTTTGGTACCAGGAGTTTCCATTCAATAAGATTCGAGATTATGTTGTGCTTATTAGCTACAAATTTGAAAATGAAACCGTCCTCAATTTTAAAATTGGGAAAAAGACTTGGATTCTCTCGAATATTGTCGAGGACTTTTTGATACCAAGGATCGATGTCTCCTGGTTCTATTGAAATTAAATGAATATTCACTGGTGCTCTAGAGAGAGCGTCGGCTACTACATTAAATTTCCCCTTTCTATGTACAATACCGAAATCGTATTGGTTTAATCTAACGCTCCATCGGGCGATTCTTCCCAGCGGAGATTTGACTGTGCCCAGCCATTTCAACGCCTGGTTGTCGGTAATGACAGTAAAACGGGTTCCTTCGATGTACGGCCTAAACTTTTCTACTCCGAATAGAATAGCGCAACATTCCTTCTCCATAGCGTGATAATTAAGCTCACCGCGAGTCAAAGTACGACTTGCATAAGCAATTACCTTTTCGTCATTCCCCTCTCCCTGAACCAGGATTGCTCCTAGGCCGGAGTCGCTCGCGTCTGTCTGGATGATAAACGGAAGAGTGAAGTCGGGGCTTGATAATATTGGTGATGTAGTTAATAAATTCTTAAGATTGTTGAAAGCTCGGTGTGCATCTTCGGACCAAGAGATTTTTTGACCTTTGGCTTTACCTTTTAAAAGGTGCAAAATAGGCGCAGCCACGGAAGAAAAATTAGGAATGAATCTCCTGTACCATCCTGCCATACCGAGGAATCTTTTTATTTCTGTAGAAGTTTTCGGGACGGGATAATTAACAATAGCCTCGACTTTACTGGGATCGGTCCCTAAACCTTTCTCATCGACCACAAAACCTAAATATTTCAGAGACTCCCTGCAAAATTCACACTTTTTTAAATTTATTGTTAGGCCTGCTTTTTTCAGCCTTTTATACACCTGAGTTAGTGTGTTCAAGTGTTCTTCGAAATCACTCGACGCAATAATAATATCGTCTAGATAGACAAAGACGTTGTCAAATTCGGGACCAAAAATCGAGTCCATCAACCGCTGCAACGTTTGTGCGCTATTATTTAATCCGAAAGGGAGAACGTTAAATTCAAAGAGACCACGCCTTGGAATAGTAAAGGCGGTCTTTTCTCGTGACTCACGAGCCAGTGGTACCTGCCAGAAAGCTTTACGCAGATCTATCGATGTTAAATATCTCGCATCGCGTAAACGGTCCAAAATGTCGTTGATGTAGGGCAACGGATAAGCGTCGGGCTTAGTAACTTCGTTTAGCCTTCTACCGTCGAAGCAGAATCGCATCGTACCATCTTTCTTTTTCACCATTACTGTTGGCGAGCTCCATGCAGAGAATGACTTTTTGATGACTCCCAAACGTATCATCTCATCCACCTCTGCATTGACCTTCTCTAACATTGCTGGAGAAAGAGGGTAGTGGCGTTGCTTCAAGGGCGTCGCATCGCCGGTGTCAATGACGTGTTCAACCATACACGTTCTTCCTAGCTTATTAGGTGCGAGTTTTTGAAATAAAGAAATGATTTTATCTAATTTTTGGATTTGGTCATAACTTAGGTCTAGTCTCGAATGGATAATTTTTTCGGTCGAAATTGCGTTTAACGCAGCGGGGATTGTGTACGAATCCGTACCAAAATCGGTTTTGATTTGAAAAATCTTGCAAAACTCGTAACCTAAAATGAGTGGATACTCGACTGTATCAGAAATAATTACAGATAAATTTTTGGTCACGCCGTCTAACGTTATTGGCAAGATGCTAGTACCTAACACTTTTTGTAAAGTGCCATCCGCGGATTTTAATGCTATGTCACTGCGTTCAATTGGTAAATTTAATCTATTTAAAATATATAGTCCGTCGCGGCCTAAAACAGACTGGTTCGCGCCCGGATCAAGAAAACCAAGAACTTCCACTCCTAAAATATTGAGTTTCAAATAGGCCCTGTTGTCAAATGGACGATGGGCAAAAAGGGTCTCAACTTTTGAGGGTTTGGTCCTGCAAAAAGACCTGACGTTATTCAGCCAATACTGCCACTCGGGGCATGTAGCCTTCATGGTGAAAGGGCTAGGAACAAGAGGGCTACTTCTCATTCCTGCCTTTTTACGTTTTTTGAACATTTCGTGCAGTTAGGGTAAGTAACTTCGGGAGTTCCGCAAATATAACAAAAGATGCGCCTTTCGGCTGGACAGGTATGGTAATAATGACCGGACTCTTTGCAATTAAAGCACTTCGCATTGGCGGATGGTGGTCTTTTTCAAAACGTCCTAGAGCTGTAGCTCTTGACGTTGGATTGCATGGCATGAACTTCACGCTTTACCCGCGGACAAAGATCTGGGCGTCGCTCTTTGGGCATTGCCAATTCGGGCTCTAAAGGATTAATAGTAGGTACATGTAACTTTCGAGTCCTTTCGTTTTCGAAAACCTCGGTTACTTGTTTACAAGCTTTCACTAATTCTAACACACTCGTAATATTCATAAATAATAATTGTTTTTGGTAAATAGGTAGTAAATTAATTTTTATATAATACAATTCTCTATCGTGACTCATAGGACTTGTTAGCCTCGCGATGAGGTTACACATGGCCGCTATGTAGTCGCGTACCGGTTCAAATTCTCCTTGCTTTCGGTTAATTATTTCTTGCCAAAGTGACTCGTCGTAGTTGGACGGTAAATAATTTTCCCGAAGCAAATATTCAAGTTGCTGCCAAGAGTTGGCATACTTCTTCGCCGACCGAAACCACGTTAGCGCCGCGCCTTCGAAAAGGTCAATCGCACTATCGAAAAGGACCTGTTCCGAGACACGTCTGGAGACACGTAATTCATTTACTCGTTCAAGGAACGCATTTACGCCGAGCGACTTTTCGTCACCGGAAAATTTTATGTTCCATCTGCTGACAGTATCGGGTTTGGCATTCTGAGAATGCATTTTCGATTGATTATCGCGACCTTCCTGGGGGATATTAATCACCGTCGGTTGCCTTTGATAAAGGAACGGATCTTGGCCCGGAAAATGTCCGACTTCCTTTAACGGAAGAGGATCTGGTCTGGTCAAGCTCCGATCCGGTTCTTGTCTAATGGGCGTTGAACCCACGACTCCCTGAGATTCAGAGAATCGCGCTGTCGCGATGGCTCGTAATTGATCTGCACCGAGTACGTCGGTTAAATCGTCAATTGATAAATTACTCAACGCTTGACTAATGTCATTGCGTCCAGTCGCCGGTGAATCTAATAACGTTTCTACGGTCTCTATTAATTCTAAACAACGATTTTGTAAACGTTGTGCTTTTTGCTGTTCGAATTCGGGTGGAGATAAATTTTTTAAGCAATATTTAAGGCGAGAAAGGATATGATCGAGTCTCGTTAGGTGCGCCTCGCAGGATTTCGTGTTAGGAGAGTTCACTGAATCTAGAACTAAAGGTTCAATCAAGTCAAACTTATCCTGACAGATTTGTAATTGTTCGACGATATCGAACTGTACTGTCGGTGCCTCCACTTCTCTGACCGTCTCTCGAAGTGCGGTTCTGAGAAGGGCTCTTTTCTCGTCCACGTTTAAATTTGCGCAATCTTTCCCCCTAACTTCTAACTCCCACGCGAGTTCATCGGCGAGCAACCTGTTTAAATATCTCATAATTGCAGGGTCTGTATTCAGAATGCAATGCTTGTCCTCGATATAAATTTATAAATATGGGTTTAATATTACTGCGTTTAATAATTCGATAATAGATAGTTCGTTAATAAATAATTCGTTAGTAGATAATTCAATTATAGCCAATTCAACAATAGATAATAATAACTTTGCTTGTGGCACTTGTGTATACTCGTGTTTCTAAAATTTTTTGCTATCGGTAATGGTATTATACGTACAGATGGTACTAACGGTCGACTTCGTAGCGTTCGAGTCCTAATCTTTGAGGTGTCAATTTCTTAAAATCGGCAACTCGGTTATCGAATCACTTCGTACTCCACGCATGGGCGTCAATTTCTTAAACGGGCTCCACACGTTGAGGCGCCAAATTCTTATAGCCACAATTGCTTGTTGCGACTCTAAGTACCGCTTTTCTTGACCGTAGGTCTCCTGTACGGGTCGGCTAACTCATAGATTTTTACTCTTGTGTTGGAGAGCAGGGTGGTTCGTGATGTATTTTCGAACCTTCGTGGGATCGTTAAACTTTGTCGATCCTTCTTTTACCTTGATAGCAAAGCCAGGGCGCCAGATGAGAAGGACAAGATATCGAGAGGAGCTCCGATACTTGGCTTTCTCAACAAAATTAAAATAAACAAAATTGACACAAGTATACGCAAGTAGGCACAATAATACAAAGATTAGCAAAAACTCTTGTTTAATGGACAGTTTAATAATTTATTATAAGTGAACAATTTGATGAATTATTATTAACAGGATAACTTGATAAATTACTATAAACAGGAACTATAGAAATGGTAACAATTGTCTTATAAATAAACAATGGTGACTTTTATAATTACTGACGTTATCTTTAACTTTGTAGTGGAGATTATAATAACCAAGTCGAACAAGACAACAGGTAATACAAATAAATAAATAAACCAACACAAATGTCAATTTAGGGTTGTTAACCAACCAACAACTATTTACTTCAATGATAAGTCTGTCGAGGTTATTCGTTGTCAGCAGGGCTCTCCTTGGCCGGTACAGTGTAAATGGAATGATTGAAATGCTATTTATCCGGATGCCAAATGCAAAACTGAATGGTTGCACCGGATTTTTATGTATATCATAAATTTGTAATTTCAAGTGAATAAATATTGTACAAACTTTTTGATTTGACCTCATACAGTAAGTAATTGTACGTTTCCAATTACTTACTTGTTGATAAATGCGGCCCCCTTCCGATCGTTCGAACGAGCGTATGTAGGTTTGGTCCGTGAATTGATAGACCCTCCGGTTGACTTGGAACTGGAAATAATTGGAAAGAACACACTTATATGAGGCACAAACAATGCGAATAATTTCGCAGATTTTTAAAGGCAAATGAATTATTGAAGATAATTCCGATTACAAATTCTTAATAACATAATTTAAATAGCTTTTTGATACCAAATCGTTTTGTTGAATCCTGTACTCAAATTGTCTTAGTAGTTCTCTGGTTAACACACACATTTCTCTTTTCTAATGTTAATGGTTTATTTTGGTGAAGTAATTCGTTAATAGCACGTGCGATTTCTGACCTGGTACTTGAATAAATAATATCCAAAAAGGATTTTGCTTCTTAATATAACAACTCAGAACTTGGCCGGCTACTCTTATCATTAAACCAATAATTTCGGTAGAAGTTGAAGCAATCCGTACCGTTGGCAAATTATTTGCTTCAATTATACCACCTAAAAATGGCCGAAACACAAATTCACCACTGATGGTCACAACCTGGCTTATCACTCGATAAACTATTTTCAAATGTGTTGTCTTTTACTCGGGACTATTGCCCGACCTTTAGTAGGGTTTTTTAACACCGACTGATTATTAATTTGTTCAAATAACTTTATTTTTTTGATTCGATTTATAAATCTTACGTATTTGTCTTACTAACATTTGTTCTAACAACCCCGGTTGTCCTAGGGATTTTTAGGTACCTTGATTTTTTGTTGAAATTTATCGTTCGGTTCGTATCGATCGATGGGTCACCTAACCCATAGGCGCGGATAATTCATAATACGTATTTAATTTGAGTTCACGTTAACAGGAATATAAAATTTGTTTCGTTAAATAAAATTGGTTGGATAAATTACACATAAATAAATTGTTAATCGTAATTGACCTCTGAAAATTAACAAACCCTCGAGGCGTATGAAGAGGATTTTCCTTTTCAAAGGAAATTAACGGAAGACCGTTACAAGATAACTTTTATTATAACTTATTTATTTATTTTAACTTTACGTTATTATGGAATATCAATTAACCGACGACGAAGATTTTAAGGACTTTATCGAAATTTTAGCTGAAAGCATTCAAAGAAACTCTCAAGTTTTTCGTGATCGTTCAAATCATTTTGTTAGTTGATCAGATAAGGAAAGTTTTGCTAGATTTAGATTGACGAAACATTCGATTCAAATAATATTAAACCAACTAAATCTTGATTCCCAGGCAATAAGGTATAACTTTCAGTTTCAATCTAATATCATTGAATGTCAAATGTTAAAAATCATTGTTTTTCTATGGATTTATGTCTTGTTCAGGAGTACCAACATAAATTTTAATGATAACTCTCGGATTAGTTGACTCGCCCTACATACAACCGCATTGGCGTTGATCCTGGTTCAACACTTGAATAAGGTTCGGCTAATCCTCGAGTTAAACCACTGACATACAACCACCCCCAAGTTTAGGAAGTTGATGGTATCGATGTCAAAAATATTCGCAAAAAGAATTTAATTGCAATTTGTATTATATAGTATTTTAGTAGGCAATGATCACCAACTTAAAAAACAGATTATCCGTTAAATATTTTTAGGGTTCTATACAAAGTATACACCGAGAAAAAAATTAAGTAGGAATTTGTCTTGCAACAATTTGAAATAATTTCTCTGCACAGAGAAAAAATTGTTTTGATTTGAAGTATTTTTTACTTCAAATTGAAGTGAAATTTCGTCTCGCATCAATTTGATGTCAATTTTACAAGAAATGAAGTAAATTTGACAACAATTAATGTAATAATTATTTCAAACTGTTGCAACACAAATTCCTACTTAATATTTTTCTCGGTGTGTGTAGAAGCGCGTATGGGGTTGAGTCTTGGACTTTGACAGAAGCTGTTTGCAAAAAATTGGCAGTATTTGAAATGTGGTTGTACCGACGTATACTGAAGATACCATGGACAGACCGTGTTACCAATCAGACTGTTCTAGAAAGACTGGATAAGAAGAGAGCCTGGGGCATATTATGAGAAATAGTCAACGATACGGATTGCTATTAATAATTCTACAAGAAAATGTAGAAGGAAAGAGAGGACCGGGAAGAAGAAGAATATCATGGCTGAAGAACTTGAGAACATGGTATAATACAACAACAGTGGGTCTTTTTAGAGCCGCAGCAGATAAGGTACGCATTACTATGATGATCGCCAACATTCGAAACGGATAGGCACTAGAAGAAGAAGTGTAGAAGCGATAGAATCAAAGTATAGAATCTTATTAACGTATCATAGGATTAGCGCATCATGGTATCATCGGATCAGCAGATCACGGGATCAGCGGATGAAGGAATCAGCGGATCAACGTATCAGCGGATCAACGTATCAGCGAATCAACGTATCAACGTATCAGCGGATCAACGTATCAACGTATCAGCGAATCAACGTATCAACGTATCAGCGGATCAACCTATCAACGTATCAGCGGATCAACGTATCAGCGGATCAACGTATCAGCGGATCAACGTATCAGCGGATCAACGTATCAACGTATCAACGTATCAATGTATCAACATATCAACGTATCAACGTATCAACGTATCAACGTATGAATGTATCAACGTATCAACGTATCAAGGTATCAACGTATCAACGTATCAACGTATCAACGTATCAACGTATCAATGTATCAATGTATCAACGTATCAACGTATCAACGTATCAACGTATCAATGTATCAACGTATCAACGTATCAATGTATCAATGTATCAACGTATCAACGTATCAACGTATCAACGGATCAACGTATCATCGGATCAACAAATGTTATATAGGTTGTCGTCGATAATACAAACGGTATATTAAATCTTCAAGCTTATTATTTATATAATATAAAGTAGATAAAACCACACAATTTCGTAATGCCTAGAAAGCAGTTGACACCTGAAGAGCGAAAAGCAGCAGCTGCCCGTCGACGCCAGAAGGATGCTATGAGGAAACATACTATTAGACAAGATCCTTCGTTTCGTTTACAGGAAGAAGTTCACAACACCGAAAGCCATCGTCAAGCCCGTCAAGATCCTTCGTTTCGTTTACAGGAACAAGTTCACAACACCGACAGCCATCGTCAAGCTCGTCAAGATCCTTCGTTTCGTTTACAGGAACAAGTTCGCGACACCAAAAACCATCGTCAAGCCCGTCAAGATCCTTCGTTTCGTTTACAGGAACAAGTTCGAGACACCAAAAACCATCGTCAAGCCCGTCAAGATCCTTCTTTTCGTTTACAGGAACAAGTTCACAACACCGAAAGCCATCGTCAAGCACGTCAAGATCCTTCGTTTCGTTTACAGGAACAAGTTCACAACACCGAAAGCCATCGTCAAGCCCGTCAAGATCCTTCGTTTCGTTTACAGGAACAAGCTCACAACACCGAAAGCCATCGTCAAGCCCGTCAAGATCCTTCGTTTCGTTTACAGGAACAAGTTCGCGACACCAAAAACCATCGTCAAGCCCGTCAAGATCCTTCTTTTCGTTTACAGGAACTAGTTCACAACACCGAAAGCCATCGTCAACACGTCAAGATCCTTCGTTTCGTTTACAGGAACAAGTTCACAACACCGAAAGCCATCGTCAAGCCCGTCAAGATCCTTCATTTCGTTTACAGGAACAAGTTCGCGACACCGAAAACCATCGCCAGGTTCGTCTTGATGAAGACGTGCGCATCCACGAACATAATCTCCGTAGAATTCGCGAGCAAGGCTCATGGCAAGATGAAATAAATCGATTTGAAGCTGAAATTCGCAAAGGCTGCACTCACGTATGTCATTCATGTGGGGGACTTTTTTTTCACTACTCCATTAAAACTCACAGCATGACCGAACTCCTTTTAGCTGGAAAGCAGCAATCCTTCATTGACTCAGTAATTATAGTCCCACCCACTTCAGACCTCGCTGAATTTTGCTCAACTTGTCACAGATCTATCCAGCAAAACCGGATTCCACGTCTCTGTCTCTCCAACGATCTGCAGTTTCCCTATGTTCCACAAAGTGTAAAGAATCTGACACGTTTGGAAGCCCGTTTGGTCTCAGCTCGACATGTGTTTCAGTCCATTTGGGCTATATATGGAATGCATGGACAGATGAGAACAAAAGGACGAATTATTAACGTCCCAGTCTCCATAGATAATACCATTCAATCCCTTCCTAGGCTTCCGAATCAGGACGATGTTTTACACATCCGACTCGCCCGTCAAATTGAAGTTCCGAGAAATTATACAGCTGGTAACATTCGTCCGGCTTGTGTGATGGATGCCGCTAAAATTCTTACCCGATCTCCGCTTTACCGTGAATACGGAATCACTCTTTCAAGCAATTGGACCGAGATATGTCAGCATCAAATTGATGTGGCATTACACGAAAACCCAGAAGAAATTGCGATGGATGTTCAAGAGGAAGAGGAAGTCGATGACGTAAATCCTGGTAGAGGAGAGACTTTAATTACTAGTGATGAGGGAATCCGGATGGCTCCAGCGGAAGGGAACCAACCAATCTCTATTCTATATGATCCTGACTCGTATTTTCTTACGTTTCCCCAAATATTTGCTGGGCACCGAATGAAGCCATCCGATAGTAATGGTAAATTACTAAGCCGCTCCGAATTTGTCAAATCAATGGCGCGTAACAGTGATCGCCGTGCCGTTGAAAATGTCGATTTCTTACTGTTTTTGGCCAAATCTCTCGAAATTCAGAGAATTTCAGATAATCGCAAGGTGTGTCTTCGTAAACGAAGACGCAATGGAGAGTTAATCCGAGTCACTGCGGAACAAGTTAGTCATTCTAATTTTGTGGATGGGTTAGTTAATGATGATAATGCTTTTAAGGTTTTACAAGGAGTACGAAATTCATGTCATCATTGGCATCAAGAAGGCCTTAAAGTCCGAAGGATGGTCAGTCAGTTCAATTTGCCTCATCTCTTCATCACTATTAGTGCCGCTGAGCTAAAATGGAACGAGTTGATTGTGATTCTCAAGCAAATTCTTGACAAAATTACAATTTCTGAAGAAGAAGCACAAAATATGTCAAAGAATGACAAACAATTACTTATTCAGCGCGATCCCGTGACTTGCGCTCGATATTTTGAACATCGCACTTCTGCTCTTTTAAAGACCTGGAAAAACTCTCAAGGCCCATTTGGAAACCGATCCATTAAGCATTCCTATCATCGCATTGAGTTCCAACATCGAGGAAGTCCACACGTCCATATGATCTTGTGGATTGATGGCGCACCAAACTTTGATGCTTCCAACTCATCTTCTACTCAAGATGTTTGCCGGTTTGTTGACGAAATTATAACTTGTTCCACGGACTGGCCTGAATATGATCCCATTCACCAGCTTTTGTGTCTTCAAACTCATCGACACACCCACACATGTAGAAAGAAAAGCCACAAAGGAGTCAAATGTCGGTTTGGAATTCCATTTTTCCCAATGGACGAAACCACTATTCTCCATCCATTCGAGGAGCAACAGGAGGAAATTGAGATTTTCCAACGCGATTACAAAAAGATTCGTGACTATCTTGATACGAATGAACTGCCACTTTCTTCAGATATGACATTTGCGGGGTTTCTACAAGAATTATCCATGACACGAAATCGTTACATTTCTGCTATTCAAAGCTCCTTGAAAAAACCTAAAATCATCATTCGGAGGCGGCCATGTGAGACTTACATAAATCCATACAGTGAGAAAATCCTGAGACTCCAGAAATCTAACATGGATATTCAGTTTATTTTAGACGCCTATGCTTGTTGCTGTTACATCATTGACTACATTAACAAGTGTGATCGTGGAACTAGCGACCTCTTGCGTAAAGTTCTTGAAGATGTCAGAAGCGGAAACAAGTCCTTGGCTCAGCGTCTTCAGGCTCTTGGTGCGGCTCATCACATGAACAGTGAACTCTCTGCTCAAGAGGCTGCTTACAACGTGCTTCAGATTCCAATGAGCCGATGCACAGAGGCATGCATTTTTATACCAACAGGTCCAGCCGATCAACGAACCAGAATGATTAAAACTAATATTCAGTTAGAAAATCTCAGTCCGGACTCTGAAGATGTCTTTGTAGACGGACTTTTACAACGATATAGTTCACGACCAGAAGCATTATCTAACCTTAATCTTGCCCAATTTTCAGCTTGGTATGAATTTTCATTAAAACGAGGAAGTACACAGATGGCCCAAGAAAACGATGATATTGTAGAAACTGAAGACGTACAAAGTATCGATAAATATTTTCCGCTACAGAATGGCAAACCTGGATACGTTTGGAAGCGAACATTTCCAAAAATTATTCGCCACGTCCGCTACAACAAGAATAAAGATCGTCACAACTTTTTCCGCGAACAAGTGATGCTCTATATTCCTTGGAGGGATGAGGAAACCGAAATTATAAATCAAGATTGCGAGAAGATAGCGACTGATAATATAGAAGCAATTTCTGCCAATCGTCGCGAATTTAATGCCTTTCAAGAAGATATTCTGGATGTCGCTATGGATAGCGCATTGAGTGTGGATCGTCAATCTGACGATGACAAATCTGATAGCATACCGGAAGAGATTCAGGAGGAATTCGAATTAATCGACCCCGTTGCTGCTGGTGCCATTGACTTTGGTGGTGACGTGATACGCCCAATGTCTGAAAAGTTTACGCTTCCTAATCGAATTCCCAATAAAGAGTTTGAAGAATTATTCTCATCGCTGAATACTCAACAACGGGATTTTGTAACTCACCTGCTTGATCACTTCAAAAGGTCTCCCGATATCCCCATCTACACCTACTTAAAGGGAGGTGCCGGTGTAGGAAAGTCTCATGTAATTAGAACTCTATACCAAGCATTAATTAGAGTGTTCAATGATAAAGTTAATTCGAATCCTGATAAACCTTCTGTCCTTCTGACGGCTCCTACCGGATTAGCGGCATTTAATATCTTCGGACTCACAATTCACAACGCATTCCAACTTCCCGTGAACCAAAAAGAAGCTAGCAAGCTCTCAGACAGCGTCTCTAATACAATGGCCACTCTCTATTCAGAACTTCGTGTTGTTATCATAGACGAGATTAGTATGGTTGGTCAACATATTTTGGAAATGATCGACAAACGATTGAGAGACCTCTGTGACGGATGTAAACCTTTCGGTGGTATATCGGTCATAGCCGTTGGCGACTTCAGGCAGCTGCCACCTGTTATGGCAACATCCCTTCTGGCTGGAACAATGTCGAATTCGATTTCGTCGCTTTTCAACAAACCCTTATGGCACATGTTTACTGTTCATGAACTGACCACAATTATGAGACAACGCGATGATGCAGCTTTTGCTCTTGCATTAAACAATATGGCGTCAGGGACGATGACTGATGATGATTTGAAACTGTTCAAATCCCGTGAGTTTCCAACTACGCCTGAAGAAATAGTAAGCCGACGCCCTATTCATCTTTTTTACACGAATGAAGCAGTTGATGCCCACAATAGTTTTGCGTTATCCTGTTTGCCAGGAAATCAAGCCATCTCAACCGCCAAGGATTCCCTTTCTGCTTACACGAGCGAGGCATCCAAAGTTGCACTCCTCAACTGGATAGCATCTGCACCTCTATCTAAGACACAGGGACTTCACACAAGCCTCTTTCTCAAAGAAGGTGGACGTTATATCATGACAGTGAATGTAGACACAAGTGACGGTTTGGTTAACGGTGTGGGATGCATTCTGAAAAGAATTGACTTTGGTATTAGTACTTTGGATGCATCTAGACAAAAGCCTCTCCGTCTCTGGGTCAAGTTTGAAAATTCCCGAAGTGGACAGAAGCTTCGTTTGCGCAATATTAACCTCAGTCGGCAACTTCAAATTGATTCGGAATGGACTCCCATCTCACCATGTACGGTCGTCATCCAGCCACGATCGAATTCGGTCACAAAGGTAACAAGGACGCAATTCCCACTTAATGCAGCTGAAGCTCAAACTATACATAAATCCCAAGGATCCACATACGAGCTCGTTGTTGTCCATTTTACTCCTGGAATCAAGCGTGCTCTTCTGTATGTCGCATGTCCACGAGCAACAACGGCATCAGGATTATTTCTTATTGGAATCGTTAAAAAGACAAAAATGCCACAAAAGAATGATCCTTAAGTAATAACAATCAAACTTTTCCATTCTATTAGAAATTTTACTTCTCTGTAATGTATGGTCTTTTTTGTGAGGTGGACCAATCCTCTCTATTCTCTTTTATTTATAACTTAACTTCACTAACCACATCAATAAAAAATTATTTTTTCACATCAAAGTAAAACACGATTTGAAACGCTCTGTATGATTTTAAATTATGCGGACGGACAGACAGACGGACAGACGGACGGACAGACGGACAGACACGGAGCCAGATCATAAGGCTTCTTGCTATACTTTGTATAGAAGCCTAAAAGTACACAGCAGTATCAACAGATCAACTTATCAACAGATCAACGTATCAACGTATCAACGTATTTAAATTTCCTATATAGCTGAAAAATTATGAAAATAAAATATAACTTATATTTGGTGTGCATTGAAAATAGATAATCTGCACTAAATATATTATTGCGGTTGGTATTTATCATTTACTATATAATCAATAATAAGCAAACTTTTCCATTCCATCCGGAACTTTACTTCTCTGTAATGTACGATCCATTTCTTAAGGTCGATCAATCCTAATCTTTCTCTTTTATTTACAACTTAACTTCACCAATCACATCAAGCCACTGCTGTGGTTACAATAAAACCGGATCAACGTATCAACAGATCAACGTATCAACGGATCAACGTATCAACGTATCAACGAATCATCGTATCAACGTATCATTGTATCAACGTATCAACGTATCATCGTATCAACGTATCAACGTATTTAAATTTCCTATATAGGTGCAAAATTATGTAAATAAAATATAAATTATATTTGGTCTGCATTGAAAAAAAAGTTGTTATTTTTGGTCGCCATATTATTATAAGGTAATATCAGATAATCTGCACTAATTAAATTTTTGCGGTCACAATCACAATTTCGAAGGTTCTGATTAGATTTGAATTATGCGGACAGACAGACGGACAGACGCGGAGCCAGATCATAAGGGTTCTTGCTATACTTTGTATAGAAGCCTAACAAGTAGTTTATATAGGGAGACCTCTTTGAAAATATCTTTAACTTAGTAAATTTCTTTCGAACATTCGAACATCCGAAACAACGGATTAACAGATTAACGCAATACTATATAGACGAAGTATTTACAATATAACAACGTATCAGTTGATCAACGTTATGATTGGCTCTGAAACATGCGGACGGACACGAAGCCAGACCATAAGGCTTCTTTCTATACCTTGTATAGAAGCCTAAATAAGGCTTCTTGTTATATTGTACTTTGTATAGAAGCCTAAAAGTAGCGCACTGGCTACCCAGTTCTTAGACCTCTATACACACAGAGTATTTCCAACACGATTTGAAACGCTCTGTATGATTTTGAATTATGCGGACAGACGGACGGACAGACAGACGGACGGACAGACAGACGGACGGACAGACAGACGGACGGACAGACAGACGGACACGGAGCTAGATCATAAGGCTTCTTGTTATACTTTGTATAGAAGCCTAAAAAGCAGATGTCTCGCTTATACTTAGTACCACGTACTCTGGTTACTTGAGATTTCAATGAGGATTTCAGCAAGGAAGAAAGTAATGGCCTACAACATGCTCTTAGAGAACTAGGACTCCAAATTCGGTCGCCAGCGATACCCACTACGCGGAATGGCACGCAAATTGATGCGATTTTTTCCAACTTCGAAGTGTCAGCTACTGGAGTCTACACATCGATTTCCTCTTACCATGAGCCGCTTTGGGCCAGAATTAACTTAAACTAATTTGCGACAGACATCTTTGGACGTGGAATGGATGTTGTTGGTATAAACACCGTCATCAATTACTATATGCCATCCGATGCAGATAGTTATTTACATAGTGTTGCTCGTGCAAGTCGTTTTGACTCTGTGGGAAGAGCTATCACGTTTGTTTTCAGCGATGAAGATGCCAAATTATCGAACAAAGTTCAAACTAGGTTCCAAGTGAAAATTATCAAATTTTCGACCTACCCTATCTATCTTTTAATCAAATATATATTTTGATTCTAAATATTTCTATTCAAACTTATTTCTATTTATTACCTTATCCAGGGGGATAAGGGTAAGGGGTGTAGGGGTTATGCTGCAGAGGTAGTACCTTTTACCGGGACGGTCACATCGAGCGTGATAACAGAAGATGGTCCTTGATGGTAACTGGTCCTCGCAGGATACCCAACTCTCACTTATGGCTCCACGTGCCACACCCTGGGAACTGCGTTGACCCGCAGGCGAAACTAAGTGAGGGGCCAGATATGGCAATAACCGAGTGGTTGCCGGTATAAGCAACTTCCTTAATTGTATTACCGATAGCTTCGGATGGATGAACAAGCAAGTATAGGGCACTTTCTTGTCCTTGGATAGAGAAATCATTCCTAAACGCGGACGAATCCAGCAATATGGTCAACGGCATGGAATGCAGATGGCAACGGAAAACCTTCTTCTTCTTCACTTCGCGGTGTAGGCGTTATTGCTTGTTCCGGTACCCATCCTTTTCTTGCTCCTCCCACACTTGTTTTTCCCGGTGGTTTATATCGCTTGGCTACTAGTGGCAGTCTCCCTTCTGCCATTCTTTCGAGGTGTTCACTCCATGTCTTGTTACTTGTCCGTCCGTCTGCCTGTCTGTCCGCACGTTTCAAATTATTTTCTATTAAATTGCTAATGATTCAATTTTAGGCTTCTATACAAAGTATAACAAGAAGCCTTATGATCTGGCTATGTGTCCGTCTGTCCGTCCGTCCGTCCGCATAATTCAAAATCATACAGAGCGTTTCTAAGAACTGGTTTTTTATTTTACTTTGATGTGAAAAAATAATTTTTTATTGATGTGGTTAGTGAAGTTAAGTTGTAAATAACAGAGAAAGGAGAGGATTGGTCCACCTCAAAAAAAGGACCATACATTACAGAGAAGTAAAGTTTCGAATAGAATGGAAAAGTTTGATTGTTATTACTTATATAGTAAATGATAATTACCAACCGCAAAAAATTTTATTGGTGCAGATTATCTGATTATGTGATGTTACATTATATGGCGATCAAAACTAACCAGATAATAACAACTTTCCACACCAGAAAGGTAGCTGTATAGAAGCCTAAGAACTGCCGCTAAAGCGAGTTCCACCTTGTTTTATAATGTTTTTTCGCCTTTAAATAAAACTAAAATATTAACACAGTTGTCTAAACTTATTGCTGGAATTGGAATTTGAATTGAATTTCAAGTTAACTATAAAGCCATGTATCTCAGAACTATTAAAAATGCACTTAAACCCCTTTACTTCTAGACCCCTCAATTGTATAAACTAATCTCTGTTACAGGTAAGAGATAAGAGATGTCACAAACGATATGAGAACCACAATATTATGGTCAACAACGCTTATTATAGAGAAGAAAATAAAGTCCTGGAAGAAGATCCAAGAACATTAGATGATAATCGCTTACGAGCAAATGATTAATATGATCTGCAATCGATTTGAAACATCAGAAGTGGGAATCAAGCTTATTATTCGAGCTGCGATTTTAGAAAGTGTTGGATTGCGAAGTTTAGAACGTCACTCATATGTATTTTTCACGTTCAACCGGATTATCATAGTAGCGATTTCTTGTTGAACAAAGTTTTCACAAGCTTTAAGCATCAAGGATCTCGCAGTTTAAGGAAGTTTTGTGATTTCATAGATCAGCATATTTAAGGAACCTTCTCCTCATTAAAGTTCGGTAACTTTGCAATCAAATATTTACATTTTTATATGCAATTGAGCCTCTACACCTTCGGGTAAAAGAGGATTTTTGATTATAAATAAATAAATATTTAATAGAAATTACATAATATAATACTGAAGGGGTGAATGCTGGTAAAGGGTCTCAAAGGAAATGCAGATGTTATGCAGCTGCCAGAAGTCCTCGTCCTACGTTTGCGTCGTACCCCCTGACCGGTGACAGTAAATTGCGTCCCACGGTCAAGAGTATAGGTAAATTGCGTTCCATCGGCAATATGGTCAGAACGGTTAATTGTAATCTCCTTATTCTTTAAACTGCATTGTAATCCCCTTATTCTTTAAGTTGTATGGAAGTTTAAAATGTTTTGGGCATTTTAACTCCGACAGTGTTATGATAGTTGATAATGAACCCGACTATTTCAAGAGATTATTTCTAGAAGCTGCGTATATCTCCGTTACGCCTAATAATATAAACAAACAATCTGATTATAATTACATTAATTCAGACTATAAAAGTGTGGTCAGACATTACCTTGATAGGGCTTGAGTGCGTAATTCCCCCCCCCCCCCGGTTGCTTTAACGCAGGTGTTTCGTGTGTTTTTTCGTCGGTTTGGATGATTATGGTGAACAACTATTTTTCTACTTTTCTTGTGAGGATTGGGGTTAATTTTCAGTGAACATGCTCCCGTTTCTGTGCAATTTGTTTGGTCTGGTTTAGGGTTTGTTTGTTTGCATGTATTGCCAACCATACACGGTTGTTTGTTTTTAAACTCGCGGCAATATTTGATAATCGTATGTTTGTCCTTATTTTGTTATCTCGTTGCGGTTGGTTGGCAATTATTTGCAAATTTGACTGATTTAACGATATTTTTTGTGACATTGGTTTTTATTCACGCTATTTTGTACATGTTTTAATGATATTTTTAATTTTACAATTGTTAAGTTTTCATAGTCATATTGTTACATATTTTAGTTTATTGCACGACACTCATTTTAAGAGTGAATTTACATTTTATTATTTTGTGCGCATGAAACGATTAATAGCTGTTTGTTTAGGTATGTTTATTATATTGTATTTGGCCCCATACCTGTTCAATGAGATATGTTTATGTATGTTTTGCTCATGACTCCTCTTTGTTTCAGTCCTGAGGATGGAAATATAAAATTTCCGAAACGTCGACTTGACAACTTTGTAGTTATATTGCGATCCACTATCCCAATAGTATTAATTTATAATTTATTGTATTGTTGAAAAATTTATGTATTAGCTTTTTAAAATTACAATACAATCACCTAAAAGTGAAAATGGGAATTTTTTTCCAAAAAGTTTAGTTTACAAAGTAGAGTTCTTGCTGTATTTAGATGCCTTCGTGAGTTTTAGACAGAGACGGATTGCTGAGGGGGGGGGCCGTAAAATTAACCCTCACGATGGTTCTCCTGTATTTGCTTGGTGTGCTACCATTTTAATAACAATATTTTTTAATTTCAATACTTTCACATTGGTACTAGATCTTATTTCAATAGATAGTATAATTTAATAAAGAAATATAATATAAAAAAATAGTATAATAATAAATTGGTTTTCTTGCTTTGTGAAGAATTAACACCTTATAGTACGATATTCAAATGGCAACACCCTCAGAAATTTTCAGTGAAATAGGTAAAACACTTTGGGTAATTGATAATTTCAAATTTAGATACCAAAAACCATTGAGTGGTATAACTTGAGAAGATGGGCATGTGTGAAGCGTGATTGCAAAGCGTTTCTAAAAACAGACGGCTATAATAACATTTTGAGTTCGGTGCAGACACATAATCATGATAGTGAATTCATAAAGAACTGCAAAGTAACCATGTTGATTCTTTGATGGTAGCAGATACGAGTCTCATAAGGAAGAACGTTTAGAACGCTCGTAAAGCAGTATTACCAAATATTCCATCCAATATCGAAGATGTTCATGATACCTTGAATGCAATTATTGTAGAAACCAACAAAGGCGAGAACTTCTTGATTGTTAATGACGATGCAAATAATATTGTTACATTTTCTTGTCATACTAATTTACGTATTTTATATGAAATGGAAAGTATATAATATGTTGACGGACCATTTCGTTATTGTACCAAGCATTTTTTGCAATTATTTACAATACATGGACTAAAGAGTAAAGAACGACTATTACATTCCTTTAGTGTTTTGTGTATTATTAAACAAAACAGAATCCACTTATTTAAAAGCATTTGAAGCTCTTAAAATAGAATGTAACAAAATTAATCTACAGCTTCTTCCAAAATTTTGTTATGCTGATTTCGAGAAAGCTATCCACTCTTCAGCGTTGTTATAGCTTGGCCGAATTTAGTTATGAAAGGATATCGATTTAATTTAGGACAGTCTTGATAAGTGTTTTATATGTTTTTTTCTTTTCTTTAGCCCCCCCCCTCTTATACTATAATTAAAATTAAACATATTTGTTGTAGGTGGCGTAAAATTCAAGCATTGGGATTGGCCAAAAATTACAAAGATAATACAGAAATAGGTAAATTTTTAAAACCTATTTTTGGGTTGCCATATTTATCGCCACATTTGGTTAAAGTTTGTTTTTTAAAACATTTTGTTGAAGTAGCACCGGTTTCACAACAATTAACCACATTTATTAATTATTTACAAAATAATTATATTGACGACACCGCTGATTTTCCACCAAATTTATGGGCAGAACAAGTTGCATTTTATCAGCAAACGACATATCGTCTGCATACTGGTAAAACCAAGTAACTGCAAAATTTTCGAAAATGCGTTAAATATATCGTCATGTTAAGTTTTTTGCGCTCTTTCTACTGGTAAAACAAGTTAATTGATACCTCCCCCCGTTCGAAAGTTATGCCGTATGAAAAACAATTAAATGTTACTTTTTATATATTTGATATCAGGTGAAATACACTAATGTCGTTTATTTAGTATTAGTCAAGAATGTATACAAGCAAAAACAGTTAAATGCATTTATTCTTATCTGCTAGTAGAAAAGTAGAATTAAAATAGGGTAAAGGTAATTAACTTCTTTTGATTGAATGAACAATCAGATATCAGTTTTTGATTCCTACAGGTAAAACCACATAAATATGGTTTATCTTTAAATCTTCATGGATTATCTTTAATAAGATAATCCGAACAGTAATATTTCTTATATAACGGAAGCAAATTCTAAAAAAAATGAAAGCGTGCTTGGAGATTGTCAGCAAAGGACCCGTTGAAGAAATGTTAGATATTTTCGATAGTGATTTTTCAGACGAAGATCTTACCTACCTAATGAGGATGATTTTGGCATAGATGATTCTTTAATAGAGAATTTAGGTGAACCAGAAATTGAGGTACTCTCTGGCATATCGACAGCTGAAAGTTCTGATGCACATTCTGTTGCAAGTTGGGTGTGCAATGAGCTGCTAAATGCAGTGTGGAAGAGTACACGTCCATTAAAGCGCTGGAGAAATTCAAATCCACAAGATTGGGCTGTAAACGTGGCGAATAGGAAGCGTTCGGATGGCGCAGCTTATCAAATTAGGAAAAATCAAAGACCTGCAAAGATACCGCAAGAGATTGATTGTACTAAATGTACATTCAAATGCAATGAGACTTTCGCTATAGATCAAAGAAATCAAATATGCCGAGAATATTGGAACTTAGATCTAAAGGCCAAAAAAATTTCATAATAATTGTTCGTATTGAATGTGAACCACCAAAAAGTGTTGTTGCCAATCCAAAAGGATCGAAAAACCGAAGACAATATTCCAAAAAATGTTACTTTCTTAAAGATTTTAAGAAGTACCGAGTTTGTGAGAAGTTTTTCTGCAAAACACTTTGTATTTCTCCCTCGGTTATTACAGACGCCATAAAAAATACAAATGATACCGGATCCTACGCAAGCATTGACAAGAGAGGTACACATGAATCACCTAATAAAACTAGTGAGGCAAGCCGAAAGTTAGTGCAGGCCCACATTGAATCGTTTCCGACTATGGAACCCCACTATATAAGACAGACATCAAAACGAAAGTACTTAGACACGTCCCTTTCCATTAAGAAAATGCATGATCTTTATAAGGAAGATTGTAAAAGAGACAAAATTGAACCAGTATCCGAAATAACGTATCGAAGAATATTTTCAACCGAATATAATCCAAGCTTCTTCGTACCGAAGAAAGATCAATGTGTATAGTGTATTCTAAATATGCTAGGTTGGAAGTAGAAGGTAAACAAGAAATGGAAGAAAATTATAAACAACACATTCAAAGGAAAGAGAATTGTAATAAAGAAAAACAGAAGCATAAAGAAAGGGCAACTAACGAGAAACATTTCAGCTCTGTGACTTTTGATCTAGAAGCTGTATTACAAATTCCAAGCGGTTTAGTTGGTCAATTATACTACTGTAGAAAAATATGCGTCTATAATCTTTGCATCTATGAATCTGCTTTTCCTAACTCGGCGTATTGTTTTCCATGAACTGAAATAAACGGGAAGAGAGGGAGCTCAGAAATCGGTAGCATACTTTATTATTATCTGTCGAATTGCGTGTCCAAATAAGTATCTGAAATTAGTTTATTTTCTGATACCTGTGGAGGTCAGAACAGAAACCAATATGTTTCAGCATTGCTATTGTGGGTTGTGCAGAAAATAGATCATTTACAGGTAATTGAGCACAAGTTCTTAGAGTCGGGACATAGCAGCATCGAATCTGCTAAGAAAGCTTTTTCTGTTTATTGTATGCCAGATTATAAATCAATTTTTCAACGCGCGAGGGCTCCGAAAAACGTTGTAATAGATGGAAAAAAAGTACGCAAAGAGGCGTACAAAACCAAAGAATTCAAATACAATGAGTTCTATGATTTGAAAGATTTATCAAAGAAGTTAATAAATAACCGTGTGAAAGATAGTGATGGGAAGCAATTGATGTGGTTAAAAATTAAAAGATTGAAATACATAAAAGGGGAAACGAATAAAATCTTCTTTAACTACGACATGTCCGAAGATTTTCGATATTTCAATGTTCAAACCATTCAAACACGAAAACGGACTAGAAGAAACAAGGCGTCAACATTGGATTCGCAGCCTGATGATTAAAACAGCTTTATCAGGAATCGTTACCAATTAGCTTGGCAAAGAAAAAAGACCTTTTGAATCTTTGCGACAAGGGTGTCATCCCAGAAGAGTTTCATGGCTGGTATCGGAGCTTGAGAACTGTCGACGTTGTGGATCGCTTACCAGAGCCTGCTCAGGATGAAGAATCGGACGAAGATTTTTAATATTATTTTTACTATAATAAATTTTTGCAATCACAAACGCGTGAGCGGCAGACATATGTTTCAAGCTTTTTTGCTATCATCAGTACCGCATACACATGGAAAAACACTACACTTGTAACTGCAAAATGACACTACGGCAAATCGTTCATTCAGGTAAACAGAAGCACAATTTGCCCACTGCAAAACCGTCTGAACTAAAGCCTACGTGTTCAACAACCAATAGGTAATTAATGTTTAAATTGAATTTAGCGCAGTTCATAATCCTGCTTTGATAATATAATAAATTTTTGCAATCACAAACGCGTGAGCGGCAGACATATGTTTCAAGCTTTTTTGCTATCATCAGTACCGCATACACATGGAAAAACACTACACTTGTAACTGCAAAATGACACTACGGCAAATCGTTCATTCAGGTAAACAGAAGCACAATTTGCCCACTGCAAAACCGTCTGAACTAAAGCCTACGTGTTCAACAACCAATAGGTAATTAATGTTTAAATTGAATTTAGCGCAGTTCATAATCCTGCTTTGATAATATAATAAATTTTTGCAATCACAAACGCGTGAGCGGCAGACATATGTTTCAAGCTTTTTTGCTATCATCAGTACCGCATACACATGGAAAAACACTACACTGTTTACTGTTCACTGTACTGTTACAAGTGTAGTGTTTTTCCATGTGTATGCGGTACTGATGATAGCAAAAAAGCTTGAAACATATGTCTGCCGCTCACGCGTTTGTGATTGCAAAAATTTATTATATTATCAAAGCAGGATTATGAACTGCGCTAAATTCAATTTAAACATTATTTTTACTATTGCAACTTTTATGAGTTAATTTTATTAATAAAAATACAATAAAATACATTTTATTAGACTACTTGTAACATGCCAAATGTTACCGCGCCGACCCTGTCGTCGATTTTATGATCAACTAACAACTCGATCAAATTTACTTCCGAATTTTACATTTTTATTTAACAATTTTTGTCGAAAGACCATTTATTAAATTCTCTATTTTGTATATAATTATTATTTCCTACGAAAAGATCCAATTAAATCAAATGCCATCCATTTTAAATAAGTACTGCTTCGTTATCAGCGCAGCGCAGCGTATTAATAAGTCGAAGTTACTTGCCGACGATTCCTACGCTCAACCAGGGTTAGCGAAAAAGAAGTCAAACTTATCGCACGCACTATTTTAGTCTCCCAGTTTTTTGATAAATTTAAAGTAATTCTTAATAATTACAACCAGTTTTTTGTGCAAATACGTTCATCGAATGTCAAGTTACAATTTTACCAAATTACTTCGAACCGACGATTTTTACTTTCCGAACCCCTAGGTAAGGAAAGTATTGTTATCAGTCAAAATTTGACCCCCCAATTTTTTGACAGATGTTCACGTTTTGAGGTCCCCTGAATCCATTTTGATCATTTTTGGAAGGATGTCTGTATGTATGTGTGTGTGTGAGGGTGTGTGTGTGTGTGTATGTACGTCTGTGAACACGATAGCGTCTAAACGAAGCAAGCAAATCATTCCAAATTTTGCATATAAGCTTTTTCCTGTCGTAGGACGAAGCCAGATGAAAATAAATTAAATCGTGTAACGGGAAAGGGGGGTTTACCTGGAGCTATTATGACATTATGCGTCATAACTTCGAAACGAAATTAAATATGTAAAAATATTAATAACAAAAAATTAGCGCTATGGAATTTCCTACATTTTTTGTCCTACAAGTTTTTCTCTAAAATATACAGGGCGTTTCAAAAAATTTTGTATTTGTAAAAATTTTTTGTATTTGTAAATAAAATAGTAAACCGCATTCTACTAACGAAAATAAGATGAAAAGTTTCTAATAACATGGGTCCAAAAATGCTTCGTTTGCAAGATATAGGCATTCAAAAGTTGTTTTCTTCCTATTTGGCAAAATATGAAATTTTTCATCGATTTACTGTTGAAATTATGTAACCATTTTATTTAAAAATATAATGTAAAAATTTGCGTCTGTTCGGAAAGTTATGCGATGGCCACATCAGATTTTTTTGTAATCAAAATTATCGATTTATATAAAATCGAAGATCCGATAAAGACGCCATCAAAATTTCAATCGATAGACGCAGAAGTGAACGGAATTATCCCGAGCTTCGCGCAGTCGAATTAATGGTGGCAAGTTCATATCGAATCAAAACAAACTTTTGGAAAATAGTAATCGAGAAAGATCAATTTCAATCAATTGAAGCCGAAACTAATTTCACTTATCCATCCTATTGGAGGATCAGCATCAACGATATACAGTATCATAATTTATTATTTAATAGTCAATTTTCAGATAAGAACTTTAAAGTTCATTGTTTGCTTGTTAACGATTTGCTTAACGATTTGTATATGTGTGTTATTCTTTTAGAAACTTATTCAGGAATTGAATGTACCGAGGGAGGATTAAACAAGCTTGTAGAAATCCAGCTACGTATATTCGCAATCATCTTAACCGTGAGTAAAAGTTTTTACTTGCTATATAAATTGTACTGCTCTGAGTTAACAACATTTATTTCTGGTAGTTTGCTAACACCTTTTACTGTTGCTTCTGTTGGTATCTGTGTTTTGCTTTTTGGTAGCATAGTCAAAATAATTTATGATCTGTGTATCAATCCGTTTTAGTGAATCGTCACGACTTCGTCACGACGAGGCAAAGATCTTTTCGTACGACCATTCAATTATTTGTAAATATTTTAGTAATAAGTTATTCAAATTGTACAAAGAGATTTCGTTAAGTTCAAATTTTGTCATTTTAAGTTACACAAAGTGTACATTTATCTTTCTGTTCACTCAAGAATTTTATTTTTATGTTTTATTATTAAATGATTATTGAACGATTAAGCATCGGTGTTTGTTTTTTAATCCTTTTGGCGCCCCGAGCATTTAGTATCAGTAAGCAAGAGAATAGCGAACCCCGAAAACTCGAATTACATCAGAGTAACCCTCGCTCTACGACTAAGGTATAAAAAACCAAGAGCTAGCCAACTTGTTTAACATCTACGGTTGTAAAAGTGGCCTTTGTAACTAACAACTAATGAGGAAGTGGTCACCATCAAAGTACACTGAACCAAAAACAGCCCTAAATACAATGAAAATTTTTATAAGATTTATGAAAGTTTTCATAGATTCTCAGCCAAAGAAAAAATTCATTATGTTTAAAAATTTAATTTAATTAATATAATAACAAGTATGTTAATTGAATTTATGATTTATTTTTTAAATTTACAAATTAAAATTAATAAATATAATGAAGGGATAGTTAATAGAATTTAATAATTAATATTTACAATATATGAAACGGATTGCATCAAATCTATAAAAATTAGTTATTCGGTCTATATTATTATTTTTTTTAATCTATCAATTATGTTTTTTTAATGTAGAAACTACTTCATTGTATTTATTAAATTATATCATTGGGTCTAGAAATTAATGCTTTCAAAATAAGAAATTAGTTTATGAAACCTATGAAAATATTCATTTTATTTTATGAAAGTAGTTATTTGAATTTATAAAACTTCTTCTTTCTATTTATGAAATTAGATTATCGGGACTATGAAATTGATGTTTAATTTGTAAAACATTACTTTATCAAATCTAAAACAGTACTTGGTTGAGTTTATTAAATTTATTTATAGAATTTATAAAACTTCCTTTTTCTATTTATGAAATTGATGTTTAATTTGTAAAACATTGCTTTATCAAATCTAAAACAATACTTGGTTGAGTTTATTAAATTTATTTATAGAATTTATAAAACTTCCTTTTTCTATTTATGAAATTGATGTTTAATTTCTAAAACATTACTTTATCGAATCTACACTGAAAAAAATGCTGTGTATGATATTATATAATGCAAAACTATTTTTATCCGACGTACTCAACGTCTTGTCGATTGGTAAGTGAAAAATTTGGTATTATTAAGAACGATTTTATTTAATTCTATATTATTTTTAGATTGATAGTGATTTTGGAGTACTAATGGAAGGTAATGTAACATGTGAAGCATTATTATCTTCATGGGCAAAGTTTCGCAATACTATATTGCAATACTTAAAACGAAAAGGGAGTATAAAAAATAAGGATATTAACTCCACCTTGTCAGAATTATCTGATGATACTAACGAGGGTAAGTAATTATTAACAATGTATTATTTCTATCAAATAATAATGTCGAATAACTTGTTTTTCAGATATAACAGATGTTGTAACGTTTTGGGCACTACACGGGGCGCTCGTTCCGTATCAACGGGAAGTAAAGAAGGATGCTAAAAGCAACAAAAAACTTGTAACCCGTTTCAGCGTAATTGATTCCCAGAATTCATTTCTTGTGATTTGCCCTACTCATGAAGCGCTGGAAGAAAAAATCATGGAGTATTGTGGCGCTTCTAAACGAAAGGCACACCCTATAATCTTCGTTATTGGGTCCTCGATTTTTAATTGCCAGGATTATTATGTGTACTTTGCGGGTGTTCGGTACAATTTTAAGAATATCGTACGAGCCATCGATATTTCTTTTAAATTGATGCATTTATTCCGCTTAGAATACCCAAAAGAGTCCACGACGTTTTGGAACTTCGTGCAAACGTTTTTCTACAAAATTAATGAAGACTCCGCCATTGGAAAAACGTCGATAGTTAAAAAATGTATTTTGAATTTATATAAAGATATTTTGTAATTTTATAAATGTTTAAAAACTATTAACATTAAATTTTTTAATTAAATAAAAGCATGTTTATATGAATATTTATTATATTATTTGGAACTATTGTTATTGGTTTAGTGACTACAAGAAAGAAACAGTTTTATAAATTCAATGAACAAGTTTTATAGAATAAACAAAAAAGTTTATAAATTGAACGTATAAATTTAATAAACTAAACCAAATATTGTCTTAGATTTGATAAATTAATGTTTTACAAATTAAACATCAATTTCATAGTCCCGATAATTTAATTTCATAGATAGAAAGAGGAAGTTTTATAAATTCTATAAATAAATTTAATAAACTCAACCAAATATTGTTTTAGATTTGATAAAGTAATGTTTTACAAATTAAACATCAATTTCATAAATAGAAAAAGGAAGTTTTATAAATTCTATAAATAAATTTAATAAACTCAACCAAGTATTGTTTTAGATTTGATAAAGTAATGTTTTACAAATTAAACATCAATTTCATAAATAGAAAAAGGAAGTTTTATAAATTCTATGAATAAATTTAATAAACTCAACCAAGTATAGTTTTAGATTTGATAAAGTAATGTTTTACAAATTAAACATCAATTTCATAAATAGAAAAAGGAAGTTTTATAAATTCTATGAATAAATTTAATAAACTCAACCAAGTATTGTTTTAGATTCGATAAAGTAATGTTTTAGAAATTAAACATCAATTTCATAAATAGAAAAAGGAAGTTTTATAAATTCTATAAATAAATTTAATAAACTCAACCAAGTATTGTTTTAGATTTGATAAAGCAATGTTTTACAAATTAAACATCAATTTCATAAATAGAAAAAGGAAGTTTTATAAATTCTATAAATAAATTTAATAAACTCAACCAAGTACTGTTTTAGATTTGATAAAGTAATGTTTTACAAATTAAACATCAATTTCATAGTCCCGATAATCTAATTTCATAAATAGAAAGAAGAAGTTTTATAAATTCAAATAACTACTTTCATAAAATAAAATGAATATTTTCATAGGTTTCATAAACTAATTTCTTATTTTGAAAGCATTAATTTCTAGACCCAATGATATAATTTAATAAATACAATGAAGTAGTTTCTACATTAAAAAAACATAATTGATAGATTAAAAAAAATAATAATATAGACCGAATAACTAATTTTTATAGATTTGATGCAATCCGTTTCATATATTGTAAATATTAATTATTAAATTCTATTAACTATCCCTTCATTATATTTATTAATTTTAATTTGTAAATTTAAAAAATAAATCATAAATTCAATTAACATACTTGTTATTATATTAATTAAATTAAATTTTTAAACATAATGAATTTTTTCTTTGGCTGAGAATCTATGAAAACTTTCATAAATCTTATAAAAATTTTCATTGTATTTAGGGCTGTTTTTGGTTCAGTGTAAAACAATACTTGGTTGAGTTTATTAAATTTATTCATAGAATTTATAAAACTTCCTTTTTCTATTTATGAAATTGATGTTTAATTTGTAAAACATTACTTTATCAAATCTAAAACTATACTTGGTTGAGTTTATTAAATTTATTCATAGAATTTATAAAACTTCCTTTTTCTATTTATGAAATTGATGTTTAATTTGTAAAACATTACTTTATCAAATCTAAAACAATACTTGGTTGAGTTTATTAAATTTATTTATAGAATTTATAAAACTTCCTTTTTCTATTTATGAAATTGATGTTTAATTTGTAAAACATTACTTTATCAAATCTAAAACAATATTTGGTTGAGTTTATTAAATTTATTTATAGAATTTATAAAACTTCCTCTTTCTATCTATGAAATTAAATTATCGGGACTATGAAATTGATGTTTAATTTGTAAAACATTAATTTATCAAATCTAAGACAATATTTGGTTTAGTTTATTAAATTTATACGTTCAATTTATAAACTTTTTTGTTTATTCTATAAAACTTGTTCATTGAATTTATAAAACTGTTTCTTTCTTGTAGTCACTAAACCAATAACAATAGTTCCAAATAATATAATAAATATTCATATAAACATGCTTTTATTTAATTAAAAAATTTAATGTTAATAGTTTTTAAACATTTATAAAATTACAAAATATCTTTATATAAATTCAAAATACATTTTTTAACTATCGACGTTTTTCCAATGGCGGAGTCTTCATTATTTTGTAGAAAAACGTTTGCACGAAGTTCCAAAACGTCGTGGACTCTTTTGGGTATTCTAAGCGGAATAAATGCATCAATTTAAAAGAAATATCGATGGCTCGTACGATATTCTTAAAATTGTACCGAACACCCGCAAAGTACACATAATAATCCTGGCAATTAAAAATCGAGGACCCAATAACGAAGATTATAGGGTGTGCCTTTCGTTTAGAAGCGCCACAATACTCCATGATTTTTTCTTCCAGCGCTTCATGAGTAGGGCAAATCACAAGAAATGAATTCTGGGAATCAATTACGCTGAAACGGGTTACAAGTTTTTTGTTGCTTTTAGCATCCTTCTTTACTTCCCGTTGATACGGAACGAGCGCCCCGTGTAGTGCCCAAAACGTTACAACATCTGTTATATCTGAAAAACAAGTTATTCGACATTATTATTTGATAGAAATAATACATTGTTAATAATTACTTACCCTCGTTAGTATCATCAGATAATTCTGACAAGGTGGAGTTAATATCCTTATTTTTTATACTCCCTTTTCGTTTTAAGTATTGCAATATAGTATTGCGAAACTTTGCCCATGAAGATAATAATGCTTCACATGTTACATTACCTTCCATTAGTACTCCAAAATCACTATCAATCTAAAAATAATATAGAATTAAATAAAATCGTTCTTAATAATACCAAATTTTTCACTTACCAATCGACAAGACGTTGAGTACGTCGGATAAAAATAGTTTTGCATTCATTTCGATGGATTTTTTAATTATTGCGTTTTGTTGAATTTCTTGCCGGAATTTACGATTTTTAAACTTTTTTGATCTAAGGTATACTCAACTCTTTATATACTCTAATTTTTGGTTGGTATTTTGCATTTTTGTTTCATTATATTTTTAAATTGATTATACAGGGTGTTTGTTAAACATACGGCAAAAATTACTTTATTTAAAAAAAAAGGATTTATTAATTTATTAATAATTATTTATTGTATAAGAAAAGTCGTTTTAATATAATATTCAGCTTTTTATGGTATACCGATCTATAAACTATGGTTTGATGAATAATATTCTTTAACCCGAATCATTTTTTTGCCATTTGCAGTATTAATAATACTTAACGGCGGTCCTATTACATCCATTATGTTAATTATGTAAAATTCTTTTAATTCTGAAGGATCTAATACATGATGAGCTCGAAAGTGTGATTCATATTCAGTTTTATCAAGCCTTTGGCAAAATAAATATACAGAATCTCTTCTCTGAATTTCAACAATATTTAAAATGGCATAGAGCTTTAAATTATTATCATTATATTTCGCTCTATATAAATTCTTTTCGAATTTATCGCACACGTGAAGGAACGCACACTAGAACACTACTAAATTTTCGGTGGGCCCTCCGTGACCCGGATTAGCGCGATTTTTCTCTACCGGAAGCATTTTTAAGAATTGAAATACTTAGTTTGAAACTTTGAAATTGAAGTATATTGTGACATTTTAGTAATTCTAAACTTGTATTAAAGAGCATGTAATTTATAAAAGTACGCTACGGAACGGTATTGTTGAAATCTGAAGTTTAATTAGTTTTTGGGCTTTTTGGTTATGTTTTAAAGCATATTGAGCTTTGATTTTTTTTCCCTAATGGGTATTGAGTATAAGAAAACAGTCGCGTTTAAACATTGTACTAAATTTTACTAATCTCTTCGCTAGATACAATTTTGTTCATTTTCGGAAGCAATTCATACAGGGTGGTCCAAAAAAATTTAAAGGATAATCCATATAAGAAGATAATCCCTTTGAATATCACTATATAAGAATTATAAGAAACGGGTATATTTTTGCAAAGGTTTATTATTAATTAGTTATTTATTATATTATATAGGAGAAATGTTGATCAATAACAGAGAACTGGTTGATATCATGAGAGGTTGTAATGGCCCTAGAATAGACGAACAATTTAAGTTCTTGGACGAAGAGATGAAGAATCGAACAAAATGTGATGGAAAGCAATTTCAAGACTTGAAGCAAAAATTGGCACAATTTAAATGGCAATATAAATCTCGTTGGTTAAAGGCGTGCCGTATAGATAAATATTCATACAGGGCGATCTAAAAAAATTTTGTTGCTAAACCCAATAAGCTGTTTTTCGGTTGTTACACCACGTTCTGCATCCACGACACCTTTCCAACAGGTAATAAAAGGTTGGCTAGCTCAAAGTCGCGAAGGGGTGGGTTGGTGGAAGGAATGAAAGGGTCGTGTGACGGCACGTCGCAAAGCGTGTGTTTCCTATCGACGACCGGGCAATCCTCGATCGCGATTCTAAAAATTGTCAAAATCGGTGTGAATAATTTACACGGGGGGGGAGTTAAGTCAAAATCGGTGGGGTTAATATACACGCGGGAGTTTAAATGGGCGCCACGCATACGAAGAAATGAATCTCTTTGAAGGGGACTGGTTATCACACCTTCCAAGCTGGTACGCGACAACTTGATGATCTTACAGCGAACTCTCACTCCGGAAAAACCTCGCTCAATGACCTTACCTTTACAGGAGGCGAACTTTCCGTTGGTGAAAATAGCTAAATAAACATTAACACAACAATAATAATAACACACAAAGTTGGGAAATAATAAAAATGTATTAAATAAAATAATATCGGGGGGGAGTTGACAAAATTTACACAAGATATTATCAAATTTACACGTCTTGTATAAAAATAAATATGTACAGTTGACGGAACCTTTCAGTATGGTTTCCGTTGCGAAATTAATATTCGTAAAACAATTATTCTTACAAAAATACAAACTGTTAATTTGCATGAAAGGGGGGCGTATTGAATACAGCACTCCACCAAAATAAATAGTTACTTAAGCGCAACTTGATAATATTCAAAACTATGATTCATAAAATTGATCATGGAACTTAATCAATGCAATTGATCATCAAAATTCCCAACAACGGGACAAACAAACTTTAGCTACAATACTAAACTTGAAACGTTACGTTAAATTGTTTGGTTACATTCTGAACGCTCGAATGGCGTGGTAAAAGTTACGTTAATAATAGATAGTAATATTAAGTTAAATAAAAGGTATACAAAATGGTTGCGATATCGTCTTCCAGGGTTGAACTGAACGTTCATAAACACAACTAATGGTCCATATAACCAATTAACATCACAATCTTAGAAATATAAAAAGGTTTCTTACTTAATCTGGATGGTTGATGTTCGACCTCTAGGTAAAGTCGATGACGGGTCCTTCAGGAGTGAGATCTCGTCTTCAGAACGTAGAATGGAGCTGAATGTGATGTCTCAAACCATATCAGAAGGGCAGCGTAATAACCAGCTTCCCAAAAACTCTTCAAATCGGAAGGTGGTGAAATAACAGGGTGGTTCACGCACTGTATTTCGCGATAAAATAGGGGTCTCCGTACGAAATAATTCACTAAGTTAGTTGTTCGCGAAGTGACAAATAATTCAAGCCGGCACTGTCTAAGCAAGAAATGTTAATGTGGTGTCCGATAAAAAAAAGACGATTGGAATGCACACATGGGTTGGAAGTGCAACACCTGTTTTGTACCATTCGATAAAAGCAATGTTACGTACTTGCCTTATGAGCGGCAAGCAATAACTCGACGTGATTAACGTGATAAGCAGATGGTATAAAAAGTCCGATAATTGATTCAATGTTTAGTAACCATAGACGATATTAATTGTTCGATCACTTATTAAATATTAGCAACAATTGACGATATACTGGTTCGATAAAATATTAATTGTTTAACAACAATTGACGATACTCTGGTTCGATAAAATATTAATCGTTTAATAACAATTGACGATATTCTGGTTCGATAAAATATTAATCGTTTAATAACAATTGACGATATTCTGGTTCGATAAAATATTAATTGTTTATTAACAATTGACGATATTAATTGTTTAACAACAATTGACGGTATTAATGTTCGATAAAATATTAATTGTTTATTAACAATTGACGATATTCTGGTCCGATAAAATATTAATTGTTTAACCACAATTGACGATATTCTGGTTCGATAAAATATTAATTGTTTATTGACAATTGACGATATTAATCGTTTAACAACAATTGACGGTATTAATGTTCGATAAAATATTAATTGTTTATTAACAATTGACGATATTAATTGTTCGATAGTACCTGCAGTTGACACACACTAATTTTTAGCACCAATGACTTGTATTTATTTAAAGACCTCTAATAAATGTGAGACCTCGATAGTTAATTCCGCTTTTGGAAGCGCTAAGATACGAAAAAGGTAGTATCAGATTCCAAGTGAATCTCTCCGAATATGCAATTTGCAGCTCAATTTATGCATTCTCCCTACTCTGATCTGGGATTTTTCCCACTTACTGATTGATTTGGATCCTTGTAATTGGGTCCTATAAATTTAGGAAGAAGGGCGACGCGATTTAATTGGACAATACCTAGAGTGTGAGAGCACACTTTCTTCTTTCTCCATGTAAAGTGTATCGAGAAGTTTGGTACGACACGTGCGAGCAAAACAATTTTTTGCTCGTCTGGTTGGACGAGAAAGGTCTAACTTTTGCACTTTTTACTTGTTTTTATCGAAGTCTGTAATTTCGAAATCGCTATCCTTGCCATGTTAAACCCGAGCACATTTGGCCGCTTATCTGCACATGGTCGAGATAGCAAAACAAAAGGCATTGATTCTCACGAGTTTCAAACATGCACGTGTGTGTCCTTGTATTGACAACTGGCTCGTGATTATGGATCGTATAAAAGTGTCTCTCGATCCTACCTAAAATTTATAGTAATGCATTTGCCTATATTGACGTTTAGTTTGCAACGTTATAGAATAGAGAATTTATTGCCGATGAGGTGAATTATGGATTAATGCTACGTCAACATTATTAACACTTCCTCATCTACCGTATGGTTTATTGTACGTGTATTAAAATATTTGATGATACTTTCCTAACTATACCATTCTTAAGATTATTGTGCATTTGCAAAACGTAAATTTATTAGTTGAGCGAATGTTTCAATCTTTTATTATTACAACCCGACCTAAAAATGTTTTCTCAAAGAGTATTTTTCAACGGATCGATTCGAAATTTAAAATATAAGTTTAATAGATCATAAACGCAAAATCTAAGGGTGCGCCCGATGCGCGGAATAAGGTGACACTCCCCTTACGTCAAGAGTTGTTATCCCTAACTACTCTTCAACTGGGACGCGCGCAACCTCAACCGAAACACAAACTGTCCTGCGATAAACCATCAACACTTGTAGTGTTGAAACAACTACTCAGCTAGTGACTAGACTATACGTATATGCCGGGAAAGAGAGAGAAGGTTCACCTAACCCTAGGCTTAATCAACCCGTGAGTCGTAGTGACTCCTACATGAGAGGGCGGTTCGCGAAATCACGCGATCATTCGCTGGCCGTGGGACCCACAAATGTCTGTGAAGACACCGGACTCTAGATCAAGGTAGACCTGAGCTAAGGTAACACTTCCTTGGCGTACTCATATTTACAAAGCCTTCTCTAAAATGGTTCAGTCGATGGGGACTGTCTGCCTTTTTCAATACGTTGAAAAAACAGAGTAAAAAAAGACGTGTGCTTGGCTGGATCATATTTACAAAAGCCGTTTGATGCACTTCAGTAGATGGGGACTGTCTGTTTTATCAGTTATCGTTGGTGAAACAGAGAAAAAAAACTTGCGCTTAGCTTGATCAAATTTACAAAGCCGTTTGAGAGATCACTAACCTTCCTCATGACTTCGATCCGGACGAGATGATCGGAAGAGAGAGAAGAGGTAATGATGGGGGGGCGAGAAAAAAATTTGAGATGGGGTGACAACCTATGAGGGACAGTCGAGGGAACAAATCCTCGATTCGTCCGGCTTGATCACGGATGTACACGAAAAAAAAAAAATGTGGGGCATAATCGACAATCCAGATCGGGATGGGGTAATAAACTACAAGGGCAGTCGAGGGAACTTGTCCTCGATCCGTCCGTGTTGTACCTTGATGTATACAAAAAAAAGAAAAGAAACATGGGGCCTAGCCATGAATCGGGTTTCCACTGAATAAAAAAAATATTCGTGGGGCATAGTTGACGGTACGGGTCGGGATGGTTTGCTTCCATCAGTGTAGTCGAAGGGAACGTCCTTGAACCACACTGACGTAAACGGGAGCTTTCCTTGAATACAAAAAAAATCGTGGGGCCTAACCGTGGACCTACACAATCTATCGCCTCACAAAAAAAAATGAAGCTAGCACAACTAAGGTTGACTCTACCAACGCTAGTGGTGAGTTTTGATGTGCAAAAAAACATCGTCCATTTATTGAGAAGTCCTGCGGTGATCGTCACCGGAGAAAACTTCACTCTAAATGTTGTCTTACACAGGTAGTGTTAGTGCAAGACGGGGACGTTGTACCAGTGGAACGTATCCACTAGGGTACAAGGCCACAAAAGATCATAACACGTAACATAAGGGGGGGGTTTAGAAGTTGAACGACGGCTGGATCAAATTTACAAAGCCGGTCCTATCTAGTTCGGTAGGCGGGGGGGGGGTTTATTAATTTAAACGGGACTAAAGTGATCGTTATACACGAGAAAAAAAAATTTAACAACAAAAAAAAAGATATACGAAAACTGACTGAAATTCGAAATGGTGACAACCGTCCGGGTTGCACCTAAATGTTTGCTCAAAAATATATGAAGTGACTCTACTGTATAAAACTGACGAATGTGAGAAATAATTTTTCTCCAAAAGGTCAAAACGTAACTATGAAATTAACGCATGACTAATGATAACATTGGGTAATCAATTCAATGTAATCCTAGTCTCTACTTGATTCAACTGAGCGATTGATTGGGTGATTAGGCCAATGGCTCGCTAAGCGTACCCTCTAAATCCATAAACAATAATTTCTGAAATGGTTGACTGAAAATTCAAAAAAAATTCGAGATTACAAAATGACATGACTAAAAATTCAAAACAAAAAAAACTCGGGATTACAAAAATGACACGCGAGATAAACAATGAAGCAAAGAAAAATGACCCGTTTATACTTTGGGGGCACGTAGTTTTATGTCGTACGATAAGGACATAACAAATATCTCCCTTAACCTTACTGACTTAAAACTAGCTTAAAAATACCCAAACTTTACGCTAACTAAACCGATACCTAAAATTAACTAAACCGAAACCTAGGCTGAACTTAATGCTACCTAAACCGAAATCTAAACTACTCCTTACATACTAAAAGCGCGAGACAAAAAAAGTTACACAGAAAAAAAAAATTCCACGTCCCAAGTCTTAAACAATCTTAAGCCGTTGTGACCGTTGCGAGAGAGGGCGGTTCGCGAAGTCACGGGATCGTTCGCTTGCCGTGAGACCCACAATCACAAACAGAAACGCTGAACTCTAGCTTGGGTTGGACCCGAATACGTGGTGAAAGTTGAGAGGCGTCAAATTATATGCCTCTGGGATGAATGGATCAAATTTACAAGTTCACCCCTAATGGGTTTGTTCTTCCTTAGACCGGCAGGTGTTATGACCGTGTAGCATAGTTGTAGTCAATCTATTATTCCCTAACAAAAGGTAAATTTCCCAGAGTGTTGCTTCGAGTTATAACCCCTTACTTCTGTACGAAATTCCCTTACTAAGAAGGTTCCTTTGGGGCAGATTTTCATCCGCCAAAAAAATAAATGGGACGATAATTCACCGGGGAATGGACTAAGCCCACGAAATTACTTTATAACCCTGGGGTTTGGATCGTCGTCCATATGTGGATCGACGTCCAAAAAAAATGTTTATCTAGCAGTGGAACCATGTCCAGCATGATAATTCGATAGCTCGATGAGAAGTGGGTCACTCTAAACAACTATTAACTATGACAACCTTACTACAAAAAATAAAATTCGGTAAAATTTTCTAAAGGGTATGTTACAAAAAAACTTCCCCTAAAGGGTGTGTTGCGACAAATGATTTGTCCGAAATTGGACACAAGTCCAAACAATACAACACGGCATGAGGCAATGTCTAATGCAATTGCATTCTCAGCCCTGATCTTAATTTCTAATCTCAAAAACGAAAACGAAAAAGCTAAAAAAATCTATTTTAAACGGTACTCGATACCAGGAAAGAACGGTGAGGGATGGTGGGGGCAAGTTAACGTCGTGCGATTGACAATAAGACAGGATCAGTGTGTATGAAGCGACAGTGACACATTGACCTCAACCCGAAATGATAACTAGATGTTACCCTACCACTAACTTAAAGAAAAATGTCTCAATGGACTGGGATTCAAAAACTATGCGTTAAACTTCAAAAAACTTTAAAAAACTTTAACTTAAATTCAAAAAAACTTTCAACTGAATTTGAAAACTTTCAATCTAATTTGAAAAACTATTAGTCAAGTTTGAAAAACTTTTGATTAAATTCAAAACAACATTCCATTAATTTCAAAAAAAATTCCCCTCAATTCGAAAAAACTTTTCGTTAAACTGAAAAAAACTTGGCTCCAAAGGCCGATATTAAATTCAAAATGTTTATCTTAATTCACGAAAAAACTTGACGTTAAACTAAAAAAAAAATTTAATTTAAGTATCACTATCAAATTTAAAATGTCTACTTTAAAAAACTTTGAGTTAACAATAACTCAAACTGCTCTAGATCAAACTCAAAATTCGGAAATACGTCTGCAAATGAAATTCAAAAAAACTTTTACTATTCCACTAAATGTGTGCATAAAATCTCAAAACTACACCCACAAGACTAATGTCGAAGATTGAACCTTGAAACAAAATTCAAAAAAAATTTTAGAAAAACTTTACGTTAAATGTCCATACAAAATTCAAAATATTTAAAAAAAATAAATGCGTAATCTAATGAAGTGCGTAAATGCGTAAGTGCGTGACCCGTAGTCAAGCGTAAGAATGCGTACGAAACGCTTTGTGTCTTGTTCGAGACAAATGAAAACAAAACAAAAAAAAATGCGTAATAAGTGTACGGTGTTACTAGCATAAAATACGTATGGAACCGAGTGCGTAAATAACATGCGTACTTAAATATACACGATCTAAATGTAACCATGTGTGCTAGGCACAACAAAAAAAACTTTCTATCGCTATTTGCTAAAGATGGAAATAAAAAACAAGGTTCGCTATAAATGGTACGCAATGATAATGCGTAAAGGTGCGTAGAAGACGCAGATCAAAATCTTTCATCGTTAAATGCTGAAGGCTAATAAAAATTTGTTACTAAAATTTCCGATGTGAGGGAGGGTTGCATTGCTAAGGGATGGTGCGTTAGGGTGGTTTTCGTTCTACAGAAAGGGTTGCGAAATACAGGGTAGACTTTCAACGTCCGATATAGACGGTAAGGGTTCACACAAAAAAAAATGGTGAAACGAAAAAACTTTAAACTAAGTTGAGTGACAAGTAAGAGTTTTCAACAAAATTTAAGGGTTGCGATATCATCGCCACGTTAGGGCGGTAAGGGTGTTCGCAGTTTTACGTCATGCACGGGACAATAAGGGTTGTACACGCCAAAACGGCATTATAAACCGGTAAAAAAAAATGTAAGTTGTTTCGGTCTACAGTCAGCGGTGGTCCGCACCAGACCTGACCTCCTCGATTCAACCTAATAAACACGCAATAAAAACAAAGCGAAATGTTATGGCGACATTTCCTTAAAAGTACAAAAAGCAAGGTAAAATGTTATGATGACATTTTACAATACAACGAGAAAAAAAAATTTAACAATAATGACTAAGGACTAAATACATTCGCAACGACACACACGCACTAAAAAAAATTCATTCATACATTCACACGAAAAACAAACACACACAAAAATCTTAATATTAAAATCGGGGCTTTAGTTTCTCTTAATTGGAGCATTATGCCCTGCAACGATTTTTTTCTTGGTCCTACTCTGTCTGGGGTTACAATGGGGACAAGTTTTTGTGGTCTCATCTTTTCTCCCACAACGATAGCAATATATACGTTTCTGCGGAACGGTACAACGCAACGCTAAATGTCCTGTGCCACCACAATTCCAACACAAAAGGGTGTTATTATTTGTCTTATTATGAATACGGCTCTTACATCCGAATTCACCATTACTTTGCTCGTCATTACGCGGTCCGCTAAAATTTTCGGACTCGTCCCGGGATAAATTTTCAATTTCTCTTACTGACATATTTTCTTTTGTCAGTATAGAGACGTTTTCGACCTGACCTGAAATTCGTAAGTGAAACTTCACGATCGGGGTTGATATTTCGAAATTTCTATTCGAATTCGCCGCTTCGACGGTACCGCGATCAACAGGGGGTTCTTTTGTAATTTCCTCCACGGTATTGGACCTAAAATCTCTCTCCGTCCGGGAGTCTGCTAATAGTAAGCCATAAGTTGACCTAAATTCCTCCAATTGATCTAAAATCCTAAGTTTGGAGTCTTTATCTTTTATTAATACGGGTTTTGATTTAAATAATCGATTAAAATAATGCGTTAGTTTCGTCTCTATGTTCATTTCTAGATTGGGTTTCTGATCACGCGAAACTTCTAAGCGACCAAGTAACTTTTTAATAATTAACACGCCTTCTTTTAAAGCTGCTAAATCTTCCGCAAAGGAAAACGGATACCATAATAAAATGTATTTTTCACCCTGTTCCTCTTTCATAAGGGCTGATACTAATTCATCGCGTAATTCTCTTAATGAACCGTGAAAAGGTAAACCTCTAATTTTTAATTCGTATTGGACCTCGTCCTTTCGCAACTTGTCCGGTACAATCCTGAATGCCATTATTAATCGAAATGAATAAATTTAATTAAATACAAAAAAGGATTCGCGGAACACGACTCTACTTTGTTCTCTGAACAACTAATGGTAAACGGAAATACAATATTTGATCTTAAAATCGCGATAATTTTCACTTTTAAATTTAAATAGGGGGGCGTTATGGAATCTCGTTAGTCCATTCATGCGCGTCGGTACTATTTTTAAAATTGAAATCTTAATTCAAAACTTCGTGATTTACAAAATTTGACGTAATATGCCAAAAGGGCTTTATCGATAGCTACTAGGTTGGGTGCCAAGTTATATTTTAACCTACAAAAATTAATTTGGAATTTACTTGATTTACAAACAAAAATTCGATATGATGTGCCAAAAGGGCTTCTCGATAGGCCGGGGTTTCTCGATAGCCCCACGTTGGGCGCCAAATTATTATCCTGTTACACCACGTTCTGCATCCACGACACCTTTCCAACAGGTAATAAAAGGTTGGCTAGCTCAAAGTCGCGAAGGGGTGGGTTGGTGGAAGGAATGAAAGGGTCGTGTGACGGCACGTCGCAAAGCGTGTGTTTCCTATCGACGACCGGGCAATCCTCGATCGCGATTCTAAAAATTGTCAAAATCGGTGTGAATAATTTACACGGGGGGGGAGTTAAGTCAAAATCGGTGGGGTTAATATACACGCGGGAGTTTAAATGGGCGCCACGCATACGAAGAAATGAATCTCTTTGAAGGGGACTGGTTATCACACCTTCCAAGCTGGTACGCGACAACTTGATGATCTTACAGCGAACTCTCACTCCGGAAAAACCTCGCTCAATGACCTTACCTTTACAGGAGGCGAACTTTCCGTTGGTGAAAATAGCTAAATAAACATTAACACAACAATAATAATAACACACAAAGTTGGGAAATAATAAAAATGTATTAAATAAAATAATATCGGGGGGGAGTTGACAAAATTTACACAAGATATTATCAAATTTACACGTCTTGTATAAAAATAAATATGTACAGTTGACGGAACCTTTCAGTATGGTTTCCGTTGCGAAATTAATATTCGTAAAACAATTATTCTTACAAAAATACAAACTGTTAATTTGCATGAAAGGGGGGCGTATTGAATACAGCACTCCACCAAAATAAATAGTTACTTAAGCGCAACTTGATAATATTCAAAACTATGATTCATAAAATTGATCATGGAACTTAATCAATGCAATTGATCATCAAAATTCCCAACAACGGGACAAACAAACTTTAGCTACAATACTAAACTTGAAACGTTACGTTAAATTGTTTGGTTACATTCTGAACGCTCGAATGGCGTGGTAAAAGTTACGTTAATAATAGATAGTAATATTAAGTTAAATAAAAGGTATACAAAATGGTTGCGATATCGTCTTCCAGGGTTGAACTGAACGTTCATAAACACAACTAATGGTCCATATAACCAATTAACATCACAATCTTAGAAATATAAAAAGGTTTCTTACTTAATCTGGATGGTTGATGTTCGACCTCTAGGTAAAGTCGATGACGGGTCCTTCAGGAGTGAGATCTCGTCTTCAGAACGTAGAATGGAGCTGAATGTGATGTCTCAAACCATATCAGAAGGGCAGCGTAATAACCAGCTTCCCAAAAACTCTTCAAATCGGAAGGTGGTGAAATAACAGGGTGGTTCACGCACTGTATTTCGCGATAAAATAGGGGTCTCCGTACGAAATAATTCACTAAGTTAGTTGTTCGCGAAGTGACAAATAATTCAAGCCGGCACTGTCTAAGCAAGAAATGTTAATGTGGTGTCCGATAAAAAAAAGACGATTGGAATGCACACATGGGTTGGAAGTGCAACACCTGTTTTGTACCATTCGATAAAAGCAATGTTACGTACTTGCCTTATGAGCGGCAAGCAATAACTCGACGTGATTAACGTGATAAGCAGATGGTATAAAAAGTCCGATAATTGATTCAATGTTTAGTAACCATAGACGATATTAATTGTTCGATCACTTATTAAATATTAGCAACAATTGACGATATACTGGTTCGATAAAATATTAATTGTTTAACAACAATTGACGATACTCTGGTTCGATAAAATATTAATCGTTTAATAACAATTGACGATATTCTGGTTCGATAAAATATTAATCGTTTAATAACAATTGACGATATTCTGGTTCGATAAAATATTAATTGTTTATTAACAATTGACGATATTAATTGTTTAACAACAATTGACGGTATTAATGTTCGATAAAATATTAATTGTTTATTAACAATTGACGATATTCTGGTCCGATAAAATATTAATTGTTTAACCACAATTGACGATATTCTGGTTCGATAAAATATTAATTGTTTATTGACAATTGACGATATTAATCGTTTAACAACAATTGACGGTATTAATGTTCGATAAAATATTAATTGTTTATTAACAATTGACGATATTAATTGTTCGATAGTACCTGCAGTTGACACACACTAATTTTTAGCACCAATGACTTGTATTTATTTAAAGACCTCTAATAAATGTGAGACCTCGATAGTTAATTCCGCTTTTGGAAGCGCTAAGATACGAAAAAGGTAGTATCAGATTCCAAGTGAATCTCTCCGAATATGCAATTTGCAGCTCAATTTATGCATTCTCCCTACTCTGATCTGGGATTTTTCCCACTTACTGATTGATTTGGATCCTTGTAATTGGGTCCTATAAATTTAGGAAGAAGGGCGACGCGATTTAATTGGACAATACCTAGAGTGTGAGAGCACACTTTCTTCTTTCTCCATGTAAAGTGTATCGAGAAGTTTGGTACGACACGTGCGAGCAAAACAATTTTTTGCTCGTCTGGTTGGACGAGAAAGGTCTAACTTTTGCACTTTTTACTTGTTTTTATCGAAGTCTGTAATTTCGAAATCGCTATCCTTGCCATGTTAAACCCGAGCACATTTGGCCGCTTATCTGCACATGGTCGAGATAGCAAAACAAAAGGCATTGATTCTCACGAGTTTCAAACATGCACGTGTGTGTCCTTGTATTGACAACTGGCTCGTGATTATGGATCGTATAAAAGTGTCTCTCGATCCTACCTAAAATTTATAGTAATGCATTTGCCTATATTGACGTTTAGTTTGAAACGTTATAGAATAGAGAATTTATTGCCGATGAGGTGAATTATGGATTAATGCTACGTCAACATTATTAACACTTCCTCATCTACCGTATGGTTTATTGTACGTGTATTAAAATATTTGATGATACTTTCCTAACTATACCATTCTTAAGATTATTGTGCATTTGCAAAACGTAAATTTATTAGTTGAGCGAATGTTTCAATCTTTTATTATTACAACCCGACCTAAAAATGTTTTCTCAAAGAGTATTTTTCAACGGATCGATTCGAAATTTAAAATATAAGTTTAATAGATCATAAACGCAAAATCTAAGGGTGCGCCCGATGCGCGGAATAAGGTGACACGGTTTAAGGAATATGATAAAATTGTATCTATCGATTTTTTTAAATACTACTAACAACCCTGAAAGTATATATCCAACTTAGAAATCCATTCAAACGGTATTTGATTTAATAGCACGTTTTAGCTCTCTTGCCCCACTGTGCGTCGGTCCCTCCGTGTTCAAAAACAGGGTGCAGGCACATCGAAAGCCAAGCCTAGCAAGCTACCTGAGATGTAAAAACAAAAAATGTTCATAGTACTAATTTATTACAAAAATTAATAAAGAACATGTCCTGGACCTATATTAAGAGAGACACTTCTTAATAAAAGTAGAAGAAGAATTAATTACATTTAATAAAATAGTTAATAATTTAAAGTAATTGATTCATTTTCAAAAATGGAAATCATTGAAAGTAAAATAAATTATATTTATATAATTATTCCATCACATGGATAATATTAGATCATACAGTTAAAAATAATTAATTTATTTTATGGATGAACATTTGTCGATAAAGTCTATGAAACTATAGTTTTTATATTTATAAAAAAATTCATAAATACAAAAATATTTTTACTGGAATGCTGTTCATATTCTCGATGAAACTATTTTTAAACACTATGAAATATTTTTAATGAAATGCACTTCGTTGAATTAATTATTATTATTATAAAAATTAATTAATTTAATTAAGTAATTAATATTAATTTAATACATTACCTTACAAAGTTTACGAATTTAATTCCTTAAATATAGAAAATCAATTAATTACATTTAATAAAATACTTAATAATTTAAATTAATTGATTCATATAGTAAAAAAATGGAAATCATTGAAAGTAAAAAAAAAAGTTAATTGAATCTATCTAATTATTCCATCACATGTATAATTTTAGATCATACAGTTAAAAAAAATTAATTTATTATATGGGTGAACATTTGTTGATAAAGTCTATGAAACTAGTTTTTATATTGATAAAAAAAATTCATAAATACAAAAATTTTTTTACTGGAATGCTGTTCATAATCTCTATGAAACTATTTTTAAATACTATGAAGTATTTTTAATGAAATGCATTTCATTGAATTGAAAAGGGGATCATAGATTTAAATAGTGCGTTTCATTGTGATTATAACAAACTCTATAAATTTAATAACTTTCATCAATGAATGCAGTTTCATTAATATCATACACAGCATTTTTTTCAGTGTAGGTAATAAGAAAGTGGTTACATACTGGCAAATTTATAGTTGTGGTAAGACTAAAAGTATTAATTATTACTTTCTTTAAACTGTTAGATTTTCTAGAACGCCTACAGGCAAAACTAAATAACTTCAACAAAAACTTGCAATTTACTCATAAAATCTATTTTTATCTGTTTTCTCCATGCCAAAATGCTGTATATGCAAATACTTTCATAAAACAGTTGTCTTGTTATGACTATTATTATGATAAATCTAATTATTGGGCAGAAATAGATATTTTAATTTTTACAGGCAGAACATGATAACTACCTCCCTTTTCTTAAATTATCGGGACATCGTGAGACTCTTTTCAAAAATAGTAAAACAACCAATTACGTCCGGACTTCTTGACGGACACCATGTGAATCCATTAACAAAAAATCAAAATATGTCCTCATGCTTTCACGGACACCGTCCGAATTCTCTCTCTTGACCCATTGTCTTTATTTTTCCACAATAACCTACGGAGACTGCGCAGTCGCACACTTTCTACTCTTGTCCGAATTTAAACCGTCCTTTTTCGTAACTTCACTTTTAGGCTTCTATACAGAGTATAACAAGAAGCCTTATGATCTGGCTCCGTGTCTGTCCGTCCGTCTGTCCGTCCGTCCGTCCGTCTGTCCGTCCGCATAATTCAAAATCATACAGAGCGTTTCAAATCGTGTTGGAAATACTCTGTGTACATAGAGGTCTAAGAACTAGGTACACCCAGTGCGCTACTTTTAGGCTTCTATACAAAGTATAGCAAGAAGCCTTACGATCTGGCTCCGTGTCTGTCCGCATAATTCAAATCTAATCAGAACCCTCGAAATTGTGATTGTAAACACATCGTATGTACAATAAAACAATAATTTGTTTTAAATTTATTTATTGTTAACCACAGCAGTGGCTTGATGTAATTGGTGAAGTTAAGTTGTAAGTAAAAGAGAAAGAAAAGGATTGATCCACCTCAAAAAATGAACCGTACATTACAGAGAATTAAAGATCCGAATGGAATGGAAAAGCTTCATTATTATTAGTTACTAGCTGGCACGGGCGTCCTTCGGCCGCCCTTAATCATCTAGACCAGTGGTTCCCAAAGTAGTCCAGGTGGACCCCTAGGGGTCTATAGGAGACCACACGGGGGTCCACGTAGACGTGAAAAGAAAACAGAAAAAGAAAACACCCCCCAATTTAGGGTGATATTTTTTAGGAGTTTTGGGAATACAGTAGAAATGTAGCAGCGGGGGGTCTACCGAAAAAAAAGTTTGGGAACCATTGATCTAGACCCTGTCGGATGTGGTTGTTCGACCTTCGGCCTCACAGGGGGAGGACCATAATAGATCCGTGAAAGCCATTATATTATTATAGTATTACTAGGGGGGCTCTGCCCCCTGGCCGACTTTGGCGGCCCAACCTCCTTGGGCCGCTTCGCGTCCCAATATTGCCGGCCGATTTACCGTTGAGCCACCCCCATTTCGCCACCTCGTAATTCCATATAAATGAGAAATCTTGCGAGTTATGAAACTTCTTTCCATACGACATTTGTTATGTCGCTTGTACTTTGAATTTGTATTCCATCCTTTGCTCGACATCTTGATAATGCTACATATCGTATCTATCAAAACGTAAAGGCGTATCTCGATTTTCCTCACTTTACAGGAGAGCGAAATAAAGAAAAGTATTACCGTTCTTATTTTCTTCATAACTAAAATACTATTGAATACATCGTATTTATTTTTCCACAGTTATTGCTAACAATATTGATAATCATTTCTAATATTTCAAACTGCGATTGGCTTTATTATTAATGTTACGTTTTAGTGTTTATTTCAGATCGGCCTGGAACTTATTTTGGCTATAAAATGCAAACGGTGCATAATCGAGATGTGCCTTTTCGTATCACCGAGATCATTATCCAGCAAATAATGGTATACATAACCCATTTTTGACAAAAAATGAGATACGCCATTACGTTTTGATAGCGACGATATATAACTGTCCATGACTAAACAAAGGCCTATCGATATTTATACCAACTTTGTCAAAGCTCTGCCCTTGACATTTATTTATAATTTATTATAGCGAATGCCAACACTATCGGAAATTGTCGCCTATGTATGAAGTACAAATGGTAATCTGCTTGCAGATGTATTACTGGCGATAATTTGGACAGTTTAACTTTACCATTATGACAAACACTTTTCTTGCAAAATTCATTTTTTCAAAAAATAGCATCACAATTATTTGAACATTTCTCGGTCATTTCACCCGCATCATGAGGAGTTACTGATTCCAAAACAGTGACCAGATCTGTCGATGAACGCTGTAGCGCTCTTTTTCTGCTACTTTCAGTTGAAGGTTTTGCTGCTGGTTTTAATGTTGAAGGTTCTTGTTCCTCTTGTAGTTGTACCGATTCTAAAACAGTGGCCAGATCTGTCGATGGTTGCTGTAGCATTCTTCTTTTTCTGCTTCTTTCAGTTGAAGTTGTTGCTGATGGTCTTGATGTTGAAGGTTCTTGTTTCTCTTGTAGTTGTTGCTGTCCAGTTCTGTGTTCTCTCGAATGTTCAGTTGATGTTTGTCGTCTTTTTTATTCTTTCTGTGTCACCTTCAGTATCTGAGGATGTATCCCGTTGTGGTCGCACTTCTTTGTTTGCTTTTATTCGATCTGTTCTTAGAGTTAAGGAAGCTTCGCTAGTTATAACAGTCGGAAAAGGTAAAAGCCTTTTTTGGTTAAAGGTAACTTTTAAATGAGTACTTCATCTCTAGTCTAAACTCTGTATTAACCATCAGGATCTAATTAAATTTTGTGATATGATCAGTTGAAAGGTAGCGATTAGATGTTAACTTTCGAACGGCTATTGAATTTAAAGGTAGAATGGTAGTCATTTTTGGACAATAGTATTAAATTATTTTTTACTTCAATTACTTTTATAGTACTTAATTCTCCAGATGGTGATCGCGATAGTACAACTTCTTTAACTTACTTATTAATATATAGACATCAACGTCCTATATATAGGCTATAATCCGATGATACGGTGATCCAATGATCCGGTGATCCAATGATCCGATGAAGCGATGAAAGCATTAATCTGATTACGGGTCAGATAATCCGTACTCTTTTACTCCATATAAGTAAAACATAAAACTTTATGTGCAAACTTTTTATGGAACGTTTTTTAATAACAATTTTAAATGAAATTAATGATTGGTTCTTTTTTTTTCTTTAACCAATAGCCAATGAAATTGCAAAACTTTTTATGGATAAGGGATTACAAACCTTATATTTTAAAACGAAGAAAATCTTGGAGAACTACCTTGTTAAATTGATATATCGAAGTTTTCCAATTTTGGTTTCTAATTTATATTGCAGTCCCTTTGACTTATATAATAGAATTTTTTGTTGGTTGTCAGATTATCCGATTATCGAAAACGTTGCATAAAATCGTTGCATAAAAACGTTGCATAAAAGCGTTGCATAAAAACCCTTATCTTTTTATATATATAGAGTAGATAGAGTAGATATATATATAGAGTAGATAAGGGATCACCAACCTTATATTTTGAAACGAAGAAAATCTTGGAGAACTACCTTGTTAAAGTGATAAATCGATGTTTTCCAATTTTGGTTTTTAATTTATATTGCAGTCCCTTTGACTTATATAATAGAATTTTTTGTTGGTTGTCAGATTATCCGATTATCGAAAACGTTGCATAAAATCGTTGCATAAAAGCGTTGCATAAAAACCCTTTCCAACCAACCAACCACTTTCCGTACATACAGGATGGGATAACTGATCGCTTTTAAAAAATACAACCACTTTCCGTACACTACAGGGTGGGATAACTGATCGCTTTTAAAAAATATATTTAGATTTTTGGCCACCAATCAGTACACTTATATGATAGATTAAGAGCACCATCTAGTGAAAGCGGAGTGAGCAAGTATGGCCAGGTAAAGTAAGGGTATCCGTATAGGGTGTCAAAAAAAATCGAAAAACGCGAATAACTTTGTTCCCCGCGCGAATTTTTTCTCCATTTATGCACGAATAGTTGCGCCGGGACCTACAGAATAACTGTGCAAAATTTGGTTGAGATCGGTCAAAGGGTCTAGGAACGTATAGCGAACAAACAAACACGCAGACAAGCTCTTTTATATGTTTAGATATAGTGAATGATAAATACCAACCGCAAAAATTTAATTACTGCAAATTATCTGATATTACATTATAAAATTATGGCGACCAAAAATAACAACAACCTTTTTTCAATGCAGACCAAATATAAGTTATATTTTATTTACATAATTTTTCACCTATATAGGAAATCTAAATACGTTGATCCGTTGATACGTTGATCTGTTGATACGTTGATCCTTTGATCCGTTGATCCTTTGATCCAATAAGACGTTGATACCTTAAGACGTTGATACCCTAATAAGAAGTTATATCTCGAAAAATTTAATTGGTGTAGATTTTCGGATTATCTGATGTTACATTATAAATATTATGTCGACCAAAAATAACTAGCAACAACAACTTTTCACACCAGAAAGGTAGCTGTATAGAAGCCTAGGAACTGCCGCTAAAGCGAGTTCCACCTTGTTTATTATTATCACATAAAGTTTACTAAAACTAATTCTACCTAACTTAACAAATTAATTACTCAATTTGTTATTTTTGAAGTTTGACCAAATTTATGAATCTATATATTGAACTGTCTTCAACAAAATTTCTCAATTTATCAAAATTTTTCTATAAAATAAATTCAAAATTTTAATAAAATAATTTTTTCTAATGTCAATATTATAATTTTGTTGTACACAAAAATCTTTATTGGTCAACATTTAAACAAAAATAATTCTTCAAATTTATTCAATTTACAAGTCTGGAGTATGTTCCAAAAGGACTAGATTTGTTTTTATTAAAACAAATCAAAAATATTATTTGTATTTAAAAATTTTAAATTTAAATTATGTGCTTAAAGTCATGCGTGTAATTTAAAAAAAACACAAGTGCGCGAACTGACACTCGCAAGATTTGGAACATTTCGTGGACGTCCATGTATGGACACATTTTAAAATTGCAAGCCAAGATCCACAAAATCAACCAACCAGAAGAGCTGAATCGCAAATTGCACACGCGTGGTGAAGAATTTTCGGCAACGATAGAGAACATGGACGTATTCGATCTGGGATGAAGAATCAATCAAGCGGTGATTTTTCAATCGATAAAAGTGGATTTAAAAAAGCGGATGTTTCTAAGTGGAATTAAAAGTGGATATTCAAAGATATCCAAAGAAAAGTTACAAAGTGGATCCTTAAATGGTTTTTAGAAGTGGAAACTTAAGAAAATTACAATTAAGAGGAATAAAAAGCGGTCAATGTTAATGAAAATTGATGGTTGCGAAATTAACCACGAATTATTTGCAAAATTCAACAATTCTGGATTTGGCTTATGAAAAATTGGTATGGAAAATATTGGAAATCAACCTACATAAGAAGTTTATGTTAATCGAGTGTTATAACCAAAATTTAAAAGAAAAGACAAGGTATTTAGAAATTTTTGAAACATTTAAACCAGTGAAATTTATTACTTTAAAAACATTATACAATCACATGTGTGTTTGTACACTGAATGACTTTTTATCTCTGAACAATTTATGTTATAGAGGCGCACTTAATTTCTTTATGTGTGAAAACAATAATTATTTATTAACCCATATTTTGTATTGTAAAAAAAAATTTTATTAAACAAAAAAAAATTAATAAAATTGAAGGATTGAATTATTTCAAAAACAAAAAAGTTATCACATATAAAAAAAACAGAATTTTGAGTGTAACGAGAAAATAAAAGTTAAAAAAATTAATTTTTCATAAAAAAATATCTGTCGTGGATTCGAAATTAGCGAACGGAACACCACAATATATAAAATTCAATGTATGTATGTTTTCTATACAATTCTACACCGTTTGACCAATCCCTACCAAATTTGGTGTAGACGCTATTTACAATGCTACGAAAAACATAGGCTACTTTAGAATCTTGCCGCGAACTTTGGTCAAGCGCTGTATTAGCTTGACCAAAGTTAAACTTTTTTTTATTAAACCTTGATTTGTATTTTTTATTAATTAATTTATTTAATCCTTTTTTAATACGTTTGGTATATGCGATTACCAAATAAGTCGCAAGGTCATTATGCGGATTGGATCTAAAAAATACATGTAGGCAAATATTGAAATTTGGGCAGGACAACGTCTGCCGGGTCAGCTAGTAACTCATAATTTGTTTCATACATCTTCAGGAATTGACGCCTGTTGAAGAGATTTCATCTGGGTTCTTTGGGCATCTGAACAAACAGCTCTTTTCACTATATAGGCACTCGTCATACTCTGGTACAAATTAATCAACCTACTTAAATAGTGGTTTCTATCAACTTTTATTCTTTTCTATAATGAATGTGTCTTTTAACCCAATCAACCCCCATTTGAAACATCGCAATATATAGCATAATGAAAAATTACTTATGCGAATTATGCGAACGGACAGACGGAGTCAGATCATAAGGCTTCTTGCTATACTCTGTATAGAAGCCTAAAAATTGTTGTTTAGCAGGAAATGGCATAAATTACTCAGAATTATTGCTATTATATGCTATTTGGATAAAGATGGCATTTTAACTTAGATGGTGATATCTGGGATTGTGAAATATTTTGTTTTCAACGTGATTTTCTTTATTTATATAAATAATAATCGAATATTGCTTGAATTGAGAATTGAAGACCCTGGTGCAAGAAGGGGATAAGTAACGTTATCCATACTAGTACATATCCCCTTCTTGCACCAGGGTCCTTATTTTTAATTCTTTATTCTTCTTATTCCACTGATGTACTTGAATCCAACCGTAGGCAACCTCTCTCTTTTTCTACGATACAATAAATCGAATATCTTCAAACAGTTTCCGTTGATTCGTTTAGTGTAAACATTTCCAACGAATTCATGTATTCCTGTATTCTGAACGAATTCCTGTATCGTACACCGTACCTCCGGAAGGCCATACGTGGAAAACTGTTTTCTGTCCTCATACGTAGGAAGTTTACCTCATTATTTTCCGAACTACTGGACTGCATTTCGTAGGCACCATTTACTCTGCTATAGACAGTTATAGATACAAACGTCGATCTGCAATTTGGACATGTAGAATTTTCAAGTTTCCATTGGTCCAAACATGATTTGCAAAAGCTATGTGTGCATTGGTTTGGTATAGCAACATCTTGATTCAAGATGTCTCTCAAACAAATTGAACATCTTTCACCTGCGAATGTTATTTCTGTGGAAACCATAATTAATGTGAAGGTACAAAATTAGTTAATGCAATATCGCGAGCCAGAATTTTAAAAATTACTGATTTACAAATTTGCTTATATAATAATATAATATAAGATAATCCGATCCAATGAGAAGATAATCCGATCCGATGATAAAATTTACCAGATTGGAAGATATTCTATTGGATAGATAATCCTTATAAAAACAATATAATATTAATTTCTTCAAAAGTTTAACAACAGTAACCTACAACTAGGCGTTCTTTACATCTTTAAAACTTCATCCACTTCTACCTGCGCTGCAAGTTATTTCTGTATGAATTCTTCAAATGTCCTTCCTGTTACTCTGTCATTTGTTTGTCAATTTATTTTACTCTTCTTTTAACATGGAACATGTTTTTTCCCTATTCATACCTTATTACCAGGACGTAAGTACTGTTGATACCAAAAGAAATTTCTTTGCCCGGCTACTTACTTTGCATGAGAATCTCTTATCACTTCTTTCAGTGGTGGTTCGTAAACTTATTTGAGTTGGAAGGCACGATGAATAAAACACAATGATGCAAAATATACATATAATAATCCAATGATTAGTAAAAACCTGTACAATTTTGACTGCTTTAGTCATATCAAAATACGTTTTATTCTTAAAAGTTAAGTCAATCATACGCTTTCATTCCATTAAAATCAATGACAAAATTCTACATTTATTGTGTCGAAACACAATATTTTAAACATTAAAATATTTATATGAAACGAAATATTAGATAAAAATAACATTCTTTTTAATTATCATGTCACATACGAATATAAAATACCTTAATTGCATGTGGCGTAGTACACGTAAACATTTGAACGGAGCGTTGATGTCATCAAGTGTAGGCGAGGTCATCTACCATACGTCGATGTGTCGCTTCATTCGAAGAAGAAGAAAAAATGCTGCATTGATCAGCAAATTATGGTTTTAACCGCCATTTGTTATAACTTTGATTTTATATTTTTAGGGAACGTTATAATTGTTTTTTGTAAGATTATACACAATAGGTTCACTTTAACCGTCTATTTTTTATTTATGATAATCTGTAATAATAACTCAATAATTGTTTTTTAACTTCGTTCTTCACACATAATTTCTAATAGTCGATAGGTTTGCAAATAACGCGAATTGTTTTCAACACTATTATTAAAATTCATTATTTTTAAAGTTTGATTTCACCATTTTTATGTTTTCGGTGTAGATTAACTTATCGTTTAATTTACTGTCGATTAAGATTATTTCACGTAATGGTGGATTAACACTGATGTCCACACTTATACAGATAAAGATACTTATTGGTAGATAATTAGTTACTTTAATTACTTGTAACATTGTTAAGTAAATTTAATTACCCAGATAATAAAACAATTTTGAGTGTCGCCTCGTTGAAATTTATGCATACACTGGAGGCGATTTCTCCCCACCGCGTAAACTTTGTGTTCTCGCGGTACAGTTGGATATAAATTTTTATTTCAAGGTTTTAATTAAATAAAGAACATATATTTTTGAAGTGAGCTAACGATGTTAGTATCAGCTTTAGGGGCTTTTTCTGAGACTCAAGGTGAGGAAATTGTTACATCATCTTTTCGAATTGCACAAAATGTTTACGTTCAACCACATTTAATTTTAACGTTGAAAGTTACTTTATTTTTTTTTATTTTGTGAATTTAAAATAGATGAACTACAGTGGAAGCTGTAACACGCTTACTTGTTAAAAAAAATATAAAAAAAAGGAGATTTTCTATCTCTATTTACACTTAACTTAAACTAAAACTACAAGACAGGAAAGTATGGTACGCTTAGGTTGAAAAGTTATAATACATTAATAATATCCACCCATTGCCTTCTGCGTAACTCAAAGTACAATGATGGATACGTTGTTGTTGTTGGACGCCACTTGTTCTTGGTTACATCTCCTGAAGCAGAGCAAGAAATCTCCAGAAGAGTTTAGGGGCCGGTTTATGAGATACAGTCATATATGAAAATCAATTCTTGGTTTTTGGGAATCGAAAGTCAAGCGCTCTGCTTTCGCGAGGATGAGCCTTAACGCGAATCCGAGTCATCGGGTCAGGTGATTCATACAGGCTAGGCGGGTGCCTAACTTAAGATAACTTTAAACGAGGATGTTATTTTCTAATGACTTGTACAACATAAAAGGAGTATTTCAACTAATCATATTTACAAGTTGAATTTTTAATGGGAAAAAGAGTTCAACAGATCATATTTACAAGTCAAACTGCGAATTCAATTGATCATATTTACAAATAGAATTATTAAAATAATTGTCGGAATTTCAACGAATCATATTTACAAGTTGAAAGTCGATTTTGTTATGAGGATAAAATAAGTAAGTGAAATTAAAGAATTTCATTTTCATTTTTTAAACAGGCAATTCCCAAATTGTCCATATGAAAATTTTCTTACTTTCCTCGAAGATGTTTATAGAAAACAATCATTTAATGTTTAATATGGTGTGAACCTTCATCAAGCATTCAGGAAGGAAAAAGTGCGCGAGAACGGGGCTTAATGGGAATCCGAGTCATCCCATCAGCGTGACCGTACAGACTTAATTTTTTACCCCCTTTAACTTAATTGAAGACTGTGCAACCAACATGAACATAATATTCCCTTTGGAGGATCTTAAAGAAGAATTTCCGTAGGAACCTGCTAAATTTCGTTTTATGATTCGAATAATTATAATCCGGTCTCTACGAAAAAATAATTGTCCAAACGACACAATGTATTATGAGCAAGCCTCATGTCACGATAATCCGTCTTGTTGCATCCAGTGATTTTATATCACAGCTGAATACCAAGTTGGAATGCGTGATCAACTCTGTAGTAATTTGACCAGAAAAATATTTGCCAATGCGTTGAAAATATTTAGATTTTACGATAAAAAAATATAAACCGATAAAGATATTTATAAGATAAAATTATTATGTAGATAGGACAAATTTATTATGTAGATACGACTAATTGCTTATTGAGATATGATAAACTTATTATGTAGATAGGACAAAATTATTATGTAGTGTAGCGTCTGATGCTTTGAAGAATGCACGAGTACGCACACAATCGGTTTATGGACACCTACCTTTAATTCGACTCTTATACTTCTCAGGTTAATATGCGTCGGGATCTGAATCAACCAACACTTCTTATACGAGCTTATTCTTGATTGAACGAATTCTGTATTCCAACAAAGATAAAACTACAGTTGGAATTCCGTTAACAAGTTTTTAATCAAATCAACAAATTTCAACATATAACAAGAACCCAAACAATCAAACAATCTTTATGTAAACTACTATTCTACGCACTGATTATTAAAAGGTAGCTAACCTGTGATTTGTATCGTGCGCACTATTTTCTTTCTTCAAATTTTCCACTTTCCAATCTCCAATCTGCTTCTCATATATCGGATAACTTGGTATCCGTATCTCCCCAACGTATCTATAAGACACGATCTCGAACACAACCTTCGTTGCCAACACCTTCTGTATCCCGCTATCTTGCGGAATCTTAAATTCTCCAAGGAATTAATCTTCTTGGGTAGTACCACCGTATATCATTCACGAATATAATTTATTTCAATTATCTTTAATTGAATTGCAATTATTCGCACAACTGCATATCGCAGTAACTAATACACGACCGTCACCTCTCGTGATCTCGATGGAACTGTTATTTACTTTTTATGTAACGTTCGTTACTATATATTTTGTTTTTTCAAACCGGAGCTTCTTATATATCGGTTTGTTTGTACATGGCCGACGGTTCTCTGCACGTTTGATTAATTTCCACATGTTGTATATCCCGTTTACACCCAACATGTAACTCGAACAAACTTAAAATTAAATTCAAACGACACAACAAAACAAACACATGTAAACAAATGTGTTTGAACCTCCGGTCTCCAACTGTACTTCTCTCCTTGTTGGTACGACTCTATCCTTCACATGGATAGCGCGTATCACAACAGTAGATACGACTAATTGCTTATTGAGATATGATAAACTTATTATGTAGATAGGACAAAATTATTATGTAGATACGACTAATTGGTTATTGAGATATGATAAACTTATTATGTAGAATATATTTATAAGTAAGATAAGAATATTACTAGCAGTACCATAAAAAATTAAATAACTAATCAACATTCATACTAAGAAAGAGTGCTTATTTACAGAATACGCTTCTAATTGGTTGGCTCTTGGTGCAACCTCGGAAGCGGGAACTCGTGGGTTCTATATTTATTATGATAATCAAATATTAGGCTTGCCTGAAACCTAGTGCTTGCGCACAGAATCAACCCAAACCTTTAAAAACTCAATGGAACACATGGTTTTTAAGACCTATGCGACCAGAGTACAATGTACGAGTACATATTAAAAAAAACAATTTATCTTGAGCCAATTGCAGACACCGTCAGCTGAGCGTTCCAGACCCAGTCTGAGGAATGCCCGGAATCGGCTTTAACTTTATCCATCATGAAGAAGAAAAAAATAATCGAAAACAGAAGAGATATAGGGAAGAACCTATGGAAATATTAGGTGTTATGTCCCATACGGGAGCCACAACGAGATGGAATTTGAATTTTCAGATTCCTAACAGAATTATATGAAAAAAGGAAAGTTCAAGATAGAGAAGAATCGTCGAAGAATTTCTATTTAACCTGGGAGAAACTGCAAAAAAAACCAACAGCAGCTATGCTAGCCCCATTAACCGCAGCGTAGGGGAAGCCGCCGAGTGGACGTTCACCTATACCAGACACTAGGCCGTCTTACACTTTGGATCTAAAGGACAACATTGCCCAGGTGGGACAATAACACGAAAATTTAAAATTATGCTTTAATTTTGATAAAAGAAGAAAATATTAATAATCCAAAAATTGCGATAGTTCAAAAATAAAAAGTCATTCATACAAGTCAAGTTCGGTATTTAATGAGTGAGCTTTTTAACCGGGTCGAATTTCCAGTATTATTTACTCAATTCATTCCTAAAACTAAGTGGTCAAAATCAAGTACCTAACAATTGGACTTCATCAATAAATTCGCGAATCATATTTACAGGCGAAGTTAATTGATTACCAACGTAAGTAACAATTACCAATTATTTTATTGGTAGGTCTTAATAGGGATTATAAATGAAATGACTGACAATAATTCCTTTGTTATAATAAAGAGTCATTTATTTAGGGAGATAATTTAGATTGATTTGTAATACTTTTATTTTATTGATAATACGAAATTTGATTTAGAAAACAGTTTATTTAAAGCGAGTAATAACTTAGTATTATTTTCATAAATGGGAGTGTCTTTAAAAAGTTATCTATATATTAATAATTTGTATTATTTACGCCTATAATTTATAGTAAAAGAAAAAATTTTCCCGTGGTTAACACGATTTTAATAACAAATTCTTTTATTTATTGGGAAAATAAAAGACACATTAAGTTTGATAACATTTTTTTTTATACAAGATTCTTTAATCAAAGCTATGACTCATTATTCTTCGTCAGGGAGATACAAAGTGGATAACTTACTAAGAAAATAGAAAATAAAAATTTTCTGTAATTATCAATAATTGTATTATTCAAATATTCAATATTCGGATAAATTTTGCTTTTCTTGCATCCGGTCTAGCACAGTTGATTATTTAACATTAATTTATACCAATAAATAATCGACGTATAATAGGTGTATTGTAATTTATTGTTGTTGAATAACCTTAGTACAATATGCACATACTTTGATAATTTAATTTTTCTGTTACCAGAAAATATTTTGATATTAACGTAAACCTCTTTTTTTTTTTAAAAAAAACATCAGACAGAAAAATTTAATATTTAATTTAAAAGTTTTATGCGTTACTTTGATAAACGACGTATTTATAACACAAGGTCAAACAGGTTTTAACTTGACTCTTGCAACGTTATCATATAGCGTCGTAAGAAATTAAAAAATTTTTTACTTTTCCAGTTATTAATTTGTATAAACCAAAATATGGTTTGATATCATAATATGGTTTACCTTCTAAATTATCAATACCTAATTTTCAAATATTTATTCTTAGACTAATAGTGTGTACTTTTTACCCGTAGGATAAATAAATTACAATTGACGACATTTTCCGTATTCATTATGCAAGGCGATGATCAACTGACCGACCTTTATCAAGCTTTAGTTGCTTCATGACCACACAGCTATATCAATATTTTGTTCATTTATGGCCAAAAGGTTAATTAGGCTTCTATACAAAGTATAGCAAGAAGCCTTATGATCTGGCTCCGTGTCTGTCCGTCCGTCTGTCCGTCCGTCCGTCTGTCTGTCCGTCCGTCCGCATAATTCAAAATCATACAGAGCGTTTCAAATCGTGTTGAATATACTCAGTGTGTATAGAGGTCTAAGAACTGGGTACCCAGTGCGCTATTATTTTGGAAATAGCTGTCTTATATAGACTTATATCTGTTTTAGGCTTCTATACAAAGTATAGCAAGAAGCCTTATGATCTGGCTCCGTGTCTGTCCGTCCGTCCGTCTGTCCGTCTGTCTGTCTGTCCGCATAATTCAAAATCATACAGAGCGTTTCAAATCGTGTTGGAAATACTCTGTGTGTATAGAGGTCTAAGAACTGGGTAGCCAGTGCGCTCCAAATTGTGTTGGGAAACACTCTGAAAATGAGTAGATATGTGAAGAAGGTTGCTGAAATATACATAACTGAGTGGTTTACCTATATATTGTTGATCTCTTTATTTGATCCGTTGATCTATTGATCCATTGAGTTTTTTAACATGGAACATGTTTTCACGGTCGTTACCTCGCAAAAATCGACACCAAAAAACCGACACCAAAAACCGACAGCAAAAACCGACACCAAAAATCGATACCAAAAATTGGCACCACATGTATAATTCAAATTTATAGTTTATAATTTGAATAGAGTAGATTATCGAATAACATCTTCCCATTCACAATAATGAATTTTCAATAACAAAATTTTCATTACCAAAAATTTAAATCCGAAACCGATCGCAAAAAGCAAATTTGCTTATATAGTAAATTTTTTATTACCAACACAAAAATTAAGGGATTATCCCCCGTGTAACACAACTACGTGTAATACACGGTTACACAACTACGCAGCACTTCGGAAAACGGTAAAAAGAAGAAGAAACGAGATAGGCGCCACTCCCGCGGCACCCCTAAATCTCGAGGAAAACTATGATAAATGGTTTGGTACCGAAAAACAGGTTCCATGTTAAATCTTCATATTTAGCGAACGATAAAGCCCTGTTTAGCGCCCCTTCCACAACCTTATTTAATTCTCGCAAAGCCATTTTTTGTAAAGACATTTTTAGTTCACGTTCAACACATTTAAGTCATAATAAATCATTTGGATTATATAGTATTTTTATTAAATATTAACGGATTAACGTATTAACGTTAATCCGGATTTAAGTTAATCATTAATAACCGTTATTTTCTATCTCCTCGATTTTTGTTTCTTCTTTTCGTTCCGTTCAGATCCTTCCCCTTCCATAACTTCGATTAGTGCTTATGTTGGTATCAAATTTGGACCAATGAGATTAGGTTTTGACACGCCGCAGGAGAGAGCTGGCATTTTATATATTAAGATATTGTAATATGAACTATTATTCGTCTTCTAATAAGGAATTTTCGAAAGCACGCAGCGATATTGCCAATTCCTGTTCTTCTTTCTGTTTCTTCTTCATATAGGCAGCAGCCAATTTTTCCTCCCTTTTAGGCTTCTATACAAAGTATAGCAAGAAGCCTTATGATCTGGCTCCGTGTCCGTCTGTCTGTCTGTCTGTCCGTCCGCATAATTCAAAATCATACAGAGCGTTTCAAATCGTATTGGAAATACTCTGTGTGTATAGAGGTCTATGAACTGGGTAGCCAGTGCGCTACTTTTAGGCTTCTATACAAGGTATAGAAAGAAGCCTTATGGTCTGGCTTCGTGTCCGTCCGCATGTTTTTTCAATGCAGACCAAATATAAGTTATACGTATTTTATTTACATAATTTTACACCTATATAGGAAATTTAAATACGTTGATCCGTTGATATGTTGATCTGTTTTTTTCAATGCATACCAAATCTCTTATTATAACAAGGTGGAACTCGCTTTAGCGGCAGTTCTTAGGCTTCTATACAGCTACCTTTCTGGTGTGGAAAGTTGTTATTATGTGGTTATTTTTGGTCGCCATATAATGTAACATCACATAATCAGATAATCTGCACTAATTATTTATTATTTTATTTTAACAACAGCAGTGGCTTGATGTGGATAGTGAAGTTAAGTTGTAAATAAAAGAGAAGGAAGAGGATGGATCCACCTCAAAAAATGGACCGGAAATTACGCGAATTTCGAAAGCGAAAGCAAATTGCCAACATGACCCCTTCGCAAATATTACATCGTTCACGTAGTCATGCAATTCGCCGACAAAATCCACGAAGTAAAAACGCAGCTGTTCTTGAAGTAGGTAACGTTGTAGAACCAAATGTCGACGTTCATAACGGTAGTTTTACACTACCAGAAAAGTACACTACCACAACTACCAGAAAAGTAGTTGTATTTTATTTTACTTTGATGTGAAAAAATAATTTTTTAATGATGTGGTTAGTGAAGTTAAGTTGTAAATAAAAGAGAAAGGAGAGGATTGGTCCACCTCAAAAAAGGACCAAACATTACAGAGAAGTAAAGTTTCGAATAGAAAGGAAAAGTTTGATTGTTATTACTTATATAGTAAATGATAATTACCAACCGCAAAAAATTTAATTGGTGCAGATTATCTGATTATGTGATGTTACATTATATGGCGATCAAAACTAACCAGATAATAACAACTTTCCACACCAGAAAGGTAGCTGTATAGAAGCCTAAGAACTGCCGCTAAAGCGAGTTCCACCTTGTTTAAATTTAAGATTTCAATTCATTACCAATTTATTAACTTAATATTAACTGGTGATTGCAATATTACCAATCTGATTTTCAAAATTGTAGCTTATTTTTACACTAGTCCTAATATATAAAATGCCAGCTCCCTGCTCCAGCGTGTCATTTTTTTGGTTCGGATCAACGTATCAACGGATCAACGTATCAACGGATCAACTTATCAATGTATCAACGTATCAACGTATCAACGGATCAACGGATTAAATGTTTATATAGGTTGTCGTCGATAATACAAATGGTATATTAAATCTTCAAGCCTATCAACGGATCAACGTATCAACATATCAACATATCAACGTATCAACGGATCAACGTATCAACGGATCAACTTATCAACGGATCAACGTATCACTGTGCGCTATATAGGTACGTGGTGTGAGAGTTACTTTCATTGAAAATAACTTCACAACTTCAGAAACTTCTAAAGCGAAAATGTCCGAAATGGAGGATATTCAAGTAGTTACTCTTTGTTCCCCACATGTTCCTACTGCTGCTCGAAAATGTGTTAAAAGAAAATCTGATGAGGAAGTAGCCGCCCAGCAGGAAACAGTAAAACGACGGAAGGCGGAGCGAGAAAAAACCCGTCGTAAAAATATGAGTGATGTCCAAAAAGAATGTTGTCGGAATCGTAATCGTGTGGAAAATATGACTCCTGGGCAAATTGAACAAAATCGCAAACGTAAGCAAATTGCCAATATGACGTCAGTACAAATTACTCAACATCGCGAAAGAAATCAAATTGCCAACATGACGTCAGAACAAATTGCTCAACATCGCGGACGAAATCAAATTGCCAACATGACCCCTTCGCAAATATTACATCGTTCACGTAGTCATGCAATTCGCCGACAAAATACACGAAGTAAAAACGCAGCTGTTCTTGAAGTAGGTAACGTTGTAGAACCAAATGTCGACGTTCATAACTGTGGTTTTATGGACAATATTTGCGAATTTTGCCGTGCAAAGCATTTTTCAGCAGAGCGGCCGTCTGACAAACTTTTTACGACATGCAGTCAGAAAGGCAAAGTTACCTTAGAAGCTATAAGATCAGCCCCTGTTATTGAACAGTTATTGAAAGGACTGCATCAATATTCGAAAAATTTCATAGACAATATTAGATCGATAAATAGTGCTTTAGCGTTTGCGTCAATGGGAGCTAACATTATTCCGCCTCCTGGATACGGACCCTATTGTTTCCGAATTAACGGACAAATTTACCATCGAGCAGGAGCTTTGCACCCGGCAGATGGAAACCAACGCAAGTTTGCTCAACTATATATATTGGACCCGGATGAGGCTGCTGATCAAAGGATGACAATTAAGGGAAACGATCGGTGCGATCCAAGTCTAATGCGAGAGTTAAGCACTTTCATGTCTCAGAATAATCCTTTTTCTGCCGCATGCAAAATGCTTTATGAAGTGGAACAAGAAAGCATCAAGGACGCCGCTCTACATGGCGTTGAGCCAGCAACAGTTACCATGGCAATTATCCAAGACCGTAAATCCGATATTAGACGATACAATGCTCCAACAAGAAATGAAGTAGCTGTCATTTTTCAAAATGCCGACGGCGAACCTCTTCTCGAAAGGGACTTACTGATCCATTGTCGTTCAAATCAAAACAACTTGATAAGTTGATCCGTTGATACGTTGATCCGTTGATACGTTGATCCGTTGATCCGTTGATAAGCTTGAAGATTTAATATACCGTTTGTATTATCGACGACAACCTATATAAACATTTAATCCGTTGATCCGATGGTACGTTGATCCGTTGATACGTTGATACATTGATACGTTGATACGTTGATATAAAACACCAAAGCTTTTGGCGGTAAAGTTTTAATTCTTGGTGGTGATTTCAGACAAACTCTTCCTGTCGTACCTCATGAAATGAGGTCAGCAATTATTCCTTCAAGCTTTAAATTTAATGATATGTGGAGTAAATTTATAGTATTGAAATTAAGTCAAAATGTCCGGTCCGTTGATTCCGCATTCAGTGATTGGCTGATAAAGTTGGGCAACGGGGAGCTTACAAATGACAAAGGTCTGTCTGAAGAGATATTGAGATTCCGCATAATTGTATATGCGAAACTTCCCTTATCCAAGAAATTTTTGGAGAAAGCTTTAATGCTGCTGATGTAAAAAAATATTCCAAAATGGCAATACTTTGCCCAAAAAATACTGACGATGACGCTATAAACGAGCAAGTTTTGGACCTTTTAGACGGCAGCATTTTAACTTATCTAAGTAGTGATTCCATTGACGACAGTGATGATAACGATAGGGAAAACTATCCGATGGAATTCTTAAATAAACAAACGCCCTCAGGGATGCCAGTACACAGAATGCACTTTTTTTTTTTTTTTTTTTTTTTCTGCAGGGAAGGGGGAAACCTTCATAGGCACCACCCCATCAGGGATGGTAGTGTCAGATTCTAACTGACTAAAACCCCCTCCCCGACGACAGCGGGCTTTACCTTCTCGGCATTACTTCCGCTGTCGTCTGCGATCTTCCATGCTGCATCGATGATGCAGGCTCCCGATGACCTCCCGGTTTAGCACGAAAGTTTGTGTCCGGGAGGTCAGGCACTATCACTTGATTCTACTTTTCCAATTGAACCGGACACACCGCTCGCCGCGATCCAACACGTCTCACCGGGTCACCTAGTGGTCCGCAATTGTCAGAATGCACTTGAAGGTTGGAAGTGTGATTATGTTGCTCAGGAATTTGAATACTAAACGTGGTCTTTGTAATGGGACGCGCTTAACTGTTCAATCGTTAAAGCCCAATCTAATCGTCGCTGAAGTTTTGAGAGGAACTGCTAAAAAGGAAACTGTTTTTATTCCCCGCATAGATTTAGTCCCAACAAGTACAGACTTGCCATTTGTTTTAAGACGGCGACAGTTTCCAATTAAACTTGCCTTTTCCATGACGATCAACCGTGATGTTTAGCCACGGTCATCTCTATGTAGCAATGTCAAGAGTACGGAGATCTGAAGATCTGAAGATAAAAATAGTTGATGGAAAAGAACAAGGGAAATTGATTGAAGGTTCACAGGCAGTGTACACGAAAAATATTGTGTACAAGGAAGTACTAACGCAGTAGGCAGTGCTTAAGATTTTATTTGCTACAATAATTGTTTCTTAATTAACAAACTAAAAAAATTACAATTAACGTTTCAACGCGAGGATGAACAATTAAAATTGACAATATTAGGAAACAATGTTGTTTTTATTTAGATCATTAAAATAAAGACCCACCAGCACCGTCTAGCTTTCCAGCTAGTTATTTAATAAAGGAATTACATTTTTAATTTTATTTGATAATTTAATAATTTTATTTTTCTTCCAAGATTTTAATATGAATTACATCACCAAAGGTAATGTTTACGAAATGCATTTTATTTTATCTATTAGCTACAGTCTGCAATCTATTTTTAAATCGAGGTCAACACTCGTACTTGTAAATACACTTCCTCGTTGTGTTGATTATCTATTTACTTTGGATAAACGTGATTAACAATTGTTTAAAAAAATATTAAATCATTGGATTTTTTATTAAAAATTTCCCGTTTTATAAATCAATTAAAAGTTATAAAACCAATGTTATTTATTTCACATCTGAATAGTACATTTTTCCACAAGAAATGTTTTCTTATAAAACTCGCCAGCTGTTTTATAAAAGTCATATGTTTGATTACGTTAAACCTTGAACTTGCACTTGGTTAATTCGTTAGGATGGTTAATAACTTTTTTTTTTTTAATTTCACATATTTTATCATAGATGATTTACTTATTGGTTACTAATCCACAACTCGAATAATTTTTAACATTAATTATCAAACATTCTTCTGGAAATTACATTAAATAAAAAATTGATTAAAAGTTAGCTACGCTTTCCCAATTTTTTACCATCACTAAATGCGTCACATGTACAATTAATTAGCTACTTTAATTGACAGGTAAAGCATTGTTTCATTTACCAGATTTAATAATTTGATATTAGTCTAGTTTAAAAAATTTTGATTTCTTTAAATCGCTAAATCAGTGATATTATTAAATTATGATAATTATGTTTCTCGTAGAGCAAGTTTGTGGGTTACTATCAAACACTATCGTGCTTATTTTTCAACCCTTCATTTAAAAGATAATTATGGTTCGTAATTTCAGGAACACAATAAAAGATAATAGATAAACATTCCTGTTTGGAACAATCAGTCAAGATATTATTTAAATTTTCTTCAAAATTTCACAATTCACAAATGTTATTTTTCGTGAAAATAATACACAATAAAAGATAAAGTTTATGGTAACACCATTATAAGATAATTAGGTATTTAACTATCAGTATTCTGTATTTTTTCTTAACAGAACACATACGATAATGAATCCACAAAAAAGTAACTGTTGGTCAATTAATTAAGGTAGTGAACCAATTTAGAATATTAGTCTCGTTTAACTAGTTAAAATCGCCAACTCTTTTATTATTGGTTCGCTCCTATTGACCAGTAACTTTTATAACTTGAAAAAAATAGACAACAAAAAATTACATTTCTTTGGAAATTTCCAGCTGGCAAAGATAAATTCGATTTGTGTGTATCGACTATTCCTTAAGATATTATGCAGGTCAACACCCAACTTGTAACGGACAAAGTACTTATGCAATTTTATTAATTATTCGAAATTAGTAGATAATAAGACAAATTATTTTACTTAGGATATTAAAATATAATTTTAGATGAACTTTAATTAAATAAACTATTTTAGTTTTCAAATTTACACCCAAGGATTTATTTAAGACTTTAATAATAATAATAGTGATTATAAATTTTTAGATTAGATTTTACGTTAATTACCTTTGGGAGGGATGTAGTTTTATGTCTTACCCAGGACATTAAAATATTATTAGATAAATTTAAGGGCTGTTTACTTTTTTCAGGTCCTTGATATGCCAGTTTCCTATATTTTTACCTTTAGCATCTCGTAGTTCATAAGTTACATTCCCTATTTTTCTTATTACCTGGCATTTAATATACTTGGGAGCCAACTTGGCCATGAATTTATTCCCTGCGTTTGATAAAACATAATTTTTCTTCCAAACGTAGTCGTTTACTTGAAAAGCTAAAGGTCTTTTTCTTAAATTATAATGATATTGTCCTTTATTATACGCTTTATTTAACGATTGACGAACGTTTTGAAACAGTTCTGGTAATTGTTGTTGATTTTTATCCCAACGAATTTGTTTATCTTTTTCAATTATATCTATGTCTTTTAATGAATTCCCATAATAATCCCCTGTTATTGGTATATACCTTCCGAATACAAGAAAAGCAGGTGAAAATCCTGTGACTTCACTTTTTGAAGTATTTATTGCAAAGGCAATCGATTGGACATGTTCGTCCCACTCAGTATGGTCTTCCTTTATATAGGAGGAGCTAGCTGTTACTAAAATACGGTTTATTCTTTCAGTGGGGTTATTTTGAGGATGATACTTTGCGTTATAAATGGTACTTTGGATTTTAAATTCTGCTAAACATTCCTTGAATTCTTTAGATATAAATTGGACGCCATTGTCACAAATGATCATTTGAGGCACACCAAAAGTGGTAAAATAATGGTTTTTTAAGTAGTCAATAATTTTGGTAGAAGTAGCTTTCGTTAATGGGTGCACCGTAACATATTTGGTAAAATAGTCTGTAACAACTAGTAAATGTTGATGACGTTTCTTTTTCGACATTGGCAAAGGACCCAATAAATCCATAGAAATTACCTGAAACGGATATGATACCTTTTTCTGTTGACCCATTAAGCCGGGTCGAGCACTTTGTGACGATTTTTGTGAGCTACAAATATCACAATTTTGAATATATTCTTTGATTGCATTGGCCATTTTTGGCCAATAATAAAGTTCGGAAACACGTGCCATGGTTTTAAAAATGCCTAGATGAGCGGCCTTCGGATCATTGTGCAAAGTTTTTAGTATATCTTTTCGATGAGCTATAGGAACTACAATTTTCCAATCAGATAAATTAGCAGAATTTACTAAATTATTAGGAACAAATTTATAGATTATCCCGTCCTGAATTTTAAATGAAGAATATTCTCTTGGAGAGTTAGTTATTTTTTCGATTAATTCATTATACCATTGGTCCTTTTGTATTAAGTTCAAATCTAAAGAACAAGAGTCACGAGATAGCATGTCAGGAACGATATTTAATTTCCCTGGACGATGTTGAATATCAAAATCATATTGAGCCAATTTTAACGACCAGCGGGCCAATCTGCCGGTGGATTGGTCGAATTGTTTCAACCATTTTAAAGCTGAACAATCAGTAATTAATGTAAATTTTAAACCTTCGATATACCCTCTAAATTTATTAATTGCAAACAAGACACCTAAAAGTTCACGTTCTGTAGCGTGATATTTTTGCTCTGTGGAGGTTAACGCACGTGAGGCGTAGGCTATAGGGTGCTCCAACCCTTCCTTCTTTTGAAACAAGATCGCCCCGCAACCTACTCCGCTAGCGTCCGTCTGTATATAAAAAGGCTGAGTAAAGTCAGGAGATATTAAAATAGGGGCTGTTGATATTAATTGTTTTATTTGCTCAAATGATTTTTCGGCCTCTAGAGTCCAATCTATAGTTTGACCTTTCTTTTTGTTTTTTATTAATGCAGTAATGGGTGACGAGATAGTAGATAATTGAGGCATAAATATCCGATAATAACTTATGAGACCAATTAATCGTTTTACCTCTGTGGTATTTCTAGGAGTTTTAAATTTTTGTATAGCCTCTACCTTGGCTGGATCAGTTTGCAACCCTTTTTCTCCTACAATAAATCCCAAGAAGGTTAGTGATTTTTGACAAAAGTTACATTTTTCTAAGTTAATGCGAAAGCCGGCTTCTTTTAGTTTCTCAAATATTTCAGTTAAAGTTTCTAAATGTTTCTCAAAAGTGGGGGAAGCGACAATGATATCATCCAAATAGACAAATGCTTCCTCCTTATGCAAAATAGGGCCTAAAATTCTATCCATAACCCGCTGCAAGGTCTGTGGGCGATTACTTAATCCGAACGGCATGACTACAAACTCATAAAGACCCTTGCCCGGTATACAAAAAGCTGTCTTTTGTTTGCTTTCGTCGTCTAATTTTATTTGCCAGAAAGCCTTACGCAAATCAATGGAAGAAAAATATTTAGAATCACGCAAACGAGTCAATATACTATCGGTTCTAGGCAAAGGGTAAGAATCCTTGACAGTCACCGAGTTAAGTTTACGACCATCGAAGCAAGCACGAAATTCGCCATCTTTTTTCTTAACTAATAATACTGGGGACGAATAGGGGGAATGAGATTCTTGAATTATTACCTTATCCCTTATCATTTTATCAATTTCTCGGGTTAAATGTTCTTTCATCATAGGACTCAAAGCGTATTGCCTTTGTTTGAAAGGTAGTGAATTTCCAGTGTCTATTCGATGCGTAACTCCTATGACGCATCCTGTTGCAGCTTTATATATTGATTTTAATTTATTAATTACTTGTTCTAATTGACCCTGTTGCTTGTGAGATAAAGACATTTGATTTGTTTCTGTAATACTATTTATTTGAATATTTTTAGGAATTTTCCACGAAAAATTGGCAAAATCAATTTTTAAGTTAAAGATTGAACAGAAATCGGTTCCTAATATTATGGAACTATCGATGGTAGGTACCAAATAAAATTGTACATTACGAATTACCTTATGAATTGTAACGGCCAAATAAACTTCTCCGATAATTTCGGCAGGGGCGCCGTTTGCCACACTGATATTTTTAACATTAGATTTATTTATTTTTAAAGAAAATTGTTTAATTAATTCAATGCATTTTTTTCCTAAAATTGAGACATTACTACCGGAGTCTATTAACGCTATGAATGTTTTGTTACAAACTTTGAGTTGGAGATAAGGTCTATTATCGAAAGGTTTATTTGAAAATGTGGTCGATACTTTCTGAGTCTCTATTTGTTTTTTGAAAAATAAATTAATTGTTTGCAACCAATTTTTCCACTGAGTGGGGTCGCAATTAAAAGTGAAATTACAATTTACTTTTGCTCGGGATTGAATCTTCCGCGCCGTCCTCTTCCACGACCGCGAATTGATCTGACCGACCTGAAGGGTGTAATTCTTGTTCCAATCTGTTCGAATTGATTTACAGGGTTGGACAGTGTTGTTGTCTCGACACTTCCGCCCCGTATCGGAGTCTCGGGTTCGCCGTTTTTTGTCGTATTTAAGTGAGATATTTTTGCTTTACAATTGGAACAATCTTGTTTATATATTCCGGGAGATCCGCAGCCATAACAAAAAGGTTGTCTTTTCTTTTCTGTACATAAAAAATAAACATGGCCTAACTATTGACAATTCCAACATGTTGGATTTACTTTATTTATTTCAACAGGTGGTACTGTAGAAGTACTAGGTTTTGAGGAATCTACTTGAACTTGAGACATTCTTTTTGTTAGGTAATTAATTTTATTATTAGGTCGTACTGGATAAGTTAAAGTCTGATCTTGAAGCTCTTGTATTTTCTTACATTTTGATTTTAAATCAAGCAAAGTGTCATTCTGCTGTAATACTACATGGTTAGCAAAAAAAGGGTTTAGATTCCGAATTATTTGTTTTACTATATTTTCCTCGGTGGTAGGAGTTTCAAATCGACTATATAAAGATACAATATTATCTATGAATGATAACACATTTTCGTGATTATTTTGGACCCGCTTATGTATTTGTTGTAACAATTGATATTCATAGTCTGAAGGTAAAAATTCGAGTTTAAATTGTTTAATAAATTCTTTCCATGTAGTACACTTTGATTTTGCGCTTCTACAAAATTTAATTGCGTCACCCGTGAACAAATCATGAGCGGAGGTAAATAATTCCTCTTCTGTAACCTGTCGAGCTATGCGCAGGTCTTCTACTCTTTCAAGAAAACTCATCGGATCCTCTTTTGACGAGTGCCCGGCGAATTTAATATCCCATTTATAAATTGGAATGTTTTTAATTGATTTTAATTTTGATTTATTGCTTGTTAGGTCTTGTGGTTTATTTTGTTTTGATTGATTTATATAAATTACTATTGTTTTTTCCATATTTTCAATACATTTTTCGTAATCCCCGATTTCATCGTCATTTTTATCTATGGTTGTTTTTAATATGGATAACCGCTGATCGGCATGTAATAACCGTGACTTTATCTCGTCTATATTATTTGAGGTTAACCCACCTTGAATGAGGTTTGCTAAATCCGTTAGCGTTTCATTTAACTGCTCCGTATTAATTTTCCACGTAAACGGCGCGTGAGTTATTGTTACAAATTGTTCCATTAAATTTATTAGCAATTGTTCATTGGCTAACCGCGTCACGTGAGTTTGTCCACCGCGGCATTCGATTTCAAATTTTAACTCATTATTTTTTAAGTAAATTGGATCCATTTTGATTTTTATTTACGCTCACAATTATTAAAACCTTCTACCTTATCACTGTAATTTTCATTCATCTACCCTCGCTCAAATAAGCTTATTCGTTTTCAACATTCGAAGCCCGATTAGTTGGAAGCCATTTATTACCAGGAAGTAAGTACTGTTGATACCAAAAAAAAACTTCTTTGTCCGGCTACTTACTTTGCATATACGATTATACGAGAATACGACTTAAAGATATCCATAAAGAAATCAAAAATCATGGCTTTTAAAGGTAAAGAACCAAAGCGAGCAAAAATAGTAGTAAACAACAATCAAATCGAACAAGTAAGCCACTACTGCTACTTAGGATGCGATCTATCATACGAGCGTGATAGGGATACCGAACAGAAGCTGAACAAATTTGGATATATATGCGGTACTATAAGAAGATGTTTGAAAAAGAAAACACGAAAAGACACGCGAATCAAATTTTATAAAACAGTCGCGGTTCCAACAATGATGTACGGGAGCGAGTCGTGGGTACTAACAAAAAAACAAGAAAGTTCTATTCAGGCGACGGAGATGAGATTTTTAAGAACAGTGAAGGGTTGCAGCAAATTAGATCATATTAGAAATACCGACATTAGAAATGAACTAAACATCTTCAGTATGAACGAAAAACTAAAAGAAAATAAAACAAGATGGAAAGAACATTTGGAACGAATGACCGAAGATAGGCTTCCTTCAAAAATTTACAAGTATAAACCAGGAGGAAAGAGAAGCCTCGGTAGACCGAGGAAGAGATGGGAACCGTAACAGGAATTTAAATGCCTAATACGGAAAGCGCAGAAGAAGAAGAAGAAGAAGAAGACTTACTTTGCATGAGAATCTCTTATCACTTCCTTCAGTGGTGGTTCGTAAACTTATTTGAGTTGGAAGGCACGATGAATAAAACACAATGATGCAAAATATACATATAATAATCCAATGATTAGTAAAAACCTGTACAATTTTGACTGCTTTAGTCATATCAAAATACGTTTTATTCTTAAAAGTTAAGTCAATCATACGCTTTCATTCCATTAAAATTAATGACAAAATTCTACATTTATTGTGTCGAAACACAATATTTTAAACATTAAAATATTTATATGAAACGAAATATTAGATAAAAATAACATTCTTTTTAATTATCATGTCACATACGAATATAAAATACCTTAATTGCATGTGGCGTAGTACACGTAAACATTTGAACGGAGCGTTGATGTCATCAAGTGTAGGCGAGGTCATCTACCATACGTCGATGTGCCGCTTCATTCGAAGAAGAAGAAAAAATGCTGCATTGATCAGAAAATTATGATTTTAACCGCCATTTGTTATAACTTTCTTTGATTTTATATTTTTAGGGAACGTCATAATTGTTTTTTGTAAGATTATACATGTAGTAATCCGACCCCCCTTCTTTTTTTTAAATTATTTTTATTTTGTATTTTTTTATATTTTATTGTAAATTATCTGACAATTGTCTTTGTCATCATAAATTCTCTTTTTTTTAGTAAGCATGTATTTCTTTTTAATACGGACCTGTATAATTTTAAACTTAATCACCAAAGTAATATAAGTTATCAATATGATATAATTATCTCATTTGTTCCTTGTTCTTATCGAATATTTAAACAGGGATATTATTTCTTTTAAATTCAAATTTTATTTAAAGTTTTTACCTAGATTAAAATTAAAAACTCGCGATATAATTATATGATTTGTTAAAGAATTATACAGGGTCAAATTAGCTAAAAAATGTAGTTAATTAGTAAGTTTAATTATAAATAATATGTTATCTGAACTTTCTAAATGTTAAATAATATTATCGAAATGATTAAGGGTAAACAATTGAATCTCTCCAAACAAGAGGTCCTCAAACCTTTTTAATATTGAATAAACTGATACTTATAATTCTATTATAGAACTCATGAAGTTTTAGAACCTCTTGTTATATGTTACGATACAAATTAAGGCAAGTAAATTCAACCCTTAGATTTTGAATAACGAGATAATGATATTGAACCCAAAGTACCATATTAAGTTCAGATAAGGTTAGTGGAGAAAGGAGTGTCTTTCAACATCTCAACGAGATCAGTCGCTAGAGTCGCTAGTCAGTCGCTAGTAAGTCGCTTTTGTCATGATGTAGTCGTTATCATAAAAATGGGCCAAATATTGAAATTTTGAAGCGCCTTCGACTCAACGCCTTTTTTCCAAACTATAATGGACATCATAGGAATATTAAATTTTAACAAGTAAGGAATAATCTTATATTAATTTTTTTTGTGTAAACTTTTGTATGATTTTATCTGGTGTGTAAATTTCCATTTCTTATTAAATTAAAGAAATTAATTGTCACTTTTATTTTTTTTTATTTACTATCTGAGAGGTTTATTCCTACGCCTTAAAAGAAGAGACGTTACCAATATCAAGGATACAAGTTTCCTATAATTAACTTGTTGGTGGCAGCTTATCTACGCTATCTCGGATTGGTGTCAGAAACCAATCCCTTTTTTAGTGTAAAAATTTGTAAACCACAGCCCCGGTTTACTACATACACAATAGGTTCACTTTAACCGTCTATTTTTTTATTTATGATAATCTGTAATAATAACTCAATAATTGTTTTTGAACTTCGTTCTTCACACATAATTTCTAATAGTCGATAGGTTTGCAAATAACGCGAATTGTTTTCAACACTATTATTAAAATTCATTATTTTTAAAGTTTGATTTCACCATTTTTATGTTTTCGGTGTAGATTAACTTATCGTTTAATTTACTGTCGATTAAGATTATTTCACGTAATGGTGGATTAACACTGATGTCCACACTTATACAGATAAAGATACTTATTGGTAGATAATTAGTTACTTTAATTACTTGTAACATTGTTAAGTAAATTTAATTACCCAGATAATAAAACAATTTTGAGTGTCGCCTTGTTGAAATTTATGCATACACTGGAGACGATTTCTCCCAACCGCGTAAACTTTGTATTCTCGCGGTACAGTTGGATATAAATTTTTATTTATATTTATTTATTTAAGGTTTTAATTAAATAAAGAACATATATTTTTGAAGTGAGCTAACGATGTTAGTATCAGCTTTAGGGGCTTTTTCTGAGACTCAAGGTGAGGAAATTGTTACATCATCTTTTTGAATTGCACAAAATGTTTACGTTCAACCACATTTAATTTTAACGTTGAAAGTTACTTTATTTTTTTTTTATTTTGTGAATTTAAAATAGATGAACTACAGTGGAAGCTGTAACAACCTCTCCATTCGTTTCTTCATCTTTACATTTTCAATTGTTCGACTGTTCGCTCAACCAAAACCAAAGTTTCTCATTGGTCGTCGCATCCCAGGAGGAAACAGTCAATTGCATCAACCAAATACATCTAGGGGGGCTTCAAAGAAATTCGCAGAGAGAACGGTATTCGCAAAAGAACGGTTTGTGCATGAAAATCATCATGTCCTTATGAATTTGAATCTTACTTAAACAACCATGTCCATCTAATTAACAAGCAAAACAAACAAAAAACGCTGGAAGAAGGGGACTTAACGCAAAAAGTTATACTTATGTCTGTCTCTGCTGACCCCGCTAAGATTTACCGAGGTGAGTTCGTTACTTTAAAATTCCGGATGGCGCTGTCAATTATATCCTGGTCCAGGTGATTCCACATGAGCAAAGCGATTGCCTTTGGTGTAACATCGGCGGGTTCTTCTTCCTCTTTCTGGGTCGGTCCTCCTCTGTCGTCTTCCTAAGTCGCGGGTTTTGTTCCGTGATTATCATCTTTGGCAGTTCCTTTTGCGTAGAACTGTTTGCAGCTTGCCTTGTGTGATCTGAAACGCGACTCTGGGTTTGGTGAAGGCCCTCCGTGCCTCCATTTGGTCGTCCTCGTTAACTTTGGAAAGCTCCTACAACCGTGGTAGTTTGCGGGGTGAACTCCTGTGAGACCTGAAATGCGGGTCTGGGTTTGTTGGGGGTCCTCCGTGCTTCCATTTGGTCATCCTCCTTAACTTCAGAATGCTTCTGCAACCCTGGTAGTTTGCGTTGTCAGCTCAGAAGGAATTTGCACACAATTTCTTCATCTCCATCAGTCTTTTGCATTCATGAACTTCGGTCCTGCGCGTTAACATCTCTGGGCGTACCCAAATCCCTGACATCCGTGGCATTGACCAATTCTCGTCTTATGATATGGTGCTTCAACTTGATTGTATTGGTATACCGATAATCTTCTCAATCTCGAAGATTCTCCTTGATTCTTCGCTTTTCCTCAAGGTAGCCATGATAAGAGAGAGTGGCTTCTTGTCCTTTCGACGCGTCGGTTCATTCGCGCTGTGGACTCGATGTTTATAGCTTTGTCCTTCAAGTCGTCCTTCATGTCTTGGTTGTCAATCTCTTTCGTGATTCCGCGTATTACCACTTTCAGCGGTTTGTCATCGCGAAGTTGGTGTTAGTAAAAAGCACCTTCCTCGGGGTTCAGGGCTTCTTTCAAGAACTTGAAAAGCGCCCTGTCATCTCACAAGTTCAAAAACCTTGTTTTGTTAATCATATAGAAACTGTTTTGGTTTCTTGCAAAATTTAAAAGTTTCTTTCTATCATATGTTGACTTATAACTCTCTTTTGATCTATCTCTGGTTGGATGTATTTCTAATTGATGATATTCTCATAATTATGCAGCTATCTTTGATTATGTTAATTTTGGATTTTTCTTGTTCAATTTAGTAATTATTCTTTGGGCGACGACTTTGATTTGCACTTTCCACATTTTCTTTACCTTTAAACGTTTTGATTACACTTTTCACTGAAAATATACTTCTGTTCACTATTTTTCAAATTTCAGAATAACATTAATAAATTGTACTTGTATAAATTTCATAGAATTTTTCTTACCACGATTATTGTTTCACATCCCGTTTTTAATCGTACTGGTAAGTGATTAAACAAGTACTAATTAAATTATGATTTATAGTCATAATTGCCTCATAATTATATTATATAATTGCCTTTTCCTTTTAATTAACTATCAATGTTATCAACAACTCTAGCAATTAGTAGTTTATGTCGTGAGGCAACAAAGGCTTTCGAAAATAATGAATATCTTGACACTCGCTTCTACGACTTGACAAAGGCTTTCGATTGCGTATCACACGGAATTTTGATTGAAAAATTAAGTTTTTATGGCTTTGATGATGACTCGCTATTGTTGTTGGGGTCATATTTGGAGGGTAGAACCCACCATGTTCTTTGGAACAATAACAGATCATCCAGTAAAATTATTTCAATCGGGGTACCGCAAGGCTCTGTTTTGGGTCCTACATTGTTTTTGGTTTACATTAATGATCTTCCTGGCTGCACGCTGACAAACTTTATATTATTTGCGGATGATACCACAACTGTGAATTCAACCAAAAATCTAGAAGACTCAAACCTAACTAATGCATCAGTTTACGATGATATTAAACAATGGTTTTTAGCAAATAAACTCAGTCTAAATGCAAGCAAGATGCAGAGACTTGTTTTTACTTTGAGGCGTGTCACACTCAGCAATGAGCCGGTGGAGTTTCTGGGTGTTACGTTGGACTCCGGACTAACTTGGGCGCCACAGATAGCTAAACTCTGTAACAGACTATCAAGTTCCATCTACTTGTTAAGGCAACTTAAAAGTATTGTGTCTGCACCCGTGCTAAAAATGGCATACTTTGGGCTAGTACATAGCAACTTATCCTATGCTATACTAGTTTGGGGTCACTCTGCTCATGCTGGAGAAGTGTTTGCCCTACAGAGAAAGGTGGTCCGAATAATAACTGGGTTGGGTTATCGGGATGACTGTAGGGATCACTTTACCCGACTAAACATATTGACAGTGCCATGCTTATTTATCTTACGTTCACTAGTGTATACATACTGCAATGTCGGTAAACCACGTCAATAGAAATACGTTTATTTAAGATTCAGAGAATTTGTTAATAACAAAAGCATGGACTTGTCTGAACAAACAGATAAAAATTTCGTCCGATACCAAGAAATTGAGTTCAGTATCATTTAATTTGAAACAAGGTGGAACTCGCTTTAGCGGCAGTTCTTAGGCTTCTATACAGCTACCTTTCTGGTGTGGAAAGTTGTTATTATCTGGTTATTTTTGGTCGCCATATAATGTAACATCACATAATCAGATAATCTGCACTAATTATTTATTATTTTATTTTAACAACAGCAGTGGCTTGATGTGGATAGTGAAGTTAAGTTGTAAATAAAAGAGAAGGAAGAGGATGGATCCACCTCAAAAAATGGACCGGAAATTACGCGAATTTCGAAAGCGAAAGCAAATTGCCAACATGACCCCTTCGCAAATATTACATCGTTCACGTAGTCATGCAATTCGCCGACAAAATCCACGAAGTAAAAACGCAGCTGTTCTTGAAGTAGGTAACGTTGTAGAACCAAATGTCGACGTTCATAACGGTAGTTTTACACTACCAGAAAAGTACACTACCACAACTACCAGAAAAGTAGTTGTATTTTATTTTACTTTGATGTGAAAAAATAATTTTTTAATGATGTGGTTAGTGAAGTTAAGTTGTAAATAAAAGAGAAAGGAGAGGATTGGTCCACCTCAAAAAAGGACCAAACATTACAGAGAAGTAAAGTTTCGAATAGAATGGAAAAGTTTGATTGTTATTACTTATATAGTAAATGATAATTACCAACCGCAAAAAATTTAATTGGTGCAGATTATCTGATTATGTGATGTTACATTATATGGCGATCAAAACTAACCAGATAATAACAATCCACACCAGAAAGGTAGCTGTATAGAAGCCTAAGAACTGCCGCTAAAGCGAGTTCCACCTTGTTTATATCTGTGGTAATTCTGATAATCTGAATTTTTAATACCTACCAAGCTAAAAAATATTCTAGTATAGTATAAGTAAAATTTAGTGACAATAAGAGATTTCGATTATCAGATTAGTATCTTTATTATCGGATAAAAAATTATTTTTTCACATAAAAGCAAAAGAATAGCATTTTAAGTTCAAATATAAATCTCAGAATATTTCATTTCTTAAATCTGTTGTATAGAAGCCTAGGAACCGCTGCTAAAGCAAGTTCCAACTTGTTTCTTTTTCTGTTCGGCAGCAATCAGTTTCTCCACTCTTTTTCTGTTTCTTATACGTTTTGCCGCCACTTTTTTTTTCGCAATATTTAAATCAATTTTACGCATTCCATTGCTGCTAAACTCACGAAGTGCCTCCTTTAACGAATTAATAGTAGCTCGTTTGAATTCTTCTCTGACTTCAAAATCTTCGTATTTTCCGAACGATAAGTCCCTCTTTAGCGCCTGTTCCACATCCTTTATTAATTCACCTGAAAACATTTTTCGTTGACGTTCAACACTTATTATTTCGTTATAATGTAATTCTGCTTATATAGTAATTTTGAGTAGGATAATCGGATTAACTTATCCGATGATACGTTGATCCGATGATGCGTTGATACGATGATACGTTGATACGATGATACGTTGATACGATGATACGTTCATCCGATGATACGTTGATCCGATGATACGTTGATCCGATGATACGTTGATGTTCGGTTTGCTTCGGGTATTTCCGTGGGACAGACAGAAGGACTTGGCCTTTTATAATAAGAGATTTGGTATGCATTGAAAAAAACAGATCAACATATCAACGGATCAACGTATTTAAATTTCCTATATAGGTGAAAAATTATGTAAATAAAATACGTATAACTTATATTTGGTCTGCATTGAAAAAACATGCGGACGGACACGAAGCCAGACCATAAGGCTTCTTTCTATACCTTGTATAGAAGCCTAAAAGTAGCGCACTGGCTACCCAGTTCATAGACCTCTATACACACAGAGTATTTCCAATACGATTTGAAACGCTCTGTATGATTTTGAATTATGCGGACGGACAGACAGACAGACAGACAGACGGACACGGAGCCAGATCATAAGGCTTCTTGCTATACTTTGTATAGAAGCCTAAAAGGGAGGAAAAATTGGCTGCTGCCTATATGAAGAAGAAACAGAAAGAAGAACAGGAATTGGCAATATCGCTGCGTGCTTTCGAAAATTCCTTATTAGAAGACGAATAATAGTTCATATTACAATATCTTAATATATAAAATGCCAGCTCTCTCCTGCGGCGTGTCAAAACCTAATCTCATTGGTCCAAATTTGATACCAACATAAGCACTAATCGAAGTTATGGAAGGGGAAGGATCTGAACGGAACGAAAAGAAGAAACAAAAATCGAGGAGATAGAAAATAACGGTTATTAATGATTAACTTAAATCCGGATTAACGTTAATACGTTAATCCGTTAATATTTAATAAAAATACTATATAATCCAAATGATTTATTATGACTTAAATGTGTTGAACGTGAACTAAAAATGTCTTTACAAAAAATGGCTTTGCGAGAATTAAATAAGGTTGTGGAAGGGGCGCTAAACAGGGCTTTATCGTTCGCTAAATATGAAGATTTAACATGGAACCTGTTTTTCGGTACCAAACCATTTATCATAGTTTTCCTCGAGATTTAGGGGTGCCGCGGGAGTGGCGCCTATCTCGTTTCTTCTTCTTTTTACCGTTTTCCGAAGTGCTGCGTAGTTGTGTAACCGTGTATTACACGTAGTTGTGTTACACGGGGGATAATCCCTTAATTTTTGTGTTGGTAATAAAAAATTTACTATATAAGCAAATTTGCTTTTTGCGATCGGTTTCGGATTTAAATTTTTGGTAATGAAAATTTTGTTATTGAAAATTCATTATTGTGAATGGGAAGATGTTATTCGATAATCTACTCTATTCAAATTATAAACTATAAATTTGAATTATACATGTGGTGCCAATTTTTGGTATCGATTTTTGGTGTCGGTTTTTGCTGTCGGTTTTTGGTGTCGGTTTTTTGGTGTCGATTTTTGCGAGGTAACGACCGTGAAAACATGTTCCATGTTAAAAAACTCAATGGATCAATAGATCAACGGATCAAATAAAGAGATCAACAATATATAGGTAAACCACTCAGTTATGTATATTTCAGCAACCTTCTTCACATATCTACTCATTTTCAGAGTGTTTCCCAACACAATTTGGAGCGCACTGGCTACCCAGTTCTTAGACCTCTATACACACAGAGTATTTCCAACACGATTTGAAACGCTCTGTATGATTTTGAATTATGCGGACGGACAGACAGACGGACGGACGGACAGACACGGAGCCAGATCATAAGGCTTCTTGCTATACTTTGTATAGAAGCCTAAAACAGATATAAGTCTATATAACACAGCTATTTCCAAAATAATAGCGCACTGGGTACCCAGTTCTTAGACCTCTATACACACTGAGTATATTCAACACGATTTGAAACGCTCTGTATGATTTTGAATTATGCGGACGGACGGACAGACAGACGGACGGACGGACAGACGGACGGACAGACACGGAGCCAGATCATAAGGCTTCTTGCTATACTTTGTATAGAAGCCTAAAAGCGAGGCTTGAAACAAGTTAACAAAAATAATTTAATGTAACATTTAATTAATTCCGTTTATGTAAAATGTTTATTTATAATACAAAATCAAAATTGTTTAGTCATAAGAAAAGTAATTCAAAAGTCAAAATATTGTTAATTGATTAATTAATATAAAATTTGTGTTAGCATTAAAATTTAAATAAGTAGTTAAAATATTACGCAAAGTTCGGAGTGTTTCGATTTAGTGCACCGAAAATTGATGATGCATGTCCATAAATTTCATGAAACCAATCACGAAGAAATGGTGAAGATCAATCCAATCTAAAAAAAAAAATAATAATATTATTTTTATTAAAATTTTAACAAGTCACGTTGAGCTGAGTACAGACCTGCAATCGTGGAAGGTCAAATTGGTATTGATTTTTGCATCGACCAATATCAAACAATAACGAAAAAATCAAGATCGCGATGAATTTCGAGGCGATGAAAAAAAAACAATTGGAAAGGAATCCGCGTTGAATTCACATGTAATGGCGTGTTAATTTTAATTGTCCATACTAAAATTCGATAATTGTGTAAAAATATTAAGTCATCTTTATCAAAAAGTGAAAAAATTAATTAAATCAACGTACTTACCCAACGTAATTGTGAAATTAGCAGAAAATATCAAGAGATTGTGATTATTTTGAGAAAATTGGATATCAACGACACGTGCACCAAAAACTTAATCCACAAGAGTTTACATGCAAATGAAGTCATCCTGTGAGTTCATCTATACAATTGCACCGTACGAAGTACTAGAAACGAAAAACTCCCTATATTTAATAAAGGTAAATTTCCATTAACTTTATTTTCGAAATAAAACTGATAGTTTTAGAAATAAGATTAATTTTAAGAACATTTTTATTGACAAATCACCTATTTACATTATTATGTTTAATAAAATTATAATTGTCTTTGCAACGGAGGATATTTTTTTGACCTGTTCCGAGCACCCAAAAATTTGATTTAGCATTACAGTTATTGGTCCCGGAACGAACCCAGACTGAGTGAGGTAAGTCCATGCACACCGAGACAGTTAAGCCGAGGTATTATTATTACATTATTTGTCAATTGTGTAAAAGTTAAAATGTGTAAAAAACACATTGCAAAAATTTGTCATAACGGGAAACCCTATTAGCAACGACCGTTCAGAGCATATTTTGGCTAGCCCAACGTGTGGCAGTATTAGGAGTCACCGTTCATTGCAATACATATGAATAGATCATCCTATGGTACGTCTTCGCATGCCTACGATACGCGTCAAAAAGATAATTTAGTGATGAATTTTCACCGACTCTATCGCTCTAGAGAGGCTACAGAATACCACGGTATCAAATTTTATAATGCCCTTCCAAGTGGTCTAAGGGGATTGCCTCCAGCTCAGTTTAGAAAAACTCTAATTTGTAAATTAATTAATCATGCCCATTATTCCACGGCTGAATTTATGAATGCCTGTGGATCTTACTAACATATAGTTGTTGTTTTTTTCTTATTGACGTGTGTAAATGTAATTTGTACATAATAACACCAATAAAGTAATGAAATGAAATGAAATGATGAAGTTAGGCTGAAGTCTCACTGCACCACTTCCTACCACCAAATAAAAAATTAACTGATGGAATTTGCTGATTTATGGGTGGGTCTATGAAGTCAGTTTGAACCAATTGAATTAGTTCAAATTTTATTTGTCACTAGGAAGTGGTACAGTGAGACTCCGGCCTTACGCACACACGGTTTTTTTTAAATTTACCCAGAATATTTACAATTTGTCCTTAACAATAAGTAAATGTATTGACGATTTCCTAAGGAGACCTATTTAAGTGAAATCCCAGTGGTTTCCACCCTTATGATATTAATTCACATGAATTCAGTTTTGTACAGGGTAATCTAGGTTATACTATCGAGTATCTTTAATGTTTAAGCCTGCTTCTTAAGTCTTGAGGTTTGAGTCTTCTCAGTCTGCGCTTGTCTTCCCTGTGTTGGTCTTCCATCAAGCCCTCTGCTAGTTTGTTTGGATGTGCACTAAGTCTGTTTTTATATTTATCGCCGAAGGAGACAATTTCCTCCTTCACCGGAGGTATAGCCAAATCTTTTCTTATGATCTCGTTTGTAACGAACCATGGAGCGTCGACCAGGTTTCTGAGCATCTTTGATTGAAATCGTTCGAGTATATCTATTGCTGTGTGTTAAAATGAATAAGAAAGGCTCCCGATGCTAAAATGAATCATATATTCGAAACAAGCACAAAATTCTAAGTCGAAAGACACTTTAAAAATTTGCTCTACGAGAAATTTTTATTTTTCAAAATTTCAATTTTCTAAATTTATTTGAGTCTCTCAGGATGAATGAAACATGACAAAGATTGCTAAATCTAAATAAACTGATGATTGTCACATCAGAAATGAAACAAAAAACTTAATTAGCTCAAAATTTGTAAAAATGTATTAATCATGATAACCTAGAAAATTTAAGAATTTGTAAACCAATTTACTCTGCAAATAACATTCTCTGTAAAAATGTAAGCATATCAAAAATTATGTAATTGTTTCATGCATTTAATGTGTATATTTTCAAAGGATAAATTAACAAATTAGTTAATAAGGGTCAAATTTGTGTAACGCCTTGCAAACAACCGAGAGGGACGAGAATGAGTCAAGAAAGAATCCAAAAATTGATGGAAATGCGATATACCAATCAAACTGCTCGGGAAGATGTTCCAGGGGAAATCGAGGTTGATGCAGAAGAAAAATCTAGAATAGAAATGATTTATTAGAGAGAAATAAATTCAAAAATACATGGATTTGACTCACAAAATTCAAACAAGAATACCAATTGTATCGATTTTCGATCAAAAATCAGTTGACCTAGGGTAACTCAGCCGTGTGCACGCATTTTTCGATGCTCTCCGAAAAATATTATTTATCAGAATTTGGAGGTTAACCAAATTCATTTGACTTCGGAGAGGTTAGAAAGTTTCGTTTGTCCAACGTCGATTCTAAAAATAGATGTCAAGGACATAAACAAATGCAATGGAAATGTAATAAATTTATAAAAATCGATTCATATAAAAACTTTCTGGATAACAAGAAAATCATTGCAAATTAATGGAACAACTTACCTCAATATTTTTGGAGATTCTCAATAGGAAGGATGCAAATACGAACACAAATTTCAGCACTACTTAATGTAAAATACCGCTTCAAACGACACCAATCATAAGTGATGACCGGTGGAATAAAGTTGAATCTTTGCAAGTAAAGATTAAGGCAGGGCGCACACACAAACAGCGAATAAATGATATCCTTTTTTGAAAATAAAAACTGCGATATGTTCAGGAGGCAGGTACAGTGAATTTATGATTTCTATAATTTGTTAAAATTTTGCCTTCAGCGTGTTAATAATAGGATTTGAGGAAAAGACTTCTAACAGAGTGTATTCTTTGATACCCTGAGTGATAAGTTAAATATAATCAAAAGTTTTTCAAAAATATTTTAAGCTTTAGAATAAGCAACAAATTTAAATTTATAAACATTTAAGCCCGCTAATGTAAAGCGAGAGTCTTGATTGGCTTAATAATCAAGCAACTTGGGATGAAGAGAGGAAACCTCTTTGTTTCGAACAATTATTTGTATTAATTTTAAAAATTTAAAAGGTTTATTCACCTTGGATTTGTAATCCAAGATTCATATAGTATTAATATTCTTTCATGAAAGACAATTTGATAATTTTTCTTTTCTTAATTATAATAAAATTTGTATGGGAGTTGATGAAAGTTTTTTATTTCTTTTTTACTTAAAAAAGGAAAGCAAAGTTAAAAATATCCTGAGAGAGCCAATGAGCATAGCAACGTCGCCTCTAATAATTCATTTCGAACCACAAGGGACCCACTCCCTGAACGACTCAACCCGCGAGCTTAGTAAGAAGGGGCAATAATGTGTGTACCTTCCTGTGCCTAACATTTTATTAGGAGGAGGACATAGCACTATGTTGGAGTTGGATGCAGTGCCCCACAACTGTATACCGTACGTCCAGATGGGTTTGATTATTGCATTGTATATTAATAACTTATTTTCCAGGGAAAGTTTGGAGTCGCTACCTATCATCCAATACATTTTATAAAATTGTATATTTAGTTGTTTTCTTTTCGTCCATATATGTGTTTTCCAGGTTAGGCGCCGGTCCAGGTGCATGCCCAGGCATTTTACAGTTTCTGTCTGTAGGATCTGTTTTCCGTTCAGGGTCACTGGAAGACAAGTCTCCTTCCGCAGTGTAAACGTAACGTGTGCGGACTTTGTCTCGTTTGCTTTTATTCTCCAAGTTTTTGACCATTTTTCTATTTTGTATAGGTTTATTTGTGTTAGCTCAGATTCAAATATGGGGTTGGTGTGTGATGTCATGATGCCCGTATCATCCGCAAACGTGGCCGTAGTATTTTGTTCCATTGTTGGTAAGTCTGAGGTGTAGAGTAGGTATAAGGTCGGCCCCAGGACGCTTCCCTGCGGTACTCCAGCCTCAACTGGATACATTTCTGTGTATGCTTCTTGATATCTAACAAGAAAGTGTCTATTGCTGATATAACATTTAATTAGTTGATATAAATCGTAGGGAAGCATCTTTTTTAGTTTATACAGCAATCCTTGGTGCCAGACCTTGTCGAATGCCTGTGACACATCCATGAACACCGCCAAGTAATATTTTCTCTCTTCTAGATCCGTATTGATTTTTTCGACTAATCTATGGACTTGCTCTATGGTTGAGTGTTTCTCTCAGAACCCAAATTGGTAATCGGGTATGAGTTGTTTTGTTTGAAGAATTATCTTCAAATGTTTTGACAGTAGTTTTTCAAACACCTTCGATAATACTGGGAGCAGACTTATAGGTCTATAAGACGTCACCTCCTATGGATTTTTACCCGGTTTTGGGATCATTATTATTTCTGCTACTTTCCATTGAAGAGGGAAGAAGCTCAATCTTAACGAAGAATTAAACAATATAGTGATCAATTTAATTGCTTTCATTGGTAATTCTTGCAAAATTCTACCAGTTATTAAGTCGTAGCCTGGTGATTTTTTGTGGTTAATTTCTTTCAATATAATGTTCTTTACTTCTTTTATTTTGAATTTTTTTATTGGAAAATCCATTTGGTGAGGCACTTCTAAAGATTCGGTTATTTTGCTTTCCTCTTCTTTGCTTATTTCAGATGGGAAGGGTTGAAAACCTTTTTCTAGATGCTTTGCGAAAATTTTTGCCTTTTCATCATCTGTTCTAGTCCATTTTCCATCTTCTGACCGGATTGGTGGGATGTGAGTCTGCGGTTGTTTTATTCTTGTAGTCGCCGTCCACAAAGAATACTCGGTGGCTTCTGTTGAGGTTAAATTTTCCAGGTGTCGTTGAATAGCTGCATTTTTCTCTTCATTTATTAGATTTTTAAGTTCTTTAATGGCTTTATTGAACTTTGCTTTGTCGTGTGGAGATCTTGTTGTTTGCCAGTTCTTTCGCAATTGACGTTTTTCAAGTATTTTAGCTTTAATAGATGTAGAACAAGTCAGGGTTTTTCTAGTCGCTTCGTACTTCGGAGTGGCCTCCCATGCGGCTTCCTGCAATTTTATATTAAATTGTTCCACTGCTGTTTCAAGTTCTTCTTCAGTTTTTAATGGTATATTAGAGTTGATTCGCTCGTTTAGGATATTTCTAAATTCATTTCAGTCCGTTTTTTTATTATAAAATGATGGGTATGTTTGTTTACCTGTTAGCAGTGAACTGGCTATAACTATTATTGGCGAGTGATCTGAAAATAGGTCCAAGCAGGAGTCGGCTTTGATGTTGTTTGCATTTAATATACCTTTAGTTACGCAGAAGTCAATCAGATCAGGGACTTTTCTTCGATCTGCAGGCCAATAGGTGGGCTCTCCAGTTGACACCGTTTGTAGGTTGTCTTTTTTCAGGGCTAGGTAAAGCTGCCTACCCTTCGGTGTTGGATTTTGTGATCTAGAGCCCCACCACGGGTGTTTAGCGTTAAAGTCTCCTCCCGCAATAAATCTATTTCCAAGCGTTTTGAAGAATTGTGTAAATTGCTCTTGTTTAATGGTATATTTTGGTGGACAGTAGATAGCTGTGAGTGTGATTGGACCAATGCAGTCTTCTACGGTGACGCTGGTTGCCTGTAAGTATACCTCTTTGAATTGTTCTTGTTCGCTGTGTTTAATTGATGATTTAATTATTACTGCAGTGCCGCCAAATGCCGCTCCATCCGGGCGCTGGGTGTTGTATATTTCGTATCCTGGTATTTTTAGATGACTCATTTGTAACAATTTTTTGTTACAGCACCAGTAATTAACGGTAGTTAATTACTGTATTTTGGTTTACGTTTTTCTTTTTAGTTTTTAATTATATTTCGTATGGTTTTGTGTAACAAAACAATTTATTTATAGTTTTCGTATCTTTATATTTAATTCTAATATTTGAATTAATTAATCAAAATTTAATTACGATATGTGTAATTTTAACGCCTGTTAGATAGGCAACTCTAATGTCATTTAGAAACGGTCGATAAAATAAATTCCAGATTTCCTTTTTAAGAAACGATTCGAATAAAAGAACATCGATTATATTACAAAAATCAGGGTTGGCGAAAACTAGTACGGTTATGAACACACGTGAAATTTTGTGCTTGATGAAAATTATTAATTTCAACCGATATTTATCAAAGTTTTAATTGAGGTATTATATTAATTAATACGAATCGTGAAGGTGTTTTCAACACCCAAATATTGTATTCGAAGATTTATAATCGATTATCCAGAATCGGGTTGTTGGAGCAGTTCCGCCATTTTGAAAATCCGAATAAAGTTTGTTAATAATTTTGCCATTTGTATCATCGAGGATCTATGGTATTTAAAAGAATATACCGCAATAAAACCAATCAGTCGTTCACTATAAGCAGGAGCGAGAAAAGTACGGCCATTGAAATCACAAGATTATTTATCGACCACATGTACGCAATTTATTTTTTAATTTATTAAAATAAATTTAAGTACAACAAAACGAGTCGGTGATATCTAAGTTTTTTTATTAAATACTATGCATGTCAATCTTTCGAGATATTTTATTTTGGTTTTCAACCTCGTATAAGTGTGTCTTTCAATTATTTTTTAGTATACCATTTTTGAGGAATGCAGTTTAATTCCGAAATATTTTGGCTTGTCTTCGTCCGATCGTTCGAACAGTTAGAAGTCTACGTCACAGCTACGCAAATTTGTAAGTAATTGAAGATTTCTTACTATATGGGATTTCAATTAACCATTATGTGTCAAAAAACTAATCACTTGATAATAAAATTTAATAACGATCTTAGATACCAATATAAAGTCAACATGGAGTCTAAACTATCACCATCAGTTTGTTTTCAACCTGTTCAAATATTTCATATGTTATTACATTTAAGTTTTCTCAAATTGTTCATAATAAACGAGAATTTTGTCACGTCATTGTGTTTTTCATATCTTCGTATGTACTCAAGTTATTATTTTGTTTATGTTTTTAATTTTGATACGAAATAAAAGGATTAGGTTAACTCTGATAGTTTTATTTCATATCTGGCGCCCAAGGATACAGTTATCGACAGTAAGGCAGTCTCAATTTGTATAAGCGAACCTACGATAGTTGGAAAACAACCCAGCCCTTCGACAGTGGTTAATACCTATGAGCTAGGCCGCCGTATAAATCCCATCCACAGGCAAGCAAAGAGGCACTTGTGCGGAATTAGAACGGTTTTCGCTATACATTTTATTGAAATGCGTCTCAGAAATGTCAATTATGTCAATGTACAAATTAGTTAGAAATGATGTAAGTTCTGGTAGTCTTTCAGCCAGACCGTTGGCGTTCCAGACTGCCATTTTTAATGTGGGGATCATTGTGGCATTTTTGTGATAAGGGCTGTGAGTAAATTTAGTATGGTATCCATTTTACTCATTAGTTGTGTCAGCATCGCTTCAAGGGTATTGTTAGGTTGTTGTGTTTGTGATGTTGGCATTTGTTGGGGGTAAGTATTTCTATCCTGTTGTTGGGCATTACTAGGTTGTTGTTGTTGAGAGTTTCCAAGTTGATGATTGCCTCTTGCTTGTTGCGGATAAGATCTTCCTATTGTAATGTTTGACGTGTTATTCTGTTAATTATTTATTAACTTTTGTTTCTTAATGGAGGGTACATTTTTTGTATCAGCTGCTTTCGTACGACACAACCTTTGTAGTTGGCAGGGTGCTCCCCACCGCAGTTACAACACTTGACCTCTGGTCCTCTTTCCTTTCTTGGGTAGTCCTTAGAGAGGTGTTTTTGTAAGCACTTCACACAGTTAGGAGTTTTATTGCAATAAGTTTTTGTATGTCCATATGCCTGACATCTTGCACATTGTGGTATGTATCTCTTTGGCTGCTCAAAAGTTATTATCGAATGCTGAAGATTTCTTATTTTGTAGATGTCTTTGTTGTTTTCTTTGGATTCCAGCTCTACTAAAAATAGGGATAGTGGGGCTTTGGCTGAGTTTTGCATATTTGTGATTCTTAATACAATATGATTGTAGGTTTCTATTTCCTGTTTTTAATTTTGTATGTCGATCTTAGAATGGATGCCGCGTAAAACCACCTCAAAGCTTCGGTCTTATTTTTTTTGGATAAATATGGAATTCTGTGTGTTTTCTTTTTAGAGCCTCAACAACGGGTGAGTACCCCTCCGCTGTGCCCAGTTGAATTTTAACTTGATTATTGTATAATATTTTTAGGATATAATTGTCTTTTGCTATTTCATCTAGCAATTTGTACAATGGACTTATGTTTTCGACTCCACTTACAAATAATATTGGTGGTGCTTTTTCAACTTTTTTGGTGCATTGCTTGTCTCGCCATTTCTGGGTTCAACTTGATCCCATTCTAGTGGGTCAAATCGATTGGAAGTACTCACCGGCTGGCTTAGCCAGTAATCCCTCATAAAGGTTTGCCGTTTAGCTTTAATAAATTCTTCCGGACTGCTTCTTAATCGTTTTTTATTATGGTATGTGGCAGTTTCCCACACCTGTGGTGGTGGTTCGTGACTCAATGATTCTAAGTGATTGACTGGTTGCTGATATTGAGAATCGGTATTGCGATTTAATTCAGGAAGTTGTCCAACATTGTCACCATCAGGGGTTCCAAGATTATTGTTAACAGCGTTATCGGTGGGTGTGTTTGAGGTTATGTCTCCTCCTTCGCACCTAAAACAGTTCCATATTCCATTGATTAATTTTTCCGTTTATATTAAGTTCGTTTAATGAATCCAGTGGCATCTCGATACACCTTATGTGATAATGCGATCCACATTTTTGTTTGCATTGGATGCAATCCTCGTATCGCGGAACAGCTCTATTACACACTCCACACAACAACATCGTTCAGGGCCGGACTGAGGATTATGACGGTTTTTTAACAAGCTTTTTTTTGTATTTATATTTTATAAATTATAATATAAACGATAATTATAAATAAATAAATTACTGATTTTATGTTTTATTTAATCAAAAAAAGAATTTTATGGCGTTTGTATGCAGAGTTCGAATAGTTTATTCCGGGGCACTGTATGTTAATCGACCATATTGAGTCCGCCATTTTGTTTCTAGAAATTTGGACTTTTCATTCGTAATCTCTGATTTCTAAAACCCCAGCATACCAACTTTTGTGCAACCGAATCATACTTGAAGGTCTTGGCAAGCTTTTTGTGATTAACTTCATATATAAAAATGCGCCATCTGCATGTTTACATCGATCCATCCCCCTCTCCCCGTAACACCAGATATTATTTGTTATCAGCATACTCATATCTGCATATTCAAATGAGTAAATCAATTTTTCTTCTTGTTTACATAATGTTCCAAAATTGGCGTAAAAAATTGTTACAATACAAATTACAAACAAGACACATTTTGAACAAAATTAAGATGTTGACTAGCTCTAGCCGCGAAGGGGTGGGTGGATTTGACGAGCAAAAGGACATGTGACAAAACGTCGTGATTTGGTTGTCTCGCATCAACGATTGGGCGGTCCACAATCGTGATTTCTGATGTTGTTACTAAAATGGGGTGGTAAATTTGTACACGAATTATTTGAATGGGCGCCACGTAAACTAAACCGAGGTTTATTCATAGGGGGAAGCAATATCACCCTTCCAAGCTGGTCTACGTCAACTTGTCGATACGTCGCGTCAATTCGCACACTGGTAAAATCTCGCTGGACGGCCTTACCTTTACAACGGACAGATTTTACCTCGGCAACAATATCTAAATATAACACACATGCAGCGATAATAAAACACATAAATAAACAAATAACATAGATATAATGAAAAATGGAACATTTACAAGGACTTATTGACAAAATACAACAATGACACATCAAATTTACAAAAACCGTTGCTGGTTTGCAATAATATTGACCCGTGAATTCTTTAAAAATACAAGTTGATGATTATTTCACCAAAATATGCATACTTAAATATTAAACAGCTGTTCACGAAAATGGAACAGGTATCTACAAAAAAAATGAGTAGTTGTTGGTTATTCAACCACAAATATTTACTGCACAATTCCACATACGTGGGCGTCATAATTTGAAATGAAACACAAATACCAATTGTTACGTTATTAGCAACAAACAAACATGACTATCAAATCTGACATCACTGATCGGCAAAACGGCATTAAAGATAGAAACACTAACATACTAAACAAAAGAATACAATGGGGCGAATTCGACTTGTTTCACGGGGAAGCGGAAGGCTTCTTGAATTTGGTCAATCGGACCATAAAATACAATAATTCTTAATATTCAAAATTTGCTTACGTAACAATCAGCTGGAGGCGTCTATCCCAGATTTGGCTTCCATAGAAATTGTCCCAGCGTGAGAATGTTGAAAGACTTCGATAAATTTGTTCCCTCCAAGGGTAGAGGTTTTGATATTACGATAAAAGTAGATACTTCTTACGAGGTGGGTTTGTTTGCTTACATGAATTTCCTTTTTAATAAGGTTGCAGGTGCGAGATAATTTTCGCCGATATGCTGGGATTATATTTTTCTCATTACCCGATAAATGAAGAACGAAAACTCGAACAAGTGGATTTTGAAGTAACATTTACGCTTTACAATTCGAACTAATTGTGGCACTGATTTATTGAAAACAATACTCGACAACACGATAAATAATTTAATCTAGTCAAGTTAACGCACTTAAAAACTATTAAATAACTCGACAAAACTGTCATACGAAATTGTTTATACTCGAACGGGAATAATTAGGTTCTGGTAACTCGTAACGTTCCTGAATTACACGGCTGCGTCTTCAATGAACGCGCAAGAATTATTACTGCGGTCCATGTTAATTTAAACTATTCAAAACAGTCCCAATAATATTAGCGGTATATTTAAATAACGAAAATAATTTAAATAACTTCAGTGGTATAGTTTATTTAAATAACGAAAATGATTAAAATAACTTCAGCGGTATAGTTTATTTAAATAACGAAAATGATTTTAAATAATTTCGGACTTACGTAAAATTTTCACAAACTTTTAATTTAATCGCACTTAGCTCGAAAATTTAAATTACTTCAAAAGCGTACTGGTCAGCTGACGAAGAGGGCTTTCAGCTACTCTTGACTTAAATTCGGAATCTCTGCCAATTTCACCGAAAACAACGGTATTTATTTATCTTCTCCCACAAAAATGCATCAGCTCAAATACATTCGGGAGTCTTACAAACTTCCCCTCTCGGTGCAATATGATATGTTAATTGGTCCCCGCTTTTTGAAAAGACAGTAGCAATAAAGACAGAACATACGCACTTAACCAACATTGGTCTAAGTTGACGTCAAGGTGTCCCTTCCAAAAATCAAGATTTGCAGAACTTTGCTTGAAATTTCAACATCACATGTGTTCAAGGGTTCATTTTTTGCTCAAGTATTGAAGACTTTATCTACCAGACCGTCGCCGTCGTAAAAGTTAGGAGTTTTTGTTGCTTTTGAAATGGAAATATTTCGCAAGTCTTATAAATTTATCTGCTAATTCGAGATAAGACCAAATAATTTTGCCTGAAACTGCACGTGCATCCACCACCTGCTCTATTATAGAAACTTCTTTTAAAAGTTACGTTTCGTCAACGCATGGCTTCTTTTAAAAGACCCGTAATTTTAACAACGTATAATAAACACTATAATATCTATGATTTGAAATGCAGACAAAAATAAATTTAATGTATTAAATCTCGTAATAATCTTGGATCGAATAAATTTGTATTTTGAAAAATACTGACGAGACGTTAAATTGAAATTTAAGAAATATATTAAAGTTAAAATTTAAAAAAAATTACTTTAACGAAAACAAATTGTATTATCAGGATAACACAAAATTGCAAAAAAATCACTTGCGCTGTGAGCGTAAAGTCACGTAACAAAATAAACAACATCAAGTCCTTCATATTTCATTCATTATTGAATTATTATTTATTTATTCATTAATTTAACACAATAATATATAAACTTAAACTAGCAGAGTTTCTACCTAACTACAATACTTAAACAATAATACTGATCTTAATAATAATGTTACATCGATTTATATAATATAATTGCAATCTGTTGGTCTTGCAAATCTCACGGTTTGCAGGAGATTCTGGAACATGCACTTGCTTGACCAGTAGTGCAATTTAATAATAACCATATTCTGCATTTCCCTATATTACAGAACATTATGGGAACGTTACTTGGTTACATAAATCTTATGGGAAACTATAACTAGCCCAATCAGTGTTTTTCGTTCTTAAAAGTAACAAACAGTGACTGTTGTACACAAATTATTCCAACAATTTAGCACCCATTAAATGTGCTAAAACTAGAATAGCTAGAGTAATAAAAAATTACTCTTAAAAATTAAAATTCGTATACCACTTTGATAACAATAACTTTCATGTTCACATAAGTGATGTTAAGATGACAATCGTTTTAATTAACTACCAGCATTTTTATTACCCGAGTAAAATAATTTAAAATATTACATTTGCGTAGTAAAAGAAACGAATAACTAGAACAGGAAGATAAATTTTTTACCTAAACCAAATCCATAACAAAATATTGACGTGGATAAAGAAATTGTACTAAAATAAAAATGTGATAAGGCCCCTTTATAATTAGTAGTTTTAAAATAAGTTAAGGCTATAAAATGAAGACGTCCTATCCAAAAATAGTTATTACACAAAATGTACAAATCAAAAAGTCAAAGGATATATTAAATATAATGTTCTTGGTGTAAATAAGACTTCTTCGTTTTTATTTCCTTAAAATATTATCAACTAACTGGGAATTACACAAAACCTCTTATTCTTCAAAGAAGAAATACTGCTTTGCTCTTTTCTGATCTACATCTTTCACAGATTCTTGTTTATTAATGCGAGGCCTGAAGTTTCTTGGATCTCTTCTGAATGTAATACCAAGCAATTCCAAAAATCTGTTCATTCCAGCAAACAATGTTTGGGGTGTATTTGCCATCGTTTCAACAGATGGTTTACCTTCAAATACAATTACACGATCTGCTAAATAAGTAGCCATAATTAAATCGTGCTCAACGACAAAGGCGGTTTTCTTTGCATGTAAAATAAACCTACAAAAATTATTGAAAAACTATGTCCTTGATGAAGCTATTAAAATTTACTACCTTTTAATTACTTTAGCTGCTACTAAACGTTGCTCTGAATCGAGATATGCACTAGGTTCGTCGATAAGGTAGACATCAGCGGGCTTGCCTAAGCACAGGGTTAAGGCGAGTCGTTGAAGTTCACCTCCGGATAAATTCTGAACTTCTTGATCCATAATTTCTTCAATCTTTAAAGGCTTCATTACGTCCGTCTTAAACTGTGGGTGTAGATAAGCATCTCTGATTTTTTCGTGCAACAACTGTCGAACTAATGACTGAGAATTTGGACTAATCTTTTGAGGTTTGTAACTGATATGCAATTGAGGCAAATCACCTGAAACAAAAGAGAATGTATAGAATCAAATCAGGATACATAAATTTCATGAAGGAAGAGTTAAATTACATGTTGAATCTTTGAACCATAGTTATTTCTTTCCACATGCATCCCAGTTATCTCTAGTTAATGTTAAATTTAACAGCTTTAAAGTACACTATTGTCCTTCATTAAAATGTCTTAACTAATAAATTTGTTTCAGGAGAAAAATGAGTTTATACATGGTTTACATGAAGACGCCCTTCTACACCTAATCGCATCTGCGTGCTATTGGGAAGGCAACGTGAAACCACCCCATAAAATTTGTTTCCCTAGTTAGTCATCTTCACATGACTCAAATCAATATGCAGAATCAACGTATATATAGTAGAAAACACGTTCATCTAGAATAGTACATGAAATGATCTTTCCAACTATGTCTTAGAAAACTGAGTCTTGTAAAAACTGAGACCAAGGGGTACAGAACAAACAAAAACATGTCTATTGAAATATCTCAGAATCGTTATTTTACACATACGTTGTTATTTACATAGACGGTAAATCATATTTATAGGACAGAGACGCCAACAATTTGGGGCTTACCGAAGACCCGACACAACCAGCAAAAAAGTAAAGATAAATGTAGGTGGTGGTTCTGGACCGGCTCAACCAGAATCACCAGATATGGGAGATGAGCCAAATGTGACAACATTGCGAAAAGAACAGAAAACTGAAAGAAAAACAGCAAACAGATAAGTAATGGTAATGGAACGATAAAAGTGGGTACATGGAATGTAAGAATGCTGCTGAGGCCAGGAAAGATGGGAGAAGAGGTATAATATAGATGTGGCGGCTTTGCAGGAAACAAGATGGAAGGGAGGGGGAGAAGTTAATAGTGATGGATTTACATTTGTTTTCAGGAGAGATTAAACAAGGAAAAAACGGCACAGGAGTCATGATCTCAAAAAGGTTGATCAAGAAGTACTACATTTTAAACCTATGGGTGGAAGATTTTATATTTCCGAATTACAATGAAACCAAACAACCTATCGTTAATTAATGTCTAGGCACCAACGGAGGATAGCAGCGAGGCCCAGAAGGAACAATTTTACAGTGACCTGGAACATTTATACGAGACAATACCGAAACACAATACAACAGTGATCCTGTGTGATTTTAATGTGCAGATTGGGATTAAAAATTATTTAGAAGGCGTGGCTGGAAAGGAAACAATTCACAAATATGCAACGATAATGGAAACAGGCTATGCTATCTAGCGGCATCACTTAATATAGTAGTAATAAGTACCAAATTCAGACACAAAAGGTTACCTAAGATCACATGGATGTGGCCTGGAGGGGGAAATACAGAGGGAAATCAAATTGATCATGTGCTGTTAACAAAGAGGAAAGCGACATCAATAAGAGATGTAAGATCATATATGGGTGCCAATGCCGACACAGACCACTTCCTTGTAGTTACGACAATTAGACAGAAAACCATAATAAATGGAACAATCTTACGGATACTATCAAAACGAGCGCAATACAAGTACTAGGATTTAGAAAACAAAAAAGATGGAAAGCAGGGTTCGACGAGGAATGTGAGAGAATCAATGTAAAAAGAGCAGAATATAGCCATTGTTAATTATTATTATTGGTCAGTAGCATGAGTCAGTAGTCATGGCATGCTAATTAGATATCTTTTTAAATTAAAAAAATTAAATCCAACACTGGATTTCGTGTTTAAATATTATTTCAGAAAATTGCAAGTAGCGAAAATGAGCCATTCAAATGTTTCAATAAAATAATAATTCAAATTTAAAGCAAAAAATTGAATTTATAAGTGGAAAATTAAAAAAACAGGAGTTCAAGATTTAAATAAAACGAATAAAAAGCAGGAGCGAGTGAAAAATTGAATTATTATTACATGAAGAAGATTTATGATAAAAATTGATAAGTTGGTAATAATAAAGTTAACTCATTTTACACTACAATGTGAAAATTGACAACATGACCCGTAAGATTAGATGAAGGTATATCAGAGAGCCTCTGTCATGAATGGATATTACATTTCTTTAACTTAAATATTAAAAAAAAAGATTAGTATTCCTACAATTAGATTTTAAATATTAGTACAAATGCATACATTCTTGAGCTAAAACCAAAAATTCCAATAAAATCCACACTGAATGAAATATAGTTGGAATTAAAGAACAAAAATGATGGCATACCACATCGATGTTTCAGAATTATTATTTCATCATTAGGGATGCTTAATCAAAACATAAATGATAATAGAAAATAAAATCAGAAAACATTTTGTTAGAAAAAAAAATTAAAAAAATTAGTCTCTCCTTGAAACTGTTATTCTCTTAACTTAAAACAAATATTTTTAGCATTTCCTCCCAAGGCATAATTTAGATATTCCTGTTTGTAGTGGCTGTCATGCATTAAACAAAGTAGTGCAAAACAACAGTCTATGGTCGGTAATGCCCCCAGTGGGCGTACTTGGGCATGTAATTATAAAATCTTCAGGAATCTATTCTTCTTCTTCTTAGTGTGCCATATCGGACGTAGGCGACCTCTCTCCTATGTGTGTGTTATGCGTTTGAGGTATTATCACACACATAGGGGAACTACTGCTTAACGCGGGCTCCGAACCGCGGGAAGTGTATTCACTTCATCTCCAGAAAGGCTGTACCAGGCAGATTACACCTCGGTGGTTTGCCATTGCCTTCCGAGGGGAGACGGTCAGAATAAAGTTTTACTGAGCCCGGAGTCGAACCAAGCATTCCGCATTAGCAGCAACGCACATAACCGCTTTAGCTAACGACCGTCTCCTCCTAAGGAATCTATTAAAACAGATTAATTGTCCACATTTGTAGTAGGCTTTGTTATTAATTTGTTTCAAAGTAGGTGAATCTCGTAATTCGAGAAAATAGGAAGTATCAGAAAAATTTGAGAAAACTTAGGCCATCCTTAAAGTTACTCTAGAACTCCAGATAACCTAGATATGGTCTATACCAAAAAGAATTTTATAGAAGGACAGCTCTTATGGAACTACAAATCAAAAATACTTTATATTTTCAGTTCAATAAATCAGAGCCAGTAGAATTAGAGAGTACAGTCATCCTTTTATCTCACGATATGCCGACAGCCGGTCATGTTTTATCCACCTTCATCGGCATTACCAATGTTTATATTATTTATAACAAGAATGGTATAACAGTTCATCACTTCTTTACAAAATAGTACCATGAACTCCCTAGTATGGGTAATTAATACAGAAAAATTAAAGAAAAGCAATTGTTTCTTATAGTTGACAGGATAAAACTGTACATAAAAGTAAATCAAATATAATTACCAGATTCAGTATCCGCAGTTAAGATTCCAGCCAACAACCTAATGAAAGTGGTTTTACCAGTTCCATTCTCACCCAACAATACCAAAATTTCGGAATCGGAGAATTGGCCTTGATTAACTTCCAATTTAAATGAACCCATAGTTTTAGCCATGTGTGGGTATTCGTAATGACGTATACGTTTTATTTCTTCTTCGGTGGCTGAATCGGAGACCTTGAATACTAGGGATTCGTTTCGGAAACGTAAATTTTCAGTTGGAACAAAACCATCCAAAAATATATTTATTCCTTCTCTGACGGAAAAGGGCATAGTAACTACACCGTAAGCTCCAGGAACGCCGTACAGGCAACAAATAAAATCGGAAAGATAATCTAAGACACTTAAATCGTGCTCTACAACAATTATAAACCTAAAATCAAATATTTATAAGAATAGGGTACATAAACAATATCGACTGAAGTAATTACTTATGTGGATGTAAAAGAGAGCGAATGGTTTGAGCGGCATTGAGACGTTGTTTAACATCCAGGAACGAAGACGGTTCATCGAACATGAAAATATCTCCATTCTGAATGCACACCATGGCAATAGCAAATCTTTGTAACTCTCCACCAGATAAAGCAGCAATATCACGGTCACGAATATTATGCAAATCTAAAATATTAAGTTTGTTAAAGACTCACTTGAAAAAAACTTTTGAAAATATTTACCCAACATAGCACAAATATCCTCCACGTTATTCATTTCAAGTTTTTTATTTAGCAGCTCATTAACCGTTCCTTTTACAGCCCTAGGAATTTGATCAACATATTGAGGTTTAATCAGTGCCTTCAAATTATCCTTCAAGATCTTTGTAAAATAATTTTGTAATTCAGATCCACGAAAACGGTTCAAAATTTCAGTCCAATCTGGAGGATCCTAAAACATTCAAAAGTTTACAATGTTATCCTATCGTACAATTTCATAAATTTATTACCGAAAAACGTCCAAGATTGGGTTTTTGTTTTCCGGCCAAAATTTTCAATGCGGTTGATTTTCCAATTCCGTTGGTCCCAACCAAACCCAAAACTTCACCAGGTCTAGGTATCGGGAGTCGATGCAGTTTAAAAGAATTTTTACTGTATCGATGAGTAGTATCTTTTTCTAAATTACTAGGCAAATTAATTATATTAATAGCCCCGAATGGACATTTCTGTAACAGAGCACTTTAATTTTATGAAACAAAAAACACAAATAAATTTACTTTAGAACAAATACCACAACCAATGCATAATTCTTCAGAAATTGAAGCTATATTGCTATCAGGTAAAACTTCAATGCACAATCTACCCATTCGAACGACAGGACAATATCTCTTACATTCTTGTCCACATCTTGTAGGTTTACATTTATCCGCATTAACGATGGCTATTCTTGTTAATTTGTCTGTTTCTTCAATATCTCTTCTACGTGACATGTTGCTAAAAACAAGAATTTTATCAGGAACTTCAGAGTGCAGCTAGTAAGCCTTCCAAATTATAAATTAAATAAAATAAAACGAATAAATAAAATGCAAACAAACATAATATACACTTTTTTGTAAAATGACTATTATGTGCGCACAATAATGAATAAAACACGAACTGGTTACTTACTCGGTTCGGAGGGTGATTCCTGACTGGACTGGACTTCTGACTGGACTTGACTGGACTGGACTTCTGACTGGACTTCTGACTAGACTTCTACACTTCTTCAATAAACTTATAAAGCCTATTGCTTATATAGAATTAATATTCTCTAGTTGGTACTACTTAAGAATGTTAATCCCAAGGATATTACCTCCAGCCAATCACCGTTCAACCCACTTGCCCGCTCTTTATTCAATAATTACATAAAAAGCCCTACAGGGCCGTCTTGCATACATGACAATGACTACTCGCAACAAAATTGTAGCAAGAACAATTTTAACAAAAAAGCAATTCACAATAAAATTAATTATTCCAAAATTAGAACTTAGCAATCACCGAATCGTTCCATAGAGGTGCGGAAAACTATCGATTATTTAAATTTTTGTACCAAGTTGGATTTTATGACTTTGCAAGTACCAATCAAATTAAGGTCTTCTTTTTCTCTCTCGTCACCCTCTTATACTTTAATTTGATTGGTTCTTGTTGTAACCACCCGCGCTCCGCTCATATTATTTAAATACCGACCACGAAAATACGGTTTACGTATTTTCATTTCCGACATATATAATTTATTGTAATTAAGATTATTAAATAGAAGTAATTTAAGAATACCTCTGTTTAATTTAATGTAAAAAGCTAATAATTAGGTATGATTCAGTCTTAACATATCGATACATTGATTTATCGAAAGACAAGTAAATCATTTGTAATATTGAACTTTGAATTTAAATTTCCCGCTGTCATCCTACAAATCTCAACATCCGGAAAATCAAATACCATCGTTCTAAGCCTGCGATCTGTCTAGCAACCCACACGTTATAATTACCCTACCGTAGTACACCTCAGTTATTTATTGAACGGGAAAGCCCGGTTCGTGAAGATTGCATTACCTGTAAAACATAATTAGCCTACCTACATCATACACAGTGATTCAAAGAAAGATGCTCTGTTGTTCGATACAGAATGTGAAACCAAGTTCACATTCTCAAACCCAATTGACTAAATAAAACATTAAACACCCAATTTTGTACTTAGATTTTTATTTATTATAATATTAAAAAAAAAGAAAAAAACACGGAAAGGATCGTCAAGCCAAAATAGCAATGAAAGTTATCTCTTATTGATATTAAACCAAGTAAACACAACTCATTATTGAGTGGATTTTGATATTTGTAATAATTTGTTCATATTGCAATGATATCGTTAATTATTTTAATAAAAAATAAATTTGGTTTGTGTTCCCGCTAGCTCGGTTTATGTTAATTAATAGCATGTAGCCTCTTACCTTAAGAGTGGGTTCTATTTTAGAATTCTACTCCGTGGGATAATTTGTTCTTGTAAATAAATCAATCTTAATTTTGTTTTACCCTGTATTTTAAGCACTATTCAACTTAACGCAAATCTTTTTCGAACACCTTAAAATTACCCTCTTAAAATTAACAAAATTTAGATTAACAAGTTATAAATTTTACTTACAATTTGTTATTAATTTATGATCGTAACAAATTTTATTTGTTATTCTCGCATTACTTTTGAAATTAAATGTTTTATTAATTAATTATGATTTTAACCTTCTTTAAAATTGATCCATTGATTTCTTTTTCAAATGTTTAATAAAATAATTACTTGACTTATCTTTATTTAATTTGACTTCGCTCTTTCACTAAGAAGCTTCATGCATATTACGTGTATCCTTCTTATTTAATAAATTTTTTATTGACTGCTTATTAATTTGTGTCCCGATGTGTCCTTTTATTTTAGTCGTGGCTCAATAACATTGCAATATTTATTGGTAATTCATTCATCATTTCTGATAATAAGGTCAGTGGTAATTCATATTAATAATAAAACACATAAACTTCTCTTAGAAAATATTCTACAGCCTAAATTGTGACTGTGAACTAAAAATTATACCTTTGATCCACTTTTGAGATCAGTAAATATCAGTAAATATTAATTATAATCATTTTGAATTTAGATTCTCTTTTTGAGAATGTTTGTTATTGTCATCAGTCAAATTACGACTGGATTTAGCTCAATCGTAAGTCGGGTTCATTTACGCCTTCGACTTCGATGAAAGTAAGTTGGACTAATTACGCCTACAACTTTTATACCTGTTGCAGTAACGTTGGCACACAGCCAAAATATAAATGTGTCCATGTTATCTTTTGTAAGTTAGATTATTTTATATATTGTAAAATATTATACAGAATAAAGACACTTTTAGTTTGAGCTTTGTTCTAATATAATCTAACCACCACCGGTTATTATAATTGGCGACGAGGATAAAATTTTTAAGTCAAATTAATCAAAATTCATTGATTAGAAGCAAGTGGTTATAAATTATTAATTAAAAAAATTAATAAAAATCACAAAGTGGATAAATTAGTCGGTTAAAATGTCAGTAGGAAAGCTGGGTGAATACAAGTTAAGAGAAAAACGTTGGACTTCCTATGTACGTAGCACGCCTAAAACAGTATTTTAAGGCGAACAATGTAGAAGAAGACAGGGAAACGGCAACTTTGATCACACTGGTTGGCGAGGATACATACGAGTTAATGGTGGCATTGTGTGAGCCAGAAAGACCAGAAGATAAACATTTCGAACAACTGGTAAAAATTATGACCAAGCATTTGGAACCAAAACCATGTGAAATTGCCGAGCGATTTAAGTTTAGGCAGAGAAAGCAAGGAGCCGAAGAAACAATTGTAACGGTCTTCCGTTAATTTCCTTTGGAAAGGAAAACAAATTTTATAATTCCAACATGAACTCGAATTATTACGTATTTTGAATTATCCGCGCCTATGGGTTAGGTGACCCATCGATCGATAAGAGTCGAACGATGAATTTCAACAAAAATCAAGGTACCTAAAATCCCTAGGGGCAACAAGGGTTGTTTACAATCACACAAAAACGAGTACATGTAATTTTTTTGATCCGGCAAAATAAAATTATTTTGAGTTATTTAATAAAACGTTCAAGTATCGGTGAAGGTCGGATGATAGTCCTGAGTAAAGACAACGTATTTGAAGATAGTTTATCGAGTGATAAGCCGTGTTATAATCATTAGCGGTGAACTTGTGTTTCGGCCATTTCTAGGTTATATGAATGGAACAAATAATGTACAAACGGTACTGATTGCTTTGAATTCTGCCGAAATTATTGGTTTCAAAAATAAGATTAGCCGGCCAAGTTCTGAGTTGTCATATTAAGAAGAAAAATCCTTTTTGGATATTATTTATTCAAGTACCAGGTCAGAATCCGCACGTGCTATTAACGAATTACCCCACCAAAATAAGCATTAACATTAGAAAAGGAAAATGTGTGTGTTAACCAGCGAACTATTAAGACAATTTGAGTACAGGATTCAACAAAACGAATTGGTATCAAAAAGCTATTAATATTATGTTATTAAGAATTTGTAATCGGAATTATCTTCAATAATTCATTTGCTTTCAAAAATCTGCGAAATTATTCGCATTGCTTGTACCTCATATAAGTGTGTTCTTTCCAATTATTTCTAGTTCCAAATCAACCGGAGGATTTATCAGTTTATAGACCATTCCTACATACGCTCGTTCGAACGACCGGAAGGAGGCCGCATTTATCAACAAGTAAGTAATTGGAAACGTATGATTACTTACTGTATGAGGTCAAATCAAAAAGTTTGTACAATATTTATTCATTTGAAATTACAAATTTATGATATACATAAAAATTCGGTGCAACTATTCAGTTTTGCATCTGGCATCCGGATTAATAGCATTTCAATCATTCCATTTAAACTGTACCGGTCAAGGAGAGCCTTGCTGGCAAAGAATAACCTCGACAGATTTATCATTGAAGTAAATAGCTGTCGGTTGGTTAACAACCATAAATTGACAATAGTGTTGGTTTATTTATTTATTTGTGTCACCTGTTGTCTTGTTCGATTTGGTTATTGTAATCTCTATTACGAAGTTAAAGATAATGTCAGTAATTATAAAAGTCACCATTGTTTATTTATAAGACAATTGTTATCAATTCTATATTTCCTGTTTATAATAATTTATCAGGTTATCCATTTATAATAATTTTTCAAATTGTTCACTTATAATAAATTATTAAATTGTCCATTAAACAAGAATTTTTTGCTAATCTTTGTATTATTGTGCCTTATTGCGTATACTCGATGTAATTTATTCATCTCCAAATTTTGATGAGAGAAGCAAAGATTGAGATTTATTTTTAATGTTTTGTCACCTCATCTGGCGCCCAGGCTTTGCTATCACGGTAAGTGATAGATCGACAAAATTTAACGTTCCCACGAAGGTTCGATTTAACAACCCGAACCTCCCAGCTCTTCGACGCATGAATGAGAAACTATGAGCTAGCTGTCTCGTACCTAACATCCACGGTCATGAAAAGTGGCATTGTAAAGGTGGAACCCAATTAGTAACTTCTTTTACCCTCGATTTACCTCTTACACAATAGCTTCATATGTGGCAGAATTGAGAAGATTAGCAAAATCGTGTAATTTCGCTAACGCGTTGGAAGAAAATCTTAGAGATCAATTGATATTTGGATTAGCAAATGATGCGATTCGTCAACGGCTCTTCGCTGAAAAAGCATTAAACTATCATAAGGCGTATGAAGTAGCAATAAATATGGAATCAGCAGAGAATGATACTACATTAGTACATACATGGAAGTTTTTCGTCATCGGTTAACGTAAATAAAATTGGTATGACTCAAGTTGGAACATCAACAAAACAATCAAATACAAAAATCGAGGTGAAGTGCAATCATTGTGGACGAAAAAATCATTCAACTCAAGATTGTTATTTTAATAATGGTAATTTTCTACAAAGTGCAAGAAGTGCATCTAAAATGTGCGGTAATTGTGGAAGAAAGAATCATTTAACTCAAGATTGCTGGTTCAAGAAAGTACAAGATAGAAGACACCGTGTGAGTAGGAAAAAAGCAAATGGTATTAAAAATTTCAATAAATTTATGTCCGACAACGATAATAATTGGCCAAATGTGGGTGATAATAACGATTTCGATTTGCAAATTGAAGGAACAGTTTGAAATCTGACAAATGAAGTTACAGATAAGCGTCCTTTCACGATAATAGTGAAAGTAAATAATGTTCCTTTCAGAATGGAAATCGATACGGGATCTTCAAACTCAGCTATTTTTGAAAAACTATATTATAAAAATTTTTCCCGATTAGAATTAAGTCAATCAAAACTTAAATTAAAATCTTACGTAGGAACCAATATTTTAATTTTAGGCATATTAAAAGTAAATGTTTCGATCGACAATATGTCAAGTAAAGAAAAATTAAATCTTTATGTTATTAAAAATGCAGGTCCACCTATAATTGGTTGAGAGTGGATTAAAGTATTGTAAATTAAAATGGATAATATATTACATATTAAAAGTTCCATCGGTAATATAACAGAAAAAGAGAATATTGCAAAATTCTTAATGCACAAAAGTTTCCAAAAGTATTTGATGGAACGATAGGAATGTTTACACAGGGTAAGATAACTTTACATTTGAAAGAGGGTAGTAAGCCAGTTTTTTTGCAAAGCTAGATCTCTGCCGTACGCTTTAAAAGAAAAAGTTGAAGAAGAGTTAGTTAATTTAAGTAATCAAAACATCATAACTCAGGTAAATTTTTCTCAATGGGCAAATCCGATAGTTCCCGAGTTAAAGAAAAACGGAAAATTAAGAATATGCGGTGATTTTAAGGTTACCCTGAATCCGAATTTGCACATTGATAGGTACCCATTGCCAAGAATTGAAGATTTAATGGCTTCTTTAAGAAATTGCAAATATTTCACAAAAATTGATTTGTCACAAGCTTATGCTCAATTTGAATTAGATGAAAAGTCAAAAGAATTGGTAACAATTAATACTCATAAGGGTTTATTTCGTTATAATCGATTACCTTATGGGGTAGCTTCAAGTCCAGGTATTTTTCAAACAATTATGGAAAATATTTTCGCGGATTTAGAGGGAGTATCATTATTATTAGACGATATTTTAATATATTCGAGCGAGAAAGAATCACATCGACAAATTTTAAATATAGTTTTTGAAAAATTGGATAACTACGGGTTAAAAATTCAAATAGATAAATGCAATTTTCTGCGAACAAAAATTGCTTATTTAGGTTTTGTTATCAATGAAGGTGTTCACACTTCTAAAGACAAAATTGATGCAGTAATTAGTGCACCTAATCCTTCGAACATAACGGAATTAAAAGCCTTATTGGGGTTAATTAACTACTATGCAAAATTTATTAAAACTAGTTCGATGAAATTATACCCATTGTATAAATTTTTTTTTTATTAACATCCTAGATTTTAATACAATCTGTTACATGAATAACAATAAGTATTATTATTTGGCTAAGGAAATGACATAGATGAAGCTGACCCATCGGTAAGCCTCATAATGACTGCTAAAAACATTTACATTTTTTCATTGTGATCACAAATAATACTTTAAAGTCACTCGGTTCGCTGGGGCAGGTCTAGAGGGTCAAACCTCTTTAATCTTCTAAAATTGGGGGCGATAAGAAGATCGGAAGCCAAGATGTTTGGATGAGCGCTAAGTCGGAGTTGGTATTTTTTGCTTCTGGATGCAATTTCTTCCTTGACCGTGACCATGCACATGTCACGATGTATGACTTCGTTTGGAATGTACCAAGGTGCATTGCAAATCGCCCGCAATATTTTAGACTGGAAACGCTGTAATCTACTAATATTTGATTCACTAGCAGAACCCCACAACTGTATGCCATATGTCCACACAGGTTTGATGATGACTTTATAAATTAGAAGTTTGTTTTCGATGCTGAGATTGGAATTTCTACTCATCAACCAAGACACCTTGCGGTAGATAAGGCCCAATTGCAACCGCTTCTTCCAAATGTGCTTTGTCCATGTCAGCCGTCTGTCCAGATGAAGACCTAGGTATTTGACTTCCTCACTTTGCGGGAGCGGAATGTTGTTTAATGAGACCACCGGACATGTCCCCCTCATCAAGGTGAACGTTATATGGGTTGATTTTGTGCAGTTGGCTTTGATTCGCCACATCTTAAGCCACTCATCCACTTCGTCAAGGTGTTTTTGCAGGAATCTAGAGGCCACGTTTGGGTCCTGATGTGAGGATATTATTGCGGTGTCATCCGCAAAGGTGGCTATTTCGGTGTTGGTGCTAGTTGGCAGATCAGAGGTATATAGAATATACAAGAACTAGCTGATAGCCCGTCCGAGGACGGGTAGCTAGAAGGACGGGCAGGCAGCCAAGGTCATATGGCTTTTGGATTGCACTGAGAGCTTTCCTTAATCTTCATTCAACTTAAGTTACCTTGGCTGCCTGCCCGTCCTTCTAGCTACCCGTCCTCGGACGGGCTATCAGCTAGTTTCGTTATAATGTAATTCTGCTTATATAGTAATTTTGAGTAGGATAATCGGATTAACTGATCCGATGATACGTTGATCCGATGATACGTTGATCCGATGATACGTTGATCCGATGATACGTTGATACGATGATACGTTGATACGATGATACGTTCATACGATTGGTTATGAAATTATCCGTTATGCGTTCGGTTCGGTTCGGTTTGCTTCGGGTATTTGCATTGTCGACGGGATTTCGAGGATAGATACGGATATCACGTTCAAATGGAGGTTCGCCGTCATCATTTACGAACACCATTGCAATTTCATTGGACGTTGGAGCATTGTAACGTCTTTGATCAGACTGCCGATCGCGCCGCATCACCATATTGACGACCGGAACTGGTTGTCCTTCTTCTTCGGCTCGTACACGCTCTTGTTGCTCAATTTCTTTCATCAGGCAATATGAAGCTGCGATACGATTGTTGACGCGGAAGAAACGATCGATTTTCTCAATCACTTCAGGTAGACAACCTCTATTCTCAGGCAGATTTACTCGTTCATTGACCGCTTCTGTCGTGTCCATTACATACAGTTGTGCAAACTTTCTTGTTTGTCCTTCAGGTGGATACAGGTTTGTGGTTCTGTGGTACGTCTGTCCATGAATTTTGAAAACGTATTGCTATGTCCTCCTCCTAATAAAATGTTAGGTACAGGAAGGTACACACATTATTGCCCCTTCTTACTAAGCTCGCGGGTTGAGTCGTTCAGGGAGTGGGTCCCTTGTGGTTCGAAATAAATTATTAGAGGCGATCTTATTATGCTCTCTCGGGATGTTTAACTTTGCTTTCCTTTTTTGAATAAAAAAGAAATAAAAAACTTTCATCAACTCCCATACAATTTTTATTATAGTAAAAAAAAGAAAATTAATACAAATAATTGTTCGAAACAAAGAGGTTTCCTCTCTTCGTCCCAAGTTGCTTGATTTTTAAGCCAATCAAGACTTTCGCTTTACATTAGCGGGCTTAAATGTTTATAAATTTAAATTTGTTGCTTATTTTAAAGCTTAAAATATTTTTGACGAAAATTGTAAAACTTTTGATTATATTTAACTTATCACTTAGGGTATCAAAGAATACACTCTGTTAGAAGTCTTTTCCCCAAATCCTATTATTAACACGCTGAAGGCAAAATTTTAACAAATTATAGAAATCATAAATTCACTGTACCTGGCTCCTGAATATATCGCAGTTTTTATTTTTTTAAAAAGGATATCATTTATTCGCTGTTTGTGTGTGCGCCCTGCTTTAATCTTTACTTGCAACGATTCAACTTTTCTCCACCTGTCATCACTTTGCTGGATGTCATTTGAAGTGGTACTTTACTTCGACTAGTGCTGAAATTTGTGCTCGTATTTGCATCCTTCCCATTGAGAATCTCCAAAAATATTGAGGTAAGTTGTTCCATTAATTTGCAATGATTTTCTTGTTATCCAGAAAAATTTTTTATATGTAAATTACAACATCTTCATTGCATTTGTTTATGTCCTTGACATCTATTTTTAGAATCGACGTTGGACAAACGAAACTTTCTAACCTCTCCGAAGTCAAATGAATTTGATTAACCTCCAAATTCGGGTAAATAATATTTTTCGGAGAGCATCGAAAAATGCGTGCACACAGCGGAGTTACTAGAGGTAAACTGATTTTTGATCGAATATCGATACAATTGGTATTCTTGTTTGAATTTTGTGAGTCAAATCCATGTATTTTTGAATTTATTTTTCTCTAATAAATTATTTTTATTCTAGATTTTTCTTCTGTATCAACCTCGATTTCGTTTGGAACATCTTCCCGAGCAGTTTGATTGGTACATTCCATTTTTATCAATTTTATGGATTGTTGATTGACTCATTTTCGTCTTTCTTGGTTGTTTACAGGGGCGTTACACAAATATGACCCTTATTAACTAATTTGTTGATTTATCCGTTGAAAATATATACATTAAATGCATGAAACAATTACATAATTTTTGATATGCTTACATTTTTACAGAGAATGTTATTTGTAGAGTAAATTGGTTTACAAATTCTTAAATTTTTCTAGGTTATCATGATTAATACATTTTTACAAATTTTGAGCTAATTAAGTTTTTTGTTTCATTTCTGATGTGACAATCATCAGTTTATTTAGATTTAGCAACATTTGTCATGTTTCATTCATCCTGAGAGACTCAAATAAATTTAGAAAATTGAAATTTTGAAAAATAAAAATTTCTCGTAGAGCAAATTTTTAAAGTGTCTTTCGACTTAGAATTTTGTGCTTGTTTCGAATATATGATTCATTTTGGCATCGGGAGCCTTTCTTATTCATTTTAACACACAGCATAATCCATTTCAAATTGCATCAAAAGATAAATTTAATTTTAGATTGAAGATTCAATTTCAAAAATTTTTGTGTTCAAATGTTATAAAATTTTCTTTTTTTTTCTTAAGTACCTCTCTGATTTTTGATATGTGACTGATTGATTTTGATTCCATTTGCCTAAATGTATTTTTCAAGATTGTATGCGTCAATCTCCTCCATTTCAAGTTTTACTTGTCTTTTTGTTTGTGCGAATGGCTTTTCACTCTTGTGATATCCCTCAATGACTTATTTAAATTTTTAAATTGTTCTCAAACTTGAGATTATATTATTTATAATGTGCTTCCTGTAGCTAATTAAATTAAATAAAACGTAATTGTTATTAAATAAATGAAATGTTGTAAATTAACTGTTTGAATTTTTGTAATGATAAATTTTTATCTCAAATGTTTTTGAAATTATTTCAAATGTCACCTTTCAAATTTACAAATGACTATTTGTTGATTAATTTCTATTAAACTTTTCAAATTTTTATTAATGATTTCTCTTTTAACACTTGAATTTTTGATTGTTTTCTGAATTTTTAAATTGTGACCTTTTCCTAAGCGTTCTTTATTTTGTGCCTATTTAATTATAATTTTGGATTAATTGCTCCTTACTGTGACTTATATTATTGGATTATTTTCCTTTCAACTGTGTGCCTTTAACTTTTAACTTCATGTTTTGTGAACTTGTTTTGTCTAAATTTTTGATCATTATTTTATTTCGGTTGACTCTTTAACAATAAAATTTTTAAATTTTTACTTTTCCCCCATTTCTAATCAATTTTAATTACTTTAATCAAGGTGCCTAATTTTTCATACTATTTCATGGACAACAGTTGATTATTTTCCCACTAAATTTTTCAAATCAATTCATTCAATCTTTACAAATTCATTCAAATTCAATATTTGCAAATATTCATTGTCGTAATCAACCTCCATCTTTTCAAATCAAATCATATCCATTTTTAAGTTCCTTTGCATTAAATTTTTCATTTCAGAGCAGCACCTTTGACTCTGTTGTCTTCCAATTATGTTTTGTCTTTTCTTTATTAATTAATCTTCTTTTATTTTTAAATTTCTTCAATATAAACTTTCCAATTTTCACACGCTTCTTGTGTTTTTCCAGGCAATTAAATTTTTCATAATAATCTTCAGATTTCATTGTTTTCAAGTGTTGATAATATTTATAATATAATAATTTTCAAATGTTTCTTTAAGTTTTCATTTTTCCCTTCTCTTACCAGGTTCAATTGCTTTTTCGTCGAATTTTAAAAGTTTCCATCATTTATTGATTAATTGAACTGATTTTATGGTTTGAAGCGAATATGCTTATAGAAGGACATTTTCATCATCCAATCCATGATTTTTATGTTGCTTACTCCTCCATTATTAAATTTTACTATCCATCTGATAATTTTATTTTCTTTATGAATTTTTGGTTTTTTAAATGTTTTGTTTTTAAGTCGAGTTTTTTCCTCGCGTAATTGTTTTAATTTGATTGTTTTGAACCGTAACTTTATTAATTTCCCGAGTCTCATCAATGTTTTTGATTTGCACTTTTTAAATATTTGTTTATGCAGTAAAAGTTTATGCACTTTGAAATTTTTATATTTAACAAGAATCCGTTTCTTTTTATTTATTATTGTTTTTGGCACCTTTACACTTTTAAATGTTTTTCTTTTCACTTTGTGAATTTGTTTATGAATTTTGAAGTTTTTGTGTTTTCTTTTGTTTCGTTTTTTATTAACACCACGAACTTTAAATTTTCTTTGAGTTTTGTATTTTTGTTTTGATTTGACCCTTTTGGTCTTGAAATTTTTCCTTCTGAAGCTCTTCCTGGTATGGATATTGAGTTTGTGTTGAACTTCTTCCATTTCCTCGATTTGTGTTGGAATTGGGATTTCAACTTTTGGATCCATTTTTGTCTCAGTTGAGGAGATTTCATTTCTTAAGGAGTCTATTTTATTATGTAGTTTTTTGAATCCATCATCCATTGTTTTGCTTAATTTTTGAAATTGATCCATCAGTGCTTGCATGTCAAAGTGGCTTATTTGTTGAACTTTTTGTTGTGCGTTCGACATGATGAATTGTTTATAAAATGTTATTATTGTAAATAAGAATCAAAGAAATTTGTAAATAGAAAATGTTTAAGTACAAAACCTGTCAATAAAGAATTAATTATTATAATAATCAAAATGTTGTTTTATTTTCACAAACAAAAATAATTTTTAAGATTTTTACCCTTAAATTTTTATCAAAACTACCCCTATCGTGATTTCGATGCTAGGATGCCAAAAGATGCTATACTTTGATGCATAAAATTTCAAAATTATTAATTTTTCACAAAAATATTTTTCTAACCCCAATTTTATTTTGTTTTGCCAATTGCTCTGTGCAACCCTTAATTTTGCCTGTACACCCCCTTTAATTTTGCCTTTTTCGAGCCCCACGTTTCGCGACAAAAGATGCTATCTTTTTGGTGCGACAACGTTTTAAATTTTTACTCAACGCACCCCTAATCGTGTTTTTCGAAGCACCACGTTGGCCGACAAAAGATGCTATCTTTTTGGTGCGGCAACGTTTTAAATTTTTACTCAACGCACCCCTATTTTTGCCTGTACACCCTCTAATTTTGCCCCACGGATCGGCGCCAAAAGATGCTATGTCCTCCTCCTAATAAAATGTTAGGTACAGGAAGGTACACACATTATTGCCCCTTCTTACTAAGCTCGCGGGTTGAGTCGTTCAGGGAGTGGGTCCCTTGTGGTTCGAAATAAATTATTAGAGGCGATCTTATTATGCTCTCTCGGGATGTTTAACTTTGCTTTCCTTTTTTGAATAAAAAAAAAATAAAAAACTTTCATCAACTCCCATACAATTTTTATTATAGTAAAAAAAAGAAAATTAATACAAATAATTGTTCGAAACAAAGAGGTTTCCTCTCTTCGTCCCAAGTTGCTTGATTTTTAAGCCAATCAAGACTTTCGCTTTACATTAGCGGGCTTAAATGTTTATAAATTTAAATTTGTTGCTTATTTTAAAGCTTAAAATATTTTTGACGAAAATTGTAAAACTTTTGATTATATTTAACTTATCACTTAGGGTATCAAAGAATACACTCTGTTAGAAGTCTTTTCCCCAAATCCTATTATTAACACGCTGAAGGCAAAATTTTAACAAATTATAGAAATCATAAATTCACTGTACCTGGCTCCTGAATATATCGCAGTTTTTATTTTTTTAAAAAGGATATCATTTATTCGCTGTTTGTGTGTGCGCCCTGCTTTAATCTTTACTTGCAACGATTCAACTTTTCTCCACCTGTCATCACTTTGCTGGATGTCATTTGAAGTGGTACTTTACTTCGACTAGTGCTGAAATTTGTGCTCGTATTTGCATCCTTCCCATTGAGAATCTCCAAAAATATTGAGGTAAGTTGTTCCATTAATTTGCAATGATTTTCTTGTTATCCAGAAAAATTTTTTATATGTAAATTACAACATCTTCATTGCATTTGTTTATGTCCTTGACATCTATTTTTAGAATCGACGTTGGACAAACGAAACTTTCTAACCTCTCCGAAGTCAAATGAATTTGATTAACCTCCAAATTCGGGTAAATAATATTTTTCGGAGAGCATCGAAAAATGCGTGCACACAGCGGAGTTACTAGAGGTAAACTGATTTTTGATCGAATATCGATACAATTGGTATTCTTGTTTGAATTTTGTGAGTCAAATCCATGTATTTTTGAATTTATTTTTCTCTAATAAATTATTTTTATTCTAGATTTTTCTTCTGTATCAACCTCGATTTCGTTTGGAACATCTTCCCGAGCAGTTTGATTGGTACATTCCATTTTTATCAATTTTATGGATTGTTGATTGACTCATTTTCGTCTTTCTTGGTTGTTTACAGGGGCGTTACACAAATATGACCCTTATTAACTAATTTGTTGATTTATCCGTTGAAAATATATACATTAAATGCATGAAACAATTACATAATTTTTGATATGCTTACATTTTTACAGAGAATGTTATTTGTAGAGTAAATTGGTTTACAAATTCTTAAATTTTTCTAGGTTATCATGATTAATACATTTTTACAAATTTTGAGCTAATTAAGTTTTTTGTTTCATTTCTGATGTGACAATCATCAGTTTATTTAGATTTAGCAACATTTGTCATGTTTCATTCATCCTGAGAGACTCAAATAAATTTAGAAAATTGAAATTTTGAAAAATAAAAATTTCTCGTAGAGCAAATTTTTAAAGTGTCTTTCGACTTAGAATTTTGTGCTTGTTTCGAATATATGATTCATTTTGGCATCGGGAGCCTTTCTTATTCATTTTAACACACAGCAGTATGGTCCGTTACCCGGCATTGAAACAATCTCTGCTCCCATTGAAGCGAAAGAAACCGAGGAATTGTAAGAGCGGATGTGCTGACGAAAGTTCTTGTAGTAAGGATTTTCTGAATCTGAAAGCATAGAGCGAAGAAATTCGGGATATAACAATAGATTCCCATGTTGATCGAGCGGTTGCGGAATCTTCACTTTTCCTTTATGACAGCAGTTGTTAAATTGTTTATCAACTGGACGCTCCTTGGCGAAATTCTTGGAGCCGCAGAACTGACAGATGGAATTCATTTCTCCACAATCGTGTCGAGTAACGTGAGATTCATCAAATCTCAATGCTCTTATTTGGAGTTGAATTGCTTGACTTTGGTATCGATTTTCTTTCTGTCGATGTATCGCATGGGACCGAGCGTCAGCAGCTTGCCGCGCTTGAGTTTCTTCTAAAGTTTCACGTTGTTGACGTATCGCATGGGACCGAGCGTCAGCAGCTTGCCGCGCTTGAGTTTGTTCCAAAGTTTCACGTTGTCGACGTATCGCATGAGACCGAGCGTCAGCTTGTCGCTGTGATCGAAGCTGTTCTTCAATGTTATTAGCTCTTGTATGTGCTTTTCTCTCACGATTCAATCGCCGTCGCTTTGCAGCAGGACTTTCAAAATTTTCATTATCCATTATGGAAGTTCACATAATGCTTTTTTGGAAATAGCTGTCCTATATAGACAAAATGATACGATGATACGTTGATACGATGATACGTTGATACGATGATACGTTGATCCGATGATACGTTGTGCGTTCGGTTCGGTTTGCTTCGGGTATTTCCGTGGGACAGACAGAAAGAAAGAAAGAAAGACTTGGCCTTTTATAATAAGAGATGGGCCAAGCACACTGCCTTGTGGTACCCCAGATTCTATGGGAACCAAGGTGGAATATGCGTCCCCACACTTTACGAGGAAGTGTCTGTTTGTCAAGTAAGACCGCAGTAGTTGACAATATGGATGAGGTAAGCTGTTCTTGATCTTGTAGACCAATCCTGCATGCCACACCTTATCAAAGGCCTGGGAGATGTCCAAAAAGGCCGCCGAGCAGTATCGCTTATGTTCCAAATCTGCTCTAATCCTCCTAACAACTCTATGTACCTGTTCTATGGTGGAATGATTTTGTCGAAATCCAAATTGATGGTTGGGTGTTAAATGGTTTTCTTCAAGGAGCGGTTTGAGCTTGGCCACAAAAGTTTTTTCAAATACCTTGGATAGAACAGGCAAGAGACTGATCGGTCGATAAGAGGCAGCCTCCGTTGGATCCTTTCCAGGTTTTTGTATCATTATTATTTGGGCTACCTTCCATTGTGAAGGGAAGTAACCCAATCTAAGGACGGCATTAAATATGATTGTTATCATTTTTGTTCCTACTGGTGGTAGCTCTTTCAGGACTCTTCCTGTTATTAGATCATACCCCGGTGTTTTCTTTGGGTTGATGCTGTTCATTATGCACGATTTGACCTCTGCTACTTTTATGGGCTTAATGGGAAGGTCCATTTGATAAGGTGCTTCTAAGAACTGATGTATGAATTTTTCCTCCTCTGGTAGTATTTCCATTGGGAATGGTGTGAATACATTGCCAAGATGTTCCGCAAAAATATTGACTTTTCCTTCATCACTTCTGGCCCAGCTGTCATCCAGTGTTCTAATTGGTGGTCGTATATTTTGGGGTTGTTTGATTTTCCTCGTAACTTTCCACAAAGAGTAGTCTGTCGATTCTGTGGGTGAGAGATTTTCCAAAAACTTTTTAATAGCTTGATTTTTATTATCGTATAACATTGTTTTCAATTGCCTAGTAGAACGATTTAGTCTTGTTTTATCTATCGGAGCATGAGTAGTCTGCCAGCGTTTTCTTAATCTTCTTTTTTCTTCGAGTTTATTCTTGATATGGTCGGGGCAATATCCTGGCTGATCGATTTTGTGCTTTGATGGAGTAGCGGACCACGCGGCTTGTTGTATTGTATGATTTAATTTTTCTACTGCTTCATCTACATCTTATTCTGATTTTAATCGGATATTCGTATTTATTTGTTCTGAAAAAATTTTACGGAACTCCTCCCAATCAGTATTTTTGCTTGACAGACTAGGTGGTGCAATGTTTTCAGTTACTTGACTTTCATAGGTGACTAGTAGAGGAGAATGATCTGACGAAAGATCCAGGCAAGCCTCTATTTTTAAGTAATTGCGTGCAATGCTTTTAGTGATGCAAAAGTCGATCACGTCGGGTATTTTATTTACATCCGTTGGCCAGTAGGTTGGATGCCCTGAGGAGAGTTGATGCAGATTTTTTCTCATCATTGCTTGATATAGTTGTCTGCCTCTTGGTGTAATCAATCTGGAGCCCCAGTGAGAGTGTTTTGCATTAAAATCTCCTCCAGCTATAAATCTGTGTCCGAGGGTTTCAAAGAAAGATTCAAAGTTTTCTCTTTTTATGGATACATTAGGAGGACAGTATACTGATGCTAGGATAAGTTTACCATTCCGGTCTGCTATTTCTACTGCTGTAGCCTGTAGGTTATGTTCGCTGTAATTGGTTATTTCATGGTGCTTGATGCTATTTTTGATAATGACTGCTGTTCCTCCTCGAGCTCTTCCCCCGGGATGATTGGTGCAGTATATGGAATATTTTGGAATTTTCATATAACTTTTAGCAGTCATATGTGTTTCTGATATAAGCATAGCATCTAAGTTGTGATTTGTAATAAAATATTTGATTTCTTGGCCATGATTTACCAAGCCGTTGGCGTTCCAGATCGAAATTTTCAGTTTAGGGTTACTCTCCATTACATCTTTCCAATCATGGTTATTAGAAGATCGAGCATCTTGTCCATTTTGTCCATCATTCTTGTTACCATTTGCTCGAGATTATTTTGTGGTTGCTGTTGGATAGTCGGTATCATTTGACTTTGCTGCGGATTATTGGAAAACTAGATGATACCCCGTCCGAGGACGGGCAGCTAGAAGGACGGGCAGCTACCCAAGGTAACTTAAGTTGAATGAAGATTAAGGAAAGCTCTCAGTGCAATCCAAAAGCCATATGACCTTGGCTGCCTGTCCGTCCTTCTAGCTGCCCGTCCTCGGACGGGGTATCATCTAGTATAACAATAGATTCCCATGTTGATCGAGCGGTTGCGGAATCTTCACTTTTCCTTCATGACAGCAGTTGTTAAATTGTTTATCAACTGGACGCTCCTTGGCGAAATTCTTTAAGCCGCAGAACTGACAGATGGAATTCATTTCTCCACAATCGTGTCGAGTAACGTGAGATTCATCAAATCTCAATGCTCTTATTTGGAGAAATTTTTTCGTTACATTGAACCCTCAGGATCGTGTGTGCAAAATGACAGGCGAAAATATTGAACCGAACACCTTGCCAGGCGCCGACAAAGAGCGAGAAGTGCGCGCACGATAGTTAATCAGAGGCTACAGTTATTTTTTATTATGAACGTTGTATGTCATTCTATTGTTTAATTCAAAAGCAAATTAAATAAAAATTGCAAAGTGAACATTAAAACCTCCCTAGACGAGTTAATAAGCTCTAGACAACAATTATTTATAGCAACAGATAGGCGGGAAGGAACACCTGCTTACGCCTAGTCTGTGGAGGGGTTATCTGTTAACTTACTGAACAAGTTGCGATAAACTATTTTAAATAAAATGAAAAGTGATAAAATATTAAATAAACTGTATTTTTATATTTTACATGGATGGCCAGAAAAAAGTAATATTCCCGAAGAATTAAAAATTTATCAAAACAAAATTGAACAACTACATTTAGAAAATAGGTTAATTTTGTGGGGATATAGAGTGGTTATTCCGGAATCACTAAGATTAGTAATATTAAAAGAAATTTATTTAAGTCATTTAGGCATTAATAAGTGCAAATCGTTAGCACGAAGTTACATTTATTGGCCAAATATTGATAAGGATATCGAAAAAATGTGTTCTGATTGCAAATTTGTAAATCGGTCAGTTAGTAACCCTACAAAAATAAATTTAAATCCGTGGCCTCAAACTAATAAACCGTAGTCTAGATTGCATATAAGCCTTGGTCATAATAGTGAGGCACCTTTAAAAATTGTGCCTAATTCTTTGCAGGTACTTTTTCTGACCTAACCAATTGTAACAGAAGTTTTTAAATGTCTTTTGTAAAGGGCTCACCACATAGCCTGTGCTGTGCTATGCCAATGTCAAACATTGAAGTAGAAACATAGGGTTTCAATAGTGACGTTCACATAGTTATGAGTTGCTACGCTATTTTGCGCATGACCATGACATTGTTCAACGTTTGTGTTGACATAACACAGCACAGGCTATGTGGCGAGCCCTTAAGTACTATTAGGAATAAATCCCTTTTATTTAAAACCTGAATCATAAGAAAAAAGATTTTGGTAAATTGTTCAGTTTAGTGGAAGTAACCGTCGAGTTGAGTTTTAAATTAATAACGTGAAAAGTTTTAGCGACTGAATTATAATTATTTTTTATTGTTTAAATAACAATTTACAATTTTTAAAATGGCAAAATACAAAGATTTAAGTGAAGCTAGAAGGGCCAACATTGTTTTATTGCATTCGCAAGGGTTTAATCAGACCCAAATCAGTAAACAAGAGAAATGCTCGCGATGTGCAGTTCAAAAAACTTTGAAACGGTTTAATGAAAGTTCTTCATACAAGTCCAAACCAATAACTGGAAGAAAACGTGCTAAAACTGTCCACGACGACCGTGTATTGCAGCGTGAGTCCCTTAGAAACCGCATAAAGACAACTTTACAGTTCGCTGGTGACATCTGAGCAACAGGAAAGCCCTGTGTTTCATCACGGACAGTGAGGAGAAGGTTGAACGAAGCGGGTCTCAGAGGTTGTAAAGCCCGGCGCAAACCGTGGCTTTCAGAAACCAATAAGAGAAGACGGTTAGAGTGGGCTCGATAACATGAAAATAGGACAAACGAAGACTTGGCCCAATTTGTTTGGCCCGACGAATCAAACTTTGAGGTAATGTTAAGAAAACATGTTTTTATATATACAATTCAAAATTAAAACTTTAATGTATCATTATGTAAATTTTTTTTTTAAATTATTGTTAATAATTAATTATTATTAATTTTAGGTTTTTGGAACCCTTGGCGCTGTTTATGTGCGAAGAAGGGCTGGTGAAGAATTCAATCCTGATTGCGTCATGCCAACGGTCAAATTTGGGGGGGGGGCATTATGGTTTGGGCATTCATGGCTCTGGCAGGGCCAGAAATTTGTTCGTATGCGAACGTCGCATGAACAGTGGTACCTACACGGCCATATTATAATCCACCCTATTGGATTCATATGCCAAAATATTTCCGCACACAGACTATTCAACCGTTACATTGCAGCAAAATAACCCTCCGTGCAATACCTCGCGAGCCAGCAGGGGTTGGTTTGAATCAAAGGGGTTGTCAGTTTTAGATATCACCGGACCTGAATCCGATTGAACATTTGTGGTCAATCTTGAAAAAAAAGGTTGCCAAACATAACTGCAAATCAAAAGCTGACCTGAAAAAAATACAGTTTGAATGGGATTAATTGTCTCCAGATACCTGCACCGCAACAAAGTATCTCTAAAAGGGTGAAAGCGGTCAAAAAGGCTAAAGGAGGTCCAACCAAATATTAAAAATTGTTTAAAAATAAACATTATAAAAACCCTTAATCGTTATTTTATTTGTGTTTTCTTGAATTATTAAGATATTGTACATTAATTAAAGTGCCTCACTATTATGGCCAATGCTTAGATTTTTTGGGTCCGATTTTTAATAAAAAGTTTTTAATCATTACTGATTATCACACAAAATGTGTTACACCACGTTCTGCATCCACGACACCTTTCCAACAGGTAATAAAAGGTTGGCTAGCTCAAAGTCGCGAAGGGGTGGGTTGGTGAATGGAACGAAAGGGTCGTGTGACGGCACGTCGCAAAGCGTGTATTTCCTATCGACGACCGGGCAATCCTCGATCGCGATTCTAAAAATTGTCAAAATCGGTGTGAATAATTTACACGGGGGGGGGAGTTAAGTCAAAATCGGTGGGGTTAATATACACGCGGGAGTTTAAATGGGCGCCACGCATACGAAGAAATGAATCTCTTTGAAGGGGACTGGTTATCACACCTTCCAAGCTGGTACGCGACAACTTGACGATCTTACAGCGAACTCTCACTCCGGAAAAACCTCGCTCAATGACCTTACCTTTACAGGAGGCGAACTTTCCGTTGGTGAAAATAGCTAAATAAACATTAACACAACAATAATAATAACACACAAAGTTGGGAAATAATAAAAATGTATTAAATAAAATAATATCAGGGGGGAGTTGACAAGGTTTACACAAGATACTATCAAATTTACATGTCTTGTATAAAAATAAATATGTACAGTTGACGGAACCTTTCCGTGTGGTTTCCGTTGCGAAACTAATACTCGTAAAACAATTACTCTTACAAAAATACAAAAGGTTAATTTGCATGAAAGGGGGGCGTATTGAATACAGCACTCCACCAAAATAAATAGTTACTTAAGCGCAACTTGATAATATTCAAAACTATGATTCATAAAATTGATCATGGAACTTAATCAATGCAATTGATCATCAAAATTCCCAACAACGGGACAAACAAACTTTAGCTACAATACTAAACTTGAAACGTTACGTTAAATTGTTTGGTTACATTCTGAACGCTCGAATGGCGTGGTAAAAGTTACGTTAATAATAGATAATAATATTAAGTTAAATAAAAGGTATACAAAATGGTTGCGATATCGTCTTCCAGGGTTGAACTGAACGTTCATAAACACAACTAATGGTCAATAGGACCAATTAACATCACAATCTTAAAAATATAAAAAGGTTTCTTACTTAATTTGGGTGGTTGATGTTCGACCTCTAGGTAAAGTCGATGACGGGTCCTTCAGGAGTGAGATTCGTCTTCAGAATGTAGAATGGAGCTGAATGTGATGTCTCAAACCATATCAGAAGGGCAGCGTAATAACCAGCTTCCCAAAAACTCTTCAAATCGGAAGGTGGTGAAATAACAGGGTGGTTCACGCACTGTATTTCACGATAAAATAGGGGTCTCCGTACGAAATAATTCACTATGTTAGTTATCCGCGAAGTGACAAATAATTCAAGCCGGCACTGTCTAAGTAAGAAATGTTAATGTGGTGTCCGATAAAAAAAACGATTGGAATGCACACATGGGTTGGAAGTGCAACACCTGTTTTGTACCATTCGATAAAAGCAATGCTACGTACTTGCCTTATGAGCGGCAAGCAATAACTCGACGTGATTAACGTGATAAACAGATGGTATAAAAAGTCCGATAATTAATTCAATGTTTAGTAACAATAGACGATAGTAATTGTTCGATCACTTATTAAATATTAGCAACAATTGACGATATTAATGTTCGATAAAATATTGAAGGTTTAGCAACAATTGACGATATTCTGGTTCGATAAAATATTAATTGCTTAATAACAATTGACGATATTCTGGTTCGATAAAATATTAATTGTTTAACAACAATTGACGATATGAATTGTTCGATAGTACCTGCAGTTGACACACACTAATTTTTAGCACAAATGACTTGTATTTATTTAAAGATCTCTAATAAATGTGAGACCTCGATAGTTAATTCCGCTTTTGGAAGCGCTAAGATACGAAAAAGGTAGTATCAGATTCCAAGTGAATCTCTCCGAATATGCAATTTGTAGCTCAATTTATGCATTTTCCCTACTCTGATTTAGGATTTTTCCCACTTACTGATTGATTTGGATCCTTGTAATTGGGTCCTATAAATTTAGAAAGAAGGGAGACGTGATTTAATTGGACAATACCTAGAGTGTGAGAGCACACTTTCTTCTTTCTCCATGCAAAGTGTATCGAGAAGTTTTGCAGGACACGTGCGAGCAAAACAATTTTTTGCTCGTCTGGTCGGACGAAAAGGGTCTAACTTTTGCACTTTTTGTTGGTTTTTATCGAAGTTTTAAAATTGCGAAAATCGCTATGCTTTCCATGTTAAAAATTAACACATGAGTTTGCAAGTCGATGCCTGTCTAAGATAACGATGTCGAATGCATTCGTTCCCATGGTCTTACCATCGCACGTGCCCGTTTTCTGTATCGACGGCCGACGTGGATTTATGGATCGCATAAAAGTTTCTCTCAGTCGTTTGAAAGATTATAGTAAAGTATAGGTATGAGTTGACGTTTAGTTTGCAACGTTAATGAATAGAGAATTTATTGCTGATGAGGTGAATTATGGATTAATGCTACGTCAACATTATTAACACTTCCTCATCTACCGTATGGTTTATTGTACGTGTATTAAAATATTTGATGATACTTTCCTAACGATACAATTCTTAAGATTATTGTGCATTTGCAAAACGTAAATTTATTAGTTGAGCGAATGTTTCAATCTTTTATTTTTACAACCCGACCTAAAAATGTTTTCTCAAAGAGTAATTTTCAACGGATCGATTCGAAATTTAAAATATAAGTTTAATAGATCATAAACGCAAAATCTAAGGGTGCGCCCGATGCGCGTAATAAGGTGACACTCCCCTTACGTCAAGAGTTGTTATCCCTAACTACTCTTCAACTGGGACGCGCGCAACCTCAACCGAAACACAAACTGTCCTGCGATAAACCACCAACACTTGTAGTGTTGAAACAACTACTCAGCTAGTGACTAGACTATACGTATATGCCGGGAAAGAGAGAGAAGGTTCGCCTAACCCTAGGCTTAATCAACCCGTGAGTCGTAGTGACTCCTACATGAGAGGGCGGTTCGCGAAATCACGCGATCATTCGCTGGCCGTGGGACCCACAAATGTCTGTGAAGACACCGGACTCTAGATCAAGGTAGACCTGAGCTAAGGTAACACTTCCTTGGCGTACTCATATTTACAAAGCCTTCTCTAAAATGGTTCAGTCGATGGGGACTGTCTGCCTTTTTCAATACGTTGAAAAAACAGAGTAAAAAAAAACGTGTGCTTGGCTGGATCAAATTTACAAAAGCCGTTTGGGGCACTTCAGTAGATGGGGACTGTCTGTTTTATCATTTATCGTTGGTGAAACAGAGAAAAAAACTTGCGCTTAGCTTGATCAAATTTACAAAGCCGTTTGGGAGACCATCCACCTTCATCATGACTTCGATCCAGACGAGATGATCGGAAGAGAGAGAAGAGGTAGTGATGGGGGGGTAAGAGATAAGAGTGGGGGAGGGGGGGGGTTAAAAAAGTGAGGGGTAGCAACCTACAAGGGACAGTTGAGGGACCAAATCCTCGAACCGTCCGAGTTAAACACGGATGCAACCGGGAAAAATAGTGGGGCATAAATCGTAATACGAAACGGGACGGGATAACAACCTACAAGGGACAGTCGAGGGAGCAAATCCTCGAACCGTCCGGGTTGAACACGGATCTAACCACGAGAAAAAGAAAAAAAAATAGGGGGGGGTTTTCTCAAAAAAATTAGGGTGGGGTGACAACCTACAAGGGACAGTCGAGGGACCAAATCCTCGAACCGTCCGGGTTGAACACGGATCTACGCACGAGAGCGTGCAGCACGAGAAAAAAAAATGGGGCACGAATGCCGCGTCAATCGTGTTGACCGGAGGGGCTGAATCTCCGAACCAACAAGTAAAGACTAATAAAGGATCACGATAGGCGTGATCCAAAATTCGCGAAAGACGCGATATAAGGGATATGGAGTCCGGCGGGACGAGAGTGGGACGGTACCGAACCGACACCCATATCAAAAGGTACAAGTTACACAACTCGTGGTCGCACAACTAAATATGCGATACTTTTCAAAAGATAGTCACGCTACAGAGCTCGAGTTGACGAGACTGGAGTCTCAGTTGTCAACAATGATACAACGAGCATCAAATATGAAGTAAAACGGTTGTCAATGCTGACACGAGCATCAAATATGAAATAAAACCAGAAAAACTGAACCCTATACGGGGGTAGGGATTGTCTTTGTCAGTATAACCGAAGGGACCGAATCTCCGAATTACACCGACGAAAACGAGAACGCTACTCCGAAATGATCGGGACATTTCCATGAAAAAAAACTTGGAAAAACTTCCTACTTGAGAATACCCGACGTCAACTTGACTGGCGAAGTCCAACGGCGGTAAGCGCCGACTGGAAACTCCAATCTAAGGAACGCCTGTACCAGTATGTCAAAGTATGAATATACCATACTCGGTGGAGTCCTGTACCTCCTATGCAAAGTATGAATATACCACACTCGACAAAACCTGAAAAATCTAGAGGTGAAAAAAAAAACGAGAAAGGTAGTTTAGTGTCTTGCACGGACGGTTGATCGGGAAATCCAGCGGTGACTGACACCGGGGGAAATCTCCAATCTAAGCGCAAATCGCGCAAAGCGACAATGCTCGCCCAAGATGGCGACACCATATGAGTGGAACGTATCCACCAGAGCTATATGTCACAAAAGTGTAAGGAATGTAACAAGAGGGTCTTGCTCCAAGATGGTGACATAATACTTCGGAGTCGGGCAATCCGTAAAGTGCCTGGATCCCAGGGTAGTACCATGACATCAACCGAGAGTCAACATGGTTGAAAACCAAAAAAAATATCGGGAACTTATTTTGGCTCGAACCGAGAGTCAACATGGTTGAAAACCAAAAAAAATATCGGGAACTTACTTTGACTCGAACCGAGAGTCAACATGGTTGAAAACCAAAAAAAATATCGGGAACTTATTTTGACTCCAACCGAGAGCCAATGTCGTTACAAAATGAACGAAATGTTCACAGATACTGAGCGTTATACCTTAATCCTAAAGAAAAGAATGCAAGGGTTGAGCACCTATGCACTAGAGTACGAGAAGAAAAAGAAAAAAGAAAAATGTTCGCATCATTTCAGATACTCCTATACCGGTATTCTTGGACGTGCGTCGGAAAACACCGACACTTCCAAAAAAGAAACAACAGTAACACGACGTTCGTGACGATCACGTTGTACGTGAACAAAATCTGAAAAATATGGAAGTAAAAATTGAGAAGGGTAGTTTAACGTCTTACGCGGACTATTTTTCAAAACCATAACAACAGCGACATAAAGTTCGGGACGTAACTATCACGTCGTGAGAGAACAAAATCTTAAGAACCTAAAACTAAAAGTGAGAAGGGTAGTTTAATGTCTTACACGGACTATTTCTCAATGCTGGTTCTATATACAATTCGGTAGCCGGGGGGGGAGTTAATTGACTAAACCGGGACTAAAGTTGTTGTTTACCCACGAGAAAAAAATATTCCCACAAAAACGTAATTTGGTCAGGGCTCGACATGGTGACAACTGTCTGAGTTGCACCTCTAATGTTTACTGTAACCGCATGAAGTGACTCTACTACATTTCATTCAAAAAAAAGGGGGGAGAACACAATCGTTCTTCCAAACAAAAATCAAAATTGACCACAAAATTAACGTATGACTGATGAGGACGTTGGGTAACTAAGCCACCGCAACACCAATCTATACTTGGTCTACCTAAGCGATTTATTGGGTAGTTACTCCAATGGACCGATAAGTACACCCTCTAACTTCGCGTAAACTACTTCCTTAAATGTTCGATAAAAAAAACGAAATTCGCGACTCCTACCGTCATGCGTGATAAATAAAAAAAACCAACTAAAGACCTGATTACTTATTGGGTCTGTAATTTTACTCTATACGCTCGAGATACCGTTAAATAACTTCCTTTCCCCTAACGTCTTCAATCTATCTACATAATATCTAAACTTAACATTGATTAAATCGATACCTTAAAATTAATTACACCGAAACTCAACCTAAACTGCTAATTACACAATAAAAGAATAAAGGTCACACACAAGGAAAATATTCGAGGTCCTAATCACTTCTAAAGCCGTTGTGACTGTCATAAGAGAGGGCGGTTCGCGAAATCACGCGATCCTTCGCTTGCCGTAAGACCCACAATTAACAACAGAGACGCCGAACTCTAGTTTGGGTTGGGCCCGAATCTAAGGTGAAATTTAAGAAAGGCGCGATCAAATCTACAATGGCCTCTGGGATGAATGGATCAGATATACAAGTTCATCCCTAATTTTCTATTTATTTTCCAAATGTCGTAGAGGAGAGAGAAAAAAAAAGGGGGGGAGAACAAAATACAAACTAATGATCGAATTGTCCTTCCGTGGACCGACAGATGTCCTAACTGCGTAGGCCGATGGTGGTCGATCTGTTATTCCCTAACAAGGTAAATTTCCCAGGTTGTTGTTTCGAGTTTAACCACTACTCCTGTACAAAGCTCCCTTTCCAAGAAGGTTCCTTTGGGGCAGATTATAAATCGCCAAACTACGAGAAGAAAAAAATATATGGGACGATAATGCGCCGAGGGATGGACTATGTCCACGAAATTACTCAATAACCCCGGGGTTTGGATCGACATCCAACACTGGATTGACGTCCAAAAAAAATTTTATCTGACAGTGGAACTAGGTCCAGCCTGATAATACGATAACTCAATGAGAAGCGGGTTACTCTAAACAACTATCAACCAAACGCAACCGCACTACAACAATAAAATTCGATACAAAAAAAAATCTCCTTACACGGGACGTTAGAAAAAAACTTTCAAAAGAAAACTCTAACTTAAATCGACAAACTAAACTCCCAACTAAATTTAAAAACCTTACTATAAATGTCGGTACTAAATTCAAAAAAAATTTGAAAAACTTTACGGTAAAAGTCGGTACTAAATTCAAAAAAAATTTGAAAAACTTCACGGTAAAAGTCGGTACCAAATGAAAAAAATTGAAAAGCTTTACGGTAAACGTCGATACTAAATAAAAAAAATTTCAAAAGCTTTACCTTAAGGGTCGGTATTGAATTCAAAAAAAACTTGACGTAAATTAACTACGGGAAAGTCAAAAACAACCTTCTACGGGTCCACTAGGTGGATGCGTAAACTTCCAAACCGTACCTATAAACTAATTAGAAAATTTGAACTTCAAAATTAAGTTCAACAAAAAACATACTTAAATCCTAACCTGAACTTTAATCGGGGCTTGACTTCAAGTCCTTGGCATGCCATGCACCAGGTCTCACTCCTGTGGTGTCTGACAGTACAAATGTGGTGTTCGAAAGTTTCTTATGAATAATAAAAGGTCCTACAAATTTTGGAGCTAACTTTGCATTAAAATGCTTCGATGCATCGGATAAAACATAATTACGTCTATACACGGTATCACCGACATCGAAATTCGACGGACGTCGTCTTAAATCATAAACAATTTTAGATTTCTCATAAGCGCTTTCTAATCTTTTGGTGATGTCATCGTAAACATCACCTAGTGCTAATGCACGTCGTTTAAGTTCGTCACGATCGGCAAACGTTATGTCTTTCAGCGTGTTCTGATCAGCTGTTTCGATACGCTGTCCACCGGACATGATCATCTCTCGACCGAAATTTGCGAAATACGGAGTCATTCCTATGACTTCATGCAGTGCAGTTCGTACTGCGCAAGCAACCTGGGGGAGATAAATATCCCAACTCTTATGATTATCGTTAACGTAAGAAGCTAACATAGTTTTTAAAACACGATTCACCCTTTCAACAGGATTCGCTTGGGGGTGGTAATATGCATTAAAGATAATTCGGGTATTATATTTCTGTATCATTTTTTGAAATTCCTTACTTCTAAATTGGACTCCGTTATCAGTCAAAATATACTGTGGGGCTCCAAACACTAACAAAACGTTATCTTCAAGTTTTTGAATGACCTGAGATGCGGTAGCTGTACGTAAGGGATAAAATAATGCAAATTTGGTAAAACAATCCACAATCGATAAAATATGAGTGTAACCTTTAGTCGACCGAGGCAGTGGTCCAACTATATCGATGGATATCATTTGCCATGGCCTAGTTACTACGGGATGACGGGACATAAAACCACGGGGTTTTTGCTGTTCAGGCTTATGAGCCATACAAACTGGACACTTATTTACATAACGAGTAATATCGGTCTTCATCTTCGGCCAATAATACTCATGAACTACTCGATCAAATGTTTTTAAAACTCCTAAATGACCGGAAGTAGGTTTATCGTGACACTCGGAAATGATTTTCTTTCTACGAAATTTCGGAACTACTGTTCTCCATTGACACTCTCTATCCGATAGAGATGGATATCGAACTTTTACTTGTTTAAATAATTCGTCCTCAATAACTTGCCATTTCCTAAACTGAAGGGGGTCTCTTCTGACATTCTTCAACATTCGATAGTACCAACGATCGGTATGCGAGTTAATTAAGGGTTGGTCGTTATCTACTGGATTCTTTACTTTATCGGGTGACTTTCTAACTTGAACAGGGTTAACTAATACTGACGTTATTTCGGGAACAGTGCGCGATAAAGCGTCAGGGACTAAATGATCCTTTCCTTTTCGGTGGATGATTTTGAAATCGTACTGTTGTAACCTGAGAGCCCAACGACATAAACGTCCTGAGGGGTTTTCCAGATTATTTAACCAAATCAGGGAGTGGTGATCGGTAATGACCGTGAAATGTGAAGCTTCGAGATAGGGTCTTAATTTCTCTACTGCCCACAAAACTGCTAAACATTCTCGTTCCGTAACGGAATAATTTCGTTCATTACGAGTTAATGACCTACTAATATAACAAATGACTTGTTCTTTCTCGTCAATGGTTTGGCTGAGGACTCCTCCGAGTCCAAAACCGGATGCGTCTGTCTGTACGGTAAAGGGGACGCTAAAATCAGGGCACGATAGAATAGGGGCTGAAACTAAACAATTCTTAATAGTCGTAAACGCTACTTCACAAGGTTCATCCCAAATGAACTTGGAATTTTTTCTTAGCAACGCTGTGAGCGGTGCAAGGATTGTTGAAAACTGCGGGATAAATCTGCGGTACCACGAAGCCATACCTATTAATTGCCGAATTTCTTTAACCGTACGAGGGGCTGGTATTCGCGTAATTGCCGCTACCTTATCTGGATCTGCAAGTAATCCATTTGCGTTAATCACGTATCCTAAATATTTCAATTCGGGTTGACAAAAGTGACATTTGTCTTTCCCTAATGATAGACCTGCGGTACGTAACCGAGAAAAAACTTCCTGTAACACTTCAAGATGTTTTTCGAAGGTGGATGTACAGATGATGATGTCATCCAGGTATACAAATACAAAGGGTTCGAGATCGGGACCTAGAACTTGATCTATCAGCCTCATCCAAGTAGCAGGAGCATTATGAAGCCCGAAGGGCATCCTGGTGAATTGAAACAATCCACGTCCGGGTACTGTAAAGGCGGTATATTTTTTGGAATTTTCCTCGACAGGAATTTGCCAATACGCTGACTTAATGTCCAGGGACGTTATAAACCGTGCGTCTCGAAGACGATCTAAAATTGAGGACACATACGGGATTGGGTACGCGTCCTTCTCGGATACTTGATTTAATTTTCTGAAATCGACACAAAATCGATATGATTTGTCTTTCTTTTTGACTAACAAAATGGGGTTTGACCAACCACTAGATGATCGTTCTATTACACCTAACTTAAGCATATGATCTAATTCTTTATCGATATGTGCTTGTACACTAGGGTTAACCGGATAATAACGCTGTTTAATCGGCATTGAGTCGGTTTTAATAACATGTTGCACTAGGTCAGTACAACCGAGTTCTTTGACCTTAGTCCGAAAATGTAGGTCAATGACCTTATCTAAACGCTGACGTTCCTCAACTGATAAATTGAAAAGATTTTCTAAAGGTGTTTTCTTGTCGGTAATTACCGAGGTAACTTGGGGTTTCCCGAAATACCACGATTTGTTTTTCAAATCAGGGACGAAACCGATGGATTCCCAAAAATCTACACCTAAAATAAGTGCGTGTGAAAACTTTGGTACCACAATGACTGAAATATGGGCGACACGATGCTGCAATCTAATGGGTAATTGAGCTATCCCGATACTGTTTATAATTTCACCGTCTGCTACGGTACACTTTGGTCGTAACGTGGAGTCAAGTTGAATTTTTACACCGGTAGATTGTAAAATATTCCAACCTTCCTCGCCTAAAATCGTGTTGGTCGCTCCTGAGTCCAGGAGGGCTAAAATTTCACAACCGAGAACATTGACTCTTACATGGGGACGATTATCATGTCTTGAATCCTCTAATACATAATCTAATATAGTTTTAATGTTATCTTTTCGTTTAGCTAACACCTTATGAAAATGGGTCGAATTTACAAACTTGCGGGAGTTCACTAGGTGACCACGTCCTAATGAGTCCCGGAAGAGTTTTCCGAACTCCTTCTACTCTGACTGGGGTTACAGTGGGGGCAGGTTTTTGTTGTTTCACCTTTTCTCCCACAGCGATAGCAATATATTTGTTTCTGCGGAACGGTACAACGCGACGCTAAATGTCCTGTGCCACCACAATTCCAACAAGAATTATTACTTGAAGTTTTACTAAAAACTTCGACAGCGCTATTGCGACTTTTAAAAGTCGGTTTATTTACAGATCGTTTATTATTTCGTGATTTATTAAAAAACGTTGATTCGGCACGCGGTGCGCGATCATTTTCTTGAGTCGGTACACTCAAATGGGTATAAGCTACGTCTGGTTCTAAGTCGTTTTTCCTCTTTGACGGCGGTGCGTAATTGGAAATGGTCAACCTACGCGCTTCGAGAATGCGCCCCAATTCAATGAGCCTGTCAAAAGACGTAATTTCGGTAAAACCTAACTGTGCAATATAAAATGGGTTTAAGTTTCGTAATGCGATACTTAATTGTCTTTCTTCCGATAATGGGATGACTAAACGAGCAAACATCGTTTTTAACATTGCTACATACATTGCCAAGTTTTCCTCGTTCCCTTGAGTTCTACGTGTAATTTCCTCAAGTAATCTGACGTCATAGTCAGCTGGTCGAAATTGTGCATTTAATAATACTACTAATTCTGACCAAGTAGATGCCTTATCTCTATTTGCGCGAAACCACAATAATGCTTTACCCTCGAACAGGTCAATCGCCTCTTCGAAGAGTTGACTTAAATTTACACGTCTAGCAACAATTAATTCATTGACTCTTTCTAAAAATGCAGTGATCGAAATACTTTTTGCTTCACCGGAAAACTTTAATCGCCACTTGACAACAGGTGTTGATTTCGTACAATAACTTTTCTGCCCTACCTCAACCGGAGGGGGGTTAATATTTAATGAAACTGGATTTGAAGTTACGATTACTTCTGGTTCTACTGGGGTCTCTCGACTAATTTCGGCCACGATATTCGATAATGAATCTCGCTCCGTTCGAGAATTTGCTACAAATAAGCGGTACGCGGATCTACATTCTTCTAATTCGTCCATAACTGTTCGTTTTGAATTTTTATCTTTTACTAAAAAGGGTTTTGATCGGGATAATCTATTAAAGTAATGTGCTAACTTCGTTTCTACCTCGATTTCTACGTTAGGTTCTTGGTCTCGTGAAACTTCCAAGCGACCAAGTAGTCTATGAAGAATCAATAAGCCGGCTCTTAATGCCACCAAATCTTCTGCAAAGGTAAACGGATACCACGCTAAAGCGTAACTTTCGCCTTCTTCTTCTTTATCAAGGGCTATTACTAATTCATCACGTAATTCTTTTACCGAACCGTGAAAAGGTAAACCTCTAATCTTTAATTCGTATTGGACCTCGTCCTTTCGCAACTTGTCCGGTACAATCCTGAATGCCATTATTAATCGAAATGAATAAATTTAATTGAATACAAAAAAGAATTCGCGGAACACGACTCTACTTTGTTCTCTGAACAACTAATGGTAAACGGAAATACAATATTGGATCTTAAAATCGCGATAATTTTCACTTTTAAATTTAAATAGGGGGGCGTTATGGAATCTCGTTAGTCCATTCATGCGCGTCGGTACTATTTTACTTGATTAACTAACAAAAATTCGATATAATGTGCCAAAAGGGCTTTCTTGACAGCCGCCTAGTTGGACGCTAAATTATTTTTTAAACCTACAAAAATTAATTCGGAATTTACTTGTTTTATAAACAAAAAAAAATTCGATACCATAACATGCCAAAAGGGCTTTATCGATAGCCCCACGTTGGCCGCGCCAAATTATTATCCTGTTACACCACGTTCTGCATCCACGACACCTTTCCAACAGGTAATAAAAGGTTGGCTAGCTCAAAGTCGCGAAGGGGTGGGTTGGTGAATGGAACGAAAGGGTCGTGTGACGGCACGTCGCAAAGCGTGTATTTCCTATCGACGACCGGGCAATCCTCGATCGCGATTCTAAAAATTGTCAAAATCGGTGTGAATAATTTACACGGGGGGGGGAGTTAAGTCAAAATCGGTGGGGTTAATATACACGCGGGAGTTTAAATGGGCGCCACGCATACGAAGAAATGAATCTCTTTGAAGGGGACTGGTTATCACACCTTCCAAGCTGGTACGCGACAACTTGACGATCTTACAGCGAACTCTCACTCCGGAAAAACCTCGCTCAATGACCTTACCTTTACAGGAGGCGAACTTTCCGTTGGTGAAAATAGCTAAATAAACATTAACACAACAATAATAATAACACACAAAGTTGGGAAATAATAAAAATGTATTAAATAAAATAATATCAGGGGGGAGTTGACAAGGTTTACACAAGATACTATCAAATTTACATGTCTTGTATAAAAATAAATATGTACAGTTGACGGAACCTTTCCGTGTGGTTTCCGTTGCGAAACTAATACTCGTAAAACAATTACTCTTACAAAAATACAAAAGGTTAATTTGCATGAAAGGGGGGCGTATTGAATACAGCACTCCACCAAAATAAATAGTTACTTAAGCGCAACTTGATAATATTCAAAACTATGATTCATAAAATTGATCATGGAACTTAATCAATGCAATTGATCATCAAAATTCCCAACAACGGGACAAACAAACTTTAGCTACAATACTAAACTTGAAACGTTACGTTAAATTGTTTGGTTACATTCTGAACGCTCGAATGGCGTGGTAAAAGTTACGTTAATAATAGATAATAATATTAAGTTAAATAAAAGGTATACAAAATGGTTGCGATATCGTCTTCCAGGGTTGAACTGAACGTTCATAAACACAACTAATGGTCAATAGGACCAATTAACATCACAATCTTAAAAATATAAAAAGGTTTCTTACTTAATTTGGGTGGTTGATGTTCGACCTCTAGGTAAAGTCGATGACGGGTCCTTCAGGAGTGAGATTCGTCTTCAGAATGTAGAATGGAGCTGAATGTGATGTCTCAAACCATATCAGAAGGGCAGCGTAATAACCAGCTTCCCAAAAACTCTTCAAATCGGAAGGTGGTGAAATAACAGGGTGGTTCACGCACTGTATTTCACGATAAAATAGGGGTCTCCGTACGAAATAATTCACTATGTTAGTTATCCGCGAAGTGACAAATAATTCAAGCCGGCACTGTCTAAGTAAGAAATGTTAATGTGGTGTCCGATAAAAAAAACGATTGGAATGCACACATGGGTTGGAAGTGCAACACCTGTTTTGTACCATTCGATAAAAGCAATGCTACGTACTTGCCTTATGAGCGGCAAGCAATAACTCGACGTGATTAACGTGATAAACAGATGGTATAAAAAGTCCGATAATTAATTCAATGTTTAGTAACAATAGACGATATTAATTGTTCGATCACTTATTAAATATTAGCAACAATTGACGATATTAATGTTCGATAAAATATTGAAGGTTTAGCAACAATTGACGATATTCTGGTTCGATAAAATATTAATTGCTTAATAACAATTGACGATATTCTGGTTCGATAAAATATTAATTGTTTAACAACAATTGACGATATGAATTGTTCGATAGTACCTGCAGTTGACACACACTAATTTTTAGCACAAATGACTTGTATTTATTTAAAGATCTCTAATAAATGTGAGACCTCGATAGTTAATTCCGCTTTTGGAAGCGCTAAGATACGAAAAAGGTAGTATCAGATTCCAAGTGAATCTCTCCGAATATGCAATTTGTAGCTCAATTTATGCATTTTCCCTACTCTGATTTAGGATTTTTCCCACTTACTGATTGATTTGGATCCTTGTAATTGGGTCCTATAAATTTAGAAAGAAGGGAGACGTGATTTAATTGGACAATACCTAGAGTGTGAGAGCACACTTTCTTCTTTCTCCATGCAAAGTGTATCGAGAAGTTTTGCAGGACACGTGCGAGCAAAACAATTTTTTGCTCGTCTGGTCGGACGAAAAGGGTCTAACTTTTGCACTTTTTGTTGGTTTTTATCGAAGTTTTAAAATTGCGAAAATCGCTATGCTTTCCATGTTAAAAATTAACACATGAGTTTGCAAGTCGATGCCTGTCTAAGATAACGATGTCGAATGCATTCGTTCCCATGGTCTTACCATCGCACGTGCCCGTTTTCTGTATCGACGGCCGACGTGGATTTATGGATCGCATAAAAGTTTCTCTCAGTCGTTTGAAAGATTATAGTAAAGTATAGGTATGAGTTGACGTTTAGTTTGCAACGTTAATGAATAGAGAATTTATTGCTGATGAGGTGAATTATGGATTAATGCTACGTCAACATTATTAACACTTCCTCATCTACCGTATGGTTTATTGTACGTGTATTAAAATATTTGATGATACTTTCCTAACGATACAATTCTTAAGATTATTGTGCATTTGCAAAACGTAAATTTATTAGTTGAGCGAATGTTTCAATCTTTTATTTTTACAACCCGACCTAAAAATGTTTTCTCAAAGAGTAATTTTCAACGGATCGATTCGAAATTTAAAATATAAGTTTAATAGATCATAAACGCAAAATCTAAGGGTGCGCCCGATGCGCGTAATAAGGTGACAAATGGTTGGAAGTGTGTGAGATGCAATCTACTACAGCACAAAGTACAATCAATAGATTAAGAATTATTTTTACTCAATTTGGATTACCAGATACCATAGTTTCTGATAATGGTCCTCCATTTTCATCCATCGAGTTTAAAGACCATTTACGTATAAATGGTATACGTCAATTATTTTCTCCAGCATATAATCCGTCTAGCAACGGTGCAGCAGAAACTCGGTAAAAAATTTTAAAGTAGCTTTAAAAAATATTCACACTGAAAATTGTGAGCCGAATATTGCAATACTTCCATTTCTGTTTGATTACCGTAATACAGCTCATTCAATAACAGGTATAAGCCCCGCAGAATTAATGTTTGGGCGTAAACTTAAAACTAGATTTGATTAAATTTTTCCTAGAAAAGATAAATTGATCAAGTAAAAAGTGGAGAAACAAGTCAATAAGTACGGTTGAAAGCCGAAGAATATTGATATTGGTGGAAATGTAGTTTTTAAAAATTTTTCAGTACCAAATAAACCTGTATGGTCTAAAGGTACAATTGTTAAACAAAGAGGTTCCAGTAATGTACGATGTTAAACCGGCAGAAGGAAAAATGTTAAGGTAACATTCAAATCAGATTATACTGCGATGTTTTTTCTTTTCCGTATTGGCAATTCGACTATAATTCGAATATAACGTTAATTGAAATTTGAAATTACGAAAAATCATGGAAATGTGACGTAAAAATAGCATCGTTACATTATGATGAAAAATTTATGTTAAAAAAATATGTGTTAGTTATTAATTTATTAGTTATTAAAATTTGTTAAAACTAGGTTAAATAGGATTAGTTTTGGTTATGAAATAAAAAGGTTTTTCTTGAATACTCTTGGTGACGGCTTGATGTATTAATTTTAAAAACAATTATCGTTTCAACGTAAACTTTTAAGGTGCATCGAAAATTTCCAAAATAAACTTAAAGTGCATCAAAATATTTCAAATTGACATTCCTTAAAGTGATTATGTGTCCAATGAACAATTTCCTAAAACAAACATTTAATTAAATCAAACTTTAAAAGTGGCAAAATTTTGAACAAACTTACCAACCAATGGGAGACAAGCAACATCACCAAAAACAAACATGCCTTGAAAGGTAACAAAAATCAAGTTCCTTAGTAACGAATGTTATTTACCTGAAAAACGTAAATTGATAAAATATGTACGCACGTGGAATTTTGTGCGGTAATAAAAAATGAAATAATTTGTGAAAACAACCAAAATGTAAGGTTAATAAATGTTGTGGTATGCTAAAAAGGCAAATTAAGATAAGGTGTGATAAAAATTAAGACGACACTTACCAAAATAAAATTTTATGATGGTGGTGAAAATAATTTAGATGGTTTGTGGAATTTGGTTGATGGTTGTTGAAAATAAAATTGAATGCAGTAAAGCGAGGTAAAATTGGAACCACTTATGTGTGGGAAGCCGATTGCGCAAGTCGTAGGAAACAGGATGACAAACTTTAAAATCGGTAAGCGAAGTACAATTTATTTAACAGTGCGGGATTTTTAAAAACATTAAAATTACGGAAAATCTTTTTATTCATTCGAACTTTATTTAGATTTAGTTTAGTAATAGTAAAATTGTTAAATTTAATTTTGCATAACACATGTTTATTATTTTTATTGTCTCCATGACAACGATTTACAAAAAACTATCATTTCATAATAAAGTAACTTTTGCCATGATAAATTTATTATTAAATTTAAAATCAAGTTTACATAAGTGTAAAATTACGAATCTTGTTCATTCTGGAGATAAGCAGATGCAGTAAAAGAAAGTTTAACAACGATAAATAATTTCTTTCATCAAAATTTGGGCTAGCCGTGGTTATAATTAACAAAAGTTCTCCATGAAAAGTTATCATTGTGGAATAAGCATCCAGGTAAGGGCAATTTGCATCGTAAGCGTTAATCACATAATTAAGGTACGGGTATATTGCATATTTGTTTGTCGGCCCAACGTGAGGCACGATAACATGGCAATACCTAATAATAATAATTCTCGATATTCATTCGAACCTTCTCCTGATTTACATGAAGATACATCTGAAGAAATTGTTAATAATAATAGTGATGTGATAGCGATAAGTGATGAGGGAAACAATTCTAATAGTAGTGTACCCACTCATAGTCACTGATATAATTTGTGTCCTAGTAACAAAATGTAAATATTGTTAAAACAAGAGGTAAAAATAATGATTTTTGTAAAAGTTAACTTGTAAATGGGCGGTGTTATGCAGAAAGCTACCAACCCACATTTTTTTTTTTTTTCAATTATTGAAGGTACGGAGCCAGTAAGGTTCATTATACATTCTGCTGAAAACATCCAAGCCACAGGATAACTTATTAATTTCTTCAGGAAGTTACCTCCTTATCTTTTTTAATTTAATACTGTACTAATTGTTAATTATCTCGGATTTATGCAGACGTGGCTTGGTAGCTTTCTGCATAACACCGCCCAAATAAGGGTGTGGATGGTAGCACAATGGGCCCAATTTAGTGGCCTAAGTCCGTGTGAGTTCTCTTGCCCTCCACCTATAATCCAGAATCCAAAAAGAGTGAGAATGTAGTAATGTTGGCACACAGCCAAAATATAAATGTGTTCATGTTATCTGATATAAGTTAGATTATTTTATATATTGTAAAATATTATACAGAATAAAGACACTTTTAGTTTGAGCCTTGTTCAATATGGTCAAACCACTACCGGTTATTACACTCTCAATAAACAGGTTCGTCGGCTTCCAGTATTCATTCTGTAATTGATTTAAATTCCCAGCTTCTTTACTAAGTACAATTTGGTTTTGATATAACCAAATCAAAACAAGATGTGCCGAGTAGAAGTATCTGCCCCATTATAATATTTGCTGAAACGTCTTTTAATGGATCAACTTCTGCGTGACAAGCTGCTTGTAATAAAGCTTCTACAGTTTCTTCAAACGAACATGTTGTGAGGGGACGGGTTTCTTGTCTGTTAATTCCATACAGAGTTATAGCAAAAAAGATAACCTTTTGCAGCCATAACATCGCACAAAAGAGCAAGAATCCTATAATTAACGTATAAACCATAACAGTTCAGTACCTTATTCATGTCATTTTCGATGGATTTACGTACCGCTTCTATATACCCAATACCTACAATATTGAGTAATAATGAATCCTCTGTTTTTAATAATATGTTTAGATAGCTTACCGATAAAATTTTACAAATATCATTACAGTAGGTACGTCTAAATTCTCCGTCATGTTCTGCCATTACCCTCAATAAACTGGTTCGTCGGTTTCCAGTATCCATTCTGTAATTGATTTAAATTCCTAGTTTCTTTACTAATTACAATTTGGTTTTGATAAAACCAAATCAAAACAAGATGTGCCGAGTCGAAGTATCTGCACCATTATAATATTTTTTGCTGACACGTCTTCTAATGCATCAACTTCTGCGTGACAAGCTGCTTGCAATAAAGCTTCTATATTTTCTTCAAACGACCATTTTGTGAGAGGACCTGTATTTTGTCTGTTAATTCCATGCCGAGTTATAGCCAAAAGCTAACCTTTTGCAGTCATAACATCGCACAGAAGAGCAAGATGCCGATAATTAACGTATAAATTATACCAGTTCAGTACAATATTCATTTCCTTTTCGATGGATTTACGTACCGCAGCTATACCCAATACCTAAAATATTGAGTAATAATGAATCGTTTGTTTTTAATATGTTTAGTTAACTTACCCATAAAATTTCACAAATATCATTAGAGCAGGTATTACGTCTAAATTCGTCGTCACGTTCTGCTATTACTCTCAGTAAACTGGTTCGTCGGTTTCCAGTATCCATTGTGTAATTGATTTAAATTCCCAATTTCTTTACTAATCACAATTAGGTTTTGATAAAACCTAATCAAAACAAGATGTGCCGAGTCGAAGTATCTGCGCCATTACAATATTTGCTGAAACGTCTTTTAATGGATCAACTTCTGCGTGACCAGCTGCTTGCAATAACTCTTTTACATTTTCTTCAAACGAACATTTTGTGTGAGGACCTGTATCTTGTCTGTTAATTCCATGCCGAGTTACACCCAAAAGATAACCATCTGCTGTCATAACATCGCACAGAAGAGCAAGAACGCAATAATTAACGTATAAACCATAACTGTGCAGTACAATATTCATTTTCTTTTCGATGGATTTACGTACCGCAGCTATACCCAATACCTACAATATTAAGTAATAAGGAATCGTTTGTTTTTAATAATATGTTTAGATAACTTACCCACAAAATTTCACAAATATCATTAGAGTAGTTAATTCGTCTAAATTCGACGTCATGTTCTGCCATTACTCTCAATAAACTGGTTCGTCGGTTTCTAGTATCCATTCTGTAATTGATTTAAATTCCCAGTTTCTTTTCTAATTACAATTTGGTTTTGATAAAATCAAATCAAAACCAGATGAGCCGAGTCGAAGTATCTGCCCCATTATAATATTTTTTTGCTGAAACGTCTTTTAATGGATCAACTTCCGCCTGACAAGCTGCTTGCAATAAAGCTTCCACAGTTTCTTCAAACGAACATTTTGTGGGAGGACCTGTAACTTGTCTGTTAATTCCATGCCAAGTTATAGCCAGAAGAAAACCTTTTGCAGTCATAACATCGCACAGAAGAGCAAGATGCCGATAATTAACGTATAAACCATAACCAGTTCTGTACAAAATTCATTTCCTTCTCGATGGATTTATGTACCGCAGCTATACCCAATACCTATAATATTGAGTAATAATTAATCGTTTGTTTTTATAATATGCTTAGATAAATTACCCATAAAATTTCACAAATATCATTAGAGTATGTACGTCTAAATTAGACGTCATGTTCTGCCATTACTATCAATAAACTGGTTCGTCGGTTTCCAGTATCCATTCTGTAATTGATTTAAATTCCCAGTTTCTTTACTAATTACCATTTGGTTTTGATAAAACCAAATCAAAACCAGATGTACCGAGTCGAAGTATCTGCCCCATTATAATATTTTTTGCTGAAACGTCTTTTAATGGATCAACTTCTGCGTGACTAGCAGCTTGCAATAAAGCTTCTACAGTTTCTTCAAACGAGCATTTTGTGAGAGGACCTGTATCTTGTCTATTAATTCCATGCCGAGTTATAGCCAAAAGATAACCATCTGCAGTCATAACATCGCACAGAAGAGCAAGATGCCGATATTTTAACGTATAAACCATAACAGTTCAGTACAATATTCATTTCCTTTTCGACGGATTTACGTACCGCAGCTATACCCAATACCTACAATATTGAGTAATAATGAATCGTTTGTTTTTATAATATGCTTATATAAATTACCCATAAAATTTCACCAATATCATTAGAGTAGGTACGTCTAAATTCGACGTCATGTTCTGCCATTACTCTCAATAAACTGGTTTGTCGGTTTCCAGTTTCCATTCTGTAATTGATTTAAATTCCCAGTTTCTTTAGTAATTACAATTTGGTTTTAATAAAACCAAATCAAAACCAGATGTGCCGAGTCGAAGCATCTGCCCCATCATAATATTTTTTGCTGAAACGTCTTTTAATGGATCAACTTCTGCGTGACTAGCAGCTTGCAATAAAGCTTCCACAGTTTGTTCAACCGAGCATTTTGTGAGAGGACCTGTATCTTGTCTGTTAATACCATGCCGAGTTATAGCCAAAAGAAACCATCTGCAGTCATAACATCGCACAGAAGAGCAAGATGCCGATAATTAACGTATAAACCATAACAGTTTAGTACAATATTCATTTCCTTTTCGACGGATTTACGTACCGCAGCTATACCCAATACCTACAATATTGAGTAATAATGAATCGTTTGTTTTTATAATATGCTTATATAAATTACCCATAAAATTTCACCAATATCATTAGAGTAGGTACGTCTAAATTCGACGTCATGTTCTGCCATTACTCTCAATAAACTGGTTCGTCGGTTTCCAGTTTCCATTCTGTAATTGATTTAAATTCCCAGTTTCTTTAATAATTACAATTTGGTTTTGATAAAACCTCATCAAAACCAGATGTACCGAGTCGAAGTATCTGCCCCATTATAATATATTTTGCTGAAACGTCTTTTAATGGATCAACTTCTACGTGACTAGCAGCTTGCAATAGAGCTTCCACAGTTTCTTCTAACGAGCATTTTGTGAGAGGACCTGTATCTTGTCTGTTAATTCAATGCCTAGTTATAGCCAGAAGAAAACCTTTTGCAGTCATAACATCGCACATAAGAGCAAGATGCCGATAATTAACGTATAAACCATAACAGTTAAGTACAATATTCATTTCCTTTTCGATGGATTTACCTACCGCAGCTATACCCAATACCTACAATATTAAGTAATAATGAATCGTTTGTTTTTAATAATATGTTTAGATAAATTACCCATAAAATTTCACAAATATCATTAGAGTAGGTATTACGTATAAATTCGACGTCATGTTCTGCCATTACTCTCAATAAACTGGTTCGTCGGTTTCCAGTATCCATTCTGTAATTGATTTAAATTCCCAGTTTCTTTTCTAATTACAATTTGGTTTTGATAAAACCAAATCAAAACCAGATGTACCAAGTCGAAGTATTATCTGCCCCATCATAATATTTTTTGCTGAAACGTCTTTTAATGGATCAACTTCTACGTGACTAGCAGCTTGCAATAAAGCTTCCACAGTTTCTTCTAACGAGCATTTTGTGAGAGGACCTGTATCTTGTCTGTTAATTCAATGCCTAGTTATAGCCAGAAGAAAACCTTTTGCAGTCATAACATCGCACATAAGAGCAAGATGCCCATAATTAACGTATAAACCATAACAGTTAAGTACACTATTCATTTCCTTTTCGATGGATTTACGTTCCGCAGCTATACCCAATAGCTACAATATTAAGTAATAATGAATCGTTTGTTTTTAATAATATGTTTAGATAACTTACCCATAAAATTTCACAAATATCATTAGAGTAGGTATTACGTCTAAATGCGACGTCATGTTCTGCCATTACTCTCAATAAACTGGTTCGTCGGTTTCCAGCATCCATGCTGTAATTGATTTAAATTCCCAGTTTCTTTACTAATTACAATTTGGTTTTGATAAAACCAAATCAAAACCAGATGTGATTATAATATTTTTTGCTGAAACGTCTTTTAATGGATCAACTACTGCGTGACAAGCAGCTTGCAATAAAACTTCTAGAGATTCTTCAAACGATCATTTTGTGAGAGGACCTGTATCTTGTCTGTTAATTCCATGCCGAGTTACACCCAAAAGATAACCATCTGCAGTCATAACATCGCACATCAGAGCAAGATGCCGATAATTAACGTATAAACCATAACAGTTCAGTACAATATTAATTTCCTTTTCGATGGATTTGCGTAACGCAGCTATACCCAATACCTACAATATTAAGTAATAATTAATCGTTTGGTTTAATAATATGTTTAGTTAACTTACCCATAAAATTTCACAAATATCACTAGAGTAGGTATTACGTCTAAATTCGACGTCATGTTCTGACATAACTCTCAATAAACTGGCTCGTCAGTTTCCAGTATCCATTCTGTAATTGATTGAAATTTCCAGTTTCTTTACTAATTACAGTTTGGCTTTGAGAAAACCAAATCAAAACCAGATGTACCGAGTCGAAGTATCTGCCCCATTATAATATTTTTGCTGAAACGTCTTTTAATGGATCAACTTCTGCGTGACTAGCAGCTTGCAATAAAGCTTCTAAAGTTTCTTCAAACGAGCATCTGGTGAGAGGACCTGTATCTTGTCTGTTAATTCCATGCCGAGTTATAGCCAAAAGATAACCATCTGCAGTCATAACATCGCACAGAAGAGCAAGATGCCGATAATTAACGTATAAACAATAACAGTTCAGTACAATATTCATTTCCTTTTCGATGGATTTACGTACCGCAGCTATACCCAATACCTACAATATTAAATAATAATGAATCATTTGTTTTTAATAATATGTTTAGATTACTTACCCATAAAATTTCACAAATATCATTAGAGTAGGTTGTTAAGCTGTAGATGGTTGTTTTCTTTAAATTTTAAATAATCAAAGTGGACTGTATAAAATTAACTTTAATTTGAACTTAATAGATTACAAGCATAGTACATGTAGACATAAATTTTCATACTGGCCTTATACGCAGGCTTCAAGAATAACATGCGCGTATCGAAGATATACAGAGTCGCGCGTAATATTGTAACATAAGAAATAGTTATTCTAAATATTAAACAAACAAATATTAAACATATATGAAAAAACAAACAAACAAAGAAAATATTCTATATGATTAAACAAAGTCTGAACATATTCCCCGGCAATTGGGGTTTACACCAATTCAAAAAAAAACAGTAAGTGTACCGACATGATGATGATGTGGTTTAAATTTGCCTTAAGTATTAATCTCATTTGAGTCCTTTGGTAATGGAGAGATTTTGTTAATAGCACGTTTTGTTGTTCCACTTTTTGTTTTTACACTTACAACTCGCGTTATCCCGTCTGCACCAGGATGTGTTTTTTCGATGCGTCCCAAGGACCAACACAGTGGTGGAAGGGTTTCGTCTCTTAATAGGACGAGATCTCCAATTAGTACATTGATTTTACCCAATTTTTTCCATTTATTTCTGGTTTGTAGCTGGCACAAATAATCACGTGACCAACGTTTCCAAAAATGTTGCACAAGCTGTTGAAGTTTTTCAAAGTGTGACAAACGATTGTAGTTGGCTGTTGTTAGATCATTGTCTGGTAATGAAGTGAATGTGTCTCCAATCAAGAAGTGTGCAGGAGTCAAAGGATTTAGGTCATTTGGATCATTTGAGGAGTAAAATAGTGGACGGGAGTTTAGAATTGACTCAATTTGACATAAAATGGTCGACATGTCTTCAAATGTCAATGAAATATTCCCGATAATCTTTTTTAAACAAATTTTTACAGATTTTACCGCGCTCTCGTGTAAACCACCGAAATGAGGTGACCTCGCGGGCATAAAATTCCAATAAATGCTGTTGTCTTGCAAATATCTTTTGACTGTCTCGCTTTTAACACTAATGACTAATGAATTTATGATTTCTAATAATTGCCTATTTGCAGATGTGAAGTTTGTTGCATTATCGCTATAAATTTCTTTAGGAATTCCACGTCTGGCTACGAATCTTTTTAAGCAATTCAAAAACGCGTGTGAAGTTAAATCTCCCACCAACTCGATATGCATTGCCTTCGTCGCGAAACAAACAAAAACGCAAAAATATGATTTTATTAATTTCCTATTTCTAAGTTTGCTTTCCTTTATTAGAAAAGGACCTGCAAAATCTATGCTGACTACAGTGAATGGTCGTTGTGGTTTTAGCCTATTGGCTGGTAAATCTCCCATCCTGGTGTTGATTTGTGGAGGTTTTACCTTGAAGCATGTCAAGCATTGCCTTAAAATGCCTTTTATTGTATTAAGTCCTGACAAGGGCCAATAGTTTTCTCTAACTGCTGCTAGAATGGCTTGCGCACCAGCGTGCAAATTTTTTAAATGTTCATTTTTGATAATTAATTTTGTTAGAAGATGCGACTTTGATAGAATAGCTGGGTGTCTTTTTGCATAGTCGAACTCACCATGTCTTATTCTACCCCCTACTCTTAAAATACCCTTATTGTCCAAAAATGGGTTCAAACTTAAAATTTTGGTGTTGTTTTGAATTTTTCCCAGCTTTAGGTTTTTTATGTCTTCCGGGAAATCTTCTTCTTGTGCTAATGTGATCAATTTATTCAATGCGTTATTTAATTCTTCAATTGTTAACGGACCACGTATCTTTGTGTTTGATTGCTTAGAATTATTTGCAAATCGTAAACACCAGGCTGTTATACGTTGTAATTTATTTAGTGAGGAATATCTAGCAATTAAATCAAAACATTTGATTGCGCTGCTAAGTGTGATTTTTATTTGACGTTTTTCTGGAATATCCGAAATGTTATTGTAATTTTCATTGGGCCAGAATTTGGAGTCTTGACTTAACCAAATCGGACCTTTCCACCAAATCGAGTTAGATAGTTGGTGTATATCCATTCCTCTCGAGACAATATCTGCAGGATTATCTTTTGACCTTACGTGCCTCCACGAAGTTGCCTTTGTTAAGCCTTGTATTTTTGCAACTCTATTTGCAACAAAGGTTTTCCATCGTGCTGGCTGTTCTGCTAACCAATTGAGAACTATTGTGGAATCTGTCCAATAGATAACATTTGAGATTTCTAATTCTAAATATTTAATTACGATTTTCGATAATTTTGCTAAAAGAACCGCACCACATAACTCTAACTTAGGCAATGTGATCTTTTTCATCGGAGCAACCCGAGATTTTGCACAAACCAAAGCGACAAATATTTTTCCGTCGGATGATACGCTTCTCAAATATATTGAGCAACCGTAAGCTGCTTCACTGGCATCGCAAAAGCCATGCATTTGTATGTCCACCGCTTGTGAATTTACTATGTTTCGCGTGATGTTCAAGTCCTTTAAAGCGTTTACTTGCTGTCTCAAATCCGACCAATGTTTTTGTATGTTTTCCGGGACAGGATCATCCCAATTTAATTTGAGTAGCCAAAGTTGTTGCAGTAGGATTTTCATTGAAATCACCAAGGGTTGAATTAATCCTAGTGGATCAAATATCTTCCCTACAGTTGATAGAATTGATCTTTTGGTTGATGGATACAAAAATTTATTTTCTAAATTGATTTTGAATTTTATTTTATCTTGTTTTGAGTCCCAAGCAACTCCTAAAGTATTTAGATCATCTTGATTTTTGATTATATGTTCATCATTGGCATTTATGTTTGTACAATGTTTTAAAACTGTTTGTGAGTTGCTACACCACTTTCTCATTTTGAATCCAGCACTGCTTAGAATTTTATCTACTTGTTGTTTTAGTTCTATAGCCTCGGTCTCATTTTCGGCGCCCGATAAAAAGTCATCTACATATGTGTCGTTCATTATAGCCTTGCTTGCTACAGGGAATCTCGATTCGTTTTCTATGGCTATTTGATTTATGCAACGAGTGGCAAGAAAGGTTGCTGGAGTTGTTCCATATGTTACTGTTTTTAGGCGAAATATTGATATTGGATTATTTTGAGTTTTGCGCCAAAGAATTCGTTGAAAATCGCAATGGCTTTCATCTATTAACACTTGGCGAAACATTTTTTCACAATCTGCACTTACGACAATATTGTATTTTCTAAACCGTAGTAGAATAGAAAAAAGTTCACTCTGTACTACCGGTCCCGACTTCAGTATATCATTTAGTGCCTTTCCGTTGGTCGATTTTGCCGAAGCATCGAACACAACCCTCAGGGCTGTTGTAGAACTCGAAGATTTAGTTACACAATGGTGAGGAATGTAGTATGAATTTTCTTTCTTGCAATTATTGTTGGAATTTTGTTCTTCTACTCTTTCCATGTGACCAAGTGACTCATATTCGTTCATAAATTCACAATATTGTTTTTTCAGTTTGGGATTTTTTGTGAATCTATTTTCAAGACCATGAAATCTTTTTTGCGCAGCTTGGTAACTGTCACCTAGCTCAATATGATCTTTTAATGGCAAATGGACTACGAATCTGCCATTTTCATCGCGAATTGTATTTTTTGCAAAGTCGTCTTCGCATTCTATTTCTTCTAGGGTATGAGTTTTTTCTTGTTCAATTTCTTCTAATTGCCAAAATTTCTCTAAACTCTGTTGTATATCTTGCTCTGAGCGTTTCGTGATAGCTAAATGAGATAAAGCGTTATTGGTTTTTGCAAGATCTATTCGTCCAGTTACTATCCATCCTAAACGAGATTTTTGTAGAGCTACGTTTCTTTGGCTAGTGTGAATCTTTCCAAACATCAATAATTTGTAGAAAGTATCAGCTCCAAGAAGTAAATCTATGTTTCTTGCAACGTTGAATTTCGGATCTGCAAGCTCTATGTTTTCCGGAATTTTTATATTATTCGAGTCAAAGTCAATCACTGGAATTTTTTCTGTAATTTTATCTAAAACTAAAAACGCTAATTTGTCCTTGAAGGGCATATGCATAGAACTAATTTTTGCCTTGACTTCCAATGAGGCGCTTGACTTGCAATTGTTGATTCCAGTTACCACAAATGGATTGGTTTCTATCAATGGAAGTCCCAACTTGTCCGAAAGTTCTTTCGTCATGTAGTTGGTTGTGGAGCCATTGTCCAATAACACTCTTGCTTGTAGTGGTTGATTATTTTTATTATAAATATTGATTATGGCTGTTGAAAGAATTTCGTACGAGTTTTTATTATCGTAGGCGTGTGTGGATATGACAGTGTTGTTTTTTTTATTAGCAATTTCGCTTGTATCATTTGGTGTTTCTCTGATTTTTTGTGTGAAATGCAGCAATTCGTTGTGGGGTTGTTTGCATTCGTTACAATTTCTAGCTATACAATCTTTTATCATATGGTTAGGCTTTAAACATTTTATGCAAAGGTGTAATTTTTTAACTTCTTTCAGTCTATCTGCTATCGATAACTGAAGAAATCTATCACAATAATATATTAAATGAGCATCTTTGCAGAAATTACAGCGGTAGTTATGCGTACCTACTGTTGTTATTAGATTTGTATTGTTATTTCTGGTGTTTTTGTTCGATACTTGGATTTTAGTGTTGTTACTGGTGTTGTTGCCAGTATTGTTCGTGGATATTGTTTCCAAAAGTTGACACCGTCTTTTTAGGAAATTTTCCAATTGTTGCAATGTGGGTAAATTGCTCGTATCTAAAGATGTTTCCCAAAGACGCCTAGTATTGTTATCCAATTTGTTACTTAAAATATGTATTAGGAGTGTGTCCCAATGTTGTACGGGTTGTTTTAATGCGCTTAGGGCTCGAATATTTTTTAGAAAATCATCTAGAAGTTTTCTTAATGTAGTACCGTTTTCTTTAAATAAGGTAGGTAGTTCAAATATTTCTTTTATATGAGAGTTTATTGTTAATTTTTCGTTTTGGTATCTATCCGTTAGTAAATTCCAGGCTACCGTGTAATTTGTATCTGAAATTTCTAGCGAGTGTATTACCTCTAATGCAGAATTTTTTAATGTCGATAATAAATAATGAAATTTTTGTATTTGACTGAGATTTGTGTTTGAATTTATTAAGGCTTGAAAAGTGTCCCTAAATTTTGACCACTCTTGGTATTTTCCGTCAAATTCTGGTAAATTTAATATGGGTAAACGAACATTATTAATTATTTGGCAATCAACTTCATTTTGAATTTGTGTAGTAACACCAGGTGCATTTTGAGTTGATTCAATGTTATTTTGCGAGGTTTCGTCTATTAATGTTTTTGCTTGTGCTATTGTTTTATAATATTGTTCTTCAAATTCGACAAGTTGGAATGATGTTTCATTCCCCTTTTCTTCCAAGTCAAAATAAATTTGCTCAAGCTCACTTAGAGCACTTTCCGCTTTTTTATAACGAATTTTTAGTTCAGCTATAGTATTTTCATTATTAAAATCATTTACGAATTTTTTAAATCTTTCAAAGGATGCTGTAACAGCATCTCGCTTTTTATGTAGCGATAGCAAAGTAGTTTTTCCCATTTTTATTATATTCACAACAAAATGCAATACAAATCGAGTTGTTTAAATTTGTGTTATTGATTATTATTTTCAACAAATACCGACGTTGATTTAATATTTTACAATGTGCGTAATATTTCGATAAGGCAAGAATGCAACGTGCAACGATAATATCATAAGCTATTATTAGATTTGCAACGGAGTGTTTTTCCGTGCACAACGACAAAGGATATTTAAATATTATTTTTATTTTTAATGCGAGAAGTAAGATATTATTTTATTACAAGACGACAAATTCAAATGGATATTTTTTGTTTTGAGTTATTATTGTTTTTCTTTATAACAATACGACACAACGACGATTATAACGAAAGTGCGATAATTTCAATATTCAAATTTTCTATTACGATACGAGTATGAACCGACAATAACATGCATTTAACGTCAAATCTATCAATTCAAATTGAAACAATGTTGGAAGGAACTTACATGATAAGCACAACGATCCTTCTTGAGATGTTAGCCATGTTGATTGTTGAAAAAGATACTTTTCACTTGACAACTGCTTGGTTTTCCAGATTTTCCTTCGAATTAAGACCAAATTGCTACTTAATTCGGCTGCGATAGGACCATAATGTTAAGCTGTAGATGGTTGTTTTCTTTAAATTTTAAATAATCAAAGTGGACTGTATAAAATTAACTTTAATTTGAACTTAATAGATTACAAGCATAGTACATGTAGACATAAATTTTCATACTGGCCTTATACGCAGGCTTCAAGAATAACATGCGCGTATCGAAGATATACAGAGTCGCGCGTAATATTGTAACATAAGAAATAGTTATTCTAAATATTAAACAAACAAATATTAAACATATATGAAAAAACAAACAAACAAAGAAAATATTCTATATGATTAAACAAAGTCTGAACATAGGTATTTCGTCTAAATTCGACGTCATGTTCTGCCATTAATCTCAATAAACAGATTCGTCGGTTTCCAGTATCCATGCTGTAATTGATTTAAATTCCCAGTTTCTATACTAATTACAATTTGGTTTTGATAAAACCAAATCAAAACCAGATGTACCGAGTCGAAGTATCTGCCCCATTATAATATTTTTTGCTGAAACGTCTTTTAATGGATCAACTTCTGCGTGACTAGCAGTGTTTAATTTAGAAATTAAACAGGTTTTTGTTGGTTGGGTGAGTTCTAGTTTAGAACCATCCTGTATATAAATAATTTAAGCAAATATTGTAAAACCTACGTAGGAAAGAAAATAAAGCTAAAATGCATTTTTAACACTTTCCAGTAGGTCAATTACAAATATAATTCATTTCCGCATTGTCAACATTCAAAACAATTTATAATCAGCAAGTACTGCATTTAAAATTATTAATGGAAAATTTTATATCATAAGTCATCAGATTAATACCTTTAATTTAATTGGAATGTGATAACCTAGCTATTAAGTTTTTATATAAATACCTGTATGTAAAACTTAATAAATCAGTAGCATTTGAATTTACGACTTAAATGTTATTCATCAATAAATTAAGAGAAGTACTTCTTGCCACTTCTCATAATTTAGATTAATCATTAGAATTTACAACTCTAGTGATTCTCACTTCATCTAAATTAAGACGGGTACTTCTTGCAACCCTAATCTTAAATTTAGACATGGTCCTTCGAGCCTCTAGAAGATAAACCATCAGCAGCATCAAATCAACGGTCCAAACAAGAGAACGCACAGCAACACAACAAACAACGGTCCAAACAAGAGATCGCACAGCAACACAACAAATCAACGGTCCAAACAAGAGATCGAACAGCATCAAATCAAATACAAGGGTCCACACAGCGACGCCAAAGCAACGAGAAGAATCAAATACAAGGGTCCACACAGCGACACCAAGCAACGAGAAGAATCAAATACAAGGGTCCACACAGCGACGCCAAAGCAACGAGAAGAATCAAATACAAGGGTCCACACAGCGACGCCACAGTATAAAACAATCAAAATACAAGGGTCCACAGCGACGACAAAGAAGAATCAAAATATAAGAAGAATAAGAAGAATAAGAAGAATCAAAATGCAAGGGTCCACAGAGCGACGCCAAAGCAATAAGAAGAATCAAAATACAAGGGTCCACACAGCGACGCCAAAGCAATAAGAAGAATCAAAATACAAGGGTCCACACAGCGACGCCAAAGCAATAAGAAGAATCAAAATACAAGGGTCCACACAGCGACGCCAAAGCAAAGAGAAGAATCAAATAATAAGGGTCCACAGCGACGCCACAGCATAAAACAATCAAAATACAAGGGTCCACAGCGACGACAAAGAAGAATCAAAATATAAGAAGAATAAGAAGAATCAAAATACAAGGGTCCACACAGCGACGCCAAACATCAATCAAGAAAAAAACAAGCACTTAAGAAAAGAACGAGTTACAAAGATGGATGCACAAACAATACGGTTAAGAAAACAGCAAATCAAAATGTTCTACATGGGAAGAGTAATGGATATCATAACAAATACGGTATCACAAAATAATCAAGAGACGAAGGCCATGTGCAAAATATTAAAAATCAAACTAAGACAGCAATGGTACAGCATAGAAGATCTGCACACAGAAATAATGAAATACGAAGAAGAAAATCTAGATGACTACTTTATCAATGATCGATTTGAAGAAAGCACAAATAAATACTACGAAACACTGATGAAATTGGAAATGAAAATTGAAGAAGAAGATGAGGAAATATACAACAAAGTCATTGTAAAAACAGAAATATTGATGGCAGAATTAGCAAAAATGGAGATGGAAGAGGAAATGGAATTAGAAAAAGTTACAAATTCTAACCAAATGCCAGAAGAAGAAGATGAGGAAATATACGACGAATTTGACATAAAAACAAAATTATTGAGGGAAGCCATAGCACAAGCAGAGATGGAAGAGGCAAGAGCGAACCAAATGCTAGAAGAAGAAGATGAGGAAATATACGACGAATTTGACATAAAAACAAAATTATTGAGGGAAGCCATAGCACAAGCAGAGATGGAAGAGGCAAGAGCGAACCAAATACCAGATGAAGAAGTTTTAACACCAATACCAGTGGAGATGAAAGAAAAAGAACTTACAGGTCCAAAGCACATACCAGAGGAAGTAGATGGAACACCAGTATCAATAGAAATGAAAAAAGAAAAAGAAGTTACAGGTCCAAAGCAATTACCAGATGAAGAAGATGTCACAACAAAATCAATGGACATGAAATTCGAAGAGGAAATGGAAGAAGATATGAAAGAGGAGATGGAAGAAAAAGAGACAAGTTCGAAACAAATACCATATGAAGTAGATGGAACACCAATGGAGATGAAAGAAGAGATGGACGAAATAGAGGCAAGCCCAAAGCAATTACCAAAGGAAGAAGATGTCAAAACAATAGTAATGGAGATGGAAGAAGATATGGACAAGGGGATAGGAAAGGAAGTTACGAGTCCAGAGCAAATGCAAGATGAAGAAGATGTACACCCAATATCATGGAAACCCATGGCGACGGAAATAGAAGAAGCATCAATACATAAACAAATTCAACAATACAACGAAAAATTGGACATCATGAAAATGCAACATCAAAATTAAACCACAGACAAAACAACACATTCGTTCGAAGACGGCAATATGTTTAATATAAAATTAAACAGGGTTTTAATTAGTCGGTTGGTTTCCGTTGCAAGGAAACAAAATTGGATAGCAAATCAGTCAAGGAAAAAAATAGACACATCACTTAGCAAGAAGAGCAACATTCAAGGCAACCCAAACGTCAGAGAGATGGTACGACGATGGAGGAAAAGCTGGGATAAAAGAAGCTGGAAAAAGAGAAGACGTCGATCAAACGGGCATCTAAAAATAGCCTAAATATTCACAAACAACATCATACACCAAAGACATCCGCAAGACACAACACCACATCCCAGACGCCATTTTTTGAGGTGGCAATATGTTTAATTTAGAAATTAAACAGGTTTTTGTTGGTTGGGTGAGTTCTAGTTTAGAACCATCCTGTATATAAATAATTTAAGCAAATATTGTAAAACCTACGTAGGAAAGAAAATAAAGCTAAAATGCATTTTTAACACTTTCCAGTAGGTCAATTACAAATATAATTCATTTCCGCATTGTCAACATTCAAAACAATTTATAATCAGCAAGTACTGCATTTAAAATTATTAATGGAAAATTTTATATCATAAGTCATCAGATTAATACCTTTAATTTAATTGGAATGTGATAACCTAGCTATTAAGTTTTTATATAAATACCTGTATGTAAAACTTAATAAATCAGTAGCATTTAAATTTACGACTTGAATGTTATTCAACAATAAGTTAGGAAGGGGTACTTCTAGCCATCCTTCTCCTAATTTAGAGTAATCACTAGAACTTACAACTCTAGTGGTTCTCAATTCACCTAAATTAAGACGGGTACTTCTTGCCACCTAATCTTAAATTTAGACAAGCAGCTTGCAATAAAGCTTCTACAGTTTCTTCAAACGAACATTTTATGAGAGGACCTGTATCTTGTCTGTTAATTCCATGCCGAGTTATAGCCAAAAGATAACCATCTGCAGTCATAACATCGCACAGAAGAGCAAGATGCCGATAATTAACGTATAAACCATAACAGTTCAGTACAATATTCATTTCCTTTTCGATGGATTTACGTACCGAAGCTATACCCAATACCTACAATATTAAGTAATAATGAAGCGTTTGTTTTTAATAATATGTTTAGATAACTTACCCATAAAATTTCACAAATATCGTTGGAGTAGGTATTACGTCTAAATTCGACGTCATGTTCTGCCATTACTCTCAATAAACTGGTTCGTCGGTTTTCAGTTTCCATTCTGTAATTGATTTAAATTCCCAGTTTCTTTACTAATTACAATTTGGTTTTGATAAAACCAAATCAAAACCAGATGTGATTATAATATTTTTTGCTGAAACGTCTTTTAATGGATCAACTACTGCGTGACAAGCAGCTTGCAATAAAGCTTCTAGAGATTCTTCAAACGATCATTTTGTGAGAGGACCTGTATCTTGTCTGTTAATTCCATGCCGAGTTACACCCAAAAGATAACCATCTGCTGTCATAACATCGCACAGAAGAGCAAGAACGCAATAATTAACGTATAAACCATAACAGTGCAGTACAATATTCATTTTCTTATCGATGGATTTACGTACCGCAGCTATACCCAATACCTACAATATTAAGTAATAATAAATCGTTTGTTTTTAATAATATGTTTAGATAACTTACCCATAAAATTTCACAAATATCATTAGAGTAGGTATTACGTCTAAATTCGACGTCATGTTCTGCCATTACTCTCAATAAACTGGTACGTCGGTTTCCAGTATCCATGCTGTAATTGTTTTAAAATCCCAGTTTCTTTACTAATTACAATTTGGTTTAGATAAAACCAAATCAAAACCAGATGTGATTATAATATTTTTTGCAGAAACGTCTTTTAATGGATCAACTTCTGCGTCACTAGCAGCTTGCAATAAAACTTCTACAGTTTCTTCAAACGAACATTTTGTGAGAGGACCTGTATCTTGTCTGTTAATTCCATGCCGTGTTATAGCCAAAAGATAACCATCTGCAGTCATAACATCGCACAGAAGAGCAAGATGTCGATAATTAACGTATAAAACTTACCCATAAAATTTCTCAAATATCATTGGAGTAGGTATTACGTCTAAATTAGACGTCATGTTCTGCCATTACTCTCAATAAACAGGTTCGTCGGTTTCCAGTTTCCATTCTGTAATTGATTTAAATTCCCAGTTTCTTTACTAATTACAATTTGGTTTTGATAAAACCAAATCAAAACCAGATGTGATTATAATATTTTTTGCTGAAACGTCTTTTAATGGATCAACAACTGCGTGACAAGCAGCTTGCAATAAAGCTTCTAGAGATTCTTCAAACGATCATTTTGTGAGAGGACCTGTATCTTGTCTGTTAATTCCATGCCGAGTTACACCCAAAAGATAACCATCTGCTGTCATAACATCGCACAGAAGAGCAAGAAGGCAATAATTAACGTATAAACCATAACAGTGCAGTACAATATTCATTTTCTTTTCGATGGATTTACGTACCGCAGCTATACCCAATACCTACAATATTAATTAATATTGAATCGTTTGTTTTTAATAATATGTTTAGATAACTTACCCATAAAATTTCACAAATATCATTAGAGTAGGTATTACGTCTAAATTCGACGTCATGTTCTGCCATTACTCTCAATAAACTGTTTCGTCGGCTTCCAGTATCCATTCTGTAATTGATTTAAATTCCCAGTTTCTTTACTAATTACAATTTGTTTTAATAAAACCAAATCAAAACCAGATGTACCGAGTCGAAGTATCTGCCCCATTATAATATTTTTGCTGAAACGTCTTTTAATGGATCAACTTCTGCGTGACTAGCAGCTTGCAATAAAGCTTCTAAAGTTTCTTCAAACGAGCATTTTGTGAGAGGACCTGTATCTTGTCTGTTAATTCCATGCCGAGTTACACCCAAAAGATAACCATCTGCTGTCATAACATCGCACAGAAGAGCAAGAAGGCAATAATTAACGTATAAACCATAACAGTGCAGTACAATATTCATTTTCTTTTCGATGGATTTACGTACCGCAGCTATACCCAATACCTACAATGTTAAGTAATAATGAATCGTTTGTTTTTAATAATATGTTTAGATAACTTACCCATAAAATTTCACAAATATCATTAGAGGAGGTATTACGTCTAAATTCGACGTCATGTTCTCCCATTACTCTCAATAAACTGGTACGTCGGTTTCCAGTATCCATGCTGTAATTGTTTTAAATTCCCAGTTTCTTTACTAATTACAATTTGGTTTAGATAAAACCAAATCAAAACCAGATGTGATTATAATATTTTTTGCTGAAACGTCTTTTAATGGATCAACTACTGCGTGACAAGCAGCTTGGAATAAAGCTTCTAGAGATTCATCAAACGATCATTTTGTGAGAGGACCTGTATCTTGTCTGTTAATTCCATGCCGAGTTACACCCAAAAAATAACCATCTGCTGTCATAACATCGCACAGAAGAGCAATAAGGCAATAATTAACGTATAAACCATAACAGTGCAGTACAATATTCATTTTCTTTTCGATGGATTTACGTACCGCAGCTATACCCAATACCTACAATATTAAGTAATAATGAATCGTTTGTTTTTAATAATAAGTTTAGATAACTTACCCATATAATTTCACAAATATCATTAGAGTAGGTATTACGTCTAAATTCGACGTCATGTTCTGCCATTACTCTCAATAAACTGTTTCGTCGGCTTCCAGTATCCATTCTGTAATTGATTTAAATTCCCACTTTCTTTACTAATTACAATTTGTTTTTGATAAAACCAAATCAAAACCAGATGTACCGAGTCGAAGTATCTGCCCCATTATAATATTTTTGCTGAAACGTCTTTTAATGGATCAAGTTCTGCGTGACTAGCAGCTTGCAATAAAGCTTCTACAGTTTCTTCAAACGAGCATTTTGTGAGAGGACCTGAATCTTGTCTGTTAATTCCATGCCGAGTTACACCCAAAAGATAACCATCTGCTGTCATAACATCGCACAGAAGAGCAAGAAGGCAATAATTAACGTATAAACCATAACAGTGCAGTATAATATTCATTTTCTTTTCGATGGATTTACGTACCGCAGCTATACCCAATACCTACAATATTAAGTAATAATGAATCGTTTGTTTTTAATAATATGTTTAGATAACTTACCCATAAAATTTCACAAATATCATTAGAGTAGGTATTACGTCTAAATTCGACGTCATGTTCTGCCATTACTCTCAATAAACTGGTACGTCGGTTTCCAGTATCCATGCTGTAATTGTTTTAAATTCCCAGTTTCTTTACTAATTACAATTTGGTTTAGATAAAACCAAATCAAAACCATATGTGATTATAATATTTTTTGCTGAAACGTCTTTTAATGGATCAACTTCTGCGTGACAAGCAGCTTGTAATAAAGCTTTTACAGATTTTTCAAACGAACATTTTGTAAGAGGACCTGTATCTTGCCTGTTAATTCCATGCCGAGTTACACCCAAAAGATAACCATCTGCAGTCATAACATCGCACAGAAGAGCAAGATGCTGATAATTAACGTATAAACCATAACAGTTCAGTACAATATTAATTTCCTTTTCGATGGATTTGCGTACCGCAGCTATACCCAATACCTACAATATTAAGTAATAATTAATCGTTTGGTTTAATAATATGTTTAGATAACTTACCCATAAAATTTCACAAATATCACTAGAGTAGGTATTACGTCTAAATTGGACGTCATGTTCTGACATTACTCTCAATAAACTGGTTCGTCGGTTTCCAGTAACCATTCTATAATTGATTGAAATTCCCAGTTTCTTTACTAATTACAGTTTGGCTTTGATAAAACCAAATCAAAACCAGATGTACCGAGTCGAAGTATCTGCCCCATTATAATATTTTTGCTGAAACGTCTTTTAATGGATCAACTTCTGTGTGACTAGCAGCTTGCAATAAAGCTTCTACAGTTTCTTCAAACGAACATTTTATGAGAGGACCTGTATCTTGTCTGTTAATTCCATGCCGAGTTATAGCCAAAAGATAACCATCTGCAGTCATAACATCGCACAGAAGAGCAAGATGCCGATAATTAACGTATAAACCATAACAGTTCAGTACAATATTCATTTCCTTTTCGATGGATTTACGTACCGAAGCTATACACTGAACCAAAAACAGCCCTAAATACAATGAAAATTTTTATAAGATTTATGAAAGTTTTCATAGATTCTCAGCCAAAGAAAAAATTCATTATGTTTAAAAATTTAATTTAATTAATATAATAACAAGTATGTTAATTGAATTTATGATTTATTTTTTAAATTTACAAATTAAAATTAATAAATATAATGAAGGGATAGTTAATAGAATTTAATAATTAATATTTACAATATATGAAACGGATTGCATCAAATCTATAAAAATTAGTTATTCGGTCTATATTATTATTTTTTTTAATCTATCAATTATGTTTTTTTAATGTAGAAACTACTTCATTGTATTTATTAAATTATATCATTGGGTCTAGAAATTAATGCTTTCAAAATAAGAAATTAGTTTATGAAACCTATGAAAATATTCATTTTATTTTATGAAAGTAGTTATTTGAATTTATAAAACTTCTTCTTTCTATTTATGAAATTAGATTATCGGGACTATGAAATTGATGTTTAATTTGTAAAACATTACTTTATCAAATCTAAAACAGTACTTGGTTGAGTTTATTAAATTTATTTATAGAATTTATAAAACTTCCTTTTTCTATTTATGAAATTGATGTTTAATTTGTAAAACATTGCTTTATCAAATCTAAAACAATACTTGGTTGAGTTTATTAAATTTATTTATAGAATTTATAAAACTTCCTTTTTCTATTTATGAAATTGATGTTTAATTTCTAAAACATTACTTTATCAAATCTAAAACAATACTTGGTTGAGTTTATTAAATTTATTCATAGAATTTATAAAACTTCCTTTTTCTATTTATGAAATTGATGTTTAATTTGTATAACATTGCTTTATCAAATCTAAAACAATACTTGGTTGAGTTTATTAAATTTATTTATAGAATTTATAAAACTTCCTTTTTCTATTTATGAAATTGATGTTTAATTTGTAAAACATTACTTTATCAAATCTAAAACAATACTTGGTTGAGTTTATTAAATTTATTCATAGAATTTATAAAACTTCCTTTTTCTATTTATGAAATTGATGTTTAATTTGTAAAACATTACTTTATCAAATCTAAAACAATACTTGGTTGAGTTTATTAAATTTATTTATAGAATTTATAAAACTTCCTTTTTCTATTTATGAAATTGATGTTTAATTTGTAAAACATTACTTTATCAAATCTAAAACAATATTTGGTTGAGTTTATTAAATTTATTTATAGAATTTATAAAACTTCCTCTTTCTATCTATGAAATTAAATTATCGGGACTATGAAATTGATGTTTAATTTGTAAAACATTAATTTATCAAATCTAAGACAATATTTGGTTTAGTTTATTAAATTTATACGTTCAATTTATAAACTTTTTTGTTTATTCTATAAAACTTGTTCATTGAATTTATAAAACTGTTTCTTTCTTGTAGTCACTAAACCAATAACAATAGTTCCAAATAATATAATAAATATTCATATAAACATGCTTTTATTTAATTAAAAAATTTAATGTTAATAGTTTTTAAACATTTATAAAATTACAAAATATCTTTATATAAATTCAAAATACATTTTTTAACTATCGACGTTTTTCCAATGGCGGAGTCTTCATTAATTTTGTAGAAAAACGTTTGCACGAAGTTCCAAAACGTCGTGGACTCTTTTGGGTATTCTAAGCGGAATAAATGCATCAATTTAAAAGAAATATCGATGGCTCGTACGATATTCTTAAAATTGTACCGAACACCCGCAAAGTACACATAATAATCCTGGCAATTAAAAATCGAGGACCCAATAACGAAGATTATAGGGTGTGCCTTTCGTTTAGAAGCGCCACAATACTCCATGATTTTTTCTTCCAGCGCTTCATGAGTAGGGCAAATCACAAGAAATGAATTCTGGGAATCAATTACGCTGAAACGGGTTACAAGTTTTTTGTTGCTTTTAGCATCCTTCTTTACTTCCCGTTGATACGAAACGAGCGCCCCGTGTAGTGCCCAAAACGTTACAACATCTGTTATATCTGAAAAACAAGTTATTCGACATTATTATTTGATAGAAATAATACATTGTTAATAATTACTTACCCTCGTTAGTATCATCAGATAATTCTGACAAGGTGGAGTTAATATCCTTATTTTTTATACTCCCTTTTCGTTTTAAGTATTGCAATATAGTATTGCGAAACTTTGCCCATGAAGATAATAATGCTTCACATGTTACATTACCTTCCATTAGTACTCCAAAATCACTATCAATCTAAAAATAATATAGAATTAAATAAAATCGTTCTTAATAATACCAAATTTTTCACTTACCAATCGACAAGACGTTGAGTACGTCGGATAAAAATAGTTTTGCATTCATTTCGATGGATTTTTTAATTATTGCGTTTTGTTGAATTTCTTGCCGGAATTTACGATTTTTAAACTTTTTTGATCTAAGGTATACTCAACTCTTTATATACTCTAATTTTTGGTTGGTATTTTGCATTTTTGTTTCATTATATTTTTAAATTGATTATACAGGGTGTTTGTTAAACATACGGCAAAAATTACTTAATTTAAAAAAAAAGGATTTATTAATTTATTAATAATTATTTATTGTATAAGAAAAGTCGTTTTAATATAATATTCAGCTTTTTATGGTATACCGATCTATAAACTATGGTTTGATGAATAATATTCTTTAACCCGAATCATTTTTTTGCCATTTGCAGTATTAATAATACTTAACGGCGGTCCTATTACATCCATTATGTTAATTATGTAAAATTCTTTTAATTCTGAAGGATCTAATACATGATGAGCTCGAAAGTGTGATTCATATTCAGTTTTATCAAGCCTTTGGCAAAATAAATATACAGAATCTCTTCTCTGAATTTCAACAATATTTAAAATGGCATAGAGCTTTAAATTATTATCATTATATTTCGCTCTATATAAATTCTTTTCGAATTTATCGCACACGTGAAGGAACGCACACTAGAACACTACTAAATTTTCGGTGGGCCCTCCGTGACCCGGATTAGCGCGATTTTTCTCTACCGGAAGCATTTTTAAGAATTGAAATACTTAGTTTGAAACTTTGAAATTGAAGTATATTGTGACATTTTAGTAATTCTAAACTTGTATTAAAGAGCATGTAATTTATAAAAGTACGCTACGGAACGGTATTGTTGAAATCTGAAGTTTAATTAGTTTTTGGGCTTTTTGGTTATGTTTTAAAGCATATTGAGCTTTGATTTTTTTCCCTAATGGGTATTGAGTATAAGAAAACAGTCGCGTTTAAACATTGTACTAAATTTTACTAATCTCTTCGCTAGATACAATTTTGTTCATTTTCGGAAGCAATTCATACAGGGTGGTCCAAAAAAATTTAAAGGATAATCCATATAAGAAGATAATCCCTTTGAATATCACTATATAAGAATTATAAGAAACGGGTATATTTTTGCAAAGGTTTATTATTAATTAGTTATTTATTATATTATATAGGAGAAATGTTGATCAATAACAGAGAACTGGTTGATATCATGAGAGGTTGTAATGGCCCTAGAATAGACGAACAATTTAAGTTCTTGGACGAAGAGATGAAGAATCGAACAAAATGTGATGGAAAGCAATTTCAAGACTTGAAGCAAAAATTGGCACAATTTAAATGGCAATATAAATCTCGTTGGTTAAAGGCGTGCCGTATAGATAAATATTCATACAGGGCGATCTAAAAAAATTTTGTTGCTAAACCCAATAAGCTGTTTTTCGGTTTAAGGAATATGATAAAATTGTATCTATCGATTTTTTTAAATACTACTAACAACCCTGAAAGTATATATCCAACTTAGAAATCCATTCAAACGGTATTTGATTTAATAGCACGTTTTAGCTCTCTTGCCCCACTGTGCGTCGGTCCCTCCGTGTTCAAAAACAGGGTGCAGGCACATCGAAAGCCAAGCCTAGCAAGCTACCTGAGATGTAAAAACAAAAAATGTTCATAGTACTAATTTATTACAAAAATTAATAAAGAACATGTCCTGGACCTATATTAAGAGAGACACTTCTTAATAACAGTAGAAGAAGAATTAATTACATTTAATAAAATAGTTAATAATTTAAAGTAATTGATTCATTTTCAAAAATGGAAATCATTGAAAGTAAAATAAATTATATTTATATAATTATTCCATCACATGGATAATATTAGATCATACAGTTAAAAATAATTAATTTATTTTATGGATGAACATTTGTCGATAAAGTCTATGAAACTATAGTTTTTATATTTATAAAAAAATTCATAAATACAAAAATATTTTTACTGGAATGCTGTTCATATTCTCGATGAAACTATTTTTAAACACTATGAAATATTTTTAATGAAATGCACTTCGTTGAATTAATTATTATTATTATAAAAATTAATTAATTTAATTAAGTAATTAATATTAATTTAATACATTACCTTACAAAGTTTACGAATTTAATTCCTTAAATATAGAAAATCAATTAATTACATTTAATAAAATACTTAATAATTTAAATTAATTGATTCATATAGTAAAAAAATGGAAATCATTGAAAGTAAAAAAAAAAGTTAATTGAATCTATCTAATTATTCCATCACATGTATAATTTTAGATCATACAGTTAAAAAAAATTAATTTATTATATGGGTGAACATTTGTTGATAAAGTCTATGAAACTAGTTTTTATATTGATAAAAAAAATTCATAAATACAAAAATTTTTTTACTGGAATGCTGTTCATAATCTCTATGAAACTATTTTTAAATACTATGAAGTATTTTTAATGAAATGCATTTCATTGAATTGAAAAGGGGATCATAGATTTAAATAGTGCGTTTCATTGTGATTATAACAAACTCTATAAATTTAATAACTTTCATCAATGAATGCAGTTTCATTAATATCATACACAGCATTTTTTTCAGTGTACCCAATACCTACAATATTAAGTAATAATGAAGCGTTTGTTTTTAATAATATGTTTAGATAACTTACCCATAAAATTTCACAAATATCATTAGAGTAGGTAATTCGTCTAAATTCGACGTCATGTTCTGCCATTACTCTCAATAAACTGGTTCGTCGGTTTCCAGTATCCATGCTGTAATTGATTTAAATTCCCAGTTTCTTTACTAATTACAATTTGGTTTTGATAAAACCAAATCAAAACCAGAATTACCGAGTCGAAGTATCTGCCCCATTATAATAGTTTTTGGAAACATTGATAATATCTTTAAGTCTGGGTACACCAAGGGTTACAATTTTAGACGATACTCCAGCAAAATGAAACGTGTTTAAAGTCATCTGAGTTGCGGGTTCTCCAATAGATTGTGCTGCAACGACACCCACCATTTCGCACGGATTAACCTTTGCAGCTTGAAATTTAGTTTCAATTTATCCGAGAAGCCACTCGAAATCTTCCGTGGTCAATGTATACTCTTCCGTAACATTCCTTGAGCCCAAAACCGATCGAATCAAACATTGAAAAAGTAAAGTGGCGGTTTCGTTTGCTTCTCAAAATATTTTATAGATTTCTTTAACTACAACGCAATTTTGTAATAGTTTCCTTATATCTCTTATCACTTTTAATGGAGATAAATCAGTACGCATTTTCTTGCTAATGCGGAATATATTTTGTACGTTCCAAATTATTATTCTTTGCATGTTACACGGCAAGGCTACCCTCGATTCACCAGTGGAAAAAATCTCCCTCAACTGAGACCTAACTTTTTTTTAATTGTTCCCGCTTACTTTCCAGCTCGGTTATAGTTTCTTTTGAAGACAGAAGTTCCGTATTTACATCGTCAATAAAGATACGCTTTAAATTACGCGTTATTCATATTAAATTTTTTCTCAAACGTTAGATTACTTGGCGTTACGGCCGGCAAAGTTTGAAACTCGACCATTTCTCCAGCAATACCAGCTTCTCCGTACGTAAATTGGATTACTTGGCCTAAAGTTTTACGAACTGTTCCATCGTAGCAAACCATGACAGATTCCATAGCTTTTATAAGACGACGCTGAATGTATCAGGTTTCGCCAGTTTTAATTGCAGTATCAATGATACCTTCGCGACCACCCATATCATGAAAATAAAATTCGGATGGAGTTAAACCGGCATCGGCAAGATAAGACTTTCCAACAAATCCTCTTGATTCTGGACCGAAATCATCTTTAATAAAATGTGGAATTGTTCGGCTATTAAAACCGAACGAGATTCATTTTCCTGGGACGTTCTGTTGACCTACGCAAGCGATAACTTGCAAAATATTAATATCGGACCCCTTTGAACCTGCTACAACCATGGCTTTCAAGTTGTTAAATTCAGTAAGGGATTTCTTGGCAGAATGGACCAGTTTTCGTAAATCAGTTCTGTGTCGGGTGTTTCTAACTATGTATTTTGCACCGGGATATTGTAAAGTACCTCTCTTCACCAACTCTCTCAATCTAAAAATGAAAATATTACAATATGAAATTAATAAATCTAGTCATAGTCTTACTTATTGATGTTGTACGGAGAAACGACTTCTGGATATGTCAAATTTTGAGCAATATTCACGGGTATTCCAATTTCATCGATCCTTAAGTTTGGATCAGGAGTAATCACAGTACGTGCCGAAAAGTCGACCCTTTTTCCCATGAGATTTCCTCTCACTCTATCTTCTTTTCCTTTTAATCTCTCCACTATATCTTTTAACGGTTTGCCAGATTTCTGCATCGCTTTAGGTACTCCGGAAATGTCATTTTTTATAGGTGCGACAACGTGGAATTGAAATAATTTGATATTTTCAGAAATTACAAGAGCTGCAGCACCTGAAGCTTCACTATTTCTTACTTCATTATTTGTTTTTATTATGTCGGCCAATTTCTGAGTGAGATCGTCTTGGTTTTTAGTCGATTCAAACATTACAACAGATGGTCGCACAGGTGGAGGACATACCGGTAAACATGTCAATATCATCCATTCGGGCCGAGAATATTTCGGTATTTTTGTTATATTCAGCTATTATTTCTAAGCCACTTCGTTTAATCGCAGGTTGGCTTCGGCCACACCCAGTATGTTCCTTTATTTCATTTAAAATAAGTAAAATGATTAAATTTTACAGAATAAAAATGTAATTAAATTAAACCTACCTGATTCTTCAGTTTTGTAATCAATTTTATGTAATCCTTGCGTGTTTATCAAGAATTTATGACTACTTCTGCAGTTCGTAATGACCTTCTTCAGTCGCACGTGTTGTTTATTAGTAAATTTGCTCCCATGGGATCATTTGACAGCGCCAAGCGCCAGCTTAATGTGACCAAAATGACCAGGACATGTAACCATATTTTCTGCACAGGTTAAACAACGAGAAGTTTTGTCAACAGCTACCATTCTGGGATCCATAAGACCACCAATTTTTGGAACGCCCGCTTCCATCGTCTCTGGAAATACGATGCCATCTTGAGCATTTACGGAATAGTTGCGCTTAATAAAAAAGTGGGTGTTTCTAAAACTCTCATGAGGATTGTTTCCGCTCGTCAACATTGATTTTGTAATCCATTATATTTGAATGATTTTTGGATAATTTTTAGCAGTATTCACTAGTGCATAATTTCTTTGCTTACAATTTCGTTTGGACTTAAAATACAAAATTGAATTCCTTTTACATTGCGGACTGGAGCTTTGCTATCTTGAAATATTTTCAATTTGTGGTCTTCGTTGTTTTCACTTTTGGTCAATTTTTAAGGTGAGATCATTTATTTATAACATTATTTAAAATTTTTATGTTGGCATAAGAAAATTAGGGCCGTCTTCATAATATGCAGATCAGAAGTAGAAATGAAGTGAGAACTGAGAGAAATAGGCTCAAATGTTCTAATGGAATGAATCTGCAAATAAAACTGTATAACAAATTGCCAGAACGAATCAAAAATCTTCCGACTAGGAAATTTAAAAGTGAAATGAAGAAAACACTAAATGAAAGTGCGCTATATGATGTGGACGAATTCTTCCAAATTGAGTTGAGATGAAAACCAGCAACTGCTGATCTCCACCATTTAGGACTGATGTAAATTAATTTTGTACTTAGTAACCTAATAAAGATTATTATTATTATTATCATAGAATCCAACGTCTACGTCATTTATAAAATATCATAAGGGTCGTTTTTTGAATATTACAAAATTTTATTTTTCAGTTCCTGCTTAACTGTAATCGTTTATAATAATTAGCAGTGCCTTTGATGACGTGAGTTTGTTGATAAGGGATAAATAATTATTGTAGAACTAGGAATATTTAAAATGGAACAGTTTTAAATTTATTTAATCTCTATCAAACAAAGTTTTAACTATGAGGATTTAGTTGCTCGCCGGGACCCCCCTGCAGGGTCCCCTCCTCTCTCCTATGCCTTACGATACATAAATAGTTTTTGTTTTCCCACCTGGGAAAAACTGGTAAACATTTTTTGGCAAGCCCATTCTGGAGCAAGCAATGTACATTTGATTATGGGTAAAACCGGCCTTTGTAAGTTTATGTCTGCTACCATTAGTAACTGTCCTTAACTGATCTTATTTATTGTCATTGCGGATGCAAGTCGCATTGGATACTGTAAGCGCTTAAAATTGAAAGGCATGTCTATGAAAATCATAGGAATGCACTGCCAGTTAATATTGTAGCCTCAATAATAATTAGAATTACTTTATTGTATAATTTAGGCGATCTAGATTCTTCAATAAAATTAATCGGGATTCAGCTCAATGGGATAAAATTTTTACTATTTATGTATAATAGTGGCGGAGCCAGGAAGCTGCTTTTGCATCTCGCTATTAATATTATTAATATTAGAGATGGGTCACGACGTTCGGAAACGAACAACACGACTAAGAAGAAGAATTAATATTATTAACGTCTTCATATTTAGGCGCCAGAAATGTTCGTTCGCACATCTCCCAATTGACGATTTAAGGTTTCAATGCCGCCTCTGGGTTCTCAAAACCATCTTAATATTGACCAAACGTGCGTTTCACACCTGTAATGAGATGAAGGAGATTAATGCGGGCTTCGCTCGCGACATGCTCCGCTTCGCGAATCATGCTTACTGCTTGCTTTGCGATCCATTTATGGTTCTTAAAATTTTGTGAATATTCGGAAAAATCAGTAAACACTAAACTTTGATTTGGTATTAATTAGATTTTGGATTGTTAATAAATTCCAGAGTTTTAGTTGGTAATAAACAAATTAATCCAATCAAATTTATAATTACAGACACACAAATTTACGCTATTATACAGGGTGAGGCAGACCGTCCGTATTGAAGCATTTTTTCTAAAACGGTTAGTTATAATGGGTTGGGAAAAAACAAATTTGGTCACAAAAGTCTACATAAGGAATCGAATGGTGATACTGACAGTCCCCCGAAAATTTGACATCCTGAAAAGTTTGTTCCAAAAAAGGAAGTCAAAAATAGTAGCGTTGGAAAGGGCTTCCAAAATTAAGAAAGTTTTGTATGAAATTAACTTATTACCACCAACCTTTCGAGGAGTATCCATTAAAGTTAAATTTAACAATGACGGAGCTTTCCAATTTTTAATTTAACTAATTAATAATAAACAAGGTGGAACTGGCTTTAGCGGCATTTCCTAGGCTTCTAACAGCTACCTTTCTGATGTTAAAAGTTGTTGTTAGCTAGTTATTTTTGGTCGCCATATAATGTAATATTACATAATCAAATAATCTGCACTAATTAAAGACTTTATATATTATTTTATTTTTTTACATTTTAACCGGTTGTAATTTTGATCTATGCTTGAAATTTGTTTTCAAATTCAACATAGAAAGTTGATATTTAAAAATGAGTAAAAACAAAATAAAAAAATCTGATGTGGCCATCGCATAACTTTCCGAACAGACGTAAATTTTTATATTATTTTTTTTAATAAAATGGTTACATAATTTCAACAGTAAATCGAGGAAAAATTTCATATTTTGCCAAAATAGGAAGAAAAAAACTTTTGAATGCCTATATCTTGCAAACGAAGCATTTTTGGACTCATGTTATTAGGAACTTTTCATCTCATTTTCATTAGTAGAATGCGTTTTACTATTTTATTTACAAATACAAAAATTTTTGAAACACCCTGTATATTTTAGAGAAAAACTTTTAGGACAAAAAATGTAGGAAATTCCATAGCGCTAATTTTTTGTTATTCATATTTTTACATATTTAATTTCGTTTCGAAGTTATGACGCATAATGTCATAATCGCTCCAGGTAAACCCCCCTTTCCCGTTACACGATTTAATTTATTTTCATCTGGCTTCGTCCTACAACAGGAAAAAGCTTATATGCAAAATTTGGAACGATTTTCTTGCTTCGTTTAGACGCTATCGTGTTCACAGACACACACACACACACATACAGACATCCTTCCAAAAATGATAAAAATGGATTCAGGGGACCTCAAAACGTGAACATCTGTCAAAAAATTGGGGGGTCAAATTTTGACTGATAACAATACTTTCCTTACCTAGGGGTTCGGAAAGTAAAAATTGTAACCCGTATAATTTCGTTGTAGTATGGAACAAAAAAATTTAAATGCTCGTTGAATCATAAAAAGTTGAAAGGATAAAGAAACATATTCCAGATTCTTCAACCAACTTCTTCTCTCAGAGAGTACAATCTGGAACTCAACTTCTCCTTTTTTCTTGAGTTCACCACTGTGCTCCTTAATGATACCGATAAGACAATAAGCTTCCCAAGCGGGCACTTTTGTCAGCAGCGTAGAAGAGACACCACTATTTTATAGCCTACAAGGAATATTGTGCCCTCAGCCGTTCAATAACTTCCTCAATGAGCTCAAGTTTTACCCCGGAGCCAAATGGTGGCCCTAGATAGCCTGGACAAGTTGTCCACCTGAAGGGTTTCCAGTTGAACCCTTGCCATAATTGTGAAGTTCGGCCACTGCTTTCCTCAACCACTCAAGGGAGTCCTAATCGTTACTGGAAATTCGAAAGATCCGGCCTGTGTAATGGATGCCCCCAAAAGTTGGCACTGTAGTTGCCCTTTATAGAGCCATCGTAATGGTTCTATCGATGGTTTTAATGAGATTTTCTGAAGAATCTCCTTTTAGGCCGGCGTGGGTTTGCCTAGAGGATTGAAGCGGTCTGTTACCTGACAATCCGCAAGCAAGACACGTTTTCGAACAGCTATAATAAGGGTGGTTAGCTTAAGTCGAGAAGGGGGTGGGTGGGCTAGAAGAGATAAAGGGTCTTGTGACGTGGTGTCGCGAGTTGCCAGTCTCTTACCAACGATTGGGCAATCCTCAATCGTGGTTCGGTAAATAGTCAAAATCGGGGGGAATAATTTACACAAGGGATGAAATGGGCTCCACGCGTTCTTAAACGTTAGTTTATTCGAAGGGGATGGGATATCACACCTTCCAAGCTGGTACGCGACAACTTGTTGAATATTCTTGATGATTCTCACCCTGGACAAGTCTCGTCCAATGACCTTACCTTTACAGTAGGCAGACTCTCCTTGGATGAAAATAACTAAATAAAATATACACACAAGAACAATAAAACACAATAATAAGTAACAAAATAAATATAATAGAAATAATATCAAAAATGGATAGTGACAAAATACGTACAGGACACACTCAAATTTACAAATGTCGTAGTATAATGACAAGTATTTACAACTGACTTGACTCCTTATAAAAGTTATCAGTACGATTGGAAGCTTAGTAGCGTAAAACAATATGAAAGATGGGCTACTAATTTCCGCTTTACCTAGTACGTGAACGTAACACATAAAAATCTTAAAGTAACTTGCTACAAAAACTGATGCAAATTGACTGCGAAATTGAATGCAGCTTGAATGCAAAATTAAATGTACCTTTGAATGCAAAAGTAGGTGCACAATTGAATGCCAAATTCCCATGTAAGGGGACGAATAAACTCTAACATAAACGTTAATTACAAAATATTACGTTAAAATTGGATGAAAGTTAATGCGCTATTGGCGTAAAAAGTTAGGTTACTTTCAAACACAAATCCTAAAAATAAACAAAAGAAATACAGGGGTTTGCGATCGACTATCGGGGTTGAGCAGAGGGCTCCTTAAATTTACGCAGTGACCAATGGGGTCACTTAACACAATAAACTTATAAATAACAAAGAATCTCTTACGTATCCTTTCCTTATTGGTGCTGACCTTCAGGCAAGATCCTTGGGCAGCTTTCCAGAGTGAGAATTTCGATGAACGTCGAAGCAGGATCCTTCCCATACGGAAGTAAATGATTAACGATACAAACAACCATTCCCTCGAGGTAATGTGATATCCAATCTCAGTTCCTTCCAAAATGAAGCTGTGATGCGAATAGAAAATTCGCCGATAAATAAGGGGTAGTATAATTGCCCTATTGTCCCGACAAATGGATAATCACGCTCGTAAGAATGCACTGGACGATTATTCTCAAAACTAAATTTACTTAAAGACGGCACTGTATAAACACGCGTTATTATTTTAAATGCGTTTGACGATAAAAACTATTAAGTAAAAATATGGTTCGGTAAAATAAAAACATCTGTCAATGAATGAGCGTTATCTCGGAATCCTAGTCGCCAGATGTCCGCTCTAGACTCGCGGTACATAAGGTCAACTTTGATGCGGTACTACCGTTGATAAAGATTTATGTCGATTTGATTTACTATGGTTCAACAATTTACCGATACGAGTTCAAACGTAAAATTGTTTAAATAAAGTTTAACGAGATTCATAAATGCACGAAACTAATCAAGTGCGAAATGGTTTAAATATTGTTCGATAAATGTTTAAATATTGCTCGATACGAAACTGGTTTAATTTAAAGTTGTTTAATGTTGCTCGATAAATGTTTAAATAATGCACGAGACGAAACTGGTTTAATACGCGAGGTGGTTTAAATGAAAGTTCAAAGTGCTTAGTAAAATGTTCCAACAAAACCGATTTACACATAAAGTAGTTTAAATATTATTCGATAAATGGTTAAATAATACTCGATACGAAACTGACTTAAACACAACGTTGTTTAATATAAAGTTCAAATAAAGTCGATACAAAATTGCAAGTATGTTCGATGTCCTTGCGCGGATCGAACATGTGTGGTTTAAATAAAAGTTCGTTATAATTTTAATAAATTTCCGTTAAATGTTCAAATATTTAATTTTAATGCGAGATGCTTTATTACCTAGCTGGCGACGACACTTGAGGATTAGCACAATTGAATAAATATGATTTAAAATCCTATTTGGTATAAGATTCGATTCACTTCCGCATATAGCGTTTTCACTGTTCTAACCAGCAACGGTTTTGGGTGTGAAGACTTGATCACAAATCTTGGCTTTTAGCCGGTGCGTTACGCTATTTATATGATTTCTGACCTAAAATCGCAAGTGTGGGGATCGGATTCCCACTACGGCAGTGTTAATATTAGTCCCTAATTGGTCTTTAATTCTGACCTCGAATTTCAATTGGTTAAAAGAATAAGTGAAATGCATCGCTTGCATCTTTCTTCCTACAAAATCCTGTCCGAACTTAGCTAATGCAGCTGGTCGCTATCGCGTTTTTTGCGCTGCAAACGTTCGAGTCTCGATGGTTTTTGCTCGACAAAAAGGTATATTTTAAAACATTACATTGTTGCACTTCTCATAAGAGCTAATGCTAAAATATTTACACTTGGGTTTAACACGTGTACATCTGTACAGATAACAAAATAAAACGTATAAATCAAAGTGTTTTGACAGGTCTGCGTGAGCATATTGCCCAGACTTATAACAAAAATATCTATCCTGAATAAAAGTCTCACAACGTACTATGCAATCCTTGATAGAAGCATTGGGATGGATGGACGTGAAGTTTGAACTTCCTTGAAATGAAGGGTTTCAGTCGACTGTGGGAATTATCGCAAATAGTAGATTGAGCTACGTCAACGCCAATCTGCTGTGTTATTTACATGAATCCATAATTCACGTGTCGAAGAATTATTTTACCCAATTCGTAGTCTCAAATACTCAAAATATTACGCGATTGAAAAATGTAATTTCGTCTGCTAATTTCTAAACTTGATCTTTTACTAATATTATTCGACCTACAAATATATGCTTTTTAAAATATTTTGGTGTTAAAATTTTAAAGGCGAGAAATTTTTGCGGCATAATTGCTATAATATTTTGTCAAAACTTGGGAGGCGCCGAGAGCGTATCCTAAGGTTACAGGTCATAACCGCCACTTGGAGGTGCCTGTTGGCAGCCTCCTTGTAAGCAGTAGATACTAACGGCCCAGATGTCGAGGTAGAAGTGAGTCGGCCATTTTTGACTTCTTCCTCTCATTGCTGTGAGGTGAAGGCTATTAGTCCTGTAACCTTGCCCTCTCTTGTTGTGGCACTGTCAAAGGGAGCTTTTTGTCTCATTTCTTTGTGCCACTGTATGTTTAACCTCTCCGGCAGGTGGGCCGTTCTAGCCCTGGGGTTTGAACGGCCCATCCCGCTCATGAACGGTTTATTGTAGCGGCGAGGCTGCGTCCGTCTCTACTGCTTTGGCATTGCTGTGGCGTCTCTTCTCTGCGCCGCAAGGTTTCCGATTGTTAGGGTAGGACTCCCTCAGGGGCTTAGGCTGAAATAACCTAAGTACGGGTACAGCGCACCCGAGGTACCCTAGCTACAGACGAAAGTCGCCACTCGTCTGCTTAACACCGTAGGATGTTCATTCCGCAACAACAACCGACAATAGGCGAGGTGCCGGTGCGCTGCGGAAATGAACATCGCGGGGGGCTGGGCTTAATCGCCTGACTCGCGAGGAGAAATCCTCTATAAAAAACCCTAAAGTCACCGTGGAACAGCATATGCCAAGACTGTATGGCTGGGAAGGTAATCCCAGTCTCTAATATGCGAACTCCGAGCACCCGGCGCTGTCTCGGTTTTATATAGCCTCCCTGTGGTAAGCGGGGCTCTGCTGCAGGTGATAATTTTCCCTAGCTTCTCGTGGGATCAACATGAAGAAAATCCAAATAAAAACAAAGGGAGACTCGCCCTCAACAGAGTCAACAACAGAGGCCCCCCAAGGCCTTAACCCAATCCTAAAACCTATGTCGCAGGATGAAAATTCTGGCCAAAAGGCTGAGGAGATAATAACTATGGAACTGGGTGAAAATCCAGACCAAAGAACAGAGGAGGTACTTCTCGCGAGCAGCGACGAAGAAGTCAACACAGCCCTACAAAAGCCTACAAATAAAGGCTAAAAGGGAAAGACCCAGTGGAGCTGCTCGCAAGCGGATGAAATACTTCATCCAAAAGGGTCAACCGGCTGATAAAGCCAGGGAACTTGCCCGTGTAGGATATAATCCTAAAACTGCCAAAAGAAACAGATCGGATGGCAGCACCCCGGAAACCCGTGATAAAAAGCGGGCAAGGACTGATGAGGATGGGTGGCACCTGTTGGGGTGGCTAAACCTACCTTCAGCCAGGCCTTAAACCGGGGTTAAGATAGGAATCATGCATTCCTTATATCCAAAAGAGCTCCTCACTATGGAACAACTTGAAGCCATTCAGGTAGCAATATTGGATAATATAATGGAGAAAGGAAAATTGGCTGCTACAAAGCCACAATTCCAACAAATCCACAAAAGACCAGGCTGGCTCGGTATCACGTGTACCAATGCAGCCACAGCCGAATGGATAAAGGGTCTAGAGGCCGAACTTAAACCCTGGGATGGCGCCACACTGAAGATCGTGTCAGAGGCAGCCCAAGTAACATTTTTAGCCTGCAAATAGCCTGTAAATAGCCTGCACCTGACACAGGCCTGTGTCAGGCCTGCAATTTGTCTGTGCCTGCATTTAACCGGTAATTTAGCCTGCGTCAGGCCTGCCGTTGGGTTATTTATCTGGGCCTGTAATTAGCTAATAATTTAACCTGCGGCAGCCCTGCGTCAGGCCTGCCGTTGGGTTATTTATCTGGGCCTGTAATTAGCTAATAATTTAACCTGCGGCAGCCCTGCGGTTATGTTATTTATCTGTGCCTGCAATTTAGCTAATAATTTAACCTGCGGCAGCCCTGTCGTTAGGTTATTTATCTGTGCCTGCAATTTAGCTAATAATTTAACCTGCGACAGCCCCTGCCGTTAGGTAATTTATCGGCATAAAACAACATAACATTTTTTTGAAAAAAAATTTAATTGTAAAAATTAATCAAGGTAAATTAACGGTATCTTGGAATATATATTTTCAGAAATTGAAAAATGCATATCCATTATAATAACCTGGTATAAGTGTGTACACGTGTTGCTCGGAGCTGCATTTTTAAACATTTAATAATTATCGGCGTTTGTTCTTTTTCCGAATGCTGTTAGGAAAAATTCTGTTCACACATACAGTGGAAAGTGTATTTTAATAAATGAAAATTTTTAAAAAATTACATATAAAACTTAATACACAAAAGTGTAAAAAAAAATTGTGGGTTTCTGAGATTTGAACCCGGGGCCTCTCAGTACCAATGGTTTGGTTAAAATTTTTACAGGTTTACACTGCCAAAATTTTATTTGCGATTGATGACTCACGAATATTTTTTTCTAAAAGTTTCTGGAAAATTTAAATAATTTTCAATTGTAAAAATTAATCAAGGTAAATTAACGGTATCTTGGAATATATATTTTCAGAAATTGAAAAATGCATATTCATTATAATAACCTGGTATAAGTGTGTACACGTGTTGCTCGGAGCTCGATTTTTAAACATTTAATAATTATCGGCGTTTGTTCTTTTTCCGAATGCTGTTAGGAAAAATTCTGTTCACACATACAGTGGAAAGTGTATTTTAATAAATGAAAATTTTTAATAAATTACATATAAAACTTAATACACAAAAGTGTTAAAAAAAAATTGTGGGTTTCTGAGATTTGAACCCGGGGCCTCTCAGTACCAATGGTTTGGTTAAAATTTTTACAGGTTTACACTGCCAAAATTTTATTTGCGATTGATGACTCACGAATATTTTTTTCTAAAAGTTTCTGGAAAATTTAAATAATTTTTAATTGTAAAAATTAATCAAGGTAAATTAACGGTATCTTGGAATATATATTTTCAGAAATTGAAAAATGCATATTCATTATAATAACCTGGTATAAGTGTGTACACGTGTTGCTCGGAGCTCGATTTTTAAACATTTAATAATTATCGGCGTTTGTTCTTTTTCCGAATGCTGTTAGGACATTACATTCGAATCCAACCATTTAGATTTTTTAATACCAGTACTTTTTAAATAGCAATTTTCCATTTTCGTTTCGTGCGCAAATTCAAATTGACTGACTCACTGAAAATCGTTTACCTAGTCTGTCATATTATGTTCATATTATATAGATAAATGTTATTACCAATTACGGCTTAAGGGATTAGAACTTTTAACGGTAATTTTAGAAATTGCACTACATAAGTGTGATAAAAGTGTTACCGAGATTTTAAATTTGTTGAAAAAATTAAAAATCAATAAAACTTTTATATATCGAACCATCAAACGTTACAATGAGACATCTACGAAATTAGATCCGATTAGAATTTTCTTTCTTATAAAAGTAATTCCCTCGACTTATAATTTTATCACAACTAAAATAAACAGTTCTAAGTGGCTCAGACGCCAACGCGGTAGTACATGGAAGGCAAAGGTCCAGGGTTCGATCCTCGGTAAGGGTAAGAATTTTATTTCAAAAATTCAACATTTAATTTCAGATTTTTCAGACTCCAAGAACAAAGAAGGACGACAACATCATCAACCAATAAATATTAGAAATATTACAAGGTCCTACAAATATTTAAAAAAACGGGTAAAATAAAAAATTATATGCTGTAGAGTTAAAATTGTAAAATTAGCAGCTGAAACGAAGAAATAAAATAAATGGTAAAGTAAAAAAATTAAATTTTTTTATTTTGATTTTCAAAATTGATTATAGTAAATTAAATTTATTAAACGAAATTTAATCTATATAAATTATTTTTGTGCCAGGCGCTGCCTCGAGCCTGCGATAAAGTTTAATGCAGGCTTTTTTTTGCCTGCGATAAAGGTAACCGCAGGCTAACCGCAGGCCTGTGTCAGGGCTGCCATGAGGCTGCCATTAGGGTAATTTTTTACCTGCGATGAGCTAACCGCAGGCTATTTGGTGCCTGTAATCAAGTTTAACACCGGCTATTTCTTGCGCCACTTAAGCTGTTTCGTACCTGTGTCAGGGTGTTATTGAGGCTGCCGCAGGTACAGGCACAGGGACAGGCTGTACCTGACAGGCTGTTTACAGGCTATTCGCAGGCTAAAATGTTTATTGGGAGAAATGCCTCACACAGAGATTCTTGTGGCATACATACCAGGAAGCCAAGATTACACGGATGAAAAAATCCTGGGTCTCATGGAAGCCCAAAATGAGGACCTTAATGCCTCAAATTGGCGGATTATACGCAAAGTTGCATCCGGCCAATCTCTAGAGGTAACTCTATCAGTTGACACTCAGTCAGCTGAACATCTTAAAAAGCTGAACTACAGGATCGGCTATAGATTTGGGAAGATTCAGCTCCGCTCGAAAAAGGGCAAACAAGAAAAGCCCAAAACTATTACGGGGCCAGATGCAGATGCTGCAACATCTGCAGCAAGCACCTGTGTAGGTACACCCCACTCTGCCCAAAGAGGGCAGCAGGGAAGCTCCGGTACGCGCCCCAAATTGCCCAATACGGGCAATAGGGGAAGTGGGCCGGGCACTGCTGCAAACGCTGAAAAACCGCTGAAAAAAGTAAGCGGTAAGAAAGAACGCCCAAAATCGGAGCAGAAAGGGGCGAGAAAAGAGCCCCCAAAGTGAAGTGTATCCAAATAAACCTCCAGCACTCAAAGGCATCCTCGAGTGCCTTATACTGGAGGTTTATAAAAAAGAAAATCTCCATAGGACTAATACAAGAGCCCTGGATAAATGGAGACAAAATCAAGGGACTCCCTGGAAGGACAGCTAATGTCCTTGCCGATTACAGGTATGGAAATCCAAGAGCAGCACTATTGGTCAGAAAAGATATTAACTTTGTTCCCATTCCAGAATTCAACACCAGGGACCTGGCATCCGCCGTGGTCGAATTTCCAACGGAGGGTGGCAAGAGGAGTATAGTAATAGCCTCGGCCTACATTCCAGGAGATGAGACCAAGGTTCCACCAGAGGAAGTACAACGCCTCATAAGCTGGTGTTAAAAAGAGAACAAACACCTACTTCTGGGCTGCGATGCAAATGCGCACAATGAGATCTGGGGTAGCACGGACACTAATAACAGAGGTAAGGATTTACTTGAATATATTTGTTCTAAAAATCTAGACATTATAAGCAAAGGTAAAAAACCAACCTTTATAAACGCGATTCGACAAGAGGTTCTTGACCTCACATTGGCCACTGTGTTTATAAGTCAAATTCTAAGAAATTGGAAAGTGATGGAGGAGGCATCCTTCTCAGATCACGCCTCGATTACATTCGATGTAGAGAGCAAAAAAGTGGAAGAAGTGAAATGTAGGGTGCCCTAAAAGACGGACTGGGATCTCTACAAAGAGGTACTAAGGACCGAGCTAGAAGGCATCCAATACGAAGTAGCTACCACAGAGGAATTAGAAACAGCCTCTAACCACATAAGTCAGTGTATAATGAACTCTTATGAGACCAGTTGTCCACTGAAGAAAAGAACTGTCTCTCGAGACGTACCTTGGTGGAATGCAGAACTGTAGAGACTAAAGGTGACAGCCAGGAAAGCATTCAATAAAGCCAAAAGAACAGGCCTAAGGGATTACTATAGAGAAGCCCTCACAAAGTACAATATAGAATTGAGCTAATCCAAAAGACAGTCATGGATGCGCTTCTGCGAGGGGATCGATAAAACGGCCCCAGCAGCGCGCATTCAGAAGGCTCTGTCTAAAGACCACTCAAATACTATTGGACTTATAAAACAGTCCAACGGTGCTTATACTGAGAACATCGGGGAAAGTTTAAATGTGTTGCTAAAAACACACTTTTCTGGATCCACGGTAATGGCGACAACAAACCAGATATACGAAATATCCCCAGCTAATGGAAATCTACATTCCAGCAGGGATAGCAGACGGTTAGCAAGAAAAATCTTTACTTTGGAAAAAGTAAAATGGGCAATAAATAGTTTTCAGCCCTACAAATCACCTGGATGGGACGGAATCTTTCCGGCCCTACTCCAAAAAGGAATAGATTTGATTGCTCCATGCATAACAGCAATATTCAAAGCTAGTTATGCAATGAGATATATACCCACATCATGGAGGAGGGTGAAAGTGGTATTTATACCAAAAGCGGGCAAAAGGCCTCCTGAAGAGGCTAAATCTTATCGCATAATCAGCCTATCCTCCTTTCTCCTCAAAACGATGGAGAAATTTGTTGATAACTATATAAGAAGCGAATCCCTCAAAAGGATGCCGCTTCATAGAAATCAATTTGCCTACCAACCAGGCAAAGGTACGGTGGATGCACTTCACCACCTTGTAAGAGAGATTGAAAAATCTCTCGAAACAAAAGAAAATGCGGTCGGAATATTTATAGATATAGAGGGAGCCTTTGATAACACCTCAAATAAATCTATAAAAACAGCCGCCGTAAGACACAGCATTGAGGCACCCACGATAACTTGGATAGAATCAATGCTGGAAAGCCGAATAGTAACGGCTTCGTTAGGAGGGAGGAAATCTCGGTGGCCGCGGCAAGGGGATACCCACAAGGTGGGGTGCTATCACCTCTTCTGTGGTCCATCGTGGTAGACGACCTACTGAAGAAATTAACTGACGATGGATTTTGCGTACTAGGATATGCGGACGACATTGTCATTATAATCAGGGGCAAGCATGAAGGCATAATTTCAAACCTAATGCAAATAGCCCTAAACAAAATAAAAGAATGGTGCGAAAAGGAAGAACTTAAAGTGAATCTTTCAAAAACTATTATAGTTCCATTCACAAAGCGTAGAAAGATAAAGCTAAAAGCTCCACAGCTACAGGGTCTATCGATACCTTTTTCCGGAGAGGTAAAATATCTGGGGGTAACCCTGGATGCAAAACTCACCTGGAAGCGACACATGGATAAAATTCTTCCCAAAGCAACAGGCGCCTTTTGGGCTTGTCGCAAACTTTTTGGAAGGACCTGGGGACTAAGACCAAAAATGATCTATTGGTCATATACATCAATAATTAGACCCATTGTCACATACGCATCGCTCGTGTGGTGGACAAAAACTAACGAAATCACGACACAAAGCAGGTTGCAGAAATTGCAAAGGCTAGCGTGTCTAGGTATAACAGGGGCTATGCGCACAACCCCAACCGCGGCTATGGAGGCACGCTTAGATCTGCCACCTCTTCACCTACGAGTGAAAAGGGAAGCCATACAAGCTGCCATAAAAATTACCCAAGTCAAGAAATTCAAACCAGGAGACAAGACAGGTCACCTAAAGATACTGGACTTCTTACAGTCAGATCTGTTTGAAAAACCTTCGGATATCATTCCGAAAATCTTTAATTTTGAAACACCGTTTGAGGTCATCATTCAAGACCGAAGTACGGCTAGATTTCATAAAATACAAGTGGATACAAAATCCTCCAACTGGTACACAGATGGATCAAAAACTGAACAGGGAACAGGCATAGGCATATATGGCCCAAAATATGAGGCATCTATAGCCTTAGGAACCTATCCCACAATTATGCAAGCTGAAATACTTGCAATTGCACTATGTGCCCATGAATGCCTGCGAAGGAACATTAAGGGCAAAAAAGTCAATATAATGTCTGACAGCCAAACTGCGATAAAGGCACTCAAAGCAAATAGCTTTGAGTCTTTGTCCACATGGGAATGCAGACAATCCCTTAAGAAACTGGCAAAGGGCAATAAAATTGCCCTCCACTGGGTGCCGGGTCATGAGGGAATTGAGGGTAATGATCAGGCTCAAGGGCTGCCCCGACTGGGCCCGAACCATTCTGTGGATTGTCCAAGACACACAGGTGGTTGGAGGTCCGGAAGTGGACCTTCACCAGGACAAAAACAGGCGAAGAAATGTATAGAGTATTCGACTGCAGAGGCTAAAAAGCTTTTTCTACTATCAAAGAATGAAATCAGGCTTATCACGGGGTTGCTCACCGGACATTGTCAGGTGCAGACAGATGCAGACTTTGTGAATCGGAAACCGAATCGGTCGAACACATTCTCTGTAGCTGCGATGCCTTAGCCCGATCCAGGCTAAAATATCTGGGACAGACACAACTAACACCAAATGAGGTGCAACAAAAACCTCTCAGGGGTATATTATGTTTTGCCAGCAAAATTGAATTCCTGAACTCTTAATTAGCAGGGTAATGAACAAAAGATCAATACTGGTCGCAGTTCTGAAAGGCTCTTGCAGCCAATCGACCCCTAAGTACAATACAATACAATAGGGTAGGACCTCGCGTCGGTACGCTCATGGGGGACATCCGTAGCGGATACGCCCAAAGTTGCGCTAGAAGAGACGACGGCAGTGATGCTTGTGGTGGGGACATCCTATGAGGACATACCCAACCTGGTGTTAGTTCAAGGGGCGTCCCGTGGGGACCCAGTCGACGCAGTGATATCACTGTGACAAATATTTTTGATGCAGTGATATCACTGTGATTTCACAGCCAAGTATTAATGTCCGCCTCAGTGATATCACACTGTGATATTGCGATATTTTGTGACGCTATTGTGATACGCTGGCTATACTCATGCGACCTTTTGTGATTCTCTGGTGATATACATGTGATTTCTAAATAATTTATTATATTCGTAATAAAAATGAATTTTAGCAAAATTTAAAAAATATTTTTATACAATTTTCAAATTATGTAAATTCTGTATTACGTCTATGGTATAATTATTATCTAATGGTATAACATCGCACGAAATTCTACACCAATTTTAAATGTTCTGGAAATAAATTATTTGTAAATTTCATAATTTTAATACTAATTTTTTTTTAAATAAAACTTACCTGAACAGAATTCGAACCCAACATCAATTTTCGTCCCTGGTTGATAGTTCTCAGCTCTAACCACTTGGCGACAAAGGCTGTTACTATTAATTACAAGTTCAACTACTTATAAGATCGTATATATTTATTTCATATCAATAAATTATACAATTGAAGTACTTTAATTTTTACTTTAATTTAATATGGAAATAAGTTTTTTATAATACAGAAATTGGAATTTTTAATTTTTTAATAGTATTAGTGACTTTTTGAACATATTCATTAATTCTTAGAAAATATAACAAAAACATTATCTACATAAATAATGCGAAAATATTAGAATTTTAACTGTAATTTTAATAAAGATACGAAGAAATTTTATTCAAAAATTACTTCAAAAAACATTAATGAACTGGTTTATGTTCTTGTTTTTTTCTGTTATAATAATTCGCTGTGGAGAAAGGTTGTAGATCTTTCAAAAACCACGTGGCTCATTTTCAGAAATTTCAAATTTCTATGCAATCATACCTTATTTCTCTAATATTTTTTAATTTATAAACTTACTAATAGGTATTCCTGCTGTGAACAATAATATTTTTAATTTTTTTCAAATATTCGGAATTTTTTTCCAAAAACATCGTGTGTTATAATTCCGATGCATCACGCGTGTCTATATCATGTAAGCATGACTTATTCCTCTAATATTTTTTAATTTGAAATCTTTCTAAAATATATTTTTGATATTAACAATAACATTTTTTAATAAAAACAACTATTTAAAAAAAAAGTTTATTCAATTATTTTAAAATGTACATATTGCAATGTTGGGGTATCACGTCAATAGAAATACGTTTATTAAGTTTCGGGAAAATTTTGTTATTAATAAAGCATGTGACTTATCAAAGCAATCAGACAAACTTCGTCCGACACCAAGAATTTGAGTTCAATATCATTTAATTTGAGAAGAAAGACATGAAGCAGGCTAATAAAAAATAATTTAAAATGTAACACTTAATAACTTCCGTTAATATAAAAATGTTTATTTATAGTAAAATTAAAATTGTTTAGTCATAAGAAAGGTATTTCAAAAGTAAAAATATTGTTAATTGCTTAATTAAGGTGAAAATTTGTATTAACGTTAAATTTAAATAAGTCTGAAAATTATTACGTGAGTTCGACGTGTCAAAACTTAGTGCACCGTGAAGGTATATTTCATGTCCATTATCTTCAATAAACCAACCAAGAAGTAATTGTGAAGAAATTAATCCAATCTAAAAAATATAAAATTTTTCATTAAAAATTTCAATAAGTCACATTGAGCTTAATACAAACCTGCAACCTGAAATTTCAATAGTATTGATTTTCTAATCGACCAATAGGAAGACGATTATGCAAAAATTAAGATTGCCATGAATTTGGTGGTGAGGAATTATAAAAAACAATCGAGAGGCCTGGTGTGTAAATTTTGATGGTAATGGCGTGTTAAATTAGCGTCGACACTAAAATTCAATAAATAGTAAAAATAATCAGTAAAAAGTATATAAAAAGAGTGAAAATTATTAAAGTTTATGTACTTACCCACGTACAAGTGAAAATAATTCGAAAATCACCAAGAATTGTGAATATTTTTAACAAATTGGAAATCGACACCACGAGGTCACCAAAGTGTAATCTTGAAAATTTTAATACAAATGAAGTCATCGGTTGGATTTGTATGCGCAACTACATGGTTCATGGTATAAGTGATAAGAAAATCCCTATATTTTAAATAAGGTAACGTTCACATTAACTATTTTCGTAAATAAAATAAGTGAGAATTTTTGGACAACACGACGCGTGCTTTTTGTCGTTTATGTTAGATATTTTGATATATAGGATTATTATTAAAAACATTTTATTTGATAAAATATTTAATTACATTATTGTGCTTAATAAAATTATAATTGCATTCACAACGGAAGATATTTTTTTTGACCTGTTCCGAGTCCAAAATTTGATTTCAGCATTACAGTTATTGGTCCCGGAACGAACCCAGACTGAGAGAGGTAAGTCCATGCACACCGAGACAGTTAAAGCCGAGGTATTATTATCACATTATTTATAAATTGTGTAAAAGTTAAATATTTCTATCGACGGGGTACATTTCCCGTGAACCCATTTATAAAGTTTACAATAAAAATCGTATAACCCCATTAGTGAGAAGGTATATAGCAATATACTGCCATGTAATCCTGTAAACTTGTAAATTGTTATTCACAAAATTATGGTGGCACTCATTAAAATGCGCCAGCTAGCTCAAGAGATCTTTCAGGGTCAAGAGGCGAGTTCCTATACTCAATTGCAACGCTCATGTGTCTACTTACTTAAAATCTTTCTTATAAAGATTAATTGATGAAAAGAGATTACCCAGAATTGTATCTGTTTTCCTTCCTGATCTTTACTGCAAAAATTGAAATTCAAACTCATTCGATACCAATGAAAAATATTTGTATTTATTAAACATAAATAAAATGGAAACAAACGTTGATTGTAATCATAATAAAACAAATCAAATTTTACAAAATTATTCTTATTTCTACCCCAATGTTTTTACTTGCGCAACCGAATTATCGTACCCGACTCGTCTATACGCGAATAAAGTTAAAACGCACAAAAAAAACAATCCTTACCAGAGAATCTTACGTCCTTTTCGCACTTTTCTCTCTCTCGTATTATTGCACGCGTTGTGTTGGTTGGTGTTGGTGTCGCCGTAGATGAAAAAAAAACAGCTCCCGAGTTCGATTGGATCGGATCAACCAAGGAAAACCATTAAATAATTTCTCTTCTTGAATCAGACAACTAATCATAGGTGAGTATTTGAATATTTCCAGCATAAATTAGTTATTTTCTTAATTTTCTTCCAAAAATGTACCATTAATTCCCATTGATTCCAAAATTTTCTACACCAATTAAATTTCTATTCCAATTCTCAATTAGAAAAATATTGACAACCATCGACTTATTCAAATTAATTATTGCAAAAATTTCAGCTTATTCAATTCTTCAATTCTTTTTACCAATTCACTAATTATATCAATAATATTACTAATTAACTCAACTTTGTCTCATGAACGTTCTTCAAATTTTTCAAATATGTCGTCCCTTTGGTAGACGAAACTCCACTCTCCAAAAACGTCTTTTTCCTTCCATCCACCAAACAAGACTCCCCTACGTCGTCCCTATCTCGTGGACGGAACGAGACTCAAAACACTTCTTTCCTATCTCGTGGACGGAACGAGACTGTCTTCTTCCAACCTTTACACCAATTTTATCACTCGCGCATGCATTCCGCGAACCGTCACTTATATTCCAATTCTAATCCTATATTTACAAACTAGAATAAATAATTTGATTTGTTTCTAAATTTTTTACATCATATTAACCAAAATTTGTCTCTTACAATTCTTTTTTTATTTTTCAGGGTTTGGTAGCGAATACATCTATGGCTCCTGAGGCAAAGCAGTCATTTTAAATTTCCAGATCAGGGAGAATTCAGATACAACTATTTTCTACCTATTACGGTCTGATTAAATAAAAGGACTTTATGAGTGTTCCAACTTTGCACAAATGACCCAAAAATCATCCCTTATACTGAGCAAACCATGACAATACATAAGTTTCTAACTAAAAACCAAATAATATTATGTGGCAAGTGCAACGGTGAAACGAGTGGGTATATTCTTATTAAATTTGGATTTATGTAAACCGAATTCAATTTTTAAATTTAATGATTAATCCACGATAGGTATTATTAAAAAAGTAACAAATATCAAATCTTCAAGAATGTTTTTGAACCACGTGGTTCATTTTCAGAAATTTCCAATTTCTATGCAATCATACCTTATTTCTCTAATATTTTTTAATTTATAAACTTACTAATAGGTATTCTTGCTATGAACAATAATATTTTTAATTTTTTTCAAGTATTCGGCATTTTTTCCAAAAACTTCGTGTTTTCTATTCCGATGCTACACGTGTCTATATCATGTAAGCTTGACTTATTTCTGCTCATTTCTCTAATATTTTTTAATTTGAAATCTTGCTAAAATATATTTTTGCTATTAACAATAATATTTTTTAATAAAGACAACTATTTAAAAAAAAAGTTTATTCAATTATTTTTTTAATTGTTAATTCTTGGTGTAATTTATGATTATTCTATTGTACCTACATCTAAAGAACAATTAAGTAAAAAGTTCGTCTAATCATACTTCTAATTAATAAATTAATCTAAATTCGTTTAATTAAAAAAATTGAAAAACTTCAATATAAAAAATTGAATTCAATATTTACACTTCTTTCGTGATAATATTGCAAAACTACATTTACTAATATATTACACTAAGGTATTACGTAAGACGTTTTTTCCTACTTTTGGAATCCCCCCTCCCCCTAGTAAGAAAAAAATAAGAAAATGTATACCCCCCCCACACTAATCTTACGTAAGATAAATAATTATTACCCAATGACAAGCCAGATATTAAACATTAAAAGTGAAATTAATGAAGATATTATGTTTATTTTATATTAAAAATAATGTTATTCAAACAATAATTTACTTTATAGTGTAAGAAAATTGCGAAAAAAATCCAAAATTGGTCTAAAAAATAAATAATTAATAGTATTGTGTTTCACATTAACATTAATACCAACAGCACCTAAATTAGATTAAATAATTTTCAAAATTTGAAATTTAATTAAAAAAATAAAATCTTACGTAAGAAATTGTCTTGACCCCCCTGCCCCCGAGTAAGAAAAAATAAGATGCCAGCTACCCCCCTCCCCCTAAACGTCTTACGTAATACATGAACGGCCCCTAATTCTTAGTGATAGAATGCACGTGTATATTAAGATGATTATATAAATTCATAATATTTTTTTAATATCCCTTCTGTGTCACAGTTTGCACTGAAATTTTAGGTGTAAACCGAGCTTTACGGTTCTTAACGATCCGAAAGATAACGCTAGAAGTTAGAGAATAGGGGTGTAAGAATAGTAACTATTTGTAATAATAATTTTCTGTCACAGTCTTTATAAAATAAATAAGACTGTAAAATTACCGGTTTTAATAAAATATATTTCATATTTTTCATTTGGTCTAGAAATCATCCGAGTAAGGCTCTGGTGTAGCAATTCAGAATTGAATCCGGCGCCAACAAAAATCAACCCCCTTTGCAAATAGAATGCAAATGTGTTGCTATTGAGCATAAAAAAGGTTTTATGCAGTTTTTCCTATTCTTCATCAAAGACGTTAATGTGATTACCGAAATACGTTGTGTATATATATTTTGTAGTAATAATATTTATATTATTTAATATTGTTATTAATATTATTGTAATTAATATTGTAAAAATAAATATTTTATAGTAATTTAAAATTCGGATTAGAAAATAGGATTTTTATGACTATTTAAAATGACAATAGTCAATCACCCTAGATAGTACAGATGTTACAGCGGTACACTCAATACCTGAAGGACCCAGGTTCGAACCCTCGTTGGAGCCGTAAAAAAAAGTAAGTATAATTAATATTTCGAACTTAATCAGGATTTTACAGATATGCAGAAAACATCGAATCGAGCTGGTAGAAAAAGTAAGTATGTGATAAATAAATTTAATAATTCGAAATTTAATCAGAAATTTACAGATATACAAAATCAACAGGAGCAAAATATGATGAATACCAAAATTACCATGAATAAGTAGTAAAATTTAAGCCAATGAAATTGTATAGATGTGATAATAGATAAATTGTCAAATAAAATAATTTAAATAATAATAAAAGTATCCTTTAATTTTTTCTCTTTACGGTGGCGACATTCGCACAGATAATAAACGTTGTAATTACACGTTTTAAATACATAACTATTTTACTGGTAATATACATATTGCTGTGTCACAAGCTACCAGGTCAGTGCAAATTATTGAATTTCCAACTCAAATTAAAATATCACATAAAATTTGACCTCATTAAAACTTTACTGATAAGAAAGATAAACCAATTTCGCTATTTTTCTATATTATGAGCATACAAAGATCTTTAATGATTGATAAATGAAAAATAAAGCTGTAAAATAGATTCATGAAGGTTATTGTCACTTCAAAATTTAGTAAAAAGGATTATTTAAGTCAAAAATGGTAAATTTGCTGTGAACTGTTATCACAGACAACATAACCAAAAATTGTACGTTACAAAAATGGAATTCATTCCATGAATAACAAATACTGTGTAAAACCAATTATATCAAAATTTGTTAAATAATCCACGCTTTCAAATGGTTATAATTTACCACCGTGATTCTACAAAAAGGTAAATAGAGTTCATTTTCGCTTCAAAATTGATAACGAGTTTCATGATAAGAAAAAGGTCAAGAGTCCAACAAAATCTTGCCTACAAAGTGCTTCTGTATTCACGAGACGTCTGGGAACCACTCAATAAATCAAGTCATCATATTTGGAAACTGTCCTGAAAATATAAAAACATTTGGTTAATATAAAATTTAAAAAGGTGACAAACTTGACTTACTGATAAGAAAATTCGACCGATTTTGGAATACGGCGCAGGCAGAAAGTCAGTCTTCCTCGAACGCTCAAAAACGTAAGATGTGTGTAGTTCCAGAGTGAACAGTTCAATTCAAAAACATCCAAATATCCAAGACTCCGAATATTTGTTATAAAGTTTGATGTTAGATCATAAAAATGGCTACCGAGTCAATGAAGACGCCTACAAACAAAATGTGTTTAAATTCGACACAATAAATATCATGGAAGCATATAATAACAAAACAACTCACCAGCATTCCAATTGATCAACTGAACGTGATCAACAATTTGATTTCATGTATCAACGCCGTATATTCACGAAACAGGAGCAACCTTCACAACGACAATCATCAGCTGATCTGTGTAGTTCTTCGAATGTGCATTAGTGAAATGTTTAGTGCGCATGTCTTTTGATAAGACAGGATTATTCAAATTTGAAAAGGTATTTCAAGCTTTTAATTATATTTTATGTATTATTATTATTGTAACTTTTCTACGCCACAAGAAGATATTTTTGGACCTACATTTTTGATTTATTTGGTATTTAATATTGTCATTTTTCTCAGATAAAAATTTATCTGAAATTGTGTGCGCATTGCGATTTAATTATTTTGGTAAATATAAAGCTATTTTCGATTTAATACAATCTTTTATTCATCGATTCAATTCAACAACAGCAAGCAATTCAATTTTAAAAGATCATCACAACAAAAGCGAATTAGTTTATCTTCGAATATCATAACATCAACAAAATTTTCAATCCACAAAGCATTTATCTGAAGTTTAACAAGCATCCCTTAATTGAGTTTAACCTGAACCTACCACACCTTGAATGAATCTCCACGACTGAGCTATAAGAGGGACAACGATCGTGAATTTCTTGAGAAATTGCACCCTTGGAAATTTCATTTTTAAATTTTATAAATTTGCTTTTATTTAAAAAAGCTGGCGCTCAACACAAACCCGGGGTGTGCAAATTTCGATAGAAACAATTAACACAACAATATGTCTAATACGGTTACTACATATTTAACATATACGTATAGATATTAGTTTACGGACGCGACATTGACACGTTTACATACACGTTTTTATTATACAGATAATATACATACGTCCAATACGTCCAATACGGTTATTACATGTTTAACATATACGTATAGATATTAGTTTACGGACGCGACATTGACACGTTTACATACACGTTTTTATTATACAGATAATATACATACGTCCAATACGGTTACTACATGTTTAACATATACGTATAGATATTAGTTTACGGACGCGACATTGACACGTTTACATATAAAGTCATTGCCATGAAAGAAGACGTCTCGTCATAGATTGACTGAATATAGCAACGACGTATTGCTTATGAGCATTACCAGTCATTTTGTATTGATATGACAAAGCACGAAAATATATTGCACGTGTTTCCAGTAACGACATACGCTGTTGCGTTTGTTAGACGATAGTAAAAGACAGATATACTCATAGCATGTCGTAACTAGTACCGGAAAAAGAATTTGATTCGCGTAGTAATTTATATAAAATTTCTGTCACTTTTAGTATTTTTGAAGTTTGGAGTTTTCGTGGTTTAAGTTTTCGGTTTGTGGATTTAAGCTTGTCAAAATTAGTCAAAATACAAAATTAGTTCTTTTCAGAACTCTCGAAATGTCTAGTTCTGTACGTGGAAGAACATTAAAATCTCAATCGCAACAGTTGATTTTAAATTTATTAAATTATTTTGAACTTGAAAAACAGCACGGGGGCAGTTTAATTCCATTACAGTGTGTTCAAGAGGTGAATATAAAAAGATTACTTTACATTAATTTTATATTTATAAAATGTTTTATAAATTGCAGCGTGTTGCCAATGCTTTAGGAATCAGTGTATCTTCTGTTGCCCGGATTAGAAACCGTAGTTCACTAAATCCAGAATTATCAAGTCCCGGTAAAAACCGAAAACGTAGGAAAGTTAAAACTAGCGATTTACCAGAATCATCCAAAAAGGAACATTAGAAACACAATTTATAACATGTACAGTCAAAGTAAGTTTCGTTGTCATTTATAATTAACACAAAATGTAATTTGTGTATTTTTTGCAGAAAGACATTTAACCGTTGCTTTGTTAAACAAGGAGATTGAACAGCTGCATATTTTACTAAGCAACAGGAGCTTAAATCGTGTTTTGCACGAAATTGGTTTTAAATTTGCTAAAGAAAATAATCGAAGAGCATTGGTCGAAAAAAGCAGTATTGCAATAGATCGAATTCATTTTTTTCAGAATTATAGAAATAATTTAAATTCTCAGTTTCAACGTGATGTCGTGTTTTTAGATGAAACATGGATTTTTTCTAAAGGTAATCCTGGAATGTCGTGGCAAGATGGCTCTACAAAAAGCGTTAGGAAACCAGAAGGTTATGATGGAAAACGTTTCATTGTACTTCACGCTGGGTCAAAATCTGGATTTATTAATAATACCTCATTAGTGTTTGCTTCAAAATCGCAAAATGAGGATTACCACGGTGAAATGAATGGTGAACTGTTTAAAAAATGGGTTGCTGAAAAATTAATATGCAATTTAGAAGAACCATCTCTCATAATTATGGACAACGCATCGTATCATTCTACTGTAGTAGAAAAAATGCCTACTTCGGCATGGACAAAACCAAATATTGCAGCATGGTTAACTGCAAACAATATTGAATTTGAACCGTCCTGCTTTAAACCAGAATTGCTAGCTCTAGCTAAACTACATAAAAAAGAAAAACGCTACGAAGTGGACGAATCATTAAGAAGCCACGGACATGAAGTTTTACGGTTACCACCATACCATTGTGAATTCAATGCAATTGAATTAGTATGGGCTCATTGTAAAACTTACTACAACAAGCACATTGGAAGAGATGGTTATGGTAATGAAAACGTAATTGATATGTGGAATGAAGCATTAGAAAATTGTTCTCCTGAAGTATGGAAAAACTGTGTTTGTCACACCGAAAAGGTAATACAAGATTGGTATGAGCGAGAAAAGGCTTTAGATATAACGGTCGATGAACTTATCATCCATGCTAATGGCTCCAGTGATTCTGAAGAAAGTGATTACGACTGATTGTTTCCGGAATTTTGGATTTTTGTTTTGTAATTTGCAGGAGTATTTTGCATTTCTCGCTAAAAATGGTGAGAACCAAATTTGTAGAGAATTAAATTCTCCACCTTTTTTATACGAGAAATTTTGTTGTAAAATTATTATTTATTGCTAATTAATGCTAATTAATATGTACAATTTTTATGTCCAAAACATTAATTATTTTTGTTTGATAATTAATAAATAATTAAATTAGAGCGATTCTTTTTTTTTATTGTTGAAATAATTAACACGTTGTTTAATCTTAATCATCCTACGACTTCCGAAATTCGATCATGGTCAGCGCTACGTATTCCCAAATTGAGTGTTCATCGTAAAGCTCAGGTTTCAGGTAAAGTAACCAAAAATTTTCGATGTGGTGGCAGTTAATCCGAAAAATTTCAATTAATTCAACTCTTTAACGCCGTGGGGTGTTACACAATTTTGTTTTTCTTCAGGTCTGTGTGAAAAGGCAAAACAATGTAATTGCCAAAAGTTAGTTTTGAGTAAAGCTCTGAACAGATTGACAAAGAAATTATCAACGCAACGGTATAAAAATCTCAAAATCGCAATTTTTGCCATTCATTGTTTTGCTTTTGCATTGCACAGGTGCTGTATACCTATACTTATGCTGTGTCTTATTTTGAATTTGTTCATAACTATTGCTTAATAAATAAATAAATTTGGTAAGCGACAATAAAAACATAAAAGTTTCCTTTCAGCATAACCTATATTTGGTTTGACAGGTGACAAGTTCAAATTTGTTAAACTAAAAGGAAAGTGAGAAAGAAAATTAAAAAAAAAAGATAACCAATATATTCTTATTTTAAAATACACTTCATTTGACTAGGGGGTATTGGCTTAGTTCAGACGATTATGCTTTTATGACGAGATGTCAACTTTCGTGGCAATGACTTTACGTATTTATTATACAGATATTATTCATAAAATACGGTTTGCATATTCGAATATTCTCTGTGTAATATACGATCGTGTGTTACTTGGGAAATGAGGTATTACAGTGATATCACTGTGATACCTGCGTTTACTGGGGAACGCACCCGTTGTAATTTTAGACAAGTCAACTTCTATCCGCTATGCGCGGACCCGACAGTCTGATACCACATTTTTCAATTATCTCCTTGAATACTTGAACGCAACTTTAAAAATGTTTATCGTAAATTCAATAAATACAAAAATATACCTGAGGAAGGAAAATAACAGGTCAATACGCGTATTTGGGAAAGTAGAGGATGATCCGATTTGTCCAAATAAACATTCACCACTGCAGGGAGACTTTGGCTGCCTTGCAGAGGTACATGATTTAAAAAAAATAGACGTGGCCCTGATACAGGAACGCTAAACTTATGGGGGCCATGTCAGAGGTTTAAACATAGCAGGCGACTGATGGGAACTAATCAGCCCGGGAGATAAACAGCCTATAGTGTGCATCATTGCAAAAAAAAGACTAAGTCTTCCACCGCTGTGGGGTCTCTGTACCAAAATCGACGAAGTTATACTGGACATTATTTTCAAACTATTTCTGTTTTGCTGATGATGTTAATTTTTCAAAGTTTTTCAAATAAATACATTTTCTTAATAAATAAATTCACCAGAATTATGCAAACTATTTTTTAGATACTACTAAGAGCCCTGAAAATAAATATCCTACTTAGAAATCCGTTGGAATACTATTTGATTTAATGCCACCTTTTGAGGCCAAATACCCCACTGTGCGGCGGTTACCTAATTTTCAGCAAATGAAACTGCAGCCAAAGCTGCTACTACAGTCAGCATCCAAAATCTAACCAAGTTGTTAATAGACGATAAACATTTCAAAAATATAATGAGAGCGAAGGGAAGGTCAGAGTTGGATGATACAAGAAAAGATATTCAAACAAAACAAAGTATACGTGTGGGATAAGAAAGATAATACGAAGAAGCCAAAAAGCGACATAAACCAACTACCAGAAAACTGCACAAGAAGATGCTCTAGAAACTTTTAATTCTATCCTCGAATCTTTTAGCATTATTAAAATTGTAGGCCAACCAACCAAAATCACTGTCCAGGCGACAACTATGATAGATTTGATCTGTTTGACCGGCAATGGTAACGTAACATATTGTTTGCCATCCCAGATCATAAACTAAAACATAACATTCTGTGAAGTTACCACAATTAGATCAACCTGCTTTTTCCGATTGCGTCCATATCATACTACGCTTCGCATAAGTTAACTTGGAAACTAAATTGAAGTTTGCGGTATTGGGCACTTACCAATTTGTAGGTTTGTACAAGTAGCTGTAAAATAGGATTATTATTTTATCAATTATGATTTTTTTAGCGTTTCCAAAATGTTTTCTACATGTACATAAATTAGAATATGCGTATTTAATTACCTCAAGTTTTTTTGGTTATGTGCAAAAGAGCATCTGCAAAGAGCCGTAGTGTTTCTTTGCAGACACATGGTTGAACTTAACCATACAATTAACTTTGACAGCATTGACATTCTTAACAGGGAGAAAATAGACAAGAAGAGGAAAATTAAGGAGGCGATTCATATCTATTCGCATGGGTCTTCAATTAATTACAAGAGAGATGTTGAATCCTTTGACGGAGGCTACAAGCGTATCCTGGATATGCTGAATTCAGCATAATACTTTTTGGTTTTAAATGGAATACTAATTTATTTCTCACTTTCACTTCTTTTCACTTTGTTTTTGTTTTTTCCACACGTTTTTAACCATACTCAGTTTTTAAAAATTTTAAATTTAAAAATTAAACTGGTACCAACCTTTTTATATTTTTACACTAGACACAACCTCCTAGAGTGGTTAACCTAGAAGAATTTTATTCTAAATTGGTCACTTGTGTAGATGGCAGTGCAGATATAATTTTTAAAAACTTTAGTGTGGTTATCAAAAACGTGGTAGGGTCGTCCATTGGAGATGACTTTCTTACCTCATTTTTCCTTCTAGGTTAGTATTCCATGTAACATTTTTCAATTTTTTCATTATTCTCATTTTATCATTTATATTTTTGTATTAATTTTTTGTATATTTTGATAGCCTTGAAAATGGGTTAATAAAGAACCCGAAACGTCGGACAAACTATTCGTTTGTTTTAATTGACCGCAAACTCAACTATTCTTCTTGTTATTAATTATGGAAGGTCAACAAAATTATACTATTAATTTTATTTTACTCCTTATATGTAATTCCAATCAAATTTTTTTTCATTATGATATTAAAGTACCTCCCGAAGGTATCTTCACCTTGACGCGGTGGTGAGGCTTGTGTACTTTAAGGATCTCAAGGGCTATGTCAGCGGTAGCATAGCTACTGGAAAGGCCTCCCTAGCTGAACAGGTTTTGGGCGAGAAGTCAGACTAAGAAACATACCCTGGTCCTCCAACTTGGGGGTAAAAATTCTAACGCACAGCATAGAAATATGGACGGCCCCAATATAAGACGAATTATGCAAAGGAAAAGGTTAACGCATATCGGAATATGGAATGTACAAGGCATAGCAAATAAGATCTATGAAATAATAAGAACAGCAGATAAATATAGAATGGATATTATAGGCCTTACCGAAACAAAAAAGAAAGGTAATGGGAATATGAAAATGAAGGAATATGTATGTTACTGGTTAGGAGTGGATAAAGAGCAAAAGCAGGAGTTTTTGGAAAAAATGGAGGAGTTTCTGCAAAAGCATAGAAAACAAGGATTGTAAATAGTAATACTAACAGTGTACGCCCCAAACGAAGATGCACCTGCGAGCGAAAGGGAAGATTTCTATAACACCTTGGATAATGAAATAGTGAATATTAAGAATAGACAAGAAATTATGAATATTGGCGACATAAATGACCGAGTGGGTAAAAGAACAGATGACGAAGTGGTAGGACACCGCTAATAATACGACCAAGGTCATCCCAGCGAAGCCTCTAAAACCCAAGGAGGTAGCTGCAATAGAAGCCGCGGCTACCCCCTCCAACTGCATATTCCCCTGGTTAATAAATCACGAGAGTCCAGGAATGTTGCTCGCAGCTTTCACTTGAATGGTTAACCGCGTGGTGCCTCGCGGCGGATTTAAAAGGAAGTCCGCTACTGTACTCCTACCAACCTGCACTTCTTCGACAGCGTGGTAGGCTATATCCTAAATCTCTCTCATGGGGGAGAGGTTGATACTTCGGGACTGGACTGAATGTTTGAAAGAACATCAGGCTGACGAGAAAAGGGCGGGGTGTCGTTTCTGATTCCTTTCTGAATCGGAATGCTTCTACAATGAGGAAGAGAGAGCAAACGGCTCCAGAACCAGTAGAAAGTCCAAGTCCCACGACCACGGTGATGTGTACAATATTTAACGGGCTTTCTCAAATATTGTTGTCCACAGTCATCGTCGATGTGATAAACAAAGACGGAAATAAGCATAAAGTAAGGGCGTTACTTGACTCTGGCTAACAGTCACATTTCATGTCCCGAAATTTATTGGAAAAATTAAGGTTGCCAAGCACAAGAATCGAATTAAAAGTAACAGGACTGAATCAAGTGGGTACGAATGTGAAGCGGCAAGTCAGTATAAAAATTCAAAGCACAGACGGGTTGTATGAAACCATCATATCTTGTCTGATGGTACCAAACATAGGAAACATTCCTGCTATAACGGTAGATGAAGAAAATCTTAAGATTCCCAATGGAGTAAGGTTAGCGGATGAAACATTTAGTAAGGTCGGCAAAGTAGACTTATTAATAGGGGCCGAGAAATTTTGGTGTCTTGTCCGCGCGAGGCAAATTTCATTGGGACGTAACAAATCCATTTTACAAGATACCGAGTTGGGATGGATCGTAGCTGGACAAGTCCCGATAAAAGTGCCGAAGGCGAGCGCTGTTTATTGCGGGTTTGTATCGAATCAATTGTTGAGTGAACAGGTCGCAAAATTTTGGGAAGTAGAGTCTTGTCCAGACCGGAAATTTGTTCCCCCGAGGAAGAATTATGTGAAACCAATTTCACAAAAACCAACACCCGCTTGAGCAGTGGTCGATTTGTAGTAAGGTATCCGTTAAAAGATACCCCCGACAAGTTAGGTGATTAAAGGCATATTGCCATAAAGAGGCTTATGCACATAGAAAGGCGTCTCGCACGAAACCCAGGCTTAAAGGAAGAATACGCCAAGTTCATAAAAGAATACGAAGAATTGGGTCATTCAACAAAAATTAAGGAAGCCCAAGATGCGGGAGCATATTACATGCCGCATCAATGCGTTGTGCGCCAGGACAGCCTGACAACGAAGGTACGCGTCGTGTTCGACGCTTCTGCAAAGAGCAGCAACGGTGTTTCGCTAAACGACATACAAGTAGCTGGACCCACCATCCAGCAAGATTTATTTTCAATAATTCTACGATTTAGAAAGCACAGGGTGGTGTTGACAGCTGATGATGTCACAAAGATGTACCGTCAAATTCTAATTGATGAAGACCAGAGAGCGCTACAACGAATTCTGTGGCGTAATAGAGACACTGATAAGGTTGAATGTTTTCAACTCAACACAGTGACGTATGGCACCACCGCAGCATCCTTTTTGGCGGTACGGTGCATGATCCAGCTAGCAAGAGAGAACAAAGAAAGGCACGCTACCAGCTCTATTATGGAAAAGGATTTTTATATGGACGACCTGCTCACAGGCGGCGAAACGCCGGAAGAAGTGATGCAATTGCATAAGGACATTACTGCAATTATGAGTCAAGGTTGCTTCCAGTTAAATAAATGGAGCTCGAATAACGCAAAAGTGTTGGAGAGAATTCAAGATCGTGTTCCGAACGTTATTTTGAATATCGGCGAAAAAGGTGAAACCAAAACGTTAGGGTTAGCTTGGTACGCGCAGTGCGACGAATTCTGTTATAACGTAAAATCAAAAGAAACGAGCGAAGAATTGACGAAGAGCAGTCTCCTCTCGGCAATAGCGCAGATTTTTTATCCGTTGGGGTTGCTCGGGCCTATCGTTATAACTCCGAAGTTAATGCTGCAGAGATTGTGGCAATATGAACTGCAATGGGACGACCCAGTGCCCCCAGAGATGAATCACGATTTTAAAACATTTAAAGAACAACTGCCTTTGGTAAATGAAATAAAAATTGACAGGCATGTTGTGTGTAATAACCCTCGTCGAATCGAATTACATGGATTCTCGGACGCCTCAGAGGCTGCATACGGTGTGGCTGTTTATACCGGGTGTTGAATGAGTTAGCCGTTCATAGGATATTTGCATGTAAAAACTTATTTATGCAAATTCCTGCTTCCCTAATTATTTTAGAAAAAAAATGAAAGACACAAAAATCATGCAGAAAAATAAATTACAAATGATAAAAGAACTATTTTCATCTAGCTTTTACTTTGTTACCAGGATGGATGGTAGTCTTGATACCCCAAAAAAATTTTTTGCCTTGCCCGGCTACTTACTGTCCAGGAGAATCTATGCATGGAGGCAACTCTTATCCCGTCCTTCAGGGGTGGTTCTTACACTTATTTGAGCGAAGAGGAGATGAATAAAAAACACATAATGCAAAATATACATTTAATAAATTCATAAAATTAAAAAGTTGTACAATTGCGATAAGTTTTCGCATATCACACTATTAGTAATCTTAGAAATTAACCCATTCACACCAGTCATACCGTTTTAAAATTAGTGACAAATTATGACAATTATTGTGATAAATCACAATATTTAATACATTAAAATAATTAAATGAAATCAACTTTTTGATAATTTATACATTCGAATACAAAATTTGTTCCATATGGAATTTAAATACCTTTTTGTGAAGGTTGGATACTATTAGTAATCTTAGAAATTAACCCATTCACACCAGTCATACCGTTTTAAAATTAGTGACAAATTATGACAATTATTGTGATAAATCACAATATTTAATACATTAAAATAATTAAATGAAATCAACTTTTTGATAATTTATACATTCGAATACAAAATTTGTTCCATATGGAATTTAAATACCTTTTTGTGAAGGTTGGATAACACGGTAAAACATGAGAACGAAGCGTGGGTACCATTCAATGCTGGCGATGTCATCCCCTGATGTCGATGTGCCGCTCCATATGAATGAACCAAGTTGCTGCCGAAGTCAGCAGTTTACGCTTTTAGTCGCACTTTGTGATAAATTATTAACTTGCGAATATAGAATGATTGTAGTTTATAATGAATTTCTTATTGGTTTATTAGGATTAGGCACCATAAGTTCACTTATAACCGTAATTTTATTTAAATAGTTCCACAAAGTTACTCCAAAAATTGTTATTTTGTATTTAATTTATCGATACGTAAATTAAGAAAGTCAATCTTATTTTAACTTACACGAATTGTTCTTCACAATGATGTTTAAAATTATTCGTATTAAAGATTTATTTAACCTTTTATTTTATTTGGATTTGTTACTTTGACGATGCACTTATAATGAAATTTGTTAGTTTGTTAACAATAAACACATGTAGATAATTTGGCACTTGCATGTGTGTTCGATAATAAGATAATTATGGTTGACTGAATCGTTTCTTTTATAAATTTCAACATTATTTTAGAAAACCAGATAATTAGGTAAGATAATTGAGTGTTACTTCTTTGTTTGTTCTGCATACACTGAAGATTAAATTATCCCCACCCGTCAAATTGCATTTCGCAGTACAGTTCTTTATAAATTTTATATTTCAAGGCTGTAATAAACGAAGAGTAAGTAGGATGAAGTGAACTAACGATAGTTAGTAACAGCATTTTGCTTAGTTTACTTTTTAGGGGATTTACTTAAAGTCAAGCGGAGAAAATATTACATCATGTTTTTAAACAATTTTTAAAATTGTTTACCACAACCATATTTAATTTAACATTTAGAATTATTTTCTTGGATTTGATTTTAGTTTTTAACATTAATATTGTGGATAGACAGGGAAGCTGTAACACGCTCACTTGTTTAAAAAAAACAAAAAAAAAATGAGGTATTGTACCTATATTTTTTTTTCAAATATGGGATGAGTATACTTATTTACTCTTAAGCTAAATTAAAACTACAAGAAAGGAAAGTTATGGTACGCTTATTAGGAAGAATTATTATATGATTAATTAAGACCACTCATTGTCTTCGGCTTGACTCAAAGTACGATGGTGGTTGATTTGTTGTTGGACGCCACTTGTTCTGGATTATTCTTCAGGAGTAGAGCAAGAAACCTCTTGAAGAGTTGAGGGGGTTTATGAGATACAATCATTTATGAAATCAATCCTTGGTTTTAGGGAACCGAAAGTCAAGCGCTCTGCTCGTGCGAGGATGAGCCTTAACGCGAATCCGGGTCATCGTGTCAGGTTATTCATACAGGCTGGGCGGGGGCGTAACTCAAGGTAACTTCAAACGAGGATGTTATTTTCTAATGACTGGTACAACATAAACAAGATAATTCAATGAATCAAATTTACAAATTGAATTATCAATGGGAGGACTACAAATTCAACATATCATATTTACAAGTTGAATTGTTAATGGGAGGACAAAAAGTTCAACAGATCATATTTACAAGTCAAACTTCGAATTGATTAATTTTATTTACAAATGGAATTATTAAAATAATTCTCGAAATTTCAACTCATCAAATTTACAAGTTGAAAGTCGGTCGGTTGAAAGGATTAAACAGTAAGTGAAATTAAAGAATTTCATTTTCATTTTTCTAACCAGGCAAGTCAAAATTGTCTGTATGAAAATTTCTTACTTTCCTTATAAGACGTTTATAGAAAACAATTATTTTATGTTCAAAATGGCGAAAGCATTCATTCAGCATTCAGGAAGGACAAAGTTCAATGAGAACGGGGCTTGATGGGAATCCGAGTCATCCCATTAGCTTGACCGCACAGATTTTAGTTTCCCCCTCTTTAAATGGTTGAAGATAGTGCAACCAAGATGAACATAACATTCCAATTGGAGTGTCTTAAAGAAGACTTTCCCTAGAAATGCACAGAATCTTCGTTTTACAAAATGAATGTAGTTGATTTCATTTTTTTTTTCGAAGAGAAAAATTGTCCAAACGACACACCGTGTTCTTAACCGTATCCTTTTATAATACTCCGTCCTATTTCATTCAGTGATTTTAACATCGATATCACGGCTGAATTCTAGGTTGGACTGCGTAATCTATTCTGTTGGGGCTGAACCAACGCAAAATAAACAGATGCAATCACACTGTTAGCTTATACGATACAAAGTCAAAAACAAACTTAACTCATTATGTAGATACGATTATATGCTTATTGAGATACGATAAAATTATTAGGTAGATACGATTATTTGCTTATTGAGATACGATAAAATTATTAGGTAGATACGATTATTTGCTTATTGAGATACGATAAAATTATTAGGTAGATACGATTATTTGCTTATTGAGATACGATAAAATTATTAGGTAGATACGATTATTTGCTTATTGAGATACGATAAAATTATTAGGTAGATACGATTATTTGCTTATTGAGATACGATAAAATTATTAGGTAGATACGATTATTTGCTTATTGAGATACGATAAAATTATTAGGTAGATACGATTATTTGCTTATTGAGATACGATAAAATTATTAATGTAGATAATGATATTCACAACCGTAATTAAAAATATTAAATAATTACGGGGTACTATATAAACAGGGTAGTAGTTTAAAATTTCAGAAGGGGGGGGGGCCTGGTTTTTCAATTTTCCGCTGGTTAAACTCAGGAAAACTTACGATCATATTACTTATCAAACAGACATCGCACCAATGTCACAGCTCATATTTACAATCGATATTATTGGAGTTTCCTTGAAAGTAATAATTTACCAACTCTTTATCGGCGAACCGTAGTCAGTATTTAATGAATGAGCTTTTTTGACTGGGTCGAAATTCCCGTATTATTTACTCATTTTTATAGATGAATTGTCAAAATCATGTACTTAATAATTGGGTTTAATAATAAAAACACGAATCATATTTACATGTGAAATCATTAAAAAGCCAATTCCAGTAGTAATCTGCCGTCCAGTATGCGGCGAGCTTTAGTTCGAGTTATTATTGAAATTATAAATGGTGATATTTTTCTTATATATTATAATGAGTCATTAATTTTAGAGAGATGATTTAGATTAATTGTTAATAAATTTATTCTATTTATAATACGGAATTTTGTCTACGAACATTTTATTTAAAGAGATTTAAAAAAATTATTAATTTTACTGTCATAAATTCGAGTGTCTTTAAAAAGTATAATTATTTTAATTTATTGTATTATTTACGCTTATATTTTACTTGTACCAAAAAGTTTTATTGTTAACACAAATTATAATATTTACTTTTGTTTATTAGAAAAGAAAAGACACGTAAAGTTTGATAACATTTCTCAAACAAAATTCTTCATTCAAAGCCATGACTCATTATGCTTCGTTAAGGAGGTACAACGTAGATTACATACGAAGAAAAATAAAAAATTTTTTCATATCAGTAATTACTTTTTAGACATTTTTAATAAACACAAATCATAATTACCAATGAAATTAACCCTTCGTTAGGCGCGCGTATTTTAGTTACGAGTTTAGGCGCGCGGTCTACACTCGTAGACCATTCTAGTTGTTGTACTTATAGACATTTTGAGTTTGAAATTTTAAAAACCAGAAGTGTGATACAATTCTCTATAATATTTTTAAGCATATTTTGCAAAAATTTAATAAATATTGAAGTCAAGGTCAGCGGTGAAGTTAAAACAAACTACATATACGTTTTGAACATGTATTTAAACAGGTACATAGGAAATATCATTTTCTTGGAAAATAAAAAATAACTGAACACTTTTTTTTATATGTAACTACTTTTTATAAACTACACAATAATATGAAAAAAAAATTTTTTTAATTTTAAAAATTAATAAGAATTTCCATAAGAGTTTCCATAAATGAAAACTGTAACGTCGTTAGGCGCGCGGTCTACAATCGTAGACCAGGCGGGTTTCAACCCAAATAACGCTAATGACATACCATTTTCGGTATTGAAATACTACTAATTCGATAAAACAGACAATTATCAACAGCTACTAAAAGACTTGCATGCGAAGTCACTCCCTGTTAAGACATATTGCGATTAAAAGATGCGTGGTCTACGATCGTAGACCGCGCGCCTAACGAAGGGTTAAAAGCTCTCTGAAGTAAGTAATTATTTACCAATCTTTTATTGGCAAGTCATAATTAGGATTTGAAGAGCCAAGAAGTCGTATTACTTCAATTATTCTTTCTTAAGAGTCATTTATTAATTTAGATTATCAACGGAATCTTTAATTACTTGTGGAATGGTAATTTAACATGGTATATTTTTAAGAAAAACAGTTTATTTAGATAATAATAGTCTAAGTTGTTCCTAAATTTGGAAAACAAAAAAATTTATTAGTTATTCTTAGTTATATTTTATTTATACGAATTTAATGAGAAGAAACTTTATTTTAATTTTATTATCATAACGATGATTGTTAATAATTTTTTTTTTAAAAATATACCAGACACTTTAAAGTGAATAAATTCGTCATAGCAAACGCCTTGTTTACTTTAATGACATCATCGTCAGGGATGTACAAAGCAAGGATAATTCTAAAAAAAATTTCATAGTTGATAATTTTCTTTATAGCAAACGCTTTGTTTATTTTACTGACTTTGTTGTCAGGGATGTACAAAGCGAAAATAATTCCAGGTAAAATAAAATTTTATTTCAAGACCCATAATAATATGCTCTAATAATCAAAATTAGCGGGTTCTTCTTTTCTTGTATTCGATCGGCATTGAAGTGTAATTAAAAATTTATTCGTAAATTGTTTGATAACAATTATTTAGTTAATTATTTGTAGTACACAATTTTAAATTCTTTAGTAATTTAATTTTCATTAGATAAAAAAATATTTCTATTTCAATGTGATCGTAATTTTTTTTACGAAAAATTAGAAAGAAACAAATTACTATTCAACTCATAAGTTTTATTATTGCTGCATTGATAAGCGACACTTTTATCATACAAGGTCAAACAGGTTTGAACTCGACATTTTACTCTTCCTTATTTAACATTTAGTAGGAGGTAAAAATTTTCACGTATTAAATTATTAATTTGTATCAATCGAAGTATGTTGTAATATCTTAATTTTATTTTGTAACTGTAGTTACTTTATAACATTTTTAAGCTTGTATTTTTAAATAAATTCATGGTTCTACATAAAGTATATACTTTTTCTAACTGGGTAGTAGGATAATGTAATGAATAGACCTGCACATTTAAGGATAGTCTATTGACGCAGGCGCGAAAAAAAGGGGCGTTAGTTCGGACAAACTTTGAATCTGTCACCATTAAAATGTACATAAAACGAAGTTTTTAGTGTTGTTTTTATCAATGAATAACAAAAACCTTGGCGGTAGACCTAGAAAACCTGGTGAAAAAGGAGCGAACAAAAACTGTGTTTTTGGAAACTGCAAAAGTGATAGCCGTAAAAACTCTAGTGATTACCAATTCATTTCTTTCCCAAAGCTACTTAGTATTTCACCTGGGGTAGTGAAGTTAAATCGAAGATTTTCTTGCAATGCCTGGACATTTAACTTCAATTCTTCTGCTCTAGTACTCACAATTTCATAATCCTCGTATTTAAATTCTAGAAGCAGCTCCCACATTGTTGATTTTTCATAACTCTGGCACTGGTACAACAAGCTGTTGGTGATCTCTTGTGGTTCGTGGTTATTTGGCACAGGGTTAAATTAAACTTTTATTGAAGGGTCAACTTTGTCCGAATACTGTCGACTGGCTATTGTTGTCCCACTCCCCTATTTCCTATTTCCACTCGCATAGCTTGCTAGTGCATGCTATCGCAGAATAACCAAAAAGAATGGTGTAATCTTCTGGCGCAAAGAGCACTCCTGCCACATGATTACATACCTTCCCATTGAGAAAGCCGCACATTCACATGTTGAATCGGCAACGCGTCCATTTATTTATTTATCGTATGGCGTGTACACAAAATAGAAAAGAAACGCGTCCATTTTGATCAAGAACGACCATTACCCGAAAGTTAATATTGTCCCGATAGGACGTACTATGTACAGTAGCTTTGGCAAAAATAATTTAATTACATAATTAAATTTTTTTGGAATTTCGCTTCCAGTAAACGCTTTCCAACCATTTATGGGGAGAACGGGGTTTTATTTAAATATTTTCAAGGTTCTAAAAATAAAACTTGATGAGTAAAACAAAAAACAGCAAATTTAAACATACTTCTCGCTTAGTTTTTAGTCTTTTTTGATCATGCCAAAAGCCACCTTCGATGGTAGGAGTAATTTTCGTCCCTCCCGACAAATGTTCTTTCACTCTAAAAAAAATTTATGTACTTAAGCAAAAACCGATTGAATCAAAATAAGACTTCGCTCACTTTGCAATTAAATCTGCCCTTTTTCCAGAAGTTGTTAGCCCTCTGCAGTGCAACCACCTTTTTAATTGAACAACAGAGTGTTACACAAGGTAAAGCTGCACCGAGAACTTCACTTTCATCTAAAATAACACATACAAACGGTAAGGAAGACGCCATAATTTGCACGCGTTTACGATAACCAGCAACTGCAGTTGTCCGAACTGTTCAAATTGCCGCGTCTTTAACGCATGCGTAGATTATAACATTTCTTAAATGTGCAGGTCTATTATCAACACTTCATTCTTTGCTTTTATAATTCGTTGCTGCGATCACCTAGCAGTTGTTTATTTTGCATTGATTACATTTTAAAACCCAGTTGTAATAATATCGAGTTCCTTTTTGACCATACTAAAAGTTTAACTTCATTATTTCATATTATAATCAATTTATTCACTTAAGATTACCTGTTAATTTAAATATTACCAAATTAATTTTTTCAAAATCGTGATTTAGTTTTTAAATCTTTTACGTTTATTTAATAATTAATTAGTTTATGTATTTTAGATAGTTCAACGTTAAATATATTACTTTAAGAAAGATTTAATTGTTATCTTTTATTTTTGATTCATATGCAAGCTATTTTAAACTCGAGGTCAATATAAGTGTAAATGCGATTTCTATACTGAAGTTGTTCATGATTTACCTTGCATAACAACTAGCAACAATTATTTATAAAAAACTTAAACTTCTGAGCTATTTAATAACTTTTTTTTTTTTATTATAACAATTACATGTCATTAAGGTTATTTAACTCATTGCGGAATAATACATCTTATTTGAAAGAAATATTTTATTTTAACAGTCAACTGCTATTTGTCTTAATTACGTTATTCTATTAATTATTCACTTTAACTTGCTCAAAAAAAATAATTTGTTTGATTTAGTAATAACTTTTTAATTTTACATATTAATTCATAGGCGAATTGCTGTAATTGCTACTACCTTTCCTTAACATAATTTATCAATTTCTGGAAGCATCGTGAGACAAAAATAAATTGAAGGTTAGCTATTCCTTCAACAAAATTTCTATCATGCACTAAATTTTCCACAAATCTAGTTAATTAGCTATTTTAACAGATTCGCAAAAAATCCTTTCGCCACCAGATTTAATAATTTGATTTTGGTCTTGCTAAAAAAACTTAATTTAGTCGCCAAATCGGTTACATTATTAAATAGTGATTTTTGTTTTTTTATTTAAAGCAAGTTTATGAATTTCTTTCCAACACGGTTGTGATTATTTTTTCAACCTTAAATTCAAAAGATAATTATGGTTCTTTATTTCCAGAACTCAACAAAAGATAAAAGATAAATATTCCGTTTTGGAACAATTAATTAAGATATCAATTAAAAGACAAAATTTAAGGTTAATTCATAATAAGATAATTAGGTACTTGATTTTTATAATTCTGTAAATTGTCTTTTTGACAGTACCTTCAAAAGATAATCGATAAATGTTCCGTTTTGGAACAATTAATTAAGATATCAATTAAAAGACAAAATTTAAGGTAAATTCATAATAAGATAATTAGGTACTTGATTTTTATAATTCTGTAAATTGTCTTTTTGACAGTACCTTCAAAAGATAATCGATAAATGTTCCGTTTTGGAACAATTAATTAAGATATCAATTAAAAGACAAAATTTAAGGTAAATTCATAATAAGATAATTAGGTACTTGATTTTTATAATTCTGTAAATTGTCTTCTGTTTAACAGGACACGTACTACAATGAATCCGCAAAAAAGTAACTGCTGGTCATTTGTTTAAGGTTGTGAACCAATTTAGAGTTATATTAGTCTTGAGTAACTTGTCACCCTTGCCAATTCTGTTATAATTGGATCACTTCTTTTGACCAGTAACTTTTATAGTTCAAAAACATAGACAAGATAAAGTAAGGACCTTTGATTGGAATTTTCCAACTAGTAAATTTAAATTCAATTTTATGGATTGATTATTTTCTTTAGATAATATGCAGGCCAACACCAAATTTGTAATAGATAAATTGCTTATACAATTTTATTATTTAAGATTATTAATTCATAAGACAAAAAATTTTAACTTGATAATATAAACTTAGTGATCGATAATTGTAGTTGACGTTCGTTTAATAAAATAATTTTGGTTTTTAAATTAACACCCATGGATTTATTTATTAATAATAATTAGAATAATTTTAAATTTTAGATATATTTTACGTTAACGACCTTTTGGGCGGGATGTAGTTTTGTGTCTTACCCAGGACATTAACATTATTTTATTAAAAAATTTAAGGGCTGTGAACTTTCTTAAGGTCCTTAATATGCCAGTTGCCTATATTTTTACCCTTTGCATCTTGTAATTCATAAGTTACATTACCTACTTTTCTTATTACTTGGCATTTGACAAATTTAGGCGCTAGTTTTGCCATGAATTTATTACCTGCGTTTGATAAAACATAATTTTTTTTCCAAACGTAATCATTTACTTGGAAAGATAAGGGTCTTTTTCTCAAATTATAATTATGTTTTCCTTTATTGTAAGCTTTAGTTAAAGATTGTCGAACATTTTGAAACAATTCTGGTAATTGTTGTTGATTTTTATCCCAACGAATCTGTTTATCTTTATTATTAATATCGATGTCTTTTAATGAATCTCCATAATAATCACCCGAAATCGGTATATAACGTCCGAATACAAGAAAAGAAGGTGAAAATCCTGTTACTTCATTTTTTGAAGTATTTATTGCAAAGGCAATTGATTGGACATTTTCATCCCACTCAGTATGATCTTCCTTTATATAGGAGGATATAGCCGTTACTAAAATACGATTTATTCTTTCAGTGGGGTTATTTTGAGGGTGGTATTTAGCATTATAAAGGGTACTTTGGATTTTAAATTCAGCTAGACATTCTTTAAATTCTTTAGAAATAAATTGGACACCATTGTCACAGATAATCATTTGAGGCACACCAAAGGTGGTAAAATAATGATTTTTTAGGTAGTCAATAATTTTGCTAGAGGTAGCTTTTGTTAGCGGATGAACGGTAACATATTTGGTAAAATAGTCTGTAACCACTAGTAGATGCTGATGGCGTTTCTTTTTTGACATTGGTAAAGGACCTAACAAGTCCATTGAAATTACTTGAAAGGGATATGACACTTTTTTCTGTTGACCCATTAACCCAGGCCGAGCGCTTTGCGAGGATTTTTGCGAACTGCAAATATCACAGTTTTGAACATACTCTTTTATATCATGGGCCATTTTTGGCCAGTAATACAATTCGGACACACGAGCCATGGTTTTGAAAATACCTAAATGGGCGGCCTTTGGATCATTGTGCAAAGTTTTTAAAATGTCTTTTCGATGGGCTATTGGAACGACTATTTTCCACTCAGATAAGTTAGCTGAATTTACTAAGTTAGTAGGAACGAATTTATAAATGATATTCTCTTGAATTTTAAATGACGGATATTCCTTTGGAGTGGTTGTTATTTTCTCGATTAATTCATTATACCAATGGTCTTTTTGTATTAAATTTAAATCCAATGAGCAAGAGTCACGAGATAACATGTCAGGAACGATATTTAATTTACCTGGCCTATGTTGTATTTCAAAATCGTATTGAGCCAATTTTAACGACCAGCGAGCTAATCGTCCGGTGGATTGGTCAAATTGTTTCAACCATTTTAGCGCTGAACAATCTGTAATTAATGTAAATTTTAATCCTTCAATATAACCCCTAAATTTATTGATTGCAAACAAGACACCTAAAAGTTCACGTTCTGTAGCGTGGTATTTTTGCTCTGTGGACGTTAACGCGCGTGAGGCGTAGGCTATTGGATGCTCTAACCCTTCTTTCTTCTGAAATAAAATAGCCCCGCAACCTACTCCGCTAGCGTCCGTTTGTATGTAAAAAGGCTCAGAAAAATTGGGAGATATCAAAATAGGAGCTGTAGATATTAATTGTTTAATTTGCTCAAAAGATTTTTCGGCTTCTGGAGTCCAATCTATAGTTTGGCCTTTCTTTTTATTTTTTATCAAAGCAGTAATAGGAGATGAGATGGTAGATAGTTGTGGCATAAAAATTCTATAATAACTTATAAGACCAATTAAACGTTTAACTTCAGTAGTATTTTTAGGAGTTTTGAATTTTTGTATTGCTTCGACTTTTGCCGGATCAGTTTGCAACCCTTTTTCTCCTACTATAAATCCCAAGAAGGTTAGTGATTTTTGACAAAAATTACATTTTTCTAGATTGATTCGAAAGCCTGCTTCTTTTAATTTTTCAAATATTTCAGTTAAGGTTTCTAAATGTTTCTCAAAAGTGGGAGAAGCAACAATTATATCGTCTAAATAGACGAATGCTTCCTCCTTGTGTAAAATAGGGCCTAAAATTTTATCCATAACCCGCTGCAACGTTTGTGGGCTATTGCTTAATCCAAAAGGCATCACGACGAACTCATACAAACCCTTGCCAGGTATACAGAAAGCTGTCTTTTGTTTACTTTCTTCGTCTAATTTTATTTGCCAGAAAGCCTTACGTAAATCGATGGAAGAAAAATATTTAGAATCACGCAAGCGAGTCAATATACTATCCGTTCTAGGCAAGGGATACGAGTCCTTGACAGTCACCGAGTTAAGTTTGCGACCATCGAAACAAGCACGAAATTCACCATCTTTTTTCTTAACTAATAGTACTGGAGACGAATAGGGGGAATGTGATTCTTGAATTACTTTATCCCTTATCATTTTATCAATCTCTCGAGTTAAATGTTCTTTCATCATAGGACTCAAAGCGTATTGCCTTTGTTTGAAAGGTAGAGAATTTCCCGTATCTATTCGATGCGTAACTCCTATGACGCATCCAGTGGCAGCTTTAGATATTGATTCTAATTTATTAATTACTTGTTCCAATTGACCCTGCTGTTTATGAGTTAAAGACATTTGATTTGTTTCTGTAATACTATTTATTTGAATATTTTTTGGAATTTTCCACGAAAAATTGGAAAAATCAATTGTTAAGTTAAAAATTGAACAAAAATCTGTTCCTAATATTATGGAACTATCGATGGTAGGTACTAAATAAAATTTTACATTACGAATTACCTTATTTATTGTGACGGCCAAATAAATTTCTCCGATAATTTCAGCAGGGGCACCATTTGCTACGCTTATATTTTTGACATTAGATTTATTTATCTTTAAAGAAAATTGTTTAATTAGTTCAATACATTTTTTTCCTAAAATTGAGACATTACTACCGGAGTCTATCAATGCCATAAATGTTTGGCTACAAACTTTAAGTTGTAGATAAGGTCTATTATCGAAAGGTTTTTTCGAAAAAGTTGTCGAGACTTTTTGAGTTTCTTTTTGTTTTTTGAAAAATAAATTAATTGTTTGCAACCAATTATCCCACTGGGAGGAATCAACCTTAAAATTATTATTGTGTGATTTATTTCTTTTTCTGACAACAACCTTCCGAGGCGACTTCTTCCAAATTCGCGACTTAATTAAATCGACCCGTATAGCACTAATTGCCTGTCGGTTACTTCGGGTTCGCTTGCAGGGACTAATGCAATGGTTTTCTCGACACTCGTGCCCTGTTCTGGAGTATCGAGTTTCTCGTTTTTTGTCTTAATGGGGGAAGATATTTTTGATTTGCAATTTGCACAATCTTGTTTATAAATCCCGGGCGACCCGCAACCATAACAAAAAGGTTGTCGTTTTCTTTTGGGACATGAAAAATAAACATGGCCTATTTGTTGGCAATTCCAACATGTAGGATTTACTCTATTTACTTCTACAGGTGGTACTGTAGAAGTACCAGGTTTTAAAGAATTTACTTGTACTTGTGACATTCTTTTAGTCACTGAATTAATTTTATTATTAGGTCGTACCGGATAAATTAAAGTCTGATCTTGCAACTCTTGTATTTTTTTACATTTTACTTTTAAGTCACACAAAGTGTCAATCTGTTGCAATACCACATGATTAGCGAAAAAAACATTTAAATTACGAATGATCTGTTTTACGATATTTTTTTCGTTTATTGATTTTTCAAATCGACTGTATAAAGATACCATATTATCTATGAATAACAACACGTTTTCGTGAGTCCCTTGGACCCGCTTATTAATTTGTTGTGACAATTTATATTCATAATCTGAAGGCAAAAATTCAAGTTTAAACAAATCAACAAATTCTTTCCATGTAGTACACCTGGATTTCGCGTTTCTACAAAATTTAATTGCATCACCCGTAAACAAATCATGAGCTGAGGTAAATAATTCCTCTTCCGATATTTGTCGAGCTATGCGGAGATCTTCTATTTTTTCAAGGAAGCTCATAGGGTCTTCGTTTGAATTATGACCGGCAAATTTAATATTCCATTTATGAATTGGCATGTTTTTTACCGGATTCACTTCTATTTTATTTACTTTTTCCGTTTTATTTTGGTTTACTTTATTTATGCTATTCGCGATTGCTCGTTCCATGTTTTCAAGACTTTTCTCGTACAAATTGATCTCGTCATTGTTTTTATCGATATTGTCTTGTTTTATAATTGATAGGCGCTGATCAGCGTGAAGCAAACGTGCTTTAATTTCCGCAATATTATTTAAAGTCACTCCGTCCTGTATTTTGACTTCTAAGTCCGCAAGCGTTTCATCCAATTGCTGGGTGTTTATTTCCCATGACAATGGTATTACTGTTATTGGCGCAAATTGTTCCATTAAATCTAACAATACTTTTTCATTCGCTAAACGCGCCACGCGCACTTCTTCACCCCTACACAAAATCTCAAACTTTAACTCGCTATTGGTTAAATGTTTCGGATCCATTTTGCGTTATTTTATGTTTACTTAATTATTATTAACAAAAAAAAATTCTTTTGCTGAAAGAAAAAGTTTTTCATTCATCCACCTTCAACTCAAATAAGCTTTTTCGTTTTTTCTTTAAAAATTCGAAGCCCATAGGTTGGAAGCCATTGTTACCAGGATGGATGGTAGTCTTGATACCCCAAAAAAATTTTTTGCCTTGCCCGGCTACTTACTGTCCAGGAGAATCTATGCATGGAGGCAACTCTCATCCCGTCCTTCAGGGGTGGTTCTTACACTTATTTGAGCGAAGAGGAGATGAATAAAAAACACATAATGCAAAATATACATTTAATAAATTCATAAAATTAAAAAGTTGTACAATTGCGATAAGTTTTCGCATATCACACTATTAGTAATCTTAGAAATTAACCCATTCACACCAGTCATACCGTTTTAAAATTAGTGACAAATTATGACAATTATTGTGATAAATCACAATATTTAATACATTAAAATAATTAAATGAAATCAACTTTTTGATAATTTATACATTCGAATACAAAATTTGTTCCATATGGAATTTAAATACCTTTTTGTGAAGGTTGGATAACACGGTAAAACATGAGAACGAAGCGTGGGTACCATTCAATGCTGGCGATGTCATCCCCTGATGTCGATGTGCCGCTCCATATGAATGAACCAAGTTGCTGCCGAAGTCAGCAGTTTACGCTTTTAGTCGCACTTTGTGATAAATTATTAACTTGCGAATATAGAATGATTGTAGTTTATAATGAATTTCTTATTGGTTTATTAGGATTAGGCACCATAAGTTCACTTATAACCGTAATTTTATTTAAATAGTTCCACAAAGTTACTCCAAAAATTGTTATTTTGTATTTAATTTATCGATACGTAAATTAAGAAAGTCAATCTTATTTTAACTTACACGAATTGTTCTTCACAATGATGTTTAAAATTATTCGTATTAAAGATTTATTTAACCTTTTATTTTATTTGGATTTGTTACTTTGACGATGCACTTATAATGAAATTTGTTAGTTTGTTAACAATAAACACATGTAGATAATTTGGCACTTGCATGTGTGTTCGATAATAAGATAATTATGGTTGACTGAATCGTTTCTTTTATAAATTTCAACATTATTTTAGAAAACCAGATAATTAGGTAAGATAATTGAGTGTTACTTCTTTGTTTGTTCTGCATACACTGAAGATTAAATTATCCCCACCCGTCAAATTGCATTTCGCAGTACAGTTCTTTATAAATTTTATATTTCAAGGCTGTAATAAACGAAGAGTAAGTAGGATGAAGTGAACTAACGATAGTTAGTAACAGCATTTTGCTTAGTTTACTTTTTAGGGGATTTACTTAAAGTCAAGCGGAGAAAATATTACATCATGTTTTTAAACAATTTTTAAAATTGTTTACCACAACCATATTTAATTTAACATTTAGAATTATTTTCTTGGATTTGATTTTAGTTTTTAACATTAATATTGTGGATAGACAGGGAAGCTGTAACACGCTCACTTGTTTAAAAAAAACAAAAAAAAAATGAGGTATTGTACCTATATTTTTTTTTCAAATATGGGATGAGTATACTTATTTACTCTTAAGCTAAATTAAAACTACAAGAAAGGAAAGTTATGGTACGCTTATTAGGAAGAATTATTATATGATTAATTAAGACCACTCATTGTCTTCGGCTTGACTCAAAGTACGATGGTGGTTGATTTGTTGTTGGACGCCACTTGTTCTGGATTATTCTTCAGGAGTAGAGCAAGAAACCTCTTGAAGAGTTGAGGGGGTTTATGAGATACAATCATTTATGAAATCAATCCTTGGTTTTAGGGAACCGAAAGTCAAGCGCTCTGCTCGTGCGAGGATGAGCCTTAACGCGAATCCGGGTCATCGTGTCAGGTTATTCATACAGGCTGGGCGGGGGCGTAACTCAAGGTAACTTCAAACGAGGATGTTATTTTCTAATGACTGGTACAACATAAACAAGATAATTCAATGAATCAAATTTACAAATTGAATTATCAATGGGAGGACTACAAATTCAACATATCATATTTACAAGTTGAATTGTTAATGGGAGGACAAAAAGTTCAACAGATCATATTTACAAGTCAAACTTCGAATTGATTAATTTTATTTACAAATGGAATTATTAAAATAATTCTCGAAATTTCAACTCATCAAATTTACAAGTTGAAAGTCGGTCGGTTGAAAGGATTAAACAGTAAGTGAAATTAAAGAATTTCATTTTCATTTTTCTAACCAGGCAAGTCAAAATTGTCTGTATGAAAATTTCTTACTTTCCTTATAAGACGTTTATAGAAAACAATTATTTTATGTTCAAAATGGCGAAAGCATTCATTCAGCATTCAGGAAGGACAAAGTTCAATGAGAACGGGGCTTGATGGGAATCCGAGTCATCCCATTAGCTTGACCGCACAGATTTTAGTTTCCCCCTCTTTAAATGGTTGAAGATAGTGCAACCAAGATGAACATAACATTCCAATTGGAGTGTCTTAAAGAAGACTTTCCCTAGAAATGCACAGAATCTTCGTTTTACAAAATGAATGTAGTTGATTTCATTTTTTTTTTCGAAGAGAAAAATTGTCCAAACGACACACCGTGTTCTTAACCGTATCCTTTTATAATACTCCGTCCTATTTCATTCAGTGATTTTAACATCGATATCACGGCTGAATTCTAGGTTGGACTGCGTAATCTATTCTGTTGGGGCTGAACCAACGCAAAATAAACAGATGCAATCACACTGTTAGCTTATACGATACAAAGTCAAAAACAAACTTAACTCATTATGTAGATACGATTATATGCTTATTGAGATACGATAAAATTATTAGGTAGATACGATTATTTGCTTATTGAGATACGATAAAATTATTAGGTAGATACGATTATTTGCTTATTGAGATACGATAAAATTATTAGGTAGATACGATTATTTGCTTATTGAGATACGATAAAATTATTAGGTAGATACGATTATTTGCTTATTGAGATACGATAAAATTATTAGGTAGATACGATTATTTGCTTATTGAGATACGATAAAATTATTAGGTAGATACGATTATTTGCTTATTGAGATACGATAAAATTATTAGGTAGATACGATTATTTGCTTATTGAGATACGATAAAATTATTAATGTAGATAATGATATTCACAACCGTAATTAAAAATATTAAATAATTACGGGGTACTATATAAACAGGGTAGTAGTTTAAAATTTCAGAAGGGGGGGGGGCCTGGTTTTTCAATTTTCCGCTGGTTAAACTCAGGAAAACTTACGATCATATTACTTATCAAACAGACATCGCACCAATGTCACAGCTCATATTTACAATCGATATTATTGGAGTTTCCTTGAAAGTAATAATTTACCAACTCTTTATCGGCGAACCGTAGTCAGTATTTAATGAATGAGCTTTTTTGACTGGGTCGAAATTCCCGTATTATTTACTCATTTTTATAGATGAATTGTCAAAATCATGTACTTAATAATTGGGTTTAATAATAAAAACACGAATCATATTTACATGTGAAATCATTAAAAAGCCAATTCCAGTAGTAATCTGCCGTCCAGTATGCGGCGAGCTTTAGTTCGAGTTATTATTGAAATTATAAATGGTGATATTTTTCTTATATATTATAATGAGTCATTAATTTTAGAGAGATGATTTAGATTAATTGTTAATAAATTTATCCTATTGATAATACGGAATTTTGTCTACGAACATTTTATTTAAAGAGATTTAAAAAAATTATTAATTTTACTGTCATAAATTCGAGTGTCTTTAAAAAGTATAATTATTTTAATTTATTGTATTATTTACGCTTATATTTTACTTGTACCAAAAAGTTTTATTGTTAACACAAATTATAATATTTACTTTTGTTTATTAGAAAAGAAAAGACACGTAAAGTTTGATAACATTTCTCAAACAAAATTCTTCATTCAAAGCCATGACTCATTATGCTTCGTTAAGGAGGTACAACGTAGATTACATACGAAGAAAAATAAAAAATTTTTTCATATCAGTAATTACTTTTTAGACATTTTTAATAAACACAAATCATAATTACCAATGAAATTAACCCTTCGTTAGGCGCGCGTATTTTAGTTACGAGTTTAGGCGCGCGGTCTACACTCGTAGACCATTCTAGTTGTTGTACTTATAGACATTTTGAGTTTGAAATTTTAAAAACCAGAAGTGTGATACAATTCTCTATAATATTTTTAAGCATATTTTGCAAAAATTTAATAAATATTGAAGTCAAGGTCAGCGGTGAAGTTAAAACAAACTACATATACGTTTTGAACATGTATTTAAACAGGTACATAGGAAATATCATTTTCTTGGAAAATAAAAAATAACTGAACACTTTTTTTTATATGTAACTACTTTTTATAAACTACACAATAATATGAAAAAAAAATTTTTTTAATTTTAAAAATTAATAAGAATTTCCATAAGAGTTTCCATAAATGAAAACTGTAACGTCGTTAGGCGCGCGGTCTACAATCGTAGACCAGGCGGGTTTCAACCCAAATAACGCTAATGACATACCATTTTCGGTATTGAAATACTACTAATTCGATAAAACAGACAATTATCAACAGCTACTAAAAGACTTGCATGCGAAGTCACTCCCTGTTAAGACATATTGCGATTAAAAGATGCGTGGTCTACGATCGTAGACCGCGCGCCTAACGAAGGGTTAAAAGCTCTCTGAAGTAAGTAATTATTTACCAATCTTTTATTGGCAAGTCATAATTAGGATTTGAAGAGCCAAGAAGTCGTATTACTTCAATTATTCTTTCTTAAGAGTCATTTATTAATTTAGATTATCAACGGAATCTTTAATTACTTGTGGAATGGTAATTTAACATGGTATATTTTTAAGAAAAACAGTTTATTTAGATAATAATAGTCTAAGTTGTTCCTAAATTTGGAAAACAAAAAAATTTATTAGTTATTCTTAGTTATATTTTATTTATACGAATTTAATGAGAAGAAACTTTATTTTAATTTTATTATCATAACGATGATTGTTAATAATTTTTTTTTTAAAAATATACCAGACACTTTAAAGTGAATAAATTCGTCATAGCAAACGCCTTGTTTACTTTAATGACATCATCGTCAGGGATGTACAAAGCAAGGATAATTCTAAAAAAAATTTCATAGTTGATAATTTTCTTTATAGCAAACGCTTTGTTTATTTTACTGACTTTGTTGTCAGGGATGTACAAAGCGAAAATAATTCCAGGTAAAATAAAATTTTATTTCAAGACCCATAATAATATGCTCTAATAATCAAAATTAGCGGGTTCTTCTTTTCTTGTATTCGATCGGCATTGAAGTGTAATTAAAAATTTATTCGTAAATTGTTTGATAACAATTATTTAGTTAATTATTTGTAGTACACAATTTTAAATTCTTTAGTAATTTAATTTTCATTAGATAAAAAAATATTTCTATTTCAATGTGATCGTAATTTTTTTTACGAAAAATTAGAAAGAAACAAATTACTATTCAACTCATAAGTTTTATTATTGCTGCATTGATAAGCGACACTTTTATCATACAAGGTCAAACAGGTTTGAACTCGACATTTTACTCTTCCTTATTTAACATTTAGTAGGAGGTAAAAATTTTCACGTATTAAATTATTAATTTGTATCAATCGAAGTATGTTGTAATATCTTAATTTTATTTTGTAACTGTAGTTACTTTATAACATTTTTAAGCTTGTATTTTTAAATAAATTCATGGTTCTACATAAAGTATATACTTTTTCTAACTGGGTAGTAGGATAATGTAATGAATAGACCTGCACATTTAAGGATAGTCTATTGACGCAGGCGCGAAAAAAAGGGGCGTTAGTTCGGACAAACTTTGAATCTGTCACCATTAAAATGTACATAAAACGAAGTTTTTAGTGTTGTTTTTATCAATGAATAACAAAAACCTTGGCGGTAGACCTAGAAAACCTGGTGAAAAAGGAGCGAACAAAAACTGTGTTTTTGGAAACTGCAAAAGTGATAGCCGTAAAAACTCTAGTGATTACCAATTCATTTCTTTCCCAAAGCTACTTAGTATTTCACCTGGGGTAGTGAAGTTAAATCGAAGATTTTCTTGCAATGCCTGGACATTTAACTTCAATTCTTCTGCTCTAGTACTCACAATTTCATAATCCTCGTATTTAAATTCTAGAAGCAGCTCCCACATTGTTGATTTTTCATAACTCTGGCACTGGTACAACAAGCTGTTGGTGATCTCTTGTGGTTCGTGGTTATTTGGCACAGGGTTAAATTAAACTTTTATTGAAGGGTCAACTTTGTCCGAATACTGTCGACTGGCTATTGTTGTCCCACTCCCCTATTTCCTATTTCCACTCGCATAGCTTGCTAGTGCATGCTATCGCAGAATAACCAAAAAGAATGGTGTAATCTTCTGGCGCAAAGAGCACTCCTGCCACATGATTACATACCTTCCCATTGAGAAAGCCGCACATTCACATGTTGAATCGGCAACGCGTCCATTTATTTATTTATCGTATGGCGTGTACACAAAATAGAAAAGAAACGCGTCCATTTTGATCAAGAACGACCATTACCCGAAAGTTAATATTGTCCCGATAGGACGTACTATGTACAGTAGCTTTGGCAAAAATAATTTAATTACATAATTAAATTTTTTTGGAATTTCGCTTCCAGTAAACGCTTTCCAACCATTTATGGGGAGAACGGGGTTTTATTTAAATATTTTCAAGGTTCTAAAAATAAAACTTGATGAGTAAAACAAAAAACAGCAAATTTAAACATACTTCTCGCTTAGTTTTTAGTCTTTTTTGATCATGCCAAAAGCCACCTTCGATGGTAGGAGTAATTTTCGTCCCTCCCGACAAATGTTCTTTCACTCTAAAAAAAATTTATGTACTTAAGCAAAAACCGATTGAATCAAAATAAGACTTCGCTCACTTTGCAATTAAATCTGCCCTTTTTCCAGAAGTTGTTAGCCCTCTGCAGTGCAACCACCTTTTTAATTGAACAACAGAGTGTTACACAAGGTAAAGCTGCACCGAGAACTTCACTTTCATCTAAAATAACACATACAAACGGTAAGGAAGACGCCATAATTTGCACGCGTTTACGATAACCAGCAACTGCAGTTGTCCGAACTGTTCAAATTGCCGCGTCTTTAACGCATGCGTAGATTATAACATTTCTTAAATGTGCAGGTCTATTATCAACACTTCATTCTTTGCTTTTATAATTCGTTGCTGCGATCACCTAGCAGTTGTTTATTTTGCATTGATTACATTTTAAAACCCAGTTGTAATAATATCGAGTTCCTTTTTGACCATACTAAAAGTTTAACTTCATTATTTCATATTATAATCAATTTATTCACTTAAGATTACCTGTTAATTTAAATATTACCAAATTAATTTTTTCAAAATCGTGATTTAGTTTTTAAATCTTTTACGTTTATTTAATAATTAATTAGTTTATGTATTTTAGATAGTTCAACGTTAAATATATTACTTTAAGAAAGATTTAATTGTTATCTTTTATTTTTGATTCATATGCAAGCTATTTTAAACTCGAGGTCAATATAAGTGTAAATGCGATTTCTATACTGAAGTTGTTCATGATTTACCTTGCATAACAACTAGCAACAATTATTTATAAAAAACTTAAACTTCTGAGCTATTTAATAACTTTTTTTTTTTTATTATAACAATTACATGTCATTAAGGTTATTTAACTCATTGCGGAATAATACATCTTATTTGAAAGAAATATTTTATTTTAACAGTCAACTGCTATTTGTCTTAATTACGTTATTCTATTAATTATTCACTTTAACTTGCTCAAAAAAAATAATTTGTTTGATTTAGTAATAACTTTTTAATTTTACATATTAATTCATAGGCGAATTGCTGTAATTGCTACTACCTTTCCTTAACATAATTTATCAATTTCTGGAAGCATCGTGAGACAAAAATAAATTGAAGGTTAGCTATTCCTTCAACAAAATTTCTATCATGCACTAAATTTTCCACAAATCTAGTTAATTAGCTATTTTAACAGATTCGCAAAAAATCCTTTCGCCACCAGATTTAATAATTTGATTTTGGTCTTGCTAAAAAAACTTAATTTAGTCGCCAAATCGGTTACATTATTAAATAGTGATTTTTGTTTTTTTATTTAAAGCAAGTTTATGAATTTCTTTCCAACACGGTTGTGATTATTTTTTCAACCTTAAATTCAAAAGATAATTATGGTTCTTTATTTCCAGAACTCAACAAAAGATAAAAGATAAATATTCCGTTTTGGAACAATTAATTAAGATATCAATTAAAAGACAAAATTTAAGGTTAATTCATAATAAGATAATTAGGTACTTGATTTTTATAATTCTGTAAATTGTCTTTTTGACAGTACCTTCAAAAGATAATCGATAAATGTTCCGTTTTGGAACAATTAATTAAGATATCAATTAAAAGACAAAATTTAAGGTAAATTCATAATAAGATAATTAGGTACTTGATTTTTATAATTCTGTAAATTGTCTTTTTGACAGTACCTTCAAAAGATAATCGATAAATGTTCCGTTTTGGAACAATTAATTAAGATATCAATTAAAAGACAAAATTTAAGGTAAATTCATAATAAGATAATTAGGTACTTGATTTTTATAATTCTGTAAATTGTCTTCTGTTTAACAGGACACGTACTACAATGAATCCGCAAAAAAGTAACTGCTGGTCATTTGTTTAAGGTTGTGAACCAATTTAGAGTTATATTAGTCTTGAGTAACTTGTCACCCTTGCCAATTCTGTTATAATTGGATCACTTCTTTTGACCAGTAACTTTTATAGTTCAAAAACATAGACAAGATAAAGTAAGGACCTTTGATTGGAATTTTCCAACTAGTAAATTTAAATTCAATTTTATGGATTGATTATTTTCTTTAGATAATATGCAGGCCAACACCAAATTTGTAATAGATAAATTGCTTATACAATTTTATTATTTAAGATTATTAATTCATAAGACAAAAAATTTTAACTTGATAATATAAACTTAGTGATCGATAATTGTAGTTGACGTTCGTTTAATAAAATAATTTTGGTTTTTAAATTAACACCCATGGATTTATTTGTTAATAATAATTAGAATAATTTTAAATTTTAGATATATTTTACGTTAACGACCTTTTGGGCGGGATGTAGTTTTGTGTCTTACCCAGGACATTAACATTATTTTATTAAAAAATTTAAGGGCTGTGAACTTTCTTAAGGTCCTTAATATGCCAGTTGCCTATATTTTTACCCTTTGCATCTTGTAATTCATAAGTTACATTACCTACTTTTCTTATTACTTGGCATTTGACAAATTTAGGCGCTAGTTTTGCCATGAATTTATTACCTGCGTTTGATAAAACATAATTTTTTTTCCAAACGTAATCATTTACTTGGAAAGATAAGGGTCTTTTTCTCAAATTATAATTATGTTTTCCTTTATTGTAAGCTTTAGTTAAAGATTGTCGAACATTTTGAAACAATTCTGGTAATTGTTGTTGATTTTTATCCCAACGAATCTGTTTATCTTTATTATTAATATCGATGTCTTTTAATGAATCTCCATAATAATCACCCGAAATCGGTATATAACGTCCGAATACAAGAAAAGAAGGTGAAAATCCTGTTACTTCATTTTTTGAAGTATTTATTGCAAAGGCAATTGATTGGACATTTTCATCCCACTCAGTATGATCTTCCTTTATATAGGAGGATATAGCCGTTACTAAAATACGATTTATTCTTTCAGTGGGGTTATTTTGAGGGTGGTATTTAGCATTATAAAGGGTACTTTGGATTTTAAATTCAGCTAGACATTCTTTAAATTCTTTAGAAATAAATTGGACACCATTGTCACAGATAATCATTTGAGGCACACCAAAGGTGGTAAAATAATGATTTTTTAGGTAGTCAATAATTTTGCTAGAGGTAGCTTTTGTTAGCGGATGAACGGTAACATATTTGGTAAAATAGTCTGTAACCACTAGTAGATGCTGATGGCGTTTCTTTTTTGACATTGGTAAAGGACCTAACAAGTCCATTGAAATTACTTGAAAGGGATATGACACTTTTTTCTGTTGACCCATTAACCCAGGCCGAGCGCTTTGCGAGGATTTTTGCGAACTGCAAATATCACAGTTTTGAACATACTCTTTTATATCATGGGCCATTTTTGGCCAGTAATACAATTCGGACACACGAGCCATGGTTTTGAAAATACCTAAATGGGCGGCCTTTGGATCATTGTGCAAAGTTTTTAAAATGTCTTTTCGATGGGCTATTGGAACGACTATTTTCCACTCAGATAAGTTAGCTGAATTTACTAAGTTAGTAGGAACGAATTTATAAATGATATTCTCTTGAATTTTAAATGACGGATATTCCTTTGGAGTGGTTGTTATTTTCTCGATTAATTCATTATACCAATGGTCTTTTTGTATTAAATTTAAATCCAATGAGCAAGAGTCACGAGATAACATGTCAGGAACGATATTTAATTTACCTGGCCTATGTTGTATTTCAAAATCGTATTGAGCCAATTTTAACGACCAGCGAGCTAATCGTCCGGTGGATTGGTCAAATTGTTTCAACCATTTTAGCGCTGAACAATCTGTAATTAATGTAAATTTTAATCCTTCAATATAACCCCTAAATTTATTGATTGCAAACAAGACACCTAAAAGTTCACGTTCTGTAGCGTGGTATTTTTGCTCTGTGGACGTTAACGCGCGTGAGGCGTAGGCTATTGGATGCTCTAACCCTTCTTTCTTCTGAAATAAAATAGCCCCGCAACCTACTCCGCTAGCGTCCGTTTGTATGTAAAAAGGCTCAGAAAAATTGGGAGATATCAAAATAGGAGCTGTAGATATTAATTGTTTAATTTGCTCAAAAGATTTTTCGGCTTCTGGAGTCCAATCTATAGTTTGGCCTTTCTTTTTATTTTTTATCAAAGCAGTAATAGGAGATGAGATGGTAGATAGTTGTGGCATAAAAATTCTATAATAACTTATAAGACCAATTAAACGTTTAACTTCAGTAGTATTTTTAGGAGTTTTGAATTTTTGTATTGCTTCGACTTTTGCCGGATCAGTTTGCAACCCTTTTTCTCCTACTATAAATCCCAAGAAGGTTAGTGATTTTTGACAAAAATTACATTTTTCTAGATTGATTCGAAAGCCTGCTTCTTTTAATTTTTCAAATATTTCAGTTAAGGTTTCTAAATGTTTCTCAAAAGTGGGAGAAGCAACAATTATATCGTCTAAATAGACGAATGCTTCCTCCTTGTGTAAAATAGGGCCTAAAATTTTATCCATAACCCGCTGCAACGTTTGTGGGCTATTGCTTAATCCAAAAGGCATCACGACGAACTCATACAAACCCTTGCCAGGTATACAGAAAGCTGTCTTTTGTTTACTTTCTTCGTCTAATTTTATTTGCCAGAAAGCCTTACGTAAATCGATGGAAGAAAAATATTTAGAATCACGCAAGCGAGTCAATATACTATCCGTTCTAGGCAAGGGATACGAGTCCTTGACAGTCACCGAGTTAAGTTTGCGACCATCGAAACAAGCACGAAATTCACCATCTTTTTTCTTAACTAATAGTACTGGAGACGAATAGGGGGAATGTGATTCTTGAATTACTTTATCCCTTATCATTTTATCAATCTCTCGAGTTAAATGTTCTTTCATCATAGGACTCAAAGCGTATTGCCTTTGTTTGAAAGGTAGAGAATTTCCCGTATCTATTCGATGCGTAACTCCTATGACGCATCCAGTGGCAGCTTTAGATATTGATTCTAATTTATTAATTACTTGTTCCAATTGACCCTGCTGTTTATGAGTTAAAGACATTTGATTTGTTTCTGTAATACTATTTATTTGAATATTTTTTGGAATTTTCCACGAAAAATTGGAAAAATCAATTGTTAAGTTAAAAATTGAACAAAAATCTGTTCCTAATATTATGGAACTATCGATGGTAGGTACTAAATAAAATTTTACATTACGAATTACCTTATTTATTGTGACGGCCAAATAAATTTCTCCGATAATTTCAGCAGGGGCACCATTTGCTACGCTTATATTTTTGACATTAGATTTATTTATCTTTAAAGAAAATTGTTTAATTAGTTCAATACATTTTTTTCCTAAAATTGAGACATTACTACCGGAGTCTATCAATGCCATAAATGTTTGGCTACAAACTTTAAGTTGTAGATAAGGTCTATTATCGAAAGGTTTTTTCGAAAAAGTTGTCGAGACTTTTTGAGTTTCTTTTTGTTTTTTGAAAAATAAATTAATTGTTTGCAACCAATTATCCCACTGGGAGGAATCAACCTTAAAATTATTATTGTGTGATTTATTTCTTTTTCTGACAACAACCTTCCGAGGCGACTTCTTCCAAATTCGCGACTTAATTAAATCGACCCGTATAGCACTAATTGCCTGTCGGTTACTTCGGGTTCGCTTGCAGGGACTAATGCAATGGTTTTCTCGACACTCGTGCCCTGTTCTGGAGTATCGAGTTTCTCGTTTTTTGTCTTAATGGGGGAAGATATTTTTGATTTGCAATTTGCACAATCTTGTTTATAAATCCCGGGCGACCCGCAACCATAACAAAAAGGTTGTCGTTTTCTTTTGGGACATGAAAAATAAACATGGCCTATTTGTTGGCAATTCCAACATGTAGGATTTACTCTATTTACTTCTACAGGTGGTACTGTAGAAGTACCAGGTTTTAAAGAATTTACTTGTACTTGTGACATTCTTTTAGTCACTGAATTAATTTTATTATTAGGTCGTACCGGATAAATTAAAGTCTGATCTTGCAACTCTTGTATTTTTTTACATTTTACTTTTAAGTCACACAAAGTGTCAATCTGTTGCAATACCACATGATTAGCGAAAAAAACATTTAAATTACGAATGATCTGTTTTACGATATTTTTTTCGTTTATTGATTTTTCAAATCGACTGTATAAAGATACCATATTATCTATGAATAACAACACGTTTTCGTGAGTCCCTTGGACCCGCTTATTAATTTGTTGTGACAATTTATATTCATAATCTGAAGGCAAAAATTCAAGTTTAAACAAATCAACAAATTCTTTCCATGTAGTACACCTGGATTTCGCGTTTCTACAAAATTTAATTGCATCACCCGTAAACAAATCATGAGCTGAGGTAAATAATTCCTCTTCCGATATTTGTCGAGCTATGCGGAGATCTTCTATTTTTTCAAGGAAGCTCATAGGGTCTTCGTTTGAATTATGACCGGCAAATTTAATATTCCATTTATGAATTGGCATGTTTTTTACCGGATTCACTTCTATTTTATTTACTTTTTCCGTTTTATTTTGGTTTACTTTATTTATGCTATTCGCGATTGCTCGTTCCATGTTTTCAAGACTTTTCTCGTACAAATTGATCTCGTCATTGTTTTTATCGATATTGTCTTGTTTTATAATTGATAGGCGCTGATCAGCGTGAAGCAAACGTGCTTTAATTTCCGCAATATTATTTAAAGTCACTCCGTCCTGTATTTTGACTTCTAAGTCCGCAAGCGTTTCATCCAATTGCTGGGTGTTTATTTCCCATGACAATGGTATTACTGTTATTGGCGCAAATTGTTCCATTAAATCTAACAATACTTTTTCATTCGCTAAACGCGCCACGCGCACTTCTTCACCCCTACACAAAATCTCAAACTTTAACTCGCTATTGGTTAAATGTTTCGGATCCATTTTGCGTTATTTTATGTTTACTTAATTATTATTAACAAAAAAAAATTCTTTTGCTGAAAGAAAAAGTTTTTCATTCATCCACCTTCAACTCAAATAAGCTTTTTCGTTTTTTCTTTAAAAATTCGAAGCCCATAGGTTGGAAGCCATTGTTACCAGGATGGATGGTAGTCTTGATACCCCAAAAAAATTTTTTGCCTTGCCCGGCTACTTACTGTCCAGGAGAATCTATGCATGGAGGCAACTCTCATCCCGTCCTTCAGGGGTGGTTCTTACACTTATTTGAGCGAAGAGGAGATGAATAAAAAACACATAATGCAAAATATACATTTAATAAATTCATAAAATTAAAAAGTTGTACAATTGCGATAAGTTTTCGCATATCACACTATTAGTAATCTTAGAAATTAACCCATTCACACCAGTCATACCGTTTTAAAATTAGTGACAAATTATGACAATTATTGTGATAAATCACAATATTTAATACATTAAAATAATTAAATGAAATCAACTTTTTGATAATTTATACATTCGAATACAAAATTTGTTCCATATGGAATTTAAATACCTTTTTGTGAAGGTTGGATAACACGGTAAAACATGAGAACGAAGCGTGGGTACCATTCAATGCTGGCGATGTCATCCCCTGATGTCGATGTGCCGCTCCATATGAATGAACCAAGTTGCTGCCGAAGTCAGCAGTTTACGCTTTTAGTCGCACTTTGTGATAAATTATTAACTTGCGAATATAGAATGATTGTAGTTTATAATGAATTTCTTATTGGTTTATTAGGATTAGGCACCATAAGTTCACTTATAACCGTAATTTTATTTAAATAGTTCCACAAAGTTACTCCAAAAATTGTTATTTTGTATTTAATTTATCGATACGTAAATTAAGAAAGTCAATCTTATTTTAACTTACACGAATTGTTCTTCACAATGATGTTTAAAATTATTCGTATTAAAGATTTATTTAACCTTTTATTTTATTTGGATTTGTTACTTTGACGATGCACTTATAATGAAATTTGTTAGTTTGTTAACAATAAACACATGTAGATAATTTGGCACTTGCATGTGTGTTCGATAATAAGATAATTATGGTTGACTGAATCGTTTCTTTTATAAATTTCAACATTATTTTAGAAAACCAGATAATTAGGTAAGATAATTGAGTGTTACTTCTTTGTTTGTTCTGCATACACTGAAGATTAAATTATCCCCACCCGTCAAATTGCATTTCGCAGTACAGTTCTTTATAAATTTTATATTTCAAGGCTGTAATAAACGAAGAGTAAGTAGGATGAAGTGAACTAACGATAGTTAGTAACAGCATTTTGCTTAGTTTACTTTTTAGGGGATTTACTTAAAGTCAAGCGGAGAAAATATTACATCATGTTTTTAAACAATTTTTAAAATTGTTTACCACAACCATATTTAATTTAACATTTAGAATTATTTTCTTGGATTTGATTTTAGTTTTTAACATTAATATTGTGGATAGACAGGGAAGCTGTAACAACTTAAAGTGGCAAAAAATGCTTTTGAAATTGTTCAAATTTTCATTTATCAGACTAGCCATGAAATAAATTCAATTTAATTTATTTATTACATAAATTATTAATAATAAACAATTACAAACATTAAGAAATAATTAAATTTACAGCAAATGTTCAAACAGGTTTCCATATTCAGCTAAACAAAAACCAAGTCTATCATAAAAGTTACATCGTACATTCGCAAGTTGTCTTTCGGTAATATTGCCACACTCCTCCACAATTTTAGTTTTTAATGAATCAATACTTTGGTATCGTTCTCCATAAATTTTAGATTTTAAATGACCCCACAAAAAAAGTCATTTGGAGCCAAGTCTGGTGACCGAGCTGGCCAGTTTATTGGTCCATTGCGTCCTATCCAAGAATTGGGATAACATTCATTTAAATAATTGGTTACATCTCTAGTATAATGTGCCGGACATCCGTCTTGTTGATAGTAGATTACGTTATTTTCTCCTGCCACAATATCAATTGCCGGTCCAATTTCGTTTTGTAACATTTCTAGATATTTTAGTCCATTCAAATTTCCATCAATAAAACATGGTCCGATGATGTTTGCTCCTAATATCCCTGCCCAAACATTTACAGTTTGGCGATACTGTGAACGATTGTTGATCATTAAATGAGGATTTTCGGTGGACCAAAACCGATAATTTTGAACATTTGGTTCCCCGTTAATACTAAACGTTGTCTCATCGGTAAAACAAATATTTTTAATAAAATTTCTATCCAAATTGGCCTTTTCGATAATGCTTTCACAGAAAATCATTCTTTTGTACATATCTTCTTCAAAAATTTCTTGATGGTTTTGGAACTTATAAGATATAGATTTATGTTTTTTTATAATTTTGAATGCCGTAGTGTGATGAATATTTCGACGTTGTCGCGACAAAAAGGCGTAAGCGCCAAAATTTCAAAAAATCGTTTTCGATGTTAAAATAAAGTACTATTCCAATTACACTACTTATGTTTTTGGTGTATTCGCCAAAAAATCGTAGAATGAATTATTTCAGTTTAAAGTAGTGTAAGCGACATTATGGAACCGAACAAAATAAAACCTAACGCTAGTAAGCACCGAGTGTCGTAACTGAGTACATGCGTTACGCCCCGTTGCTATTACCAGAAACTGTATCATTTTAGGTACATAATTTATTATTTTTGTTATGTTATTTAGTAAATCATTGTGTTTTCAACTGTTAGTAAGATTAAATCAACCTTTGTTTATAAGAAATCGTTAAAAGTTTGTCTTGTCGCTTACGCCTTTTTGTTATTAAAAATTTTAGGAGGCGTAAGTGGAGTGTATCCATGTTAATTCATACCATATTTTAAATGAATTTTTCTTATTATTTGTACATAGTCCTGTAATGTTTTAAGAATCACTAACAGTGTACAAAACATTATTAATAAGAAAAATTCTTATATTTGAACTGAAGTAAACAGATTTCTCACAAACAGTGTTTAAAATCTGAGATAGAAATGTTACTTACGCCTTTAGATTTAAAAGATTTAAAATTAATAAAATCATATTATTATTTATTTGTTCTTTTAAACTTTTCGTTTTATGCTTTTCCTATAATTATTATAATAAATTCCTTAATTTTATTAAGAAATTCTAAGCGTCATAATAAAATTATCTTGATGAAAACAGAAGGCGTAAGTAGAGCGTAAACGACATTTAAAACAGTAATTGTTAAAATCAAAAAGGCTTATGTCTCAGAAAAATAGGCTTAACCACCAACTAACAAAAATAAATAGGCGTATACGACAAAAACCCAAATTAAAAATAAGTCTCAAGACCTACTATTTTTTTAAGAATTAAAAAAAAAGTGTTTTAAATAATGTTTATACCTTAAAACAAAGTCCAATATTAACAAACACAAATAACGGATATAAAATGTATTTTGTCTCCCCTGTAAAATATTGCAAAAGCCGCTTACGCCTTTTTGTCACGACAACGTCGATTTAACTCCGCACCAATTGTTCTTGTACTGATACAAGGATTATTCACTACGGCAGCAATTACATTTGTTTCGATATCGGTACCTGGAGCTTCACCAATATTGATTTCTTCTAAATTTATTCTTTTATTTCTGCAGGTCTTGCATGACGGCTTAAATACAGATCCATATTGATTTTGATTATCAATTACATTTTTAATTGTCGAATAAGTAGGGATTGGTCTTTCTGGGTATAAACCAGCAAAGAGATCTCGTACCATACGTATGCTGTTTCCAGAGTAATATAGTTTTAAAAATTGATTTTTTTCACTAATTGTGTACTTTGCTTCCATTTTATGAAATTAAAATTTAATAAAGTGCAAAACTCTAACCAAAGTGCAATTGTTTTTTAATACTTATATTAAAAAAAATAATTACCTTGGAAACTTTCATGGCTAGTCTGATAAATGAAAATTTGAACAATTTCAAAAGCATTTTTTGCCACTTTAAGTAAAAGCTAGATGAAAATAATTCTTTTATCATTTGTAGTTTATTTTTCTGCATGATTTTTGTGTCTTTCATTTTTTTTCTAAAATAATTAAGGAAGCAGGAATTTGCATAAATAAGTTTTTACATGTAAATATCATATGAACGGCTAACTCATTCAACACCCTGTATAAGAAGCATCGCGCAAGGGGGTGAAATAAGTAGCAAACTACTTTGTGCTAAGAGTCGCGTAGCACCTCTGAAGACGTTAAGCGTACCGCGTCTCGAATTGTGTGGCGCATACTTATTGGCGAAATTATACGTCAAAGTTTCAAAAGCATTTAACATGAAAATTGATGAAGGTTACTTATGGTGTGACTCTAAATAGTGCTCGCATGGATAGCGTCGTCCCCACACTTGTTAAAGGTCTTTTGCGCTAACCGGATGAGCGAGATACAAACCTTAACTATCGCTGAAAATTGGAGGTATGTCAATACAAGTGACAACCCAGCTGATTTGCTGACAAGAGGAGTAGAACCAAAAGATCTTGGGGGTTTGGGTAAATGGTTGCTAGAGGAAATGCCGAAATGGCCACACTTTGAAGAAGAAAACAAAGAATCTGAGTCAGAGGACTACCAGAAAGAGATCAAAAGGGTGAAGGGGTTGCACTGGTCACCATTCGCAACGAAGTTGACGAGTTCAAGAGGTTTTCTTCGTACAAGAAATTGCAGCGAGTGTCTGCTTACTACGTAAGATTTCCAGACAACTCGAAAACTGCCAAGGGAAATAGACAATCGGGAAATTTAACACCCAGTGAATTGGAAGACGCTGCTACCGCTTTGATAAGAACCGCGCAACTCGAGAGTTTCGGCGAAGAGTTAAAAAATTTTAAAAAGAAAAGTCCACTCAAAAGGGTTAGTAAGTTAATTGCGTTAGTTCCGTACTTAGATGCGGCCTCGGTAATTCGCGTTGGTGGTCGGTTAAAACGGTCCGAGTACGAATTTAGTAAAAAGCACCCTGCATTGTTAGAAAAGTATCACTTGTCGACCTTACTAGTAAGATTAGAGCATGAGAAATTGTTACACGCGGGAGCACAGGCGGTATTAGCATCGCTGAGGGAACGGGTTTGGGTGATCTCTGCCCGAAATCTGGTTCGAAACGTCGCGTCGTGCGGAAATGTGTAGCGTGTTTTAGAGCGAAACCAGTAACAACAGATTACATTATGGGTGACTTGGCAAGGGTACGCGTGACTCCGTCGCGACCATTTCTAATTGCGGAATAGATTTTGCGGGACCATTTTCCTTAAAGGATAAAAAAGGTACGAAATACAATGTCACAAAGGCTTATGTTTGCCTCTTTGTGTGCTTATCCTCCAAGGCGGTACATCTAGAGCTCGTTAGTGAGCTCACCACGGACGCGTTTATGGCTGCGTTACATAGGTTTGTCTCACGACGTGGCAGTTGCGTTAACGTATATACTGACAACGGAACGAATTTTGTGGGGGCTAAAAGGGAGATTTACAAGTTGCAAGACCAAATTAAGAGCCAAACCTCGTTTGAACACGTTAGTTGGCATTTTATCCCCCCCCAGGGCTCCGCATTTTGGGGGTATTTGGGAAGCAGGTGTAAAGAGCTTTAAATTCCATTTTTATCGGGTAGTTAAAGATACGAGGTTAACATTAGAAGAATTTGCTACAATGTTAACCCAATGTGAAGCTTGTTTGAACTCCCGACCACTCTACCCCTTGAGTCCTGATCCCAACTATCCCGAACCTCTCTCCCCGGGACACTTCTTAATAGGTCAATCCTTAACTGGCATGGCAGAACCGGAGCTGGAGTCGACCAAGGTCAACCCGATGAAACGATTCAGGCTGATACAGCAAATGAAGCAATCGTTTTGGAGTCGTTGGTCGAAGGAGTATGTGTCAGAGCTACAAACTCGGTGCAAATGGCGACAACGAGGTCCTGAGCTTTTAAGTGTAGGTGCAATGGTCATCATAAAGGAGGACGGGCCCGCTCCGTTAAAATGGGAACTTGGTAGGATCCAAGAACTTTATCCCGGTAGTAACGGTGTTGTTCGGGCGGTGATGATAAAGACAAAGAACGGTCTCGTCAAAAGACCGACAGTTAAAGTGTGCGTTCTTCCATTGGCGGACTCGTAGTGCGGTCAAGGATTGTTCGAGTTATATAAGTTCGATAAGCCATCGCCATTTTTGTATTATTAAAGTGTTTAGTTATTAAGGTGTTTAGTTTAAAAAGAACAATTGTTAATTTAGTATTAATTTTAATTAAGATTTGAAAGGACTATTGAAATTTAATTGTTCACAAGGAGTATTTGTAATTGGAAGCGTTAGATTTTTTTTGGTTTGTTGAAAGAGGATACTTTCAAGGAGGGCTCCATGTTCCGGCATATTTAGAGCTACTACGATGTGTCCGGGGTTTTTCGAGACACAACGAGAAGTAGGGAGACGACGAGGCCTTTTTTTTAGTTAGTAAGTTAAGAAAGGTTGATAGTTTGTTACGTTATCAAATTTTAATATTATTTTTCGAACAACGACAATTTTCTGTGTCCAAATGTTGTAATATTCAATTATATCCCACAGTCATAATTTTTATTTTATTTCAACATTCATAGAAACTACCCCTATTATAGTAATTTATTTGTTCCGATTTTGACAAGAAGTAAACAATTTTAAAATTAAAAAGTGTTCTGGGAACACATGTTATATACAAAATAATTTTAGTGAATAGGAGTTTACAAGTATTACAAGAAATTCAATTATTTTTCACAGAATTTTTAGTCACCTGAAATAAGTTAACGTCATATAGCACCATTTGGAGACCATAAATTAATCTATTTATTGTCAGTTTTGAACGGTTTATCGTTACGTTATATCTTGTTCAATTCAATTTTCTGTTACGTGTAGAACCAATTTCTGTGATTGGCTATAAAGAAATATGTTAATATCATTGGTTCTTCTATTTTAAAAAAGGATTTCTTAAATTTTAAAAAGAAAAGATAAGAGGATTAAGTTGACAATCTCTGAAGAGGTGAGATGTAGAATTTGTACATCTCACATAAAAATCAACTTATTCAATTTTTAACAGTTCTGACTATTTGTTAATAAGTTAATTAATGACTAGAATATACCAATAAGAAAAGTAATCAACAAATGTGCAAAACGCCAAAATATAATAAATTTATATTGGCTAATAAAAACGCATTTCAAATGGTAAAAAAGGAGATAATTTGAATTTTTCCTAATTGAAGTGAAGCGAGAAAATTATAAATTAATAATTAATAAATGTGCGCGACGCTAAAATAATAATTTAGTGGATACAAGTGCGAAATAAATAAATAAACAATATTAATTAAAAATATGTTTCCATTGTGAAAACAAAGACAATTTTAAACTTTGGCGTGTTGGAATAGTGCAAGCAATAAGAACTTTCGATTAATGAAAATTATTCTAAGTTACAACATTACAAAAACTTACCAAGGTAAATTTTTAATTTAATTTTAAGATATATAGTGATGATAGAACATTTTTTTAATAATTTTTAATATTAAATTTTTAGTTAAATTATAAACGCCACTGAGGCATACTTTTATAATTATAATTGTTTTTGTACAACTTAATTTTTATTTATTTATTATATTTAAATTTTTGTAGTTGTTATGTTTTTTATTCTTCATAAAACCTCTCCTTATTTAGTGAAACTTATAAACATAAGAGCCTGAGATAGTAAGAACCGGTGAGTATTTTAGCCAGGGTATAATTCACATATGTGAGATTATTACAATCTCTGATTGCCAATTAAAGTCAGGGGTTTGTAACAAGTTTCATACATGTAAGCAGAAAGAGTTTGTTTTAAAGAAAAGATTAATAAATGAGCTATCAAACAATAGAGAAAAGTTTTTGTGTTAGAAGTAATAGAATCCTACAGTCCACTACCAAATAAAAGAAGAAGCTACAGCAATCATTACATAACGGAAAACTTGGAAATTATTGTTGACGCATTTGTCACGTTTTATCGTCAACTATTTTCTGACGACGTTTTACTTAAAATCTAAATCGTATTTTCATACCACTATTTTTAACGAGTTATTTTCACCTTTTTATAAAGATTTTAAATAAAAATATTGTTATATCGACAGTTCGTCACGATTTCGTGAAGTCTAAAATTTTGTCGTCACGTAATATTACCTGGGACGGGTGCATGTAAACGTGGTAATTCTGGCAGACAGTTTAGAGGGAATGCAACAATTAATGAGCAGATTGGATGAGAGCAGTAGACAATACGGACTAGATATGGATCCAGGGAAAACTAAGTTTATCAGCAAGTCTTATATCCCTAACTGCAAACTGATATTGAATAATCAAAACATCAGCAAGCCAAGCAAGCATGCTTCGCGAAGCGGAGCATGTACGGGGCGAAGCCCCGTTTCGTCTTTTCAAACTCGGTGATATGCAGCTCGTTAGTTATTAAAAATGGTCGTGAGACTCAGGTAACGCATTGTAACCGGTCTTATCTAACTTGAAGTTTGGATTTTTTTAAGAAAGAGGATAAAAATAAAATAAAGAAAGAAAGAAAAAAAGGGGGGGACGAGGAGAGGTTGGGTGGGAATTGGGATGTATTGGATGTAATGTATTGGATTGGGTAGTCCAGTGAAGCTCGACTGTCCCGGGATCCATGCTTGGTGCTCTTGTCCGTTCCGTTTCCACCGTACCGCTGACTCTAGCATATACCGGTTTGTGGCGAATTTTGAACTGAAATCTTCAAATGTCTTGGCGTGCCTTTCCAGTTCGACTTCCGAGTTGATGATCGAAATTTTCCCCAGATTGTGCAGTGCATGGTCGTGGAATGCAGGCCATGCCGTTCACTGGATAAATTCTCGGTCATCCCCGTCGTTGTCCGTCTGGTATGGATCCCCCAAGCAAAATAGTACAGGGTAGTGATCCGAATCTAGTGGTTCTCCGACTTCTAGGTAGTGCATGATTCGGACGTTCTTGAGAAGAATGATGTCCAACACGTCGTCTCCTTGTGGGCCATAGGTAGCCTCATGGGTTACCTCCTGTGGGGGCCGTCTACTACGAAGTCAAGTCGGTAAGCTAATCTTTTTAGCGATATTCCGGCAGAGTTAGCTTTTCTTGAGTGCCAGTCTTGATGTTTCGCGTTCAGATCACCCGCGATTATCTTCGATCCGTTTCACCAGAAGATTTCTTTTATTTGTTCTGCTGGGAGCGGGAGGTTGGGGGGTCTGTATGTCATCGTAAGTTGTATATCCCCCGCGTTTCTCATTTTGATGACTATTCTGGTCGCTTTTAGGGTGTTGTTCCCTGCGATTGGTAGTTCGTGGTGTTGCAATTACCTTCTAACATATATTGCTGTTCCGCCACCATTACCGTCTCCATTTGGCCGGTCATGCCGGTACAAGTCGAAGTTGGATATCTTCGCTCTTGTGGTCGGTTTAAGGAATGTTTCAAAGATCATGACGATATCCAAGTCGTGCTCTGAGATTAAATCCATCAACTCGAGCCGTTTTGGAGCCGTCAGGCTGTTCGCATTCCAGTATGCCGCCCTCAAGAAGGATGGCACCGTTCTTAGTCATTTGTGCGACATCCGTAGTTTGGATTTTGCGTTGGTTTTGCTTTAATTAAAGCGGTTGTCTTATTGGCCGCTAGGATGAAGGCTAGGGCCTCGTGTGTAACTTCTGAGCTTTCTTCTGTGATTGTCGGTTGGGAGGGGGGGTACGTGCTTTGGTTGCTCTTCCCCGCGCTGGGTTTCTCCGGACGCCCTACTTGCGTAGTTTTAGTTCGGATTGACCCTGTGTTGGTGGAACCTCGGCTGTGACCTCGGGGGTTCTTGGTATATCCATCTATTTCTATTTACGAACCGAGGTTTTGGATACCTCATGCACCCCTGGTAGCTCGCTGGGTGTGGCCCTCCACAGTTCTCACAGACTGCTTTCTCTTTGTCGGGTTTCCTGCAATCAGCGGTGAAGTGCTTTCTTGCACATTTAACGCACCTTGGTTCTGATCTGCAGCATCTCTGTGCGTGCCCGAATGCCTGGCATCTGTGGCATTCGCTTATTCGATTCTTTTTGTGTGGAGGTTCGACCTAAATCGGTATTTGTATTATCTTTTCCAGCTTGAAAATCTTAGCTGATTCTTCGCTTTTGGTCAGGGTGACCATGATGAGGGGGAGGGGGGATATTGTTTCTGCCCCTGTGCATTCTGGCAACTTCTATCTGATGCCTGTGGGTAAGCCTCTGATTACTACCTTGAGTGGCTTTTCGTCGTACAACTGGTGGTAGTAGAAACCACATTCTGCCGGATTCATGGTTTCTTCAAGAAGCTTGAAGAGTGCCCTGTAGTCGGCTTCTGTCGCGGGCGTTATTGCCAGGCCTTTTGCTTGGTTTTTGACGCTTGAGTAGTTGATTTTTAGCCTATTCATCTCTTGGTTTATCCCCGGCCATTTTTCTGTGTTTATTAAGACTATGGGGGGGATTCTGGGCTTTTTTTGGTTCTTTGTCTCGTGATATATGTGACCCGGTCGGGCTTCCGTGACTGGAGCTTGTTCCCGCGGTTAGGGAGTTGCTTCGGTTGTTTCTTGGCGTGTTATCGATAATCATGTCGTTATTTTCGTTGTCGGATTCGAGATCCGAGTCGCTGATCAGCTCTTCGTTTCTTTTTAGTTTCGCAGCCGGTGTCTCTCCTTCGTTGAAGGAGTTTGACTTTCTTCTCTTTCGTTCGTTATCTTCAGTGGGGGGGGGGTATGGTTACCACCTTGACATCTGTCATGTTCACCTCCGCTAATTCGGGGGGGGGTATCGGCTTTTCCGCCTTGTATCTGCCCGTTTTCCCTTTGGAATCTCTCCTTATCACATTTTTCAATTTTGTCTTCTATTTTCTCGATGGAGTCGTTGAGTAGCATTCTTCTCAACGCTCTGGTTTCTTTTCTAGCGGTGTTTTTTTCTTTGGTTTTTTCCGCTTTTCTCTTATCGCTTTAGTTTTCTCTTGTTCGTATTCTTCCTTGTCCTTTTGTAGGGTTTTGATTTTTGCGTTGAGTTCTTCAACTTTCTTAATGTGGGCAGCTTCCATTGCTTCGAAGTCGATGCAACCGTCGGATTTTCTTGGGGAGCCATTTTTTTGATTTATATAAATGGAAAATTATATGCTCTGAAAAGAAAATTTAGAGATAGGTCACACTTAGTTTAAGGGTCCGCCCTGCAAATGATTAGTAAGATAAAATAAAATATATAAATAGCCGCCCTGTAAGGAAGAAAAAGATATATATTATTGGCGCTCTGAAAATAAATTCTCTTTAATTACTTAGTTTTTCTTAAGTACCGCCCTGTAAAAATAAATGCACTAAAAATTCCATTTCATTAGTTAAAATGATACAATTTCTTTCTTAGTTATTCATTGTTTTAATCTTCTCCGCCATTTTAGTCAAACATTTCGTTTTAAATCCAGCTTGCAAATTCAATACTTGTAATCATTTTCTTATAGTGTCCACGGCTGGTAGGGTAAAGTTCATTTTGTTGAGCATGTGTTTATAAAAAGTAGGAGATTTAAATTTCCCGAACACAGCACCCATTGTTTACACCGTTCTTTATCTTGGGGACTGTCCATAAATGATGTCAAACATTTGAAGGGGGGGGTCATCAAATTTTGACAAAATGTGACATGCGGGAGAGGGGTATGCTTCCTTGTGACGTCACGTCCATACTTATTTTTTTTATAATTTAAATCTTGCCGACCCTGGTACACCTTTATAAGATTTAAAATTTTATATATTCAATTTCTGGTCTGTTAATCCATATATGGACCGATGACCAGTAGTGCAGAGTTAGTGTATGTTTGTGAAACAATTTTTTTTGAACAATAAAAATATTTGATCATAGATTTTTATGAATCGTCCGCAGTAATTTTTTTGGAGAATATTATGTATTATGGGACTTGAGAGGGGTAGGGCGGTTAAATATTAAAAATGTGTGACATCATTTTGGGGGGGGGTCTCACATTTTGTGACCAAGTGTGACAAGGGGAGGTTTCGTCCTAAATTGTGTAACATCTTTAATGGACAACAGCCCCTTGGGTAGGAAAGCCATAAAATGTAACAGTTTGCAATCCATTTTTCTTTTATTAAATATAGCCAATCATAGTTCATTCCTAATCTCTAACCGTACTTTGTTGATAAATCTTGTTTGTGGTTTAAAATCTTGTTCGTTAATTTACTGTTACCAGTCCGCTGCTGTCTCCCGTTTTGTTTCGCAGTCGCTTCTGAGCATTGCTCTGTTGCGCAGCATTACTTATAGAGGACATTGTTTTGAAAATTTCCTGCTGGATAGATTAGAGGGGGTTTCGGCTAATTTCTTGAGGAATTCTGAGCGATTGAAGTATCTTGAATTTGTTCTAATTCAGTTACCTCCATGTATTCATCGATCGTTGGAGTGTCCCTCCGGTTCGCTTTTCTAGCGGTTCTGAAGAAACCTATAGTTCGTGCGGACCATTATTAATGTTAAATTTTAGTAAAATATTTAAATAATGAAATGTAAAATCCCAAAATCAGATTGGTCAAATACATTTGATGATTTAGGTACGTTAAATTCTTAATAGAACACCTGCCGACATCCTAAAGAATGTCACCCCCTCACTTCCTTTCATAGTGAAAAATACTGGGGGGGGGGCCAAGAACGTGATTATGAGTGGTAAGATCCCGGTGGGCTATGTTTTGGTCTCATTTGATGTGTGCTCCCTGTTCACTAATGTGTCTAAGGAGTCTACGTTAGCGGCTATGGAGAACAACTGGGACTTGATAAGACCGTTCACGAGCATCCCGATGATCCGATTTTTACAGTTGGTCTCGCTGATTTTTGATAATAGCTACTTCGCATATGACCAGGTGTTTTACTCCCAACTAGTTGGTAATGCGATGGGAGACCCTTGTTCGCCAATTTTTGCCTCTTTCGTAATGAATGATTTGTTGATGGATTTTTGTGGATCGATCAGCTTCGAGATCCCATTTTTGATCATCTATGTCGACGATATCCTCACAGCTGTGCCCGAAAACAAAATAGATTATTGCTTGAAGATATTGAATGGATATGATAGCCGTATTAAATTCACTCACGAGAAAGAATTGGACAATAACAGCTGGTTCCTTGATCTATCCATTACTCGATCCGAGGATGGAACGCTGTCCACGGATTGGTATAGGAAACCTACGTCAACGGATCGGATATTAAGTTTTTACTCCTCCCACCCTCTAAACCAGAAAGTAGCATTGATTAAAACCATGATGCACAGAATAAAAATAAGTGTTTCTGACGATCTTCTCGATGTGCGGGTTCGAGAACTTAGAACAATGTTTATGAAAAATGGCTACCCCACCCGCTTACTGGACCGCATCCTCTTTGACTACGGGTCACCTCCTACACAGAAAGTGACCAAATATGATGATGATAACACACCTATCAAGAAATACATGAAAATTACGTATCATCCATGGCTCGCTGAAAGGATGAAACAGCTTTTCTATGCGTTGGTCGATCCGACACAGTTTCAACTGGCATTTCATAACCCCTTCACACTGGGTAGAATCCTGTTCACAGCTACTAAAGATAAAATACCTAAGTTAGAGCAGAGTAATGTTGTATACAGAGTCAAGTGCCAATGTAATGCTTTTTATGGACAAACGAAACAACTGTTGAACAAGAGACTGAACCAACACAGAGGTGACATACGTAGGGGGGCACCACTACAGGGCTCTCTGAACATCTATTGGGGTGTACGCATGGCTTCCTTTCGGAGGATGTCGAGGTGTTGGACATGGAGAGTAACTGGCACAAGAGGTTATTTCTTGAAGCAGCTCACATTATGACCACTGAAAACAATATAAACAAAATAACTGATTTTAACAATATAAGTGGTGGGTACAAGAACATTTTAAACAGCTTCGTTGACAGAATTGGTGGTATCACTTGTACAACTTTTTGACCTCGGATGTCGTGGGGGGGGGGTGTATGGATGGATATCCCTGTTAATTTGGCCGGTTTCATTTGATTTTAACGTTGTGGAAGGGGGCGAATTGTTTGTTTTCGTCTTGTTTGTTGACATCGGGTTGGAAACTTTTGTGATGTAGTGGTGCGCCTGCTTGCTTTGGTGGATTCCTTTTGAATGCTGCGGGAAGTTTAAATGGAATATAAACTGAGCGATGTACGAATGTCTGTCTAATACGCTATCAACGGTATCAGTATTCTTATCTGTATTTAGTTTATGCATGTTGTTGTGAATAGTTTGACTGTATATTTTAATATTGTGCATGAGGTTATTTATGAAAATCCTATTGTTATTGACTAATTCGCTTTTGGGATTATGCAACGTTTTAATTTTACGCCACCGAATGTTTCTGTTTTTATTTGCATGTGACACCATTGCAGGCCCCTTCAATGTATTGTAAACAGTTTCCACCTATGTTTTTTAAGGTATGTCTAATGCTGACCCATGTGATTATGTATTCTCACTTATTATATTACAGTTCTGAAGATGGCTTTCGTTTTGAGGCCGAAACGTCGACTATAAAAACACTTGTTTGATTTATTTCTGTCCACGAACCCGATATCCCGTGTTATATTTAGAACACCTGCCCCTTACTGATAAAGAGAGCCAAGACGATTCTGCAACTGCGCGCCTAAAAGCATGCCTCTACCTCCCCCCTATTTTTCCACCTTTCCATACAATGAAATTGACAAATTGCAAGTTTTGTAGCTCCCCTGTATTTCATTTTGTTTTTGTATTTTCTGTATTTTTAAAAGCTTTAAATTAACTTACTCAGCACTCTGTACATATTTGTTAGGTAGGTAATATTTACACGTGATTTAAACCCACTTCTAATCATCCAATAGAGGTACAATTTTGAAGATCGGCTTAGAACGAAAGACATTTTAATCTATATACTCGATCTAATTAATTATCATAGAGCGACATCTTGGACGGATTAAAGAAATTATAACGGTCTACCTACTTAAGTAAGGGGCTACTAATTACGTAAGTATACGAGTAGTAAGTAGACGTACTTGAACCGTTTTTACACTTTTGGGAAGATGTTTATATTATAAATATATAATAAATGAATTTAAAAAAAAACTAAACATAAAACAAGTTCTTCTAGTTAAAAGCTTTATATAGGTGAACTAAAAAGTAGAAAATAATTTTTTCGAAATATTTTGCATTTTGCTTTTGCTTTGATAGCGTGAGTGAAATATATGAATGAGAATAAGAGCTATCAAAACTTGAAAGCTTCAAAAGAAAATTTTGATGAAAGAAATTTAGATAAAAAAATATTTTCTACTTTTAAGTTCAATTATATAAAGCTTTGAACTAGAAAAATTTGTTTCTTGGTTAGTTCTAGCTTTGTTTTCACTTTCTAAATATTCGGACTTTGCTTCGCCACTATTACAAATCCAAAATTAACAAAGCCATCGTCCAGGATTACTCAAACTCGATAAAGGAGTTGTGGGTCGTAGGTCCGAACGCCCCTGTTCCAATACAAGACACGTGTAATTTGTAAATTGTCTAGGAACAATAATTATTATTAGTCCCAATTTGAAATTGCTTATTTCGAATTTGAAATTGATTAGTCTCAATTTGAAGTTGTAAAGGTATAGTAAACTTTATTAATCTTCACGGTATGTATGATATGGTGGCTTCTGAAAGAAATACAAAAATAATAAAAAATAATTAGTTCAACGAGGATTTCAGTTGCACCCAAATCACAGTTGTATACCCGTAAAGCGCACGTTTCAGTTTATTCGAGCAATGTACTCGTATACATAAATATGAATACTTATTTACTCATTTTTTTCTCAGTACGATGTCTTCTTAAAAACCTGGTAACCTCAAAATTTGTACCAAGGCACAATAATTTACAATTCCAAGACAACTGAATAATTATACTTACAAACAAATAAAAAGCGATATTTCTTTTTTATTAACTCACGTGATACTACAAAAAATATAAAAATTATTAATTCATAATTCAGCTAAAAATTTAAAAATTGATGTGAATTTATTTAATTTATGATAAAAAAGTATTGAAAGGTTTCTCATAGTGTTAAACAGTTTCAAGAAAATTGGATACTAAGATTGCATCGGGGAATAGAGAATGGTAATTTGAGATTGGAATATATGAAGCCGTAACAACCCGTCCAGCAAAGCAACGTCCATGCAACGAATTTACAGAAGCAACTGCAATAGCAATTGTGGGCGACTTAACGTAGACGTTACCTTGAGATGACGACTTGTCCACATAAATGTGAAATACTCCGCCATGTTTATTACATTCTTCGATTACATCATTCCTAATATCGGTGTCCCAATTTTCATTCGTTTCGTTAGCTGGGTCAAACATATTGGTGAGCATAAAGCATTGAGTAGCAATCGATGGAATGGAACTTGTAGATCGTTCTGGTATTACACGTTGCCCCGTAACCATACTAAGAACATCTGCAGCTTCCTGCGGTATTTCAAAATCAGCATTCTTTGCTAACTTCATCATTAATTGCAACCTTCCAGAGGCACCTAAACCAACACCAGTACGATCGACATCATCCGAATCGAGAGCTGATGCACCCTGTAATTGCACATCATCTCTATCAGTCACGTCCATCACTTTTATAAAATTACCAACCAATTCAAGTCCGTTCAATTGATCTAAGGCATTTTTTCCATCTTGATATTTACAAAACGTTATAAAACAGAAACCTTTCGACATATTCGTTTGAGGATCCTTGATTAAGTCGATAGATTCGATTTTACCGAACGGTTCAAATATTTCTTTCAAAATTTCTTCGGAAACAGCGTGGTGTAAGGAACCAACGTACAGACGCACGGGTCCGGTAAGCTTCGGAGGAAAGTTAATCGAAGAATTACTTATCCTATTTTTTTCGGCTTGCGTTAACTGAACCAGTATCGGAGCACCTAATAATTTTTGTCCCGTTAATCCCAAAGCTAGGCAGACACTTTCGGGATTTTTGAATTCAACATAAGCGATACCTTTAAATCGGTTTCTATTACAACAAATTAATTTAGCGTCGTGTACTTTACCAACAGAACTGAAGAATTCAATCAAATCGCGTACTTTCGTATGTTGGCGTAATTGCATAACTAACACCGTACGAGCGTCTCTTTCTTCGGTCGTTAAATGCACTACCGGAGATTTACTCTTCCTTACGGGTGGACTTCTGCTGCGTCTTTTAGATTCGTGGTATTTGTTTCGCCTATGTTCCGCATATCTACTTCTGGAGCTTGAACGCCTACCTCTTGATCTGGATCGTTCCCTGCGTCGAGATCGACTTCGGCTTCTCCGTTTTTTAGAATGACTACTTTTGTGGTGTCTTCTAGAGCGATCGCGACTTTTGGTTCTTGATCGCCTATCTTTTGATTTTGAACGCTTTCTTCTCCTCGATGACGATGCTTCAATTTCTGAACTTTCTGCTTGATTTTTTTTCCAGGCTTGTTCCAGCATGGTTTCCACATCGTCTATATTATCCATTTATATTTAATTTTACTTATAACATCAACCAAATTTGCAAGGTTTGTTAGGTTAAAGTTTTACTATAATATAGTACCTTACAACTGTTGCCAACCGTTAAAATTGGCATTTTCAATTTTAATAATTAAGGCGCGTTTCCACAACTACCAGGAATTTCAAATTTTAAATAATTTTAGTTGAATTATGAATTTAACTTATTTATGACTAACCGATGAAAGAAAAACTACGTAAGAATGACGAACGTCATATTTCAGGCCACATTTCTGCATAATTTTATGTAAACCACCATGTAAATGCAAAATTTGCATTAACTTTTAGAAGTTAATGCAATTTATTTTAGAATAACGATTCATTTTTGTAATTTGGTTTTCCTTGTTGTGAAAACTACGTATTTTACAGATAATGCAATGTGGGTATCGTACTATGTCAATATTCGCTAGATCAAAAGCAAGATACGTTCTTTTCGGAGTGAGTGTAAGCAGCCCTAATTTTCCAGGTAGCTAAAAAAATTTAAACTCCCCTCTAAGCAAAAAGGTAATCATTAATCTCACCTGTAAACAGTCTTCCAAATTTTTTATGACATGAATATGAAAAAAATTACACATTTTATTACCCCAAAATATAAATTCAAATGTGTATTAACTAAAATTTATTATTACGTATTTGTGTAATTTATAAGCGATGGAGGGAGGAGTATCGACACTTTGAATTTTGTACAGAAATTTAAAAAAATAACGTAACAAAGAAAAATTAAAAAATCTTGCATTTAGAAGTTTTTTCACCCCCCCCCCCCAAACTCAAATGATCACACAGGTCTAACCTTCTTCCCTGCGAAGTTTTAAGTTTAAAAAATCCTCGAAAGAAAAAGAAACAAACCCGAAAAATTGATCTGACTTTGTGTCCGTCCGTTCGCATGATTCAGAACCAATTAGAACCCTTTGAATTCCTAGTCACCTATTATCAGACTTTTAATGAACTATTATCACCAAATGTTGATTTTACATTGGTTATTTGAACAAATAATGGTTTTCTATTGGTTAGTTAACTAAATACCGGGCGTTAATTTTTGTTCTTTAATTTACTTTAATTTCTTTAATTTAACTTTAATTTCTTTACTTTAAGTTTAATTTTTAAACTTAAACTTTAATTTCAAGCAGCTGTCGACTGTTTTTCAAGTAGCTACTTCCTATATCTCTTATTTACATCTCGTGGAAAATCCCCCACCCTCGTAGATTGTTAAATAATTCCAAGACAATTGAGGTTCAAGTGATACCCATGTACATCTATTAAAGTGCAAACGATGAGCAATATTTGCGACAACAATTTTACACAAAGTTTCGACTTACTGGAGCCATTGTGTACCCCCCTCACCAATGTGTTTGAATAATTCCGAAATGGTTGAGAATACAGCTCTATTAAATTCTTCCAATTAATTAAAATCTCGACATTTTTTTTCAACGTACTGGAATCCATATTGTTCTAACCATCAACCTTCTCTTGTTGGGAACGTGAAGAATACAATAAGCACCACTGGGCTACCAGAAAAGTGGATTTCATCAGCCCCCCCCCCATTTAAAATTTTGGATCCAAAGTAATCTAAGGTAGAGTTACAGAATAACCTCCTAAATCATTTGTACCTATTTGCATCTCTTTTATTCGTAACTCTTTCGTTTTTAGAGTATTTCACAATTCTTGGGGGGGGGCTGGCGAAATGCTAGCCACCGTTTAGAATTTTGGATCCAAAATAGTCTACATCGTTTGGATGGAGTATCTGTGTGTACTCTTTTATTTTCGTTTGTACCTCTTTGCGTTTGAAGATATTTAAAAAAATGTTGGGCAGGGCTGGCGAAATGGCTAGTCCCCCCTCCCCATTTCTAATTTCGAATATTAAAACGAAGTTATATCATACAAAAATGCAAACTGAACGGAAAACAGAACAAAAATACATTGCCCCCCCCCCCCATTTAGGTTAGGTCCAAGGACTTTCACTTAACTGGTAACATTAAATATTAACGATATTGATTTAGAAGCTGTAAAAAGGTAACAAATACATTATTAAAGGATATACTAAATATAATTTATAATAAATCTATGACAAATGCGAAAAATTCGTACATACAATGTGTTGTATTTTTAATTTATTAAATAAAAAATAAAAGAGGAAGTTAAAACGCGGAGACTTTATTAAAATAGAGGAATCCTCCGAAATCAACTTGATTGAAAATGAATTGAGAATTACTCCAAAGCTTTGTTTTGTTTTGACCAAATCATTTCTAGCCCCAATTCCTGTCGTTCAGTTTCAGAAGGATTATTAAAACGCTGTTTACATTTTCCGGTGCCTTTTGTAGAAGCAAACCTTTGTTGACATTTTATTCTTTTATTAGCAGGTTATTACAGGTTAGGTGTATAGTGTATTTTGTTTTAATACACTTGTCAATTTTGAAAAAATACAGTTGGGTTTCGTACATTTCAGACTAGATTCGTTGCGTTGCCCCTTTGGGATCTGCAGACGCGCTCGTTTATTTATCGATACAAAAAGTTCGATACAAAAAATATAACACCAACCCAAAAGCTATAACTGAGAAGTCACTATATTACTAAAGCGAAAAACTATTTCACAGGAGATTTTTATAACACAAGCGACAGTGTGTTTTGGTGTTTCCGAAGCGATATGTATATATATAGCAAAACCTAGCTCCATTGAATAATACTCCTCCACCACCCAGAAATGGATCAAATAGTGCCGTGGCGTTGAAATAGTACAGAGAAAAAGGACAACAGTTGAAACAACAAATTGAGGAAGAGGAAAGAATCATTGAAAAGAAGCAAGAATACATTAAGAACCCCCCCCCCCAAATCTAATACGCAAGAAACAAGAAAGTGGAAAATTCCACAGATGTCTAAGAACCAATTGGAGACGATATGGAGGAACGTAAGTAAAGCAATTCTTCTCAACTTGCCTTTAACAGGCAACGCTGGGTTCTCCGGCAATAAAAATGAAATGATAAAACTTAAAGCCAACATCGAGCGAGTGGAGAACAGAGAGGCAGGAGCTAAGGAAAGAGATTCAGGGGGTGGATGAGAGAGTCGTAAAGTAAGAGACCGTGATGGCGAAACTGAAAGAAATGTGGGAAAGTTCGAAAAGAAGAGAAGAAGGGACAACAATGTTAATAAAGGAGCATTCCCAAATGAAGCAACTACAAGGGAAAAAGTCGAGGACTACTTGCAAAAGAAACTCTTGGTACAAGTGAATGTATCGAAAGCGTTAAAAATAGGGAAAACCCCCGGAATGGAGATAGTGATAGCTAAGTTGTTGAGAGATTCCAGCCAAAAAGTAGCAGTAATGCAGAACAAACTCAAGCTAAAGGGAACAAACACAAGCTAAAGGGAATAAACACATACATAGAGACTGCCCTTACACCCAAGGAAAGCCATCCAGGACAATATTATAGAGAGAGCGGAAGTGGAAACTTCGAATGGAAGAAAAGTGAGAGAGGGATATAGAAAACTTTTTATCACCGGACAGATATTTGTATGGAATGGTGGAGTCTCCAAACTGGTGATAACGGAAGTAACGCCAACAGAACCAAAAACCTAAGCAACATAGGCGGAGCAACCGAAACGTCTCAAGCGAGATCCCCAAGAAATGAAGTTGAGATACATATTATAATGAAAACAGGACAAATCAATCGGAAAAACCAATCGGAAAGCAAGATAAGGACAATCAACCTATTACAAAGAAAACAAAACAATGACGGAATTCACTTAAAATGGGAAGATGAAATGTGCAAACACTGCAGAAACCACGAAAACTACAAGAAGTAGCTAGCGAAGTTATAAGATATGGGGTGGACGTAGCAGCACTGCAAGAAACAAGATGAAAAGACCACTGTGATCCCCCTCTTCAAAAGGATCTGTAAATCCCGGAAAGGGATAGCGATATTCTCACGAATGTATCGCTTAAATATTTTATAAAGTTTGAAAAGTGTTTGATTTTCAAATGGATAAATTAATATAAGAAGAAAATTATTTGATGGAAAATTCATAGATGGACGATTATTGATTATTGAAAAATTATTTGGAAATTGGAAATGAAATTTTAGCTGAATATCACAGCCATACATTATTATAGTGAATTTGCCAAGAGAACAACTGAATGGGTGAATCGATTTGGCTGATATTAAGTATGGCACTTCTTAAAAGTATGCCATCAATTGGGATCATTATTATTAGTGGATTACCACTGGATGAACCATGGAGGTCACGATTCAGATCAGATACAAAAATACAAATGACAGACAGCATTTTATTCTGATGAAAATTTTTACATCTTTTTAAAATTTTATATCTGTTATGATTTAGTTAAAATAAAGTTATAAGTATTAACGTTAAACAACCTCATATGAAATTTGCCATAAATAAGTGAGATAAGAATCTCGTTGAGTTAATGTAATGTGCGCTTTAAAACTAAGGAGATTATTATCAAGCTTTTCCACACCATTCGGAATATTGCTACTCTGCTTTTTCTGCAAAATCTTTACGATACATTTATTGAGGTAGATCAATTCTCTTGTTTCTCTTTTACTTTCAACTAATTTATCCACAGAGTGTTGATATTCACCGGATGTAAAGTGCATTAGCCGACCAGACTAGTACAGTGGCAACAACATTGCCACCAAGAACCACTCCCCAAAATCAACCAACAGAAAGTTCGAGTGGTCATATAAAAAATACCACAAACGGTGGAACAAATCGAACTTCCAACATTAAAATCAAGTGGAAGCGACCCCGATGAAATGCAACACCCTGTACGTTGGTCGCACATCGCTGCCTTCTTAAAAAAACATAAAACCAAAAATAAACACAAAAAAAAAGTTCAACATAGAATTTCAAATACAAGATTTGAACCTATATCGAACGCGTAGGAATTCCTTTGCCAATGCAATTGACCAACGCCGTTCGTTGTTACCTAGAGAAAATAATGCACAGTTCAAACTTAATTAAATAAAACATAATAATACAATTAAAGCTTAATTAGTTTTCAAACATAAAACCCAAACATTAGCATTATAATCCACGTCTGCGAAAGTCAGAAAAGATAACCTCTAATCACGTCGAACAGAAAAGTAAAACCTGCGAAACCACTGTGAAATAATCAAATAACATAAATATTACTCACCACTGCGACGGTATACCAAAACCTTCAGAAGCAGTATGGGCAGAAGGAATCGACCAAATATACGTACGACATGGGAGAAATCCGCCATTTCCCAACAACGAAGATATTTCAGACCATCTGGCCTGCGCGAACAAAAATTGTTCCCGAAAAGAATATTTTCTCTCGAAGATATTTCAGGACCCAATGGCCTGCGCAAACAATTTTTGTCCCGGAAAAGAATACCTTGTTCCACATCCCGCTAAAATGCGAAGCCCAAATCCCATGATTATTCCACAGTACACACACAAATCGACATGGGTGTGTGAAAAATTCACACCCGCCTTCTTGCTTCAAAAATTGACACCAGAGCATCTCGCTCGTTCAATGGTTCACCCAAGACCATCCGGAAATTCTCCCACTCCCAACGGCCAAAAGTAAAGCTAATAGTTTTGGAAGTGTCTAGTCTCACGCTAAACTACAACCAACGGGCAGTTGAAAGGTTGATGTTGAAGAATCTAAAATTCGTCACAGTACAAACGATTGAGATTATTTTTGATCCTAAATTCAAAATTGGGGAGCTATCATTTCACCAGCCCCCCCTCCACCAATTTTTAAAATATCTCCAAACCCAAAGAGGTACAAACAAGTATAAACGATTTAGACTATGCTAGATCTAAACTTAGAAATGGGGGCTAGCATTTCGCCAGCCCCCCCCCCGATATTTTTTTAAATATCTTACAACGGTGTAAGTATAATAATTCAATTCAATTTGGATCAAATTCAACTAATTTATTTAAAATTTCTTCCGTCTTCACGTGTATATCCGTTACCGGATGTTGGCGACTTCTCTCCTATGTATGTTGATACAAAATCTTTCCTTACTGCTCTAATGAGAAGCAGTTTGGAGAAGATCAAGTCCACGCAGGAGGTAAGAACCTTCTGCTTTTAAATGCGTGGAGCCCTGGTGTTAGGTCAACTAGCTCTTTGATGGAAACGTCGGTATGCGAGGGCCATGGGTCGTGTAAAAACGCCTCGGATAAACTCAAGGAAGCAGCTTTGCAAACACACACAAAATAAACTTAACAATAAAATAAACATAAAAATAAACAACACGGTGGTCATTGCTTAAAGGCTTAATGAATTAACGATGCTTTTGGTGTTAGTATGGCACCAGTGGAACGTAACACAGTAGTCCACTACAGTAGCCGACCAGTGAAACTAAACAGAAGCAACCCACATTGCCACCAAAAAATCACCACCCCACCAACAATCGACGGAACACTCGAATGGTCATAAACAATCCCATAATGGTAACCACATCGAGCCTCCGACGACCAAACCAAGCGGCAGCGAACCCCGGTGCAATGTCGCACCCTGTATATATGTAAGTCATACATCTTAGCCTTTATTAAATAAAATATAAAATCATAATTAAACACAAAAAGGTATCGACACAAAATTTCAAGTATGAAATTTGAACTTACGTCGATAAATCTGGAGTCTTGCTGCTAATACAATTTACCAGTACGTCGACATAAAATTAAAGGAATTAATACCCAAGCAAAGTTTAATAACCAAAACGTAATAATATAAATAAGTAGCATTACTACATTTATCAAACATAACACTTAAACTTGGTATTTTTATCGACGAATGCAACGTGAGATAGTAATAGATTGCAATTTATCACCAAGTGCAGAAAGTTGTAACCTGTCACTTATCTATCAATTGCAACCATTATTTAAATAAAATTGCAGCACAAAAAAAGAATACCAGATTGTTACACATAAATAAAAAATAAAACAAATTAAAAAAGCCAAGGGAAAAAATATGCCATCGAGCTTCTGATGTTAAAATATTGGCCACTCGATCGACAGGTACTGTGAAGTAATAGCAAATAAATCGTGCTACTCACCGATGCTACCGGATAAACATCCTTCCCAGAAATTATGGGCCAGGGTGGTCGAATAGGGACACATGGCACGGCCAAAAAAACCACAATCCTCCAATCGCGGATCAAATTCCCTACTGGAATGGAAAAACAGCCTATTCCATATAATATCCGGATTGTCGGACTGAAATTCCCACAAACGTAACCATACTCCGCAAAATCGAAAACCAACCCCGAAAATCACTTCACAGAACCCAAGACGTGACCTTCTCGTCCGCCATTTTTCCCCAAGTCCCCCTCAGCGCGCAGCTCGACCTGCGCTCCGGAAACAGATAATAAAAATATCGCAGAGTCCACAACGCCATCTCATTCAATTTAAATGAAATGGCAGTGGCCAACCAAATTGAGGTATAAGGTTGAACATAACGGATGTAAAGTCCAAAATCCGTTATAATGTGTTGTGCGTTTGTAGTACTATCACACACATAGGGGACCTACTTGGGTTTTATCCAATTTAAAATTAGTACAATTTAATTAATTTAATTCAATTCATGTTAATTTCAATTCATATCAATTCAATTCAGTTTAATAATAATTCAGTTTAAAGTTGTACGTAATATAATTCTTCAACACATTTTTCGTAACACATTTCAGTTATAATAGTCATCACTCATGCCTAATAAAGTAATAATGCACTACCACAACGAACATCAATGGTCAGAGCCGTATTCAGAATCAGTGATCAATGAAGAACTGATTCTGAATGCTGCCCTGATCGTCGATATTTTAGTTGTAAAAATAATATTCGATTCAATCTAATCTATTATTACTTCAAATTCAAACCAAATCAGGATAATCAGCTACAATTCAAATCAAGGTAATCAAATGTAATTTAGATCAAGGTAATCAATCTAATAATTCAATTCAAATCGAAATTAATTCTTCTGTAAATTGTACCGAGTAATTCCTGAACTGTTAGCCCCCAGGTACAAATACGTACAAACGACTTCGACTATTTTGGATCCAAAATTTGAAAGGGGGGGGGGGCTGGAAAAATGCACCTCCACCATCAGAGACTTGATAGACAACTTTATCAATTATCGGAATGTTAACATAATATTCAAATGTACAAAAGAATTAAATACGCTTAAAAATTCATTTATTAAATTGTAGTATTAATAGAAATAAGAAAAAATGAAGAATATATTCCACATTTAAATATTGTAAGTTTGAGTAATGATTTAATAGACAAATATATTGCAAAAATATAAACAGGTTCTTTGAAAACACGATATTTTAACTCGTTTTTCTTATATTGAGATTCCTCGCGGAAAAAAACATTTTGCATGCCCACGTACACTAATAGGTTTTTTTACATCTCCTATAGTCCGAATGCTGCCTTTACAAACAACTCTCGAAACCCTCCTGGACTTCAGGCCTCTCCCCTGATGAAGGGAGTGTGATGAAGTGCCGTACGACGCGAGCAGTGAAAAGCTGCGTTATTTTGCATTAGAAAATTTGGACATTGGGGAAGATAGAAAAAATAAACAACGGCGTTTTATGTGGACTATTTGAACTAGTATATAAAAAAAACATGTTCCATGTTAAAACCTGCAGGTGCGGACAATTAATTGAGCAGCTTCCATCTGCGAATGTCATAAATGTGGGAACCATAATTGATGTGAATATACATTATACAAAATTCGTTAATAAAATAGTAGTGCGCGTTCTAACATTGCAAATTATTTAATTGCAAATTTTCCCTATATACACACACGGAGAAAAAAATTGAAGTAGGAATTCGTCTCGCAACAATTTGTAATAAATATTACTTGAACTAGATGATAGCCCGTCCGAGGACGGGTAGCTAGAAGGACGGGCAGCTACCCAAGGTAACTTAAGTTGAATGAAGATTAAGGAAAGCTCTCAGTGCAATCCAAAAGCCATATGACCTTGGCTGCCTGCCCGTCCTTCTAGCTACCCGTCCTCGGACGGGCTATCATCTAGTTACATACAGTTGTGCAAACTTTCTTGTTTGTCCTTCAGGTGGATACAGGTTTGTGGTTCTGTGGTACGTCTGTCCATGAATTTTGAAAACGTATGCTTAATTAATGCTTAATTTTAAAGTCTTTCAAAAACTTCCCAGAACACTACATTTTGTGTAAACCAGTCTGTAGCTCTAAGTTGTCCTTGTCTAGAATTGTCTTTAATTAGGATTTTTATGTTTTGTCGAAGTCGAGATCGTGAGAGAGCTACATACAGTTGTCCGTGTGAAAATACCGGTTCAGTCAAACTAATTCCGACATGTTCGTATTGCTGTGTAATTTCTATCGAAATTTGCACACCCCGGGTTTGTGTTGAGCGCCAACTTTCTGAATGAAAGTAAATTTATAAAATTGAAAAATGAAATTTCCAAGGGTGCAATTTCTCAAGAAATTCACGATCCTTGTCCCTCTTATAGCTCAGTCGTGGAGATTCATTCAAGGTGTGGTAGGTTCAGGTCAAACTCAATTAAGGGATGCTTATTAAACTTCAGATAAATGCTTTGTGGATTGAAAATTGTTGATGTTATGATATTCGAAGATAAACTAATTCGCTTTTGTTGTGATGATCTTTTAAAATTGAATTGCTTGCTGTCTTGGAGTTAAATCAAAAGAATAAAAGATTGTATTAAATCAAAATGGTTTTATATTTATCAAAATAATTAAATCGCATGCGAACACAATTTCAGATAAATTTTTATCTGAGAAAATGACAATGTTAAATATCAAATAAATCAAAAATGTAGGTCCAAAAATATCTTCTTGTGGCGTAGAAAAAGTTACAACAATAATAATTTACAAAAAGTTAATAAAAATCTTTCAAATACCTTTAAATTTGTTTGTGTATCCGACTTATATAAAAGTTGCGCAGAACACCAACTCACTAACACACACTTGTCGAACCATGCTGATCAGCTGATGACTGTTGATTGCGGTGCTCTGTTGTTGCTGCCTTATTGTGATTCGCACGGTGTTGATACACGAAAAGGAGTTGTTAATCATTTAGAATTGATTAATTGAAATGCTGGTAAGTTGTTTTATTATGTTTACTTCCATGATATTTATTGTGAGTCGAATTTAAACACATTTTGTTTGTAGGCGTCTTCATTAACTCGGTAGCCATTGTTATATAAATTGTTGTCTAATTTTGATAAACATTGGACTGGTCGAACATGTTGCTGTTTTGGATTGAATTATTCACCCTGGAGGTACACACGTCTTGTAGTTTCAAGAGCTAAAAATAGACTGTCCGATTTTGATGCGCTGTTCATGAAAATCGGTCTAATTTTCTTATCAGTGAGTCAAATTGAATACTTTTTGAGATTTTATAATAACCAAATGTTTTGATATTTTTAGGACAGCTTCCATATATGATGACTTGATTAATTCAGTGGTTCCCAGACGTCTTGTGAATACTGAAGCACTTTGTAGGCAAGATTTTGTTGGACTCTTGACCTTTTTCTTATCATGAAACTCGTTATCAATTTTGAAGCGAAAATGAACTCTATTTACCTTTTTGTAGATTTACAGTAGCAAATTATAACCATTAGAAAGAGTGGATTATTTAACAAATTTCGATATAATTGGTTTCACACAGTATTTGTTATTCATGGAATAAATTCCATTTTTGTAACGTACAATTTTTGGTTATGTTCTCTGTGATAACAGTTCACAGCAAATTTACCATTTTTGACTTAAATAATCCTTTTTACTAAATTTTGAAGTGGCAATAACCTTCATGAATCTATTTTACAGCTTTATTTTTAATTTATCAATCATTAAAGATCTTTGTATGCTCATAACATAGAAAAATTGCGAAATTGGTTTATCTTTCTTATCAGTAAAGTTTTAATGAGGTCAAATTTTATGTGATATTTTAATTTGAGTTGGAAATTCAATAATTTGCATTGGCCTGGTAGCTTGAGACACAGCAGTATGTTTGCCCCTGCGACTTGTTTATCGTTACGGCGAAAGCGGGAATTATCGGAAACTGGCGTCTTTTAAGAGTAAAGGGAAAATTACTGTCTGTAGGTGCAATGTCAATTCGAGGAAGGATAACAATTTGCCCTCTGTGCGACTCTGAAATTATCTCGCACGTAATGGAACGCCGATGCATATTTCGAACGACCATCCTGGTACCGTTACACAGCCCTTTTCCGGGATTTAAATTTCGAATCTACATTACTATAGCTCCGCGTTTTAATATTAATTCATGTGGAGGTACTCCTGATGGCGTTTGGCTGTTGAGAAATTCTAGAGGATAATAATTATTAATAAGATCATTACTGTCCTCTGTAATGATCGAGTGCGAACTATGATAAATCTGACTCTCCCCATTTAATTGCCGAATGATATTGTTGTTGATTTCGAGCGTTTCTTTGTTGGTGGTTGCAAGAATCACCCGCTTGGAAATCTCATCAACAGAGAGTTTCGCGATCGAGTTTCCGAATATCTTAAAAATAATGTCGCCTTGAACAATCATATCTGTCGGAATCTGGATGGCGTCCTCCGGGAGTCCCTCAACGGATGGCAAACTTCCATTAGCAATATTGAGCAACCACTGGTTGAATTCATTTTGGTCTTCACTTCTCATATTGGAAATCAAGGACAATGGGCTAATCCCTCAAATTTTTTTTTCATTAAAATCGAAAATTTAAGTGATTTTAAACCCCTCTTGCGTAAAAAAAAAATTTTTTTAGCAATTTTAACGATCGTATTGAAGTTCAAAAATTTAAATATTTTTAAATAATTAAAACGCGGTAAATAATGACGTACATAAAGGTAAGCCAATTAGAAGCCAATACACTCCCACTATTGAAATTTAATTATTTTTAAATGTCAGTTGGTATACTATAACCTTAAAAGTTTAAATAATAATGTATTTAAATGTAAAGAATGAATTGAAACTATATATTATTATTTTTATACTTCAAAATGGGTAGCAATTAGAAATTAATTTTGAACAAGCATCGTTTATTTATTTACAAATTGCATATTTTCATAGTGAACGTAGATGGCGTATTATGTATGCATGGTTGCCATGGTTATAATAAGTATTTAAATTTACGGATTTTTAACAATTTTTAAACACATCACATGGGTACACTCAAGGATGTAATTTTCGCATACATATAAACGTGGCATCGTGGTAAATGCAATTTTAATTGCAAATTCTGATTGGACGGCCTTTATGTACGTCACAGAATGGCGACTTTTCAAACGTATACGTTTAAAAAAGGCACTTTATATAATTAGTATAGCGTTTTAAAATTATATATTTGTAATTATATATAGTATTTTGCTATGGGCCATCGATTTTTATAGGTAAAAATTATATTTTTGACAACACGGGACAACCCCATTGTTTGAAGTATTTCCAAAATGGACTCGACGTTAAACACGCTTCAATAACATCAATTCGTTTTCTCTTTGGCATCACCGGGAGTGTTTGGCGGAAATCACCTCCAATAACAATAGATTTACCCCCAAATGGACTGTTATTATTCATGAGTTCCCGCAATAATAAATCAATGGCTCGAATTCCATCCTTTGGCAACATTGTTATCTCATCCATAATGATAAGCGTGGCTTCTCTAATTTTCTTGGCTTCAGCTGTTGTTTGCTTCATTTTGGAGACCGATGTATCGTCCAACGGAACAGGCAATTTAAATCCACTATGGATTGTGCGTCCACCTTTCATTAGTGTTGCAGCAATTCCTGTTGAGGCAAAAGCGACCACCGTTTGACCACGCCCTCTTAAGAAGGTTATTAAAGTATTATAGAGGTACGTTTTCCCCGAACCACCTGGACCGTTAAGGTAATGCAGTCGGTGATTGTCCCCTAAATCAATTACATCTATTATGCTCTGGAACGCAATAAGTTGTTGAGGATTCAATGTCGCGATCAGCAATTGAGCTTGTACTGCTTCTTCTTCCCGATTGAATTCTTCTTGTTGAGTTATTGCTTGTTCAGGTAATTCAGTCGGTTGTGGTAGTCCAAAAAAAAGAGCAAGACACTCCGTGTTGCTGAAAAACATGTTCGATATCATTTAGAGCCAGGTTAAAAGATATTCCTTCATCATGGTTACTGAGGAAATCGACAGCCATGTGTCCTCTAAATTTTTCCCACAGCAGCAAAGGTCTTGCTGGCAAACAATAAATGCAGATAAATGCAAAAGTTTGCCGGATTTGTGGTGGCAGCTGGAAAATAACAACTTCGTCCAGACATCTCTCCCATTCATCATCTGAGGAAAGAAGATTTCGATGAAAAGCAGCTTCTTGGAACGTTGCATATTGGACATCGTCAACTGTTCGAAGAAATTCATAGCTTGTTGCACCCGGAACATGAAGCAACAATTTCGCCTCCACGCTGCCGCGCTGTCCATGTACTTCTATTGAATACATAATGGTACGGAATTTCTGTATATAGAAACTGATTAGCTGTCACATCGTTTCGATTTAGTTGAAACCATGCCGTGAGCTTAGTGTTTCCACCAGACGCTTGATCAATAGCTTCTTGCTCATGACCGGCTTCAAAATAAATTCTCTGTTGGCGATATAAATGAACGGGTAGTCGATAAACCACATGCGATCGGTCGTGCATTTTAGATTCAAGCAAACGCCACATAGCTTCTGGCGCACTTACGTATCTGGTGTCAATAAAAGATGCAACTTCATCATGAATCAATTGTTGATCGTCTCCAGTACCAATAACGACGTTCGCGCAATCATGTCCTTTGTAAATGTATTTGTAAATGTACTTAATGGCCCTTAGTGATGTGCAAACTTCTACATTGATATGAGCGTCATACTTAAGTACCAAAAACTTGTTGTATGGAACAACAAACCGATTATCCATCATCTTTCCTCCAACTTCCGTCGTAGGTTCCACTCGTCGACGATAGCGCGGATAGCCGTTAATGTTAGTTGTTGTCTCGAGTTGAAAATCTTTAGGAAATTCTTTTTTGGATTTACCATTCTCCGTGCATGGCGCAAATGGATGTGAAGCACCGCAAGGACCGTGCATCATACATCGAGTAACAATTTCGAATAATCGTGGGTTTAGTGCGATGTCTGGTATCTCGGCACTAACTACATCGTCGATACGTTCAGATGTTTTGAATTTATCATCATCATGGAGCACAATCAGGATATGAGCATGAGGAAGACCTCGTTTTTGGAATTCAATGGTATAGGCAAATGCTTTGCATCGCCCTAAAACATGAAGAATAGTTAAATCTTCCATTAAGGCCTTCAACTTTAGCTTAAAGACCCTGGCAACTAAGTCAGGACGATCTGATGCCGATTCTCCCCGTCTTAAATTAGTTGTTATTTCTGGCCACTTTGGATTTGCAGTGAATGTGATGAAAAGGTCAGGTGGGCCGTATTTTCCAAAAATTGACATTGCATCTTGAAGTCTTTGCCGCATGTTTCTCGGAGTACCATATGTTTTACTGGCCTATGCAGCTTTTCCTTTACAAAAACATATCATGAAACCATATCCATTCAAAAACATGTCTCAAGAAGATCGAATATTCAATTATCGATTGAGTCGAGGTAGACGTGTGATTGAAAATGCCTTCGGCATTTTATCAAACAGATTTAGGGTACTCCTTACCCCAATTAATCTTAGTAGAGATAAAGTGGTGTTAATAACAAGAGCTTGTTGTGCACTACACAATTTTTTAAGATCGAGTGATACAAATCCTACTTCAAATGAGCAAGCAAATCTTGAAACAGAGTTACGTTCAGTAACATCTACAACAGGGGTCTAGGACTTTTCGGCGCAGCCGGTTCGGCGTAGCCGGTTCGGCGTAGCCGGTTCGGCGTAGCCCTTTCGGCGTGCACCCGATTCGGCGTAGCCAGTTCGGCGTAATACCGTTTCGGCGCGAGGACGTTTCGGCGTGAGGACGATTCGTCGCAAGACCAATTAGACGCAAGGACAATTCGGCGGGAAATGATTTTCCGATTCATTTTAAAATATAATTAAATTCTTGTAATAGAAAATTAATGCATTATTTCGCAGTTTTTAATCACAAATTAAACTTTAATTCACGTTTGTAAAACTACATACGATCATTAACTTGAATAATATGTAATGTTTTTAATATACATATTATGTAGTTGATGTATAGCAATTAAATTAATAAATTTTATACTATGAAATTTTCTCCTTCGATTATTATTTATCGTAGAATCATTTCTAGGTGGTAGATTTAAAAAAATCAAATTCTAAATGCAGAGGTGGGCTAATACTTTTCGTATTAACCTGGATTTATAGAACAAAAATGGTTTCATTTGTAAATAATGAGGTTCAATAATTTTTAGAAATATTGTAAAACATTTTTGTTGTATTATACTTTAAGATTTCTTTAAGGTGGCCGAAAAATTCGCTGTTTTTGTTCGGTGCAAATCTTAAAAACGAATAAATTTAATGATATTCTAAAAACACCATCGAAATGGCTTGAAATTACAATGTGGATGGTTTTCATAAAAAAATTTCGAAAAATTTATTTTTCAGTGTCATATTTCTATTTATTTATTACTCATTAGTAGTCATCGGATTTTAGGCACTAAAAAACTACAAAATATGCTCTAAAATTTTGCAAATAAGCTATTCAAATTTACTAGCACAAATTCAATATAGTAGATAATGTAAATTTAATCAATTGTTATTGATTATTTTTGTCTTTTAATATTAAAAGACCTATACCCAATTTTAAAAAATATCTTATAATAAATTAACAAATAAAGATCAACTATAATACAAAAATTTATTACAAATTTATATTACTCTAATCTTGAGATCCTGAATAACCTTAACAAAATGAAAAATTAGTTTGAAAACCAAGATCGTGTAATTTAAAAATTAAATCTTTAATAATTTGAGACGCGTCTAGAGAATTTAAAATATTCTCATCTTCGGTCGAAAAGAGGCTGTAGGATAAAAAACCCGAAAATTAGCCAATGAAAACATTAACACATAACATTATTATACTTACACACAGACAGTGAAACTTACGAATACTAATATGTCCCAACAAGAGCGCCGGATTTAAATTTGCCGCCATTTTGTCAATACGAGTTGTACGGTGATTTTGCTTTGACAGTCGTCATGTACAGACCATGCGATTTAAGAATATGGAAAAGTATTCAAACGAACAACGTTTAATTATTGTAAAAACACATTACAAAAATGGTGAAAGTTTTGCGAAAACAGTTCGCCAATTACGTCAAGTTTTCGGTCGCAATTATGCGCCAAATGAATCGACAGTGAGGCGTTTAATTACAAAATTTGAGACCAAATTTACGCTGATGCATCAGAAGACCATTGTTCGTCGTCGTCTTTGTCTGTCACTCGAAAATATATTCACAGTAAGGGAATCTGTGGCCGAGAATCCAGGAACTTCCATTCGGCATCGTGGTCAAGAATTAAACATTTCCAGAAGCACTATGCAACGAATTTTGGTTAAAAATCTGCATTTGCACGCGTACAAGGTTCAATTGGTGCAAGAAATCAAGCCAAGGGACCATGAGCAGCGCCGTGGATTTGCTGATTGGGTGTTGGAACATCATCAAATTAATGCGGATTTTTCGAAGAAAATCGGTTTTTCAGATGAGGCACATTTTCAACTCGACGGATATGTAAATAAGCAAAACTGTCGGATTTGGGGTGCTGAAAATCCTCGTGTGATACTCGAACAACCAATGCATCCACCACGAGTAACTGTTTGGTGCGCATTTTGGACTGGCGGAGTGATTGGGCGGTATTTCTTTGAAAATGCGACTGGAAATGCGCCAACTGTTAATGGTGTGCGGTATCGCGAAATGTTAACGGAGTTTTTGTGGCCCGAATTGGATGTAATTGATGTGGAGGACATGTTTTTCCAACAAGACGGTGCGACCTGCCACACAGCACGTAAAACAATGGTGTTACTGCAGACCAAGTTTCCAGACCGTGTCATTTCCCGATTTGGCGATCAACATTGACCACCAAGATCGTGCGATCTAACGCCGATGGACCTTTTTCTTTGGGGCTATGTGAAGGAAAAGGTGTATGCAAATAAGCCTGAAACAGTTGAACATCTTAAAGAGAAAATACGGCGCGTTATTGGTGAAATACAGCCACATTTATGCGAAAACGTTATTCAAAATTTCAACAAAAGAATAACCCTGTGCCAGAGGTTTCGTGGTGGACATTTGCTTGATGTTGTATTTCACGTTTAATCGGAACTATTTTTCTTTATGTTGAAATAAAAATGTTTGCTTAATTCAAAAAATAAATGTGTTTTTCTTTAAAATTAAATCCGGCGCTCTTGTTGGGACACCCTTTACTAACAGAAATTCTAAAAATTACAAAAATATAATTTTTGTAATATTTCTATAGTCTCTCTCGACTGAAAATGAGGATATTTTAAATTCTTGAAAAGAGTCTCGAATTACTAAAAAGGTTAGCGCTGAATCGTCTTAGCGCCGAATCGCTAAATGGGCTACGCCGAATCGTCCTCGCGCCGAATCGTCCTCACGCCGAACCGTCCTCACGCCGAAACGTCCTCGCGCCGAAACGTCCTCGCGCCGAAACGGTATTACGCCGAACTGGCTACGCCGAACCGGCGGCGCCGAACTAGCTACGCCGAATCGGCGGCGCCGAAAAGTCCCATTCCCCTACAACAGGCCGTGCAAATAATGCAGTGCTACAAATTCGAGAAACATTTAAATATTATTTTAATAATGTAAACATATTAGAATGTCAATCAAATATGGCATAATATTTAATTATTTTCATTTATTGTATTTTTGTAAAAAATAAATCAAGTTTATAAACAATATCTTTTATTTACTTAAATATTTACAAATTCGCGTCTTCATCTTGAATGTTTTGAATTATTTGTAGAATTTCTCGCTTGCATTTTGAAAACAATTCTTTGTCATTAATACTGTCCATTTCGGTGGCAATGTAATCAGTAAATGACTTTAAATTTGGATGTATAAAGCTTTTGGATGGCTGCTCTTTGGTAAAAGTTCCTAATGCATCATCCAGCATTGCAGCTTCAATTGCTGTACTATTTTGTTTGCTTTCCCTCTTCCTTTTTTTGTTGCTGCTCGGACAAACTGTTTGTGTAGTACTTGGACACGACACACTTTTCACAGAACATAGAAAGTCATCTACGTCAATAATACTACAATCCATTACTAGAAACAATATTATATTATTAATTTATGATTTACAAATTATGTATATTTTAATTACCTTCTTGTGGTGTAAGAGGTAAATCGAGGGTAAAAGAAGTTACTAATTGGGTTCCACCTTTACAATGCCACTTTTCATGACCGTGGATGTTAGGTACGAGACAGCTAGCTCATAGTTTCTCATTCATGCGTCGAAGAGCTGGGAGGTTCGGGTTGTTAAATCGAACCTTCGTGGGAACGTTAAATTTTGTCGATCTTTCACTTACCGTGATAGCAAAGCCTGGGCGCCAGATGAGGTGACAAAACATTAAAAATAAATCTCAATCTTTGCTTCTCTCATCAAAATTTAGAGATGAATAAATTACATCGAGTATACACAATAAGGCACAATAATACAAAGATTAGCAAAAATTCTTGTTTAATGGACAATTTAATAATTTATTATAAGTGAACAATTTGATGAATTATTATTAACAGGATAACTAGATAAATTACTATAAACAGGAACTATAGAAATGGTAACAATTGTCTTATAAATAAACAATGGTGACTTTTATAATTACTGACATTATCTTTAACTTCGTAATAGAGATTACAATAACCAAATCGAACAAGACAACAGGTGACACAAATAAATAAATAAACCAACACTATTGTCAATTTATGGTTGTTAACCAACCGACAGCTATTTACTTTAATGATAAATCTGTCGAGGTTATTCTTTGCCAGCAAGGCTCTCCTTGACCGGTACAGTTTAAATGGAATGATTGAAATGCTATTAATCCGGATGCCAGATGCAAAACTGAATAGTTGCACCGAATTTTTATGTATATCATAAATTTGTAATTTCAAATGAATAAATATTGTACAAACTTTTTGATTTGACCTCATACAGTAAGTAATCGTACGTTTCCAATTACTTACTTGTTGATAAATGCGGCCTCCTTCCGGTCGTTCGAACGAGCGTATGTAGGAATGGTCTATAAACTGATAAATCCTCCGGTTGATTTGGAACTAGAAATAATTGGAAAGAACACACTTATATGAGGTACAAGCAATGCGAATAATTTCGCAGATTTTTGAAAGCAAATGAATTATTGAAGATAATTCCGATTACAAATTCTTAATAACATAATATTAATAGCTTTTTGATACCAATTCGTTTTGTTGAATCCTGTACTCAAATTGTCTTAATAGTTCGCTGGTTAACACACACATTTTCCTTTTCTAATGTTAATGCTTATTTTGGTGGGGTAATTCGTTAATAGCACGTGCGGATTCTGACCTGGTACTTGAATAAATAATATCCAAAAAGGATTTTTCTTCTTAATATGACAACTCAGAACTTGGCCGGCTAATCTTATTTTTGAAACCAATAATTTCGGCAGAATTCAAAGCAATCAGTACCGTTTGTACATTATTTGTTCCATTCATATAACCTAGAAATGGCCGAAACACAAGTTCACCGCTAATGATTATAACACGGCTTATCACTCGATAAACTATCTTCAAATACGTTGTCTTTACTCAGGACTATCATCCGACCTTCACCGATACTTGAACGTTTTATTAAATAACTCAAAATAATTTTATTTTGCCGGATCAAAAAAATTACATGTACTCGTTTTTGTGTGATTGTAAACAACCTCTGTTGCCCCTAGGGATTTTAGGTACCTTGATTTTTGTTGAAATTCATCGTTCGACTCTTATCGATCGATGGGTCACCTAACCCATAGGCGCGGATAATTCAAAATACGTAATAATTCGAGTTCATGTTGGAATTATAAAATTTGTTTTCCTTTCCAAAGGAAATTAACGGAAGACCGTTACAGTGGCTCCACATATAAAGGCTCGTCCGTAGTTTTCTCGGTTGTGTCAACAATCGTCTGACTTTGCGTTGCTGGTTCATCTTTGCTATTTGTAGCACATATAATATTTGAAAAGCCTTTGTCTTTTTTAATATGTGGAGTTAAAAAACTAAGGTGCTCGATAACCACCACGAAGGCTTGGAATCAGAAGCCCCACTACCGCTAGGTTTCAATTTTTCAAATTTCTTCTTAATCTCGCAGAATTGGGTGCGAAGATTGTTAATTTTTTTCAAAATTTCATCTGTAGTAAAATCTTGTTTATAGATAGCTGTCAATTCGTCCCTTATCGTTTGCAAAGCTTTATTTCTCAACAGATTGTTGTGATACAGTGGAGAATCAATCTAAAAATTGTTTATTAAAATGTTTTTTGATTTAATGAATTCCTGAACTTTACCTTATATAAAATCTGCTGCAATTCGTAACACGATACCAGACTACGAGTCATTTCGGGTGACCACTTCTTTGCCATAACAATAGTTTATTATCAGAAAAAATCACAAAAAATAAAATCGGTATACCGCTAAAAACTTTTAACCATACTTTTAAATAACATAAAAAGCACTAAAAAGTTAAAACTCAGTTGGCACGGTAAGAAAATTGCTACTGCGCATGAATAAAAGGCGTAAACTTGTTGAAACTTGGATGAAAACTATGTTAGGATCTAGTTTTGAAAAAAGCAAAGACGGAAAAAGTTTTCTGTTCTACATTGGTCTTTTTTCAACTTTTTTCTATGGCAAGTTCTAGTTACTAGAAAAAAGTTTTGAAATAGTTTAATGTAGAACAGGCTTTATTCAAAAGTGCCCGGTTTAGTGTTCTCGATCGCGTCGAAATAATTTTAAGTTGATAATTTTAAGATTCAGTTTGGTTGTTTTTGGGATTAAAGTCAAGTTTTCATTTTAAGTTTCTTTTAGTTGTTTAAGTTATTCACTTCAAATTATTAATTAGTCACTTAAGTTAGTCTATTCAAAATTAATTATCAATCAATCATTCGTTACGTTGGCCAACCGAAGTAGAGTTTTCGTAGTTGTTTTCGTAGTTGTTTTTTTTGTATTATTAGTATTTTTTTTGTATATTTGTTATTATTAGCAGATTGTTTTTCTGCATGGAATGGACACGTTGGTCCAATTCCATTTATTATTTGAATTTTTATTATTATATTTCTTACTGTGTACTTTTTGTGTTTTCTTCTCGGCTGATTAGCCGAGATTGCATGTTTATGTTGCAGAAGAGTAAGGTAGCATCAGGTTCCGACTTTGTGTGTTCTGCAGTAAGTCATATTGTCAGCGTCTGTTCTTCGGGGTTAGTTCGTACGGTTCCCCTACCGTGCGAGCAACATTCTCCTCGGCAGCAGCTTAGAGTTTCCCGCGAAAAAGGGGTGGCGCCCAAATTAATTTCCCTTTTTATAAATTCGAGCACCCAAACGACCTACCCACCATCTGTCGTTGAACCGCGACCTCACGACGAGCTGGCCGGCCAACATCTGTACCGGGTACGTATCGTGGTGCCGAAAAAGGCCGTTACAAAACCATAAATTAATTTCTTCTTAAGTTTAACAACAATAACCGGCTAGGGTTACCTATCCAGTCCCGCTCAAATCAAAATTTCTTGTGTTCTACACTAAAGAACATGGTTAATATAGCAAATTGTAAAAATATTTTGCGAGAATTGGGCCCAAGCTTTTGATTAAATCGATCTTGATGTTAGCACGTTTATCATGTAAAAGCCGACCGACGCGCGGGAATCTCATATGAGATTCCGCGCGTCGTCATTCTGTTGACGGTACGTGTGGAATGGTATACCCTAACACTTAGAAAATTTCGTCAGATGCTGCTCGTACGTCCTCCAGGCAACATGACTCGAATACCGATTTTCTCAAATCCCGGTTTTCTTGAAGGATGGCGCCTTCATGTATGTTTAGCTTCTGCCGCATAGCGGCTCACGCGATGAAAAACCGGCCAGCTGGGCGAAGCTGGAAAATTCGAAATTGGGGTTGTTTATAAGGATTTCTCGAAAATTATTTTTTCTATAGACTATATTAACCATGTTCTTTAGTGTATAGCACACGAAAATTTTTTTCGGCCGGGGCTGGTTACATAACCCGATCCCAATAACCTACAACTAGGCGTTCTTTACATCTTTAAAACATCATCCACCTCTACCTGCGCTGCAAGTTATTTCTGTATGAGTTCTTCAAAGGTCGTCTTCCTAAGTCGCGGGTTTTGTTCCGTGATTATCATCTTTGGCAGTTCCTTTTGCGTAGAACTATTTGCAGCTTGCCTTGTGTAATCTGAAACGCGACTCTGGGTTTGGTGAAGTCCCTCCGTGCCTCCATTTAGTCGTCCTCGTTAACTTTGAAAAGTTCCTGCAACCCTGGTAGTTTGCGGGGTGAACTCCTGTATGACCTGAAATGCGGGTCTGGGTTTGTTGGGGGTCCTCCATGCGTCCATTTGGTTATCCTCGTTAACTTCAGAAAGCTTCTGCAACCCTGGTAGTTTGCGTGGTCAGCTCAGCCGGAATTTGCACACAATTTCTTCATCTCCATCAGTCTCTTGCATTCATGAACTTCGGTCCTGCGCGTTAACATCTCTGGGCGTATCCAAATCCCTGACATCCTTGGCATCGACCAATTCTCGTCTTATGATGTGGTGCTTCAACTTGTATTGGTATACCGATAATCTTCTCAATCTCGAATATTCTTCTTGTCCTTTCGACGCGTTGGTTCATTCGCGCTGTGGACTCGATGTTTATCCCTTTGTCCTTCAAGTCGTCCTTCATGTCTTGGTTGTCAATCTCTTTCGTGATTCCGCGTATTACCACTTTCAGCGGTTTGTCATCGTGAAGTTGGTGTTAGTAAAAACCACCTTCCTCGGGGTTCAGGGCTTCTTTCAGGAACTTGAAAAGTGCTCTGTCATCTCACAAGTTCAAAAACCTTGTTTTGTTAATCATATGGAAACTTTTTTGGTTTCTTGCACAAATTAAAAGTTTCTTTCTATCAAATCCTTGACTTATAACTCTCTTTTGATCTATCTCTGGTTGGATGTATTTCTAATTGATGATATTCTCATAATTATGCAGCTATCTTTGATTAAGTTAATTTTGGATTTTTCTTGTTCAATTTAGTAATAATTCTTTGGGCGCGACCACTTTGATTTGCACTTTCCACATTTTCTTTACCTTTAAATGTTTTGATTACACTTTTTACTGAAAATTTACTTCTGTTCACTATTTTTCAAATTTCAGAATAACATTAATAAATTGTGCTTGTATAAATTTCATAGAATTTTTCTTACCACGATTATTGTTTCACGTCCTGTTTTTAATCGTACTCCCTCCTCCAGTCTATCCGTCTTGACAGACGAGTAGTGATTATGTCAGGACTCCAACCGAGCCGTAGCCTGCCGTATTGTCTCGCGCCATCCTTCTCTATCATAAGTGGATCGGACGGCATGCTCAACATCCGCGTCCAGGAGCACCTCAACGGTATCCAGCCAGCGCTTAGGAGATCTACCGCGCCTCCTCTTGCCCTCAGGTTTTCCCTGCACCATCAGTTTTTCCAGCTTGTCGCTTCTAGTAATGTGGCCAAAGAATCTAAGTATCGTGCCATACATAATTGTGGATATCCGCTGTCTAGTTTTTACCTCTGCTAGTACGGACATGTTGGTTCTGTGTTAAGTCCAGGAGACTCCAAGCATTTTCCGCCAGCACCACATCTCGAATGCATCGATGCGCTGCCGGTCTGCAGTACGAACAGTCCAGGTCTCACATGCGTATCTTAACACAGAGAACACCAATGTTTGAACCAGGTTTATTTTCGTGTTACTAGTGATATGTCGGTTCTTCAATATTTTTGACAGCTGGGTCATGGACGCTCTTCCAAGTTGGATTCTTCTACGAATCTCGTCTTCGCATCCGCCAGAGTTGGTAATGACTGCACCAAGGTAGACAAACTTGTCGACAACCTCGTAGTTACCTATTTGGCGTATTTGTTGTTGATTTTGGTTGCCTCTGTCGACAATCATTACCTTAGTCTTGTTTTTGTTGATATGAAGGCCGTGTTCTAGACTGATGGTTTACTGGTAAGTGTTTAAACAAGTACTAATTAAATTATGATTTATAGTAATAATTGCCTCATAATTATGTGATAATCAAATCTAAGTTGAATTTGTTAAACAAATATCAACAAAGAATGAAAATTTTACAACCAGTAAATATTGTAATAAATTAAAACATAAAAATGTTTTAGAGGCGTTTCTGGTTGAATAGAAACAGCTTATTAGCTGAATACATAACCGTTGCAAAAACAAACGAAGTGTTTAGCGAGAGCACAGACGAGAATCCATCATTCAAGTCGTGAACGCAGGCAGTTCATCAAAAATGAATCACTCCACCTATCGTATGACTATAGTTTCGCTGTTACCCTGTATGGGATTCAGCTCATCAGATACGCACTGGTGGGAGCGATATCATTCTCGATTCACAACCTACTTGTGTGTTCACAGAGCTCAAACTTCAAGAGAATCGTGAGTTTGCCCCGCCACCTATCGAAAGTATTTTGCAACAGTTTTGTGAGCGTCCTGTATCCCAACAGGTCACTTTATGATTACTAAATGTAATCTCTCTCTCTTTTTCGTGAGAGATTACATTTAGTAATCATAAAGTGACCTGTTGGGATACAGGACGCTCACAAAACTGTTGCAAAATACTTTCGATAGGTGGCGGGGCAAACTCACGATTCTCTTGAAGTTTGAGCTCTGTGAACACACAAGTAGGTTGTGAATCGAGAATGATATCGCTCCCACCAGTGCGTATCTGATGAGCTGAATCCCATACAGGGTAACAGCGAAACTATAGTCATACGATAGGTGGAGTGATTCATTTTTGATGAACTGCCTGCGTTGACGACTTGAATGATGGATTCTCGTCTGTGCTCTCGCTAAACACTTCGTTTGTTTTTGCAACGGTTATGTATTCAGCTAATAAGCTGTTTCTATTCAACCAGAAACGCCTCTAAAACATTTTTATGTTTTAATTTATTACCTCATAATTATATTATATAATTGCCATTTCCTTTTAATTAACTATCAATGATGAAGTTAGGCTGAAGTCTCACTGCACCACTTCCTACCACCAAATAAAAAATTAACTAATGGAAGTTGCTGATTTATGGGTGGGTCTATGAAGTCAGATTGAACCAATTGAATTAGTTCAAATTTTATTTGTCACTAGGAAGTGGTACAGTGAGACTCCGGCATTACGCACACACGGTTTTTTAACAAAATTTTTTTTGTATTTATATTTTATATAATATAAACAATAATTATAAATAAATAAATTACTGATTTTATGTTTTATTTAATCAAAAACGGAATTCTATGGCGTTCGTATGCAGAGTTCGAATAGTTTATCCCGGGGCAGTGTATGTTGATTGGCCATATTGAGTCCGCCATTTTTTTTCTAGAAATTTTGACTTTTGATTCGTTATTTCCGATTTCTAAAACCCCAGGATACCAACTTTTGTGCAACAGAATCATACTTGAAGGTCTTGGCAAGCTTTTTGTTCAACATCATATATAAACAAGGTGGAACTCGCTTTAGCGGCAGTTCCTAGGCTTCTATACAGCTACCTTTCTGGTGTGAAAAGTTGTTGTTGCTAGTTATTTTTGGTTGACATAATATTAAAATGTAACATCAGATAATCCGATAATCTGCACCAATTAAATTTTTCGAGATAACTTCTTATTAGGGTATCAACGTCTTAATGTATCAACGTCTTAACGGATCAACGGATGGAACGATCAACGGATCAACGAATCAAAGAATCAACGGATCAAAGGATCAATGGATCAACGGATCAAAGGATCAACGGATCAACGGATCAATAGATCAACGTATCAACAGATCAACGTATCAACGGATCAACGTATCAACGTATTTAAATTTCCTATATAGGTGAAAAATTATGTAAATAAAATATAACTTATACTTGGTCTGCATTGAAAAACAATTGATCGTCTAAAAATGGATTCATCTTTACTACGTGAACGCGAATTATTTAGAAGGAAAGCTCTCTCGAATCTCACGGTTGAGAAAAGACCAAGCACCACGCCGTTGGACGATCAACGACACCATAAAAAACGAAAAATTGACGATCCAAAATTAAACACTGAAACGCAAACATCTCCAGCGAAACACCAAAATTTTGCAGTGCTGGCAAAAATAGTTCAACACTTGCGAACGACGTACCTCGAAGGAAAGAAAACCCCTCTAACGCTCGAGGAAATCATACAGGAAACCGAACAAACAGATATTAATCCTATCGTAAAATCGTGGTTACGCGATACTGCCCTAAAAGGTAATCTAAAAGTTAAGGCGACTAAAGAAAAATTTACGTTTAAACCAATGTACAACCTGGAAGATCTTAAATCTTTAGCCAAACTTTTATTGAGCCTCGATTTAAAAGGTTTGGGCGGTATTTTAATGGACGACGTTGTGGAATCTTTGCCGAACGCAGAAAATATTTTAAAAGTTTTGGAAAATCACAAAAGGATAAAAGTTATTACCAGGTCCAGTGACAAAAAGAAGATTCTCTTTCGTTGTGACCAAGAGGCCCCTTTAGACATCGATGATGAATTTAAAACAAGCTACTACTGTGGTTACAATAAAAAAATATGACAATAAATTTTATCCGTTAATTTGATAACTTAATCCGTTGATCCGTTGATACCTTGATCCGTTCACACCTTGATCGGTCAGATCATCGGATCAAGTCTACTATATAGGTTGAAAATTACAATCTTAAAGCAGAGAATATTTTTGTAACCTAACTTAATATATAAATTAGATTTGAATTATGCGGACGGACAGACGGACGGACAGACACGGAGCCAGTACATCGATCCACCCCCCCCCCCCCCGTAACACAAGATATTATTCGTTATCAGCATACTCATATCTGCATATTCAAATGAGTAAATCAATTTTTCTTCTTGTTTGCATAATGTTCCAAGATTGGCGTAAAAAATAAACAACATCAAGTCCTTCATATTTCACAATTCAAATGACCGAGATTGCTAGTAACTGTGTCAACTTGACCCTTAACATTTAACCTTCATGAAATTATATCATCATAGTAACTAAATTATAAATATTACCTACCTATTCACTTCAATCAAGTTATTTTTATATACTTAAAAGGCTTCTAAATTTTGTATCATCATATTTTTGTTGAACTTTAGATTCCGGCAATTGAAATTTAGAAAACTAATCCTGCAAGTTTAAAGTGGTATCTCTGCTAATAATCTTCTTTTATATTCATTCATTTGTGTTATGTTAAATATTTCTAATTCTTTATTAATTTGTATATTTTTATACTTTTAAAATTACAGAGTAAACTTAAAAAAATGCATTTTGCCATTACACTCTCAAAAAACGTAAGCAACTTCAAGTTTTCAGACCTGACTCACTGTTCACAGAGAATACCAGCACTCCTGTTAAAAAGGTCTGATTTATCCAGATAATTCTCAATTTTCCAATCACTCAATTTCACTCTAGAAAACTCAAATATAATATAATATAGTCAAATATTTGATTATATTATTATAAAATATAATCAAATATATAATAATATAATGAGGGAGAAATATAATGAAATAGTGGTAATTGTGATAAGAACATACGGAATTGTCTTGCCCGCGTTGCAAGAGGTAAGGTGGAATGCAAATGGAGGTAGAACATACAATGACTCTGGAGAAGAAAATCAGGGTAAAAGTGGTGTAGCGTTTGAAATACAAAGTAAACCTGAAAGGAAATTATACTGCAATTTTGACCTTTGAATGGAAGACTGGCATAATATAAGAATAAAAATTGGAGAATTAAATTTGTCCATTATAAATGTATACTTACTTACAGAAGACGATGACGAGGAAGAAAAATACGAACTATGTGATAAAATAGAGACGTTCTATAAAGGATTATGAGCGATTTTAATGCAAAAATCGGAAAAAGAAAACATATGGAGAGAAAACTTTTAAGGTTTGTTAAGAAACTTTCTGATAATGATACACATGATAAGACGGAGATAGAGACGTTCATAGCTTAGCGGTTAAGTGCGCCTACTGCTAATGCGAAATGCTCGGTTCGAATCCGGCCACAGAGTAAAAACTTTATACCTGTGGTTCGGAGCCCACGTTAAACAAGTAAAGTCCCCTATGTATGTGAAAATAAATAGAACGTACATCACATCCATAGAAAGAGATGAGTTACGACGCTTCTGTCAAAGAAGAATCGAAACGATAGGAGACCCAAGAAAATAAATGTGAGAGAATGTAAAAACGACAGAAAAATATCGCTACTCAATACATCGTACAAAATGTGAACTAAAATGATACAAACACGATTATAAAAATACTACGAGAAAACGGTAGGTGATTACCCCATAAGAATGGAATAAGAAATCCTAAAAATTTTTGGCTGAAAAATAATGATAAAAATGATCGGCTTGGTAAACATCAAAGATTAACAATACAAAATAAGAACTGACCATGAAGTAAAAAGCGATTTAGTAAAGGAAGACATTAAGGCTATTAAAATGGGATAAATGCGTCATACGATGAGAGTCCCAGAAAGAATAGTTATTAGAAGTATAATAAAATGGAAACCGGAAGTGGAGAGAAAAAGAGAGAGGCCTAGATCAAAATGGAGAAGTGAGGCGATAAATTATCTTCGAACATTGAAAATGGAAAATTGGAGATAACAGCCCTGGAGAAGAGTTATAGACAAAGTGAGAACTTTGAGAAATATAGAATGGATACCAAACCACCCCCAGTAAAACATCCCCCAGCTATATTCCTCAATGATTGAAACGTTGAAGAAGAAGCATATAAATAGTAAAACATGAAGAAATTAAATCTTTCAGTAGGAAAAACAATCAACCAAGACAAATTATATTGATTTTAATATTTGATACATTGCATAATAGGTAATCTTAAGAACAAAATCCATTAAACCAAATTAAATTATTATACAAATTGTTAATATTAAGGATATACCATTGGTGTATACACCTCGCCATATCCATGCGACATGGCGATTTCTTCATTTCCTAATAGAAATGTCATTTCTACTAAAAATTTTCCAGTGGGAATCAGAGGAGGCAAATGCGATTCATCAACCACAAAATTACATACGTGATAAGTGACATCCTGCGAATGATATTGATAAAATTTTTGTTGCAAATAGAAATTATTTTCAAAACCTTATGAAAATCAATCCCAGTAAAGTTGCCACACTTGAGAGATTCTTGAAGTCCTATTACGTTTGCCTTAAAAGCTTTCTTGAGATTGACTTGATAACGTATCGGAAAATGTCGATACTCATTACTCAAAAACTTATAAACTTGTACTAAAACCTAAAAATACACACAGTTTTAACTGCTTTTAACCTTTTAAAAGCAAATAAGTCATACTTTACCTCCAATTTATCACTCGCATCAACTTTCATGTTAATAGTAGAATTGTGGGCAGTGGTAGTACGGTTGTATTTAAATGCTTTCATCTCATAAAAATTTAAATATTTTCTGTTGTAGCTCATCAATTGCAATCGGACATCTTTGAGTTTATAGTCATGTTGATGGAACTAAAATTTAATTTATTAGGACTTTTACTACACCGGCAAAATTACTTGGTATAAATCAAAATTATTACGCCTCAATTTTATTTTATTCAAGAATAATAAGGATCTCGAAAAATATTGGTTTACAGTGTTCTCGCATTTGCCTTGATTAGCGGTCGGTGTTGTTATCAATCCGATTCATCTCGAAGTAGGTAATGCGGCACGTGGTCGTGTCTCAAAAAATGATACTGTTGCGTTTAACCCAGTGGCGGCTCGTGGCAAATATTTTTGGGTGTTCTGCATTATAAAATTATTAGTCAAATTCTAATCTGAGAAAAGATATTTTATTACCAAAATTTGTTAAATATTAATTAATTTTTTTAATTATTAAAGGAATACGCCGCTCCTTATTTTCAGCAAACTTATCGATCACTTTTTCATTAAAATTTGGTATGGCGGAGATGAATTTTTTTTCTATTGACAGCATAGAAAGAGCCGTTAATCGATCTTCGCACATGGTGCTCCTTAAAAATGTTTTTATCCGCTTTAGGGTGGAAAAACTTCGTTCCGCTTCAGCAGTAGTCATCGGCGTTGTCACAAGTATTTGCAGCAATTTCTTTGTTTCGATCATTGTCTCGTCCAAATTATTAGAAATTATAAATTTTAGGAAAGGAACTGCACCACGTAAATCTCTGCATTCTGCATTAGAATATAATACCGAAAGCTCTGTCTTAAGACGGGGTTTATTCAACACATTATAAGTTGAGCAAGCAACCTCTAATTCTTGGTCTGGAAATTTGTTCAAGTATTCTAAAAATTTTTCAGGAAATAAAAGTGATGCAGCTACCAAGTGGTTTGTGAATGCAAAGCGGTCTTTTGCATTGTTTATAATTACATCACAAATCTCTATGCAAGCAATACGGTGATCATCATTTGGGCGTTTCCTTTTTGTCTCGCCACAAGCAGTATAAAATTTTGATGCTTCATTCACTATGGAGTCTATTTTACTTCGAACACAATTAATACTTTGTTCAAACACACCTATGACTCTGTGAGCTTCTGTCGGATCCATATTTCTTTTTTGCAGTTGATTATATAGAATATCAACATGTGGCATAATATAATGGAAGAAAGTCAACCAAAAAATAAAATTTTTATCTTGCAGAATTCGTCGAATACCTGAAGCTTGCTTGCTAGTCAATGCGTTAGACTCTTCTTCCAACTGTTCCATGCATTCAATAATGGAGTTCCTATGTTCATATACAACATTAACTGTTCGAATATTAAAATTCCATCGTGTAGGAGCAGAGCGAGGTACATTTCGTCCCGCGATTTTATCTAGCACTGCTACACGTTGGGGTGAATGACTAAAAAATCCGGGAATATCATGTAAATCACCGAAAAAAATTCGAACTTGAGAATTTATAGAACATGCTCTTAACATAACTAAATTCAGTTGATGAGCATAACAATGAACAAAATGAGCATTTTTATATTTCTGTTTAATTCGCGCCTGAACTCCACTATGTTCTCCACTCATTACCGCGGCACCGTCGTAACTTTGTGCAATAAGTTTATCATTGTCATTTTTCAATATCGGGTCTATAACACTTAAAATAGTTTGAGACAAAATTTCGGCATCATGTTTCGTCGGAAGCAAAAAATTCCAGAACCGTTCAACTGGATCCCCATCTTTTGTTACATATCGAAAAATAGTAACCATTTGAAATTTCGCGGAAACGTCTGTAGTTTCGTCAGCCATTACTGCTAAAAATGGTGTTTCCTTAATTTCTCGAACGATCTCTTCATGACAGACTTCTAGCATGCAATCTAAAATGTCATTTTGTATGGTTTTTGAGGTACCTTTAAAGATAGTTGCATTTTTTAGATGTTCCTCAAGAGATTTATCAAGTTCCGACGAAAAATTTATCAATCCGCGAAATACTCCAGGATTTTCAGATGTTTCAGATTCGTCATGTCCTCGGAGAGCAAGTTCAAATGATCCACAAAACTTAATACAATTTATAATTTTTGATAAAACATATCCATTTTTCATTACTTCGTCATTATGTTTTTTTATGTTTATCCAATATGCGGAATCAAGTTGAGCCTCTATGTTGATTTTGCCAAATAAAGCAAACCGTATTTCTGCACTAATATGAGTTTTAGAGTTCTCGTGTTTTCTAATTTTTTCAGTTAAATGCACTAAATCTCGCACTCCTGTTTCCGTCCAAAGTTTTTCACTACGGTTCTGATCAAACAATACACATGGAAAACAGAAAAAGGCATTCTTCTGGTTACACCCACAAATCCAATTGTTCCTTAAGTAAATATCCTTATTAAATTGTCTCTTATATGTTTTACCGCGACTTTTGCCTTCCACTTCAATAATTAATTCAGGTTTAGGACGCCCCTGTTCTTTTACAGCTAATTTTTCTTGATAATTAAGTTTAGAAAACTTATTTTCGCTTAATTTAAATATAACATCCATTGCAATTAATGCAAGTTTTAAATACAACAACAAAATTGCGCGACTGTTAATATCTTAACCTTTGTACCTAAACACTTGCAATGATAAAAACACAATAAAATGTTTCCTTATCTTTGAATAGCGCTGCAAGTGATGCAGCTCTTTTTGCGTATTTTTACCGCTTTTAAATTTTCAACGAGTCGATCCGATAGAATACGAAGCGTAAAGTTTTAACGTTACGAAGTGGAATTTTGGATCACAGATCTGCGTAGTCCGTCAACGATTTTGTTAGCATACATTGTCTTGCATTTATGCTTTCATATTTATTTGGCCGACTGACTGACTGGCTCGGTTGCCGACAAGTGTATAGACTGTATAGCATTCAAGTTAGACAAACATTTTGATAGCGGACTGGACGTGTATTTATTATTACACTATTTATGTGACTAACTGTTAAATTATAACTGATATGCTAGCGAAAATAAGAAACACGATTTCAAAGCAAAGCTGATAATGCACCATTCTTTATAATAATTTAAATCTTATTGAGGTTATAATTATATAATTAATTATGCAAGTATTGGTATTTTTATTGTTATTTTTGGTGGTTCTGCAGCTCTGCAGCTCCCGTGGTAGAACCGCCACTGGTTTAACCCATACGACGTAAGTAGGAACATTCTTCGAAATTGAATGCTCTCTGCTGATATTATAAATAACAAGGTAAGTACTGAAATCATTTTACAGTCTCTTAAAAATTTATTTCGTTACACCTACAGCCAGTGGCGTCTGTTAACTTCATAGTATTGGTTAACTTGTTTCAATAGGGAGGGGGGGGGAGCACGAAATTTAAATAAAATTGAAAATATAACTTTTTCGTTCTTTTTAAAATAACACTACTCTTCATTATCGAATTAAATACTCACATCAACATTAAAAAGTGAAAATAGAAACGTTCTGGGGGTAAATCACACCACCAAAGTTTTTCCTGCTATGTGCTACTAATGAGATCAAAACATATATGGAGTTCTTTAAATTCTCTGTTTGGGACGTCTATAAATTGGTTTAATCCACGAAAACAGATAAGTATTCTTTGTGCCAACACTGTATGGGGTTATGTGTGACGTTCAACCCTCAACGCACAATGAAACTTTAAATGAAACAATATAATTTGAGTTCACGATAGTCCAAGTGTAACAGGTTACAAACACCCAGATTGGGGGTAAATCAAATTAATTTAGGAAATTTGCAACCATGGGGGGGGGGGAGTCAACTAATCTGTTCATAAGTGGCTGCTCGTGGTTTTCTCAATAATTATGATCGTAATTATGGTCATAATATAAGCAGAGCGCTATGCGCCAATGTACAAATTTCTGAATTTATCTCTGCGCAGATTGCGATCGTAATTATTGATGGCGTAAAACGTGTTTTAAACAATATTATGCGGCGTCGTCCTCCCCATGCCGCCACTGCCTACAGCGTGACCGAAACTTATACGGCGAAAAACGTATTGTCCGTATACATGAGGTGGCATATGTCGCTTAGTCCAAAAATATGTTAATTTTAGAAGAGAAGTGACACAAAAGGGGTGTTTCAAATTTTCTGCTGTGGTTTCGTCAGGCCGCCCCTTTAACTTTCCGAGATGTTTATGGGTCAAACGATTTGAATTGAAGCTCAAACGATTAACACTAATTTCGTTACAAAATTACAAAACAAAAATATTACCTGAAACCTAAATTTGTATTTCTAATCTTAAGTTAACTGTGCTCTTGTTAGTCGCCTGCCGATGATGTCATAGTATAACAACAGCAATAACATTTTACCTACGTGGCTAATTATAGGTTTGTTTCATCGCGAACAAATTAAACAGTTCTAGAACTACCGATTCTAGTTCAGAATTTTTTAATACGCATGCGTCCGCAATAACTACTTTAGAACTAGTCGTAAGAAAAAAGTTTGATGAAACAGTTTTAGTCCTAATTTTTCGGGAAAACTCGGATGTCGGATTGACTCGAGTTTTATCTTGAACTTTATTAAACCCAACCTAAATTTGTTGTTGCAAAACATGCAGAAACGTACATTTATTTACATTCAATTATAAACATTTAAGTTGAAAAAATGAGTGATTCAGATTTCAGTGATTTCAATGATGATATTGACAATGTCTCTAGTGATGAGGAAATTATGCGTGCACAATTTAGCACAAAAGTGCGTAATGAGTTAAAATAATTTTTAATTATTAAAATAAATAAAATAAAATAATTTTTTTATGCATTATTGGCGGCGAAAGCAAGTATTCGTACGTCTTCAGTCGGGATATTATGGGCGGTGAACTAGAACTACAAGTTCTTGCTAGTTCTTGCTTCCGAACAAGTACTGATTTGAACCGTTCTGAATCGTTCTAGAACTCACAATTAGGCTGATGAAACAGCGGACTAGTAGTTCGTAGAACTAGCAGTTCATATTTTAACGTTTGATGAAACAGATTTTAGTTAAAGAGCATGCGCATAGCTCTAGAACTAACGAGAACTCGTCGATCAAACAAACCTTATATCACCTCCACATCATCAAAAAACATAAAATAAAATATATCATAATTTTTGCAAATAATGGTATATTTGTAATAATAATTCTTAAAATTATTTAAATTTAAAACAATAGAAAATCGATCCAATTCAATGATTCTTAAGTAATCTGTTAAACAATTTAAAAATAAATTATAAGCTTTACCTTAGATAGAAGATCTTCATTACAGGAGATGTATGGAATAAAAATTAAAAGTTCTAATAACAAAATAATATGTTTCATCTTTTTTTTTAAACTTAAACAATGTTAAACTTCAGCTTCAATACTTACAGTAAATCGTCATTTATATAGTACCCCAAACTTTGATAACAATCTGATATAATAGCACAAATAGAAAAATAAATAACCCAAACATTAGAATCACAATAGAGCAATAAAACAAACCATTATGTAGCGGATGGTTAAAGGATGATGATTATATCTCTTATTATAAAAGGCCAAGTCTTTCTTTCTGTCTGTCCCATGGAAATACCTGAAGCAAACCGAACCGAACCGAACGCACAACGTATCATCGGATCAACGTATCATCCGATCAACGTATCATCGTATCAACGTATCATCGTATCAACGTATCATCGGATCAACGTATCATCGTATCATTTTGTCTATATAGGACAGCTATTTCCAAAAAAGCATTATGTGAACTTCCATAATGGATAATGAAAATTTTGAAAATCCTGCTGCAAAGCGACGGCGATTGAATCGTGAGAGAAAAGCACGTACAATAGCTAATAACACAGAAGAACAGCTTCGATCACAGCGACAAACTGACGCTCGGTCTCATGCGATACGTCGACAACGTGAAACTTTGGAACAAACTCAAGCGCGGCAAGCTGCTGACGCTCGGTCCCATGCGATACGTCAACAACGTTAAACTTTAGAAGAAACTCAAGCGCGGCAAGCTGCTGACGCTCGGTCTCATGCGATACGTCAACAACGTGAAACTTTAGAAGAAACTCAAGCGCGGCAAGCTGCTGACGCTCGGTCCCATGTGATACGTCAACAACGTGAAACTTTAGAAGAAACTCAAGCGCGGCAAGCTGCTGACGCTCGGTCCCATGCGATACGTCAACAACGTGAAACATTAGAAGAAACTCAAGCGCGGCAAGCTGCTAATGCTCTATCCCATGCGACACGTCAACAACGTGAAACATTAGAAGAAACTCAAGCGCGGCAAGCTGCTAACGCTCTATCCCATGCGACACGTCAACAACGTGAAACATTAGAAGAAACTCAAGCGCGGCAAGCTGCTAACGCTCTATCCCATGCGACACCTCAAAAACGTGAAACATTAGAAGAAACTCAAGCGCGGCAAGCTGCTAACGCTCGATCCCATGCGATACATCGACAGAAAGAAAATCGATACCAAAGTCAAGCAATTCAACTCCAAATAAGAGCATTGAGATTTGATGAATCTCACGTTACTCGACACGATTGTGGAGAAATGAATTCCATCTGTCAGTTTGGCGGCTCCAAGCATTTCGCCAAGGAGCGTCCAGTTGATAAACAATTTAACAACTGCTGTCATAAAGGAAAAGTGAAGATTCCGCAACCGCTCGATCAACATGGGAATCTATTGTTATATCCCGAATTTCTTCGCTCTATGCTTTCAGATTCAGAAAATCCTTACTACAAGAACTTTCGTCAGCACATCCGCTCATACAATTCCTCGGTTTCTTTCGCTTCAATGGGAGCAGAGATTGTTTCAATGCCGGGTAACGGACCATACGTTTTCAAAATTCATGGACAGACAAGAAAGTTTGCACAACTGTATGTAACTAGATGATAGCCCGTCCGAGGACGGGTAGCTAGAAGGACGGGCAGGCAGCCAAGGTCATATGGCTTTTGGATTGCACTGAGAGCTTTCCTTAATCTTCATTCAACTTAAGTTACCTTGGGTAGCTGCCCGTCCTTCTAGCTACCCGTCCTCGGACGGGCTATCATCTAGTAATATAATAATAATCATTATAATTATGTAAATCACCTGATGATGATATCATGGAATAACAAAAGCAATTACTTTTTACCTACAGGGTCTCCTTCATTTTCTTCGGCACTCCATTCCTGACGGAATATTGCCGCATCATTCGATGTTTGAAAATCCAGTTTCTGGGGTGGATTAATCCCCATACTTCTTTTATTTATTTTTCCCTCTTTTTATTGAGCTCTTACAAGCTTTTGTGCTTCTTTGTCGCTTCCACTATCCGTCTCCATAACTTTCTATTGAGGGACTTTCTCCTCCAACCTTTTACCTTCATGTTTATCAGATCCTTAACAACCTCATCCAGCCATCTCGTTCTAGGTCTTCCCCTTGGCCCATCCACGTCCGGATTCTACTCCATTACCGTTCTTGTTGCTCTCACTTTCTTAGTTCTTATGACAGGTCCGAGCCAACTCACTCTCACCGCTTTTGCGATGCATTGGCATCTTTTCTTCCCTCCACACTTGCGTTATCAATTTATACATTATCTTCCAAGTTGTTTCTTCTGCCATTTCTATAAGTTCATTGTTTATACCGTCCTTTCCTGGGCTTTGATGTTTTTCATTTTGGTTTTATTTCTTTATTCAATAATTCTTCAAATTAGTCCTTCCATACATATGGTTCTAATTTAATTTTCCTCATGTTTTTTATTTCCTCGTATTTGTATCTATCTTGTTGAGTTGTTTTAGGTCTCGTATCTTTTTGTAGAATGCGTTGAATCCTTTTTTCAGTTGACTATTAGAATTGCGGATGAAATTTTTCCGTTTAGCGTAGGGTTACGCTAATTTTAGTAAAAGTTGGCCCAAATTGGGATCATTGAATTTAATTAGTGACTTATACTAGATAATTTAGTCCTAAACGATTTGGAAGGCTGGATAATTTTGAAAGAGTTTAAAATTCACATCTCGACAATTTTGGTGGTTATGTTCAACCAATTGAAAACTAACACATGTCAATAATCGTATTTACATATTACAAAAAGCAGATGTAATTCAACAACGACATTCTCGTCCAGTAACGATAGTGAAAATGAAAGATATTGGGTTGTTGGGACGGTTAAAATCAAACACAATGTTTGCTATGGCCAACGTTTCGAAGAATTTATTTCTTCATCATCAGGGCTAGAATGAGGGAACACAAAAGATCAAAAAAGGCTCTCATTACAATTTCAAGTGGCAAACTCACCCAAGCGAACAGATGTACAGTGAATACAATTATATGCATAACATGGAGGAAAACAAAATCTTTCTACGGCTCATTACAATCGTGAAGCTCATCCAACTGAGTCAAAATGTGATGTACAGTCACTAACATTTATGTGTAAAGATAAAATAAAAACTGTTAAATAAACTATGTAAAAACTTAACTAATTAATTAAATTGGACAAATAAAGACTATGAATAAACTATGTAAAAAAATTTTAACAATTATTAAAAATGTAGAATGTCAAATTATAAAAATATACTAGGGGGGCTCAGCCCCACTGGCCGCCTTCGGCGGCCCAACCCCCTTGGGCCGCTTCGCAGTCCAATATTCCCGGCCGGTTTACGGTTGAACCACCCCCATTGGATTTTGGATTTCGGGGGAGGGGGAGTGGCAAGTATTAACCTGCACGCACTTAGGCCACTCTACCGGACCCATTGTACTGCTTCCACTTTGTTGCTCACCCCCAGCCTGACCCACAATGTCGACACTGCTAAGTATGACCGCAGCCGTTAGGCGGTCTCTCGCCCTCACCACAGACCAAAACTCCGCAACAATGGCCGGCACCACGAACCAGGGACGTCCGTTCGATGACCGAGTTCTGAGAAGTTCCGCGATTGCGTAGTCGATGGGGAGTAGGGGTGATTTTTTTTATTACCCTGTTTGACATATTAGATCAGCTCAAATCAGGGGGACCGCCGGTTTAACGTGCCCTCCGAAGCACGAAGACGGTTCATTGGAGGAAAGAAAGTCCGAAAGAAAATTGACTCCTACTGGACTCGAACCAATGCCTTTAGCATCAGTAGTCGATTGCTCTAACTACTCGGCCAATGACCTTCTTGGCCACCCCCATTTCGCCACCTCGTAATTCCATATAAATGAGAAATCTTTCGAGTTATAAAACTTCTTTCCATACGACATTTTTTTGTTATGTCGCTTGTACTTTGAATTTGTATTCCATCCTTTGCTCGACATCTTGATAATGCTACATATAACTGTCCGTGACTAAACAAAGGCCTATCGACATTTATACCAACTTTGTCAAAGCTCTGCCCTTGACATTTATTTATAGTTATAGCGAATGCCAACACTATCGGAAATTGTCGTCTATGTAGTACAAATGGTAATCCGCTTGCAGATGTATCGCCAGTATCCAATTTGGATCCTGGCGATAATTTGGACAGTTTAACTTTTCCATTATGACAAAAACTTTTCTTGCAAAATTCATTTTTCAAAAAAATAGCATAACAATTTGAACATTTCTCGGTCATTTCACCCGCATCATGAGGAGTTACGCTTCCAAAACAGTGACCAGATCTGTCGATGATCGCTGTAGCGCTCTTCTTTTTGTGCTTCTTTCAGTTGAAGGTTTTGCTGGTGGTTTTAATGTTGAAGGTTCTTGTTCCTCTTGTAGTTGTACCGATTTTAAAACAGTGGCCAGATCTGTCGATGGTTGCTGTAGCGCTCTTCGTTTTCTGTTTCTTTCGGTTGAAGTTTTTGCTGGTGGGTTTGATGTTGAAGGTTCTTGTTCCTCTTGTAATTGTACCGATTCTAAAACAGTAGCCAGATCTGTCGATGGTTGCTGTAGCGTTCTTCTTTTTCTGCTTCTTTCAGTTGAAGTTGTTGCTGGTGGTCTTGATTGTTGAAGGTTCTTATTTCTCTTGTAGTTGTTGCTGTCGAGTTTTGTGTTTTCTCGAACGTTCAGTAGATGTTTTTCGTCTTTTTTTTCTTTCTGTGTACTTTCAGTATCTGAGGATGTATCCCGTTGTGGTCGCACTCCTTTGTTTGCTTTTATTCCATCTGTTCTTAGAATTAAAGAAGCTCCGCTAATTATAACAGTCGGAAAACGTAAAATCCTTTTTTGGTTAAAGATAACTTTTAAATGAGTCCTCATCTCTAGCCGAAACTATGTATTAACCGTCAGGATCTCATTAAATTTTGTGATATGATCAAAGTTGAAAGGTAATGATTAGATGTTAACTCTCTTTGTGTAAACGAAATGCTATATGTAAAACTAAAAATATAAAATTACTATGTAAGTGAAGTTTGAAGAGGTTAGTCGCTGGACTTACCTTATTATGTCACATGGTCCAACTATTTACTGAATGTTTGTAACAGACAGATTGTAAATTTCTAAGACGCCAATAAAAAAAAAAAAAAAAAAAAAGATGTTAACTCTCGAACAGCTATTGAATTTAAAGGTAGAATGGTAGTAATTTTTGGACAATAGTATTAAATTATTTTTTACTTCAATTACTTTTATAGTACTTAATTCTCCAAATTGTGATCGTGATAGTACAACTTCTTTAACTTACTTAATATATAGACATCAACGTCCTATAAATATATATATAGGCTATAATCCTATGATACGGTGATCCAATGATCCGGTGATCCGAAGAAAGCAATAATCTGATTATCTGATTACCGGTCAGATAATCCGTACTCTTTTACTCCATATAAGTAAAACATAAAACTTTATGTGCAAATTTTTTATGGAACGTTTTTGAATAACAATTTTAAATCAAATTAATGATTGGTTCTCTTTTTTAACCAATAGCCAATGAAATTGCAAAACGTTTTATGATAAGGGATTACCAACCTTATATTTTAAAACGAAGAAAATCTTGGAGAACTACCTTTTTAAATTAATAAATCGATGTTTACCAATTTTGGTTTTTAATTTATATTGCATTCCCTTTGACTTATATAATAGAATTTTTTATTGGTTGTCAGATTATGCTATTATCGAAAACGTGGCATAAAATCGTTGCATGAAATCGTTGCATAAAAACGTTGCATAAAAGCGTTGCATAAAAACCCTTATCTTTTTATATATATAGAGTAGATATGAATATATGTAAGAAAATCGGTAATAATCGCACTTTCGATGAAATATGATCGCAAGTTAATTCGGCAAATGTTACTAAAAGTAACGTAACGTCGATTTAATTCTTTATGTTAGGTTTAATTCGAGTGGTCGTGGTGGTTTGGTTTCTATTAGGTTGTTTTTTTAGTTCAATAATGTAGTTTTCTTATATAGTGTTTTTAGTTTTAGTTGGTACACCTTTAATAAGGATAATCTCCTTTAATAAGGATAATCTCCTTGGTCAGGGCGGATTAGTGTCAATAATTTTCTCCTTCTTGATACGACGATCCAATGATCCGATGATACGATGATCCAATGATCCGATGAAAGCAATAATCTGATTACGGGTCAGATAATCCGTACTCTTTACTCTATATAAGTAAAACATAAAACTTTATGTGCAAACTTTTCATGGAACGTTTTTGAATAACAATTTTAAATCAAATTAATGATTGGTTCTTTCTTTTAACCAATAGCCAATGATATTGCAAAACTTTTTATGGATAAGGGATTCCCAACCTTATATTTTAAAACGAAGAAAATCTTGGAGAACTACCTTGTTAAATTGATAAATCGATGTTTTCCAATTTTGGTTTTTAATTTATATTGCATTCCCTTTGACTTATATAATAGATTTTTTTGTTGGTTGTCAGATTATCCCATTATCGAAAACGTTGCATAAAATCGTTGCATAAAACGTTGCATAAAAGCGTTGCATAAAAACCCTTATCTTTTTATATATTGCCATGTAATCCTGTAAACTTGTAAATTGTTATTCACAAAATTACGGTGGCACTTATTAAAATGCGCCAGCTAGCTCAAGAGATCTTTCAGGGTCAAGAGGCGAGTTCCTATACTCAATTGCAACGCTCATGTGTCTACTTACTTAAAATCTTTCTTATAAAGATTAATTGATGAAAAGAGATTACCCAGAATTGTATCTGTTTTCCTTCCTGATCTTTACTGCAAAAATTGAAATTTAAACTCATTCGATACCAATGAAAAATATTTGTATTTATTAAACATAAATAAAATGGAAACAAATGTTGATTGTAATCATAATAAAACAAATCAAATTTTACAAAATTATTCTTATTTCTACCCCAATGTTTTTACTTGCGCAACCGAATTATCGTACCCGACTCGTCTATACGCGAATAAAGTTAAAACGCACAAAAAAAACAATCCTTACCAGAGAATCTTACGTCCTTTTCGCACTTTTCTCTCTCTCGTATTATTGCACGGGTTGTGTTGGTTGGTGTTGGTGTCGCCGTAGATGGAAAAAAAACAGCTCCCGAGTTCGATTGGATCGGATCAACCAAGGAAAACCATTAAATAATTTCTCTTCTTGAATCAGACAACTAATCATAGGTGAGTATTTGAATATTTCCAGCATAAATTAGTTATTTTCTTAATTTTCTTCCAAAAATGTACCATTAATTCCCATTGATTCCAAAATTTTCTACACCAATTAAATTTCTATTCCAATTCTCAATTAGAAAAATATTGACAACCATCGACTTATTCAAATTAATTATTGCAAAAATTTCAGCTTATTCAATTCTTCAATTCTTTTTACCAATTCACTAATTATATCAATAATATTACTAATTAACTCAACTATGTCTCATGAACGTTCTTCAAATTTTATAAATATCTCGTCCCTTTGGTAGACGAAACTCCACTCTCCAAAAACGTCTTTTTCCTTCCATCTACCAAACAAGACTCCCCCTTTCCAACCTTTACACCAATTTTTATCACTCGCGCATGCATTCCGCGAACCGTCACTTATATTCCAATTTAAATCCTATATTTACAGACTAGAATAAATAATTTAATTTGTTTCTAAATTCTTTACATCATAATAACCAAAATTTGTCTCTTACAATTCTTTTTTTATTTTTCAGGGTCTTGGTAGCGAATACATCTATGGTTTTCTGAAGCAAAGCAGCGTTAAATTTCCAGATCAGGGAAAATTCAGATACAACTATTTTTCTACCAATTATGGTTTGACTGAACAAAAAAAAAGACCCCATGAGCGTTCCGACGTGCACAAATGACCCAAAATCATCCCTTACACTGAGTAAACCATAACAACAAAATCCCCTAAATTATTTTACTAAAATCCGCGAACAAGAATGGAGCAAGATTTTGTAAAATCATTTCCAAAAATATCGTACAAATTGTAAAGTTCAAAGCTACTGGTAAGTAAAGTATAATTCAATTACTAACTGTCAAATCCCCATTCAAGGAAACAAAACAAAACCAATTTATTTACATCCCCAATTAAATTTGATTAAATAAGATTTTTAAATTAATGACTAATAATAGATAAAAAAAAATCAAAATTCCCTTTTTAAAATAATTCTTAAATAAATTTAATTTATTTACAAACACTTGTTTAATCTTATCAGAGTTATTGACCCCAATGTTTTGAAATTCAATTGAAACCTTGTCCCAAATACCAACTTCATTAAAGTGACTTTTATAATTAATTGCAATGAAGTAAAATAATTTCCTCAATTATCATTTATACTATCTGGTTCATTATTCATGTCGTAGGCATAAATTAAATTCAGATGAAATCTCCCACGAATCTTGTCAGAAACGGGATGCCTCAACTGATACGTGCAATCATTAATAATTTTATCCACCACATACGGGCCTTCAAACGGTAATTGCAATTTTTGACATTGTCCCTGTTGTCTGTTGCCAACTCTTAAACTTTTAACAATTACGTATTCGCCAATTTTAAATGAAGTACGTTTTTTAATTTTGCTGTTCATTTTTTTAAAATAATTTTCACTGTTCTTTTTTAATTTATTTCTGACTTTTTCTATTATTTCTAAATAATTAAATTCATTTTCTTGTAGCTTCCATGGTCTGGGCGGAAATCGTCGCATCATTAAATAAAATGGAGTCTGTTCCGTGGCTGTCGAAGGTGTATTGTTGATGTAATCTTCCACAGTTTGTAAGTGATGATACCACGATGCATGGTCCCGATATACTATTAGTCTTAACCACTTGATGGTCTCTTGAACATAACGCTCACTAAGATTCGCCTGAGGATGTCTGATCGAGCAATAAACCACCTTAACTTCCTGTTGATTCCAATAACTTCTGAACTTAATATTTTGAAAGTAAGTAGCGTTGTCTGCTAGGATTGTTTTGGGTTTAATTATGTTATCGCAGTAATTTTGTAGGCAATCAATGGTGATGTCCGTAGTACACGATTTTGTAGGATATAATTTCACAAATTTGCTGAAACAATCAACAACAACAAGAACATGTTTGTAATTGTATGCACTGGGTATCAAATTACCAATATAATCGATGGCCACCATCTCACCAGGATATTCAACATTCAAACTTTTTACCAAATCTTGATTATGAAAGTTCTTAAACTTTCCCAAATTGCATAGCGTACACTTGTTAATCGTGCGTTTTATAATTTTAAGATCCTTTTTCCCGAAGTAATTTTCTCGAAAGCATAACCATAATTTGCGTACGCCCATGTGCCCAAAATCCAAATGTAATCTTTTAGCTATTTCAATTATTGCATGCTCATCCAAAACGTACAGCTCCAAACCCCTTATATTTTTTATGATTAATCCATCTTTCATGCTGAATCCTTTAATTATTTTTTCATTATTTTCATCAAAAAGCAATCTTATTTCTTCAAAGCATGTATTAGTCTGAGCATTCCGAACAAAATCCTCGGTGAAAGGATCATTATTGTGAAGATGAAATCTATTCATGGCAATCAAAATATCCTTCGTGTTGTTATTAGGTTGGTCTTTTCTACTTAGTGCATCAGCAATAATGTTATTCTTTCCTGATATGTGTTTAATCTCAAAGCTATATTCTTGAATTAGTAAACTCCATCTGTAGACACGATTATTAGAGAAACGAGTTTTCATTAGAAAAGTGAGAGCAGAGTGGTCCGTATGAATCTCAAACGTTGCTCCCATTAGATAAAATTTTAGTTTTACCAAAGCATACACAATCGCCAACATCTCTTTCTCAGTAGTTGTATAATTTACTTCAGATCCTTTTAATGTTCTTGATACGAAGTTAATTGGTACTTCTACATCATCATGTATTTGCATCAAACAAGCCGCGACAGAAGTATCAGACGCATCTGTTTTCAAAATAAATTTTTTATTGAAGTCAGGATGAATGAGTCGAATATTTTTATACAGCGTAGATTTCATTTGCATGAAGGCTTCCTCCTTATCTTTACCCCATAACCATTTAACATCTTTCTTAAGTAAACCCAATAACGGAATAGTCAAGTGAGAGTAATTCGGGACAAACTTCTTATAATAATTCATAAGACCAAGAAATCCTCTTAATGATCTTAAATTGTATGGTCTCGGATATTCACGTATATCCTTCAACCTATCGTCATCAATCTGTAAACCGTTTTTCGACACGATGTAACCCAGATATTGTACTGAATCTTGGAAAAATTGACATTTTTCTAAATTTAGTTTTAAGCCACCATTATTCAAGGCTTTAATGACGAGATTTACATGATTTATGTGCTCGATATTATTGTCACTAAATATGATAATGTCATCAACATAATGGCCACAAAATGAATAATATCTGTTCAAAATGTTTTGTAATGCACCTATAAGTGCAGCAGACGATGACGACAAACCGAATGGAACCACCCTAAAAACAAACGTTGAACCGTCGATAGAAAACCCTGTGTACTTCTGTGACTCTTCATCTAATTTAATTAGCCAGAATGAGTTCTTCAGATCTAATTTAGTAAATATGGTCTTTCCTCCTAATCTCGCCAGCAAACTTTCAATCCCCTCTGGTGCTTCGTGTTGAGGATAAGTGATTTCATTTAAATTTCTAGCGTCTAAACATAAGCGCAAACTATTATCTTTTTTCTTCACTATTACAAGTGGATTTATGTACGCAGTTGGAGCCTTCTTTATTATTCCATCTTTCAGCATTTTATCAATTTCCTCCCAAACTTGATCTCTATAATTGTATGGGATCGGATAATTCCTACATTTAAATGGTTTTTCTTTTATAATTATTAATTTATGGACGTAATCTTTTGCGATGCTTGCCTCATTATTAATTAATGCTGGATATTTCTTGATAATTTTTTCAGTGATCTCTCGACTTTCAGTTGGACAACTAATATTAACCCCCCTCCCCATTTCATTACTAACATGACTAATTATTCTTGTATCTAATTCCTTCCCCAAATTTAATCCCCTATTATTTTTATCTTCTAAATCATTTTCCTTATTAATATTATTAACATTGTTCCCATTTAAACTAACACCCAATTTTTCCCTATTAACTTTTCCTAAATTTCCCATCTGATCCTTATCATTTTCATTACTAATATTATTAATATCATCTCTATCCAAATTAACCCCCATATTATTTTTATTAACATCTTCTAAATATTCCATATCATCCCCTATTTTTCCCAAATTATTAACCAATTCTGATTCCCATCCAACTGACTGTCTACCAATTCTTATCAATTTATCTTTAGCATCTATTATCATATCGAAACTTTTAATGAGGTCTATGCCAAAAATACATCCTAGTTTCAGTTCATTAATAATTAATAAAGCTCCATCTCTCTGCGTATCTCCAATTTTTATATTTGCAACCAACATGCTATTAGAGTTAGAAAATTTTTTATTGTTTGCTGTTACCAAATTTACTTGTTTATTTTTTATTACCTTGTTTTTTAATTGTTTCGGGTTACTATCAACTAAGTTTTTATCAATGAGCGATACCTCAGCTCCTGTATCAACTAAGCATTTAATTTTAACGTTGTTTATGAGAATATTGATGTATGGTAATTCCTTACTCATATCACACTCCGAATATGTGATATTTTCTTCGTCGATAAATTCTCTCATGTGTTGATAGGAATTTACGACGTTATTATTCGGTTTGTCGTTTACTGAAAATCCGGAATAGCTGAAGTCGACGCAGCTACTTCCGATGCATTTGAAACTGTAATATTATTCGTGTTTCTTGTACGGTTTACATTTTGATTCTGACGGCCTTCATTTACCCGCATATCAGAATTATTATGAGTGTTCACTTCTCGTGCATTCATTCTATTAAACTCTGGTCTAAAATCATATCGACCATAATTACGGCGCGAATAGTCGTTATCACCAGATCGTTGACCATTTTCATACGAGCGATCATTGTATCTCGGCTCATCATGCCTTCTATTATTTTTATTATACGATTGATAATGGTTATTATTGTATGCATAATTGGGATTACTAAAATTTCTGTTGATACGATTATCAGAGCTTTCTCGCATATCTGTTCGGTTATGTGAACTCCAATTATTTGGATTAAAATTGCGTCGATTGTTTTGCCAACCGTGTGTATCTCGATAGTTGTATTGATCACTCTGCTCTCTTTCATAAAACTCTTGGTTAGGATACTTTGGATAATTGCGGAAACTCGAATACCCATTGGAATTTCGGACCGTAGGCTTGGCTTCTACGTAGTTGCTGTCGAAACGTCTCAACAGAGCCGTAAATTCTTCAATGGATTCAATTTTCTCAATTATCACTCTGTTCACAATTTCTCTTTCAAAATGTCTTGATAAGTATCGGATGATGTCTTTATGTAACATAGGAGGATCTAATTGCATTACTGAGTTAATGATTTTCTCAGTATATTCATTTCTTCTACCATGACCATGATATTTTCCCAACATTAATTCATCTCTGATCTTATCCTGTGTTTGCTCATCCCAATACCGTGATAAGAATAATCTTTCAAATTCATTAAATGTTTTAAATTGGTCTTGAACAATGCCATACCACTCACTTGCAGTTCCTTTTATCATGGACCCCAGAATATTTTTTATTTTATCCTGATCATAAATTTGATCCGTTATTCTCCTAGCGTATTTTATAAATTGCTTTGGATTCATTGACCCTTGTTCATAAAATTTTAAATGTTTTTCTTGTCCTAATTGCCAAGAAATATCGTGGATAAGAGTGCGATTAATGGATTGTTCAGTGGTATCAACATGAAAAGTTCTATTTGTGTTTTTAATGTCAGACCATTCTTTTTGAATATTTTGTATTTTTTCTTTTATTTCTCCTACTGTTTTTTCTTGATTTAAACTATTGTAGGCAACTTTTTGATTAAGGTCTACAATTTTATCATTGAGTTCATCCTTTGTTTTTCTTAGATGTTCTTTCCCAACTTGAATTGACTCGTCTCTAGCTTCAATAATTTTTTCAAATTGTTGCGTAAAAGTTTTTTCTATTATTTCCTTTTTTATTTTATTTATTCCTGAGTCAATTTTACTTTCCATACTATCTTGTACTGATTTAAACATATTCTCTAATTGTCGCATCACATTAGGATCTAACATTCCATCATTGATCTCAGCTGTATTCCTTCTTGTACTCGTATGTGGTGGCGTATCACGAAATATTTGTGCCATTAACTCACGATGTTCTCTATCACGAGTCGTTTCAACTATTCCATTGGCCCCCGTTTCTAATCCGTCGAATCTATTCAAGATTTCATCTGAAGAAGTCTGATTATTTTGTCCTTCCATTTTAATTAAGATAAGAAAAATATTTTTAAGTTTTAACAAATAAATTAAATTAAGTTGAATAGAATCTACCCAAATGTTATTGATATCTTTATCACCCAAAACCAAATTTTATAATCTACCAATAATTTTTAATTTTTAGAGCAAATCTTTTATTTTTATCTTTATCACTCAGAACAAATTTTTAATTTTCAAAACAAATTTTCAATTTTTATCTATTATCTTTGAAACCAAACTTTTAATTTTCAAAGCAAATTTTGTGACTTATCAACTTTTATTTTAATCAAATTTAACTTTTTAAATATGATTCTTTTCAATTTAAATGTCTAAACTTTAATTTTATTAATTTAACCAGAATAATTTTTATTTTCAAAATTGTATTTCCCCTCTAATTCAATTGAACAGACACAGTAGCAATTGAGATAGCCAAAGCCCCACGTTTGGTTAAGCCAATTTAAGTTGCCATGTAATCCTGTAAACTTGTAAATTGTTATTCACAAAATTACGGTGGCACTTATTAAAATGCGCCAGCTAGCTCAAGAGATCTTTCAGGGTCAAGAGGCGAGTTCCTATACTCAATTGCAACGCTCATGTGTCTACTTACTTAAAATCTTTCTTATAAAGATTAATTGATGAAAAGAGATTACCCAGAATTGTATCTGTTTTCCTTCCTGATCTTTACTGCAAAAATTGAAATTTAAACTCATTCGATACCAATGAAAAATATTTGTATTTATTAAACATAAATAAAATGGAAACAAATGTTGATTGTAATCATAATAAAACAAATCAAATTTTACAAAATTATTCTTATTTCTACCCCAATGTTTTTACTTGCGCAACCGAATTATCGTACCCGACTCGTCTATACGCGAATAAAGTTAAAACGCACAAAAAAAACAATCCTTACCAGAGAATCTTACGTCCTTTTCGCACTTTTCTCTCTCTCGTATTATTGCACGGGTTGTGTTGGTTGGTGTTGGTGTCGCCGTAGATGAAAAAAAAACAGCTCCCGAGTTCGATTGGATCGGATCAACCAAGGAAAACCATTAAATAATTTCTCTTCTTGAATCAGACAACTAATCATAGGTGAGTATTTGAATATTTCCAGCATAAATTAGTTATTTTCTTAATTTTCTTCCAAAAATGTACCATTAATTCCCATTGATTCCAAAATTTTCTACACCAATTAAATTTCTATTCCAATTCTCAATTAGAAAAATATTGACAACCATCGACTTATTCAAATTAATTATTGCAAAAATTTCAGCTTATTCAATTCTTCAATTCTTTTTACCAATTCACTAATTATATCAATAATATTACTAATTAACTCAACTTTGTCTCATGAACGTTCTTCAAATTTTATAAATATCTCGTCCCTTTGGTAGACGAAACTCCACTCTCCAAAAACGTCTTTTTCCTTCCATCTACCAAACAAGACTCCCCCTTTCCAACCTTTACACCAATTTTTATCACTCGCGCATGCATTCCGCGAACCGTCACTTATATTCCAATTTAAATCCTATATTTACAGACTAGAATAAATAATTTAATTTGTTTCTAAATTCTTTACATCATAATAACCAAAATTTGTCTCTTACAATTCTTTTTTTATTTTTCAGGGTCTTGGTAGCGAATACATCTATGGTTTTCTGAAGCAAAGCAGCGTTAAATTTCCAAATCAGGGAAAATTCAGATACAACTATTTTTCTACCAATTATGGTTTGACTGAACAAAAAAAAAGACCCCATGAGCGTTCCAACGTGCACAAATGACCCAAAATCATCCCTTACACTGAGTAAACCATAACAATATATAGAGTAGATTAAAACTCAACGTGGTATGAAACAGGAAATCGCAGTGATAACACTTTATCTAAATTCTTTCCTCTTAGTATGATAAGTTTGAAAAACGCCGCTAAAAATAAACAAATACACCGCCACCTAGGATGAGAGTATAGAACTGTAAGAGGTCAATGTGCTCGAAAGTTCAGTGGCAAAACATAATCTAACCCGATAACATCGTGTGAAAACGTACGTAAACAACTTAACGGTAGCCCGTGTCATTAAAGGGGTAACGTAAAAGTTCAAGTGTTGACCTAAAAACAGAGGAAAACACACAACAAAAGCAAACAGTTGGTCAGTTTTCGGTAGGTAGCCTCTTTCTATTGAATTTGGTTAGTAAATCTTTAAACCCGCTGTTGATGTATGTGTAGTCACTTTGCTTATTTACGTTGTCTTCAGTGGTGGCTATGTGTGCTGCCTCCAAAAAAGTTCTTTTGTAGTAGTTTTGCTCGCTAGCCACAATCTCAATGTCCTGATCCTGAAAAAACTGCCCGCATTCCCCCTCCTTTCACCCTCCCGTTCTTAATGCTGTATGTTGATGACATACTCACTGCCGTCCCATCTGAAAGAGTGAATAACTGCATAGAGATACTCAACAGTTTTGACAATCGACTTACGTTCACTTTTGAGCTGGAAGCGAATAATTCCATCCCGTTTCTTAACCTACTAGTTGAGAGGATGCCGGACGGCACACTGACAACATACACATACAGCAAGCCCACATCAACTGACCGGTTACTGAATTATAATTCGTCGCATCCCCTAAAACAAAAAATGAGTGATAAAACACACTAAAACACACAATTTACGATTGCGTACCTGACAACAAAATAGGTATTAGACTGCATGACCTCAAGAAAAACTCCTTCTGAATGGTTACCCCAACAAACTAATAGACTCAGCTTTGTTCGGAAAAAGGCCCCGGACAACCCTTGAAAAGAAAATTTCTGAATATGATCCAAAGTATAGAAAAATTACTTACCACCCCTGGTTGTCCGGACGTATTAAACACCACTTCCGAGACCAAATAAAAAGCGGTGAGTTGACGCTAGCCTTCCACAGTCACAGCACGATGAAGAAATTGCTCTTCACCAACACGAAGAGGATGGTCCCACCCTTAGATCGAGCAAATGTAGTTTACAAGATAAACTGTGGTTGCGGAAAATGCTTCATTTTCCAAACAAAGCAAAAGTTAACCTCAAGAATAAACCAACACAGATATGACATTCGGTTAGGAGGAAGAAAGACGGGTTTGTCAGATCACGCTTGGGAATGCGGGCAGTTGTTTCAGGATCAGGACATTGAGATTGTGGCTAGCGAGCAAAACTACTACAAAAGAACTTTTTTGGAGGCAGCACACATAGCCATCTGTAGGTAACTTGGAGTAGGTATATTATTAATTTCGGCATTGCTTGGCTGTGCGGCTTAAAGGCCGCACTGATTAGGGTTACAGACATATGGGCAAATTTTGCCAAAAAGTTATTAACATTCTTAAGAACAAATAACGCAACGCCGTTTGTGTTTTTCGCACATATCTCGAAAACTAAACAATATGGGGTAACAAACCATATGTGCCTTTTTTGTAGAGCGTGAAATTATGTACAGTAAAAATAAAATTAATCGTCAGGTCGGTTCGATGTTCCTACTCCACTTTGATATTTTTGGTCATTCCACCAATTTTCGGCACGCCCATAGGCTAAGACCTATCTTTTGAGATCTCAACCAACTCTTTAGCTTGTCTAGAGCATACTGCACTAAATGTTTCTGGGTTTCTTTCTTATGTTAATTATATCTAGACTCAAGACTGTACCAATATCCGGAGAATTATCAAATAATTAATCAAGAAACGTTCCAAGTAATAAAACTAAATACCAGACTGATTAATAATTAATAACTCTATAATTATTGTATCTAATCGATTTATAATTACCACGCGAAAATCCACTAAAAGCTGCAGACCATCATGTCATAATAATATTTATATATTATGTTGTTGAATACTCACTTATAATTTATAATATATTAAGTGCATTTTTGATTATCGGTAACAATTTGACTATGTTGCTATGAAAACTTTGTTGTCAAGTAAATGTCCGAATGCGAAGCTTTCCAAGCAAATATAGCAGGAATAAACAAAATCCTCAGTTGTGGAAACATGACCGACTGCTGTAGATTTCGTCAGGGTTTCAGATTTTTTTTGTTCTTTAGATTTATTATTATAGTTTTTAAATTTGAGAATGTAGCTTATCACATTTGTAAGGTTACTGTAGATGAATCTTTTCTACTTCCACTTATTCCTAATGGACGATATAAAATTGAGCACAGCCTGATATATCGTGATAAAGTTATTGCAATACTGGACGGTTACATTGAAATGTATAATGAAGCAATTGATTATCAAAAAAAAAAAAATTATTTGCGAAATCTTGGGAGAAAGTGATTGCGTTCACTATGGTTATTATATTAATTTTCATTAGCATTTTGGAGGTTACCATAAGTTGGATTATTAGTAGCAAAAGGTTTCCATCCTCGTTGTGCTTTATTTCTCTGGAATCGTCCGAATCGACGTTGAACAGTAGGTTCCCCACACGTTTAAAAACCGGATTACAGGTCCATCTAGTAGTAGGCAAAATTTGATGTGAAATGGACTATATCTAAATGAATTACTCTATTTAACGATGCCCTGTTTATTACACTTTAATTTACTATATTCAATATTGTTAATTGTAAGTTTTCCTCCACTTCTCCAACAGAAACTAGTCATGGAAGAATAATTCTCGAACCAAATCCTGAAGAAAATGCTTAAAAAACGAAGGAAAATCACTACCCGCGATTTTTTTCTAGCTCGAGACGGTATGCAAGAGTTATAGATAAGCTAAAATTAGAGACACTGAAATTTTTATTTCAAAACTAGCTGACCCGGCAGACGTTGTCCTGCCCAAATTTCAATATTTGCCTACATGTATTTTCTAGATCCAATCCGCATAATGACCTTGCGACTTATTTGGTCATCGCAAATACCAAACGTATTAAAAAAGGATTAAATAAATAAATTAATAAAAAATACAAATCAAGGTTTAATAAAAAAAAGTTTAACAAAACTGTTGAGTATTCACAAAATCCACAATAATTTCTAATTTTACTTTATTTTATTTTTGCCAATTACTCTTGTTCTTGTGTTCTTCCTTTTCCTCCTCCCCTTCGTCTTCTAATAAGGAATTTTCGAAAGCACGCAGCGATATTGCCAATTCCTGTTCTTCTTTCTGTTTCTTCTTCATATAGGCAGCAGCCAATTTTTCCTCTCTTTTTCTTTTTCGTATACGTTTTGCTGCGACTTTCCTTTTTGCAATATTTAATGCATCCCTATGCCTGGGGTTTCCGCCAAAATCTTGCAATACTTCTTTTAAAGATTTTATAGTGGCTTGAGTGAATTCCTCTTTTACTTCCCAATCTTCATATTTAGCGAACGATAAAGCCCTGTTTAGCGCCCCTTCCACAACCTTATTTAATTATCGCAAAGGCATTTTTTGTAAAGACATTTTTAGTTCACGTTCAACACATTTAAGTCATAATAAGTCATTTGGTTTATATAGTATTTTTATTATAAATGAAAAGGATTAAAAGATTAACTACTATATTTAAAAATAAAAGGCGCCACCTACCGGTAAACAACTTAGTTGATCACGCAAATCACGCAGAATACGAAAATGTACTCCCCCCTCTGACACAACCTAAAAAAGTAAAAAAGAACTTCGTCTCGCCTCAATTTAACACCTTCAGATAAACTCCAGATTGATAATAAAACATATTGTTATGGTCCAAAATATCAATAATTTATTATAAATATAAAGCTCGATAAACACTCGTAAAAGTAAAATTACATGAACTTTTATAGCAGTAGGAAGTTCTGAAAGGTATTTGAAAGTTCCTAATGTAGTCAAGTTATTATAAAAGAATAGGTGACCAAAGGAGGTTTCTTCACCAATGATACGTACTGAAAAGGGACATTAAAGATTAATTTATTTTTCATATATAAAAAAAATTTGTTTCATAAATAATTTAATTTAGTTTTGTAAAGAGTAGGTAATTTTAAGAAGTGCGATATAAATAAACAGTATTATTACGTAGTGGTGATTGATAAAGGTGAACGGAAAGACTAATGCAACTATTCGCCATCCGAGACAAACGATTTTACGTGTAGCCGGACCAGACGTTGGATTGTTGTGACAACTCTGAAAGAAAACATTAAATTAATTTAATGACATTTGATTATGAAATGAACCTTATCAAGATAGCAAGTTACTTACGTTTGAAAAATTAAATCATCAAGTGTGATAATAAAAAAAAAATCCAAAATCACAAAAAACCAGGGAAACGAAATAATAAATAAATGATTATTAATTACGCAAGTGCGTAGAGGACGGAGGTGTCTAGTTCCTCACGTCCAGTATATAGTGTTAATTGGATAAAAATCCAATTAAAAAAGTGTATTTAACCTGAAAAGGAAAAGGTTAAGATTAATTGAAATAAATTGAAAAGAAATAGTAATCGAATTTAGTTAAAATAAATTCAGTGTTAATAGAAAGATACGTACCTTAAGATTTTTCCTGGAAAGTGATAAATAATTGGAACCGAAACTTGGTATTTTGTGAAGCGACGCACAAAAAGAAAAACGCAGTTGGAATTTGATGATTCACACAGCTGAAATAATAATCAAGAGTGGCGTGATCGTAGAAGAAAAAGAAATCAAGGCGGCATCTTTTGGTGGTAAGCGAAAAACATTTAAATTTAACATTTTGCAGTGCCGTGTTACGTGTAAATACAATCTCGACGACGCTACGTAGTAAAAATAATCAAAAACTGAATTTCGCATTAGCTTATAAAAATATTTCATTTGTTATTTGGTTAAATTAATTTAGTTTAAGTTTTGGGGATGATTTGCATTTTTGTTACTAATTTTGTGTTTAATGTTTAAAATAAATTGTTTACATTTACAAATCCTCAGTAGCGTATCATTGGGAAAGAATTTCCTGTGTATTTTTACGATTTCAGATATAAGCAAAAGGTACAACCTCAAAGAATCGACTACTGCGGTAAGAGTGATCATGCTAATTAAAGATTACATAAAAACTGAGCTAGCCATTGAAAATAATAATAAAAGATTGAAATTTCCAACATTTCAGAATTCTATATATAAATAAAAAAGAAAAATTACATGTGGCCCTTCCATAAGCGGAAGCAAAACATAGTAATATATATAGTTCAAATTTCAATGTAATTTATTAAAATGGAATCGAAATCAGTAGAGAGCGATATGATAAACAATGTTTTTCGATTTGTTTTCCGGCGCAAAAACAAACAACGAAGACGCCTCACAGGGAGAGGACCATAATAGATCCGTGAAGGCCATAGTTGTTCGGCCTTCGGCCTCAAAAGGAGGCCAAGATTCAGTTCATATAGGGTTATATGATAGATTAAAAGCACCATCTAGCGAATGCAGAGTGTGCAAGCATTATAAATATACCATACTAGCTGGCACGGGCGGCATTCGCCGCCCTTAGCCATCTAGACCCAGAATAGATCCGAGAAGGCCATAGTTGTTCGGCCTTCGGCCTCACAGGGGGAGGACCATAATAGATCCGCGAAGGCCATAGTTGTTCGGCCTTCGGCCTCACAGGGCGGACCATCTTAGATCTGTGAAGGCCATAGTTGTTCGGCCGTCGGCCTCACAAGGCGGACCATAATAGATGCGTGAAGGCCATAGTTGTTCGGCCTTCGGCCTCACAGGGCGGACCATAATAGATCCGTGAAGGCCATAGTTGTTCGGCCTTCGGCCTCACAAGGCGGACCATAATAGATTCGTGAAGGCCATAGTTGTTCGGCCTTCGGCCTCACAGAGCAAACCATAATAGATCCGTGAAGGCCATAGTTGTTCGGCCTTCGGCCTCACAGAGCAAACCATAATAGATCCGTGAAGGCCATAGTTGTTCGGCCTTCGGCCTAACAGGGCGGACCATCTTAGATCTGTGAAGGCCATAGTTGTTCGGCCGTCGGCCTCACAAGGCGGTCCATAATAGATGCGTGAAGGCCATAGTTGTTCGGCCTTCGGCCTCACAGGGCGGACCATAATAGATCCGTGAAGGCCATAGTTGTTCGGCCTTCGGCCTCACAGGGCGGACCATAATAGATCCGTGAAGGCCATAGTTGTTCGGCCTTCGGCCTCACAGAGCGAACTATAATAGATCCGTGAAGGCCATAGTTGTTCGGCCTTCGGCCTCACAGGGCGGACCATAATAGATCCGTGAAAGCCATTGTTGTTCGGCTTTCGGCCTCACAGGGCGGACCATAATAGATCCGTGAAGGCCATGGTTGTTTGGCCTCACAGGGCGGACCATAATAAATCCGCGAAGGCCATAGTTGTTCGGCCTTCGGCCTCACAGGGCGGACCATAATAGATCCGTTAAGGCCATAGTTGTTCGGCCTTCGGCCTCACAGGGCGGACCATAGTAGATCCGTGAAGGCCATAGTTGTTCGGCCTTCGGCCTCACAGGACGGACCATAATAATAACTGCAAAATTCGGTTGAGATCGGTCCAAGGGTGTAGGAACGTTCGGCCAGCCCGGCCCTGTAAGTAAGTAAGGGTTTGTTAACTGGGTTAAGTACCCAGGTAACTGGGTACTTAACCTAAGGGTAAAGTATACAGCGTATCAATAAAAAATCGAAAAACGCGAATAACTTTGCTCCCCACGGGAATTTCTTCTCCATTTATGCACGAATAGTTGCGCCTGGACCTACAGAATAACTGTGCAAAATTTGGTTGAGATCGGTCAAAGGGTGTAGGAACGTATAGCGAACAAACAAACAAACAGACAAGCTCTTTTATATATATAGAAGATAAATATTAAAAAGCCTAAAAAAGGTGTATTGTAAGTACTTTTTATTTTATTATTTAAAAAAAAACATAACAAACATCAACAAACATAAGAAAAAACATAAAACATAAGACTATTTTTAGTAAATATTTATATATGCAGTGCAGAGTGAAAATTCGCGGAATTCTCTAACTCGACCGTACGATGGGCATCGACATGCCCACCAAAACCAAATTTTGCACAGTTATTCTGTAGATCCGGGCGCAACTATTCGTGCATAAATGAAGAAAAAATTCGCGCGGGGAACAAAGTTATTCGATTTTTTCGACAAACCCTATACGGATACCCTTACTTTATCTGGCCATTCTTGCTCACTCCGCTTTCGCTAGATAGTGCTCTAATCTATCATATAGTAAGTGTACTGATTGGTGGCCAAAATCTAAATATATTTTTTTGAAGCGATCAGTTATCCCACCCTGTAGTGTACGGAAAGTAGAATAAACAATATAAATAATTGAATTGAATACGAATTGAAGCCTTCAGCCTCACTCAAAGGTATTGCAACCATATGTGTAGATCGTGGTTGTTCGGCTTTACTCAAGGGTATCGCAACCACACGTGTACACCGTGGTTGTTTGGTCTTCGGCCTCACTCAAGGGTATCGCAGCTATACGTTTTGACCGTGGTTGTTCGGCCTTCGGCCTCACTCAAGGTTATCGCAACCATACGTGTAGACCGTGGTTGTTCGGCCTTCGGCCTCACTCAAGGGTGTCGCAGCCATACGTGTAGACCGTGGTTCTTTCCAGGGTCGTACTTGGTGCCACTCATGTCCACCTCCTTGGTCAGGACCGGCCTTAGTGTCACTAATGTTCTCCTTCTCACACATATATATAATTACTCGACAGATGGCGTTCCTGAGCGTGACGGACAGATAAATTAAGGCTACTATAGTATATTGCTCAATTGTTTCGTTTGCTCGATTTAATGCCTGTCGAGCAGCGTTTCTCTGCGAAGCCGATTAAGCTTCTCCTGGCTTTGGCGTGCTCGCCATCCTTGTTGCCGTTCTCTGGCTAATCGACATTTTTTTTGCTGCCGGCTCTGTCGATTCATCCATATTGTGAGCTAAAGAATTTGTGGCGACCTTGGTATACAGGCTGCTTCACAGATGGCGCGACCAAGACTTTACCAACAGCACCAGGAGAGGGAGACTTCCGGTTGCAAATGAACACTGCCATTTTAATCAGTCATCATCACAACCACCGGCTCGAGCACATCGCTCGCCACGTGGAACAAAAGTGTTTACAACATAATCTATATTATTGTTTCAATATTGTTAGCGATTAAAGCTAAAAGTTAAAGTTTTAAGTTCTTGTATCAAGTTACTTTGATCCTAGATCAACGGATGCGTTGATCTCTTGATCCGTTGATCCACATTAAAGACCGTTTTACACCGAGGAGCGTCACACACAGATCTGGGTAAATCTTATTATTATTGTTGAGTGTTGATTTTGAGTGGCCTGCCTTTAAGCTTGTGTTCAAAGTCCTTGACCCCGTTTATCTCCAATTTCAACCATTCTCTGAACTCGAATTCGCTTAGCATACAAAGGACGCATCTTGGGTGGCTTAATTGTTTCTTTCAATTTCAAAATATGTTATCTATTTTTTAATTTATATAGAAAAAGTTGTCCTTAGTTCTATAAGTAGCTCATCCGATTATCCGACATAAAAAAATTTTATTAATGAGGAATCTCGATGATCCATTCATGCGCGTCACTGTAGTCTCACTTCGCGAATTTTCCTTTGCGAAGTTTTGCACTATTTCAATACAAAAACCTGCGCAAGGACCTACATAATAGCTGTGCCAAATTTGGTTCCGATCGGTCAAACGGTCTAGGAGTCTATAGGAAACATACATACTGCCATGTAATCTTGTAAAATTGTAAACTGTTATTAACAAAATTACAATGACACTCATTAAAAAAAAATGCACCAGCTAGCAGATGAGATCTTTCAGGGTCAAAGGTGAATTCCTATACTCAATTGCAACACTCATACGTCAACTTACTGTAAATCTTTCTTATAAAGACTATTAGATAAAGAGGATACAAAAAAAATTGTATATGCCTTTCTCCGTGATCCAATACTGCAATTTTGAAATTTCAAACTACCATTTCGGATATCTAAGATTGACGAGTTTTTAAATTTTCCATTTTTAAACGTAATTTTACCAAACAAAAGATTGCTTATTAATAATTTGTGTCTTTTTAAATTTTTCTGTATGATCGAGATTGACTTTTTATATTTTAATGTTTTGTCAAATCCAGTTGTTTTAGTTTTATCTTTATTCATAATGTTTTCGGCTTCTAAATCTTTATCTTTTGTTGTGTTACATTTATCCGCTTCCTGGGCTTTAGAATGTTTAATTCTGTGAATTAATTTTGCCTTAAGTTTCTTTATCTTCTTATCGTGCAAAGGACCTCATGAGCGTTGCAATCTTTGAACAAGTAACTCAAAAATCATCCCCTATATGAGCAAACCATGACAATACATACTTACATCCATTTTTATATATATATAGATAAATCACTGTATTAACAATAATAAATAAATTAAAATAAGTTATCACAACGAATGAAAACAATCCGCAGGTATGCGACATAAAATCTATCACTAATCAGTTTTAAACAAACGATTTATTTAAAATTTAAATTAATAAAATCCCATGGATTACAGATTATAAATTACAGTTTCTTTCAGAACTCATCGGGATAGGTTAAAAAAATAATACTTCATACAGTGCTATTATACATTATCACAATCTGCAATGGTAATGAACTTGGTGATAGTATAATCTAAATACAAAATGATACAAAATAAATATTCAAGTACAACCAAAATATCACTTGTTAATTACTTTATTTCATTTTGGTATCATAACCTTGTTTTTTAGCACGGAAATGGGGGCATAATATGGCTTTTATAGCCTGAGGGCCTATAAAGTTGCTAAGCAATGACAACAATATCAAAACTAAAGAGTTAGTCCAGACTCTGTTTTTTTGCGCCATCGATCTGAAATTTTGCATATGCCTTCATACCGACAATTCACGGGAGGGGGGGGACAATTCACTTTGCGAGGGGGGAGAATTTTTTTGCTCACTTTTTCGATATCTAGTGCCGTTTTCGAGTTATTGCTAAATAAAAAAATTAATTCTCGCCCCTCCAAGTTTCTCGCCATAGGAACCATGGCACACCAAAAATTCATAGCACAAACAAAATGACATGATATTTTTTCTCAAAATACTTAATTCTTCAATTTTGACAATTCAAGTACCAAGTACCAAAATGAAATAAAACGTTGTATGTACCACGGGTACAATCAGATTATAGCCTTGATACATAAATAACTATTTTTAAACTTCTACTGTAGAACCAAACGGTGGTGACTCTTTGTTAACTACCCTCAAAAGTAAGCAACTAATAACTGAACTCGATAACCAAATGCAGGAACCACGGATATGGCAGGTGTCGAATATCCGGCAACGAAATGGAGCAAACACCAAACCAAACGCTGATTTTTCAACCAAATCCGAATAATCGTAGTAATGAAAATCAATTTCATTTGACTTTGACAACTGACACCAAAATCGAACAAAGATCATGCATTGACAGCTCACGGTCACTTTAACGATAACAAACTTAATGTGGTGACCATCGTCATCTCGCTAACTTGAATCCAAAGCTTGGCGATAACCACAAAGACTCCCAAACACTCGCAAGTAATGAAACTTTTGTTACAAATTGAACTCCAATATTCCTACTACATTTTACCAAATTACATAATATAATATGAAAATTACTTTGGCGGCTCGTTACAATCAACAAATTATATTCCAGAGCACGATTAAAGTTTACTGGTTCACTTAAATATGGAAACCCCCAGGGGTTCTGGGTTGGTTCTTCTAAGTAGACTTAGACGTAGATAAGGGTCATGAAAATCCATACGAACAAAGCTGAGACCGTGGTTCAAATACTTAAATGTTATTAAAGACTCTTGTAAGTCAGTTCATGCCACAATCATTAAACAGTTTGAGGAAGCCCGAATGGTACTCATCAGGGCAATGCGTTTTCCCGTCCTTCTAATTCTAAATTATTATCTACACTTCATCCCCAATTATGTATGTATTGGATCTAGTCGCAGTCATCCCTTGTTTAGGAATGTGCCGATCTTTCCGCATTAACGAGATCTGCTATTTATATAACTTTTAGATTTATTTATCAACAAAGATTGATCCACTGTTATTATCCGGAATGAAACTTTGATGCCTCCACTTATTCCTAGTGGTCAATATAAAATAGAGGATAGCGTGTTATAAAGTCATAGCAATACTGGACGGTTATGTCGAAGTGTATACACCAATTGCTTATCCAAAAAAATAAATGTATTTTGTTGTTAGGACTGTGACCTTATTTTAAACTTGTAACCAAGGCAATAAATACATTATTAAGCTTTACATTCCAAGTAAATATTAGCTATCCCGGATCCCGGGATTTACAAATCCTTCTAAAGGGCTGAATTACTCCCCGTCTAACATATTTTATTAATTCCAACTACTGTTTCCTTCCTACATCATGTCATACTTCGCCCCTACATCTTTGGATGCGTAGCAGCCTCTGTGACGATCTTTCTACAACTTTTTCTGTCTTGTAACTTTGTCTCCCAGTCATTAACTTCCATCAGTCTCAGGTCTCTCATCACCTGGTCCCACCATCTCGCCCAGGGCCTTCCTCTTGCTCTATCTTCATTTGGTGTCCATAACTTTAATCTTTTTGTTATCGGATTGTCGTCTTACCGCAAGATATGGCCCAGCCATCTTATCTGCTGTGACTTAGTGAACTTCACTATGTCCTCATTTTCGAATTTTTTCTCCAATACCATAGTCTAAACTCGCCATCTTCAGTTCTTCTTGGCCCCAGAATGGTTCGGAAGACTTTTCTTTCAAATACTCTCAATAGTCTACCTCGTTTTTTACATATTTACTTAGAATTTGTGCAGGTAGAAATGGTTTTCTAACTGTAATCCAGTGTTGTACTTAGGAAAATGAAAAATTTTATATGTGATACTAATTCGATGGCCAGGGACGTATGTACTACATAATATAAGTAAAAATTTTTGTAGAACGGGGCTAGAAAGTCGATTTTAAATTTAAAACACATTTTTATTTTATTATAATAATAATAATCTTTATTAGGTTACTAAGTACAAAATTAATTTACATCAGTCCTAAATGGTGGAGATCAGCTGTTGCTGGTTTTCATCTCAACTCAATTTGGAAGAATTCGTCCACATCATATGTGGACGATGTACATACGATGTGTTTACAATCACAATTTCGAGGGTTCTGATTAGATTTGAATTATGAGGACGGATAGACAGACAGACAAGAAGACACGGAGCCAGATGCTCCTTCTTGCTATATTTTGTATAGAAGCCTAAAATAGATTTTATCTAACGGAATTTATATGCAAATATTTTTTGTAGTAAGGATCCTTGTTAAACTTAACGATTGACACCAAATGTTATTTTACTCCAATAATTATACTCGACTGGGATAATCCCGCACTCCTTAAAGGTACAATAGCTCTTATTATCGGTAACTATGAATATGAATGGTTTCGTATTATATTGCTGTATTGGTCGTACATAATTAGCAGAATACAATCATTACTAGTGTAGCGTTCAAATTGCATCTTGGAAGCGCTACTATTTTGATAACAATATTTCGCACTTTAAATTTCAATTAAAAGTTGTAGATTTATTTTGCTCTGCCCGATATACATACTATTTATTTTCAAAACCGAAGGTTAGTGATATTGGAATGAAAAATGTGCGACGTTATCTGATAGCCGTTGTCCACTTTGTGTAAAGTTTCGATTTTTATGTTTCGTTTAATGTTTTAAAACACTACAGTTTAATTATGGTTCCTGGTTTTTCATTGTTATAATAATGACCTAATTTTTTTGTATGTGATAAAATTTGAATATAAATTAATTATGGAGAACAATCTCGTCGGTGGATGATTTTATGAAAGAAAAACTGCTAGGCATTCTACTGGTTATGGCATCCGCTGATTTTTTTATTATACGATACACTCCGGAGTATTTGAATTTGAGAAGCTTTCATTGTCTCAAATTATCTGATTGGAAAATTGTGATCAATTGGTGACGTCAGAAGCCAAATTTGGGATTTATTTTTGATGACGAAGGCGACGTTCGGAATTAGCTTTAGTTTTCCTGATGGAATCTTACGTCGAAGCGAATTGGACTTCAATATTGTTAATACCATGTTACGCCATATTTAAATAACTTTTGCTATCACTTTTGTACATCTTCAAGGTTAAAGATGGAGTGTTACAGTTGAAGGACCAGGTTAGGGTGTAATAAATTTTGTATTTTGTAGCTGGGTTTCGCATGACTACGAATACGAAAGACCACAAATCATATTCAGGACTCGGCTGAGATGTGGGTAAATCGGAACCCGTTTGTTCATTGTGGTAAGTTGCATTAAAATTTTGTTTGCTTTTCTGACCCTTGGAAAATTATCTATAACTGATTTTTATTAATTGTTAATAATTAAGTTAATTGCTTTATGTTGAGTTGCCTCTTCAATGTAATTTCAGCTTACACTAGTATTATTTTTCTGTGGGGCCGAACCATCATCTCGGTTCCTTCTTTAACTTGTTCATTGTTAAATGTTTGTGTATTTGTTATATATTATTAAATTCGAAAGCACACGTCAAATCCATCTCTTTGACTTCATTTTGGTGTGAAAATAAAACAGCTGGGGCCCACAAATACCAGCATTGTTTTTTCAAGTTAGTTCAACGACAACCACATGTGTGAAAGATACTGCGAACATCCCTGCTTTCGACGTTGGTAAAAGCTAGTCGCCCTTTACATAAAGGGCTTATGAGGCAACTGTATGTTGCCTCATAGTAATGATCAACTGTCGCTATACATTTTACCGCCCAACATGACGTGGCTTTTAGATATTTTGTTACTCAATTTCTAAAGCTTCTTTCTTGGTTTGTAGTACTTATGGCACCTAACTATTGTTTTATTTTTGGCTAGAGAATGAATTCCCATAGTTGCACGTTGGCACATGTGGATTATCATAGCTCAAATTGTAATATCTGCAACTAACTATTTTCCTTTTCTAGACGTGAGTTTGAATTTTGATATGTGGTCACATTACTTTAGGGTAGGCAGGAAGGGTAAAGTTGTCTCAACCCAGATCAATTTATATCTATGATCGACACATTATTTTTGTAGGGGCATTTGAAAGGTAAGTACGTCGTCTTCATGATGGCAATTTTGGTAAATAGCATTTTTAACTTTTCTGCTTTAATGGAAGAATTTAAAATTTAAACTGCATGAGCATAAGAAGGTCCAACTAAATCTGCTGATGTGTTGCTAGCAATTATATGATTACTAGGATTATCGACGCAAGTGGACATTGCAACCCTAAACTTTCTGTCACCAACTGCTAAAACACTAACAACCACTTAAATTTATATTTCTCGAGTGATGTATCACAAACGCATGGTTTTCATAAATACAAAATTCATGTCAGCTGTGAATTATTATTGCTAACAACTATATAACAGTAAACCACAAATTAATTGAAATTCTAAGTAATTAAAGACGAACTACACTTATTATTATTAACGGGTTGTGGTTTTGACCCCCCACGGAACTGAAGCTTAAACCTATTGTGCCCCATGTTCCAAGTTTTACTCCATCAGCCGCGTTTCCTCAACAAAGTCAATTATGCAGTTGAAGGGTGCTTGTGCTATCTCCTCAGTTGCTGGGTATGGCAAACCAAGATGACGTAGCCTACCCCTAGCTCGGCCTTGGCCAGGGGTATTATTAGGGGTAGGTAGAATTATATGATTACTAGGATTATCGACGCAAGTGGACATTGCAACCCTAAACTTTCTGTCACCAACTGCTAAAACACTAACAACAACTTAAATTTATATTTCTCGAGTGATGTATCACAAACGCATGGTTTTCATAAATATAAAATTCATGTCAGCTGTGAATTATTATTGCTAACAACTGTATAACAGTAAACCACAAGTTAATTGAAATTCTGGGTAATTAAAAACGAACTACACTTATTATTATTAACGGGTTGTGGTTTTGACCCCCACGGAACTGAAGCTTAAACCTATTGTGCCCCATGTTCCAAGTTTTACTCCATCAGCCGCGTTTCCTCAACAAAGTCAATTATGCAGTTGAAGGGTGCTTGTGCTATCTCCTCAGTTGCTGGGTATGGCAAACCAAGATGACGTAGCCTACCCCTAGCTCGGCCTTGGCCAGGGGTATTATTAGGGGTAGGTAGAATTATATGATTACTAGGATTATCGACGCAAGTGGACATTGCAACCCTAAACTTTCTGTCACCAACTGCTAAAACACTAACAACAACTTAAATTTATATTTCTCGAGTGATGTATCACAAACGCATGGTTTTCATAAATATAAAATTCATGTCAGCTGTGAATTATTATTGCTAACAACTGTATAACAGTAAACCACAAGTTAATTGAAATTCTGGGTAATTAAAAACGAACTACACTTATTATTATTAACGGGTTGTGGTTTTGACCCCCACGGAACTGAAGCTTAAACCTATTGTGCCCCATGTTCCAAGTTTTACTCCATCAGCCGCGTTTCCTCAACAAAGTCAATTATGCAGTTGAAGGGTGCTTGTGCTATCTCCTCAGTTGCTGGGTATGGCAAACCAAGATGACGTAGCCTACCCCTAGCCCGGCCTTGGTTAGGGGTATTATTAGGGGTATAATTATATGATTACTAGGATTATCGACGCAAGTGGACATTGCAACCATAAACTTTCTGCCACCAACTGCTAAAACACTAACAACAACTTAAATTTATATTTCTCGAGTGATGTATCACAAACGCATGGTTTTCATAAATACAAAATTCATGTCAGCTGTGAATTATTATTGCTAACAACTGTATAACAGTAAACCACAAGTTAATTGAAATTCTGGGTAATTAAAAACGAACTACACTTATTATTATTAACGGGTTGTGGTTTTGACCCCCACGGAACTGAAGCTTAAACCTATTGTGCCCCATGTTCCAAGTTTTACTCCATCAGCCGCGTTTCCTCAACAAAGTCAATTATGCAGTTGAAGGGTGCTTGTGCTATCTCCTCAGTTGCTGGGTATGGCAAACCAAGATGACGTAGCCTACCCCTAGCTCGGCCTTGGCTAGGGGTATTATTAGGGGTAGGTATAATTATATGATTACTAGGATTATCGACGCAAGTGGACATTGCAACCCTAAACTTTCTGTCACCAACTGCTAAAACACTAACAACAACTTAAATTTATATTTCTCGAGTGATGTATCACAAACGCATGGTTTTCATAAATATAAAATTCATGTCAGCTGTGAATTATTATTGCTAACAACTGTATAACAGTAAACCACAAGTTAATTGAAATTCTGGGTAATTAAAAACGAACTACACTTATTATTATTAACGGGTTGTGGTTTTGACCCCCACGGAACTGAAGCTTAAACCTATTGTGCCCCATGTTCCAAGTTTTACTCCATCAGCCGCGTTTCCTCAACAAAGTCAATTATGCAGTTGAAGGGTGCTTGTGCTATCTCCTCAGTTGCTGGGTATGGCAAACCAAGATGACGTAGCCTACTCCTAGCCAAAGCCGGGCATTCACATAAGATATGGTGAGGACACAACACCCCCGAATTTTCCAATAATAAGGATTGTGACATCGTCAGCAAATCCCTCTCCATGTACCCTATCCTGCTCTAGCTCCCGCAGAAGGCTATCCACCACCAGTCACCACAGCAAGGGTGGGAGGACCCCCCCGCGGGCACCCGCATGCGGCGGAAACCAACACAGTCGTCTGTCCCAGATTGGGTTTAATTTTCTGGTCTCTTAAGGTGGAGCCGATCCACGATGGTCGGGTCAACTCCAGGGTTATTGACAGCTTTTTCTATTGATTCAAAAAAGGTGTTATAAAACGCCCCCTCTATGTCGAGAAAGGTTCCCAGACCAATTTCTTGACTCTCCAGGGCTCTTTCAATCCTGTGAGTTAGCTCCTGCATAATTAACTCTTCGATTGGTAGGCATACTGGTGTCTATGTAGAGGCGACTTTGCCAGAACATCGTCCATAATGTGCCTATCTATCAGTTTCTCCAAGATCTTCAGTAGAAATGACATTAAACTGATTGGTCGAAATGCCTTTTCTTGGACGTAAGAAGCTCGCCCTGGCTTGGGTGAAAATACAACTCTGACTTTTCGCCAACTTTGAGACATATAGTTGAGAGCCAAACTAGCTCTAAATATGGCACACAGGGCAGTATATAATATATCCAACCCCTGTTGTAATAGTGCTGTAAAGATTCCATCCTCGCACTGAGATTGGTATGGTTTGAAGGTACTTATCGCCTATTCAACTCTCGTTCAATTGATAATCTTTTTTGCTACTTTCCAATGATCCCTGTCAGCCCGTTGAAACGGTATATTGAGGTGTTCTTGGTTGGTAGCAGAGTTATCAGGTCTCAGAACAAATCGCGGGAAGTATGTTTGGAGCAATAGTCCCAGAGTTTCCTTCTCCGATGATGTGAACCCGCCCTGTTGTTTTTCCAAAGTTCCCACCCTCTGACCCTCTGACACGGCCCCCATAAGATCAGGGTTCCTGTATCAGGGGCACAACTAAGTTTTTTAATCATGTACCCCTGCAAGGCAGCCGACGCCTCCCTGCAATGGTGGATGTTTATTTGGACAAATTGGATCATCCTCTACTTTCCCAAGTCCACGTAGTTAATACACTGCCATTTTGTAGATTCCTAGCCATCACAATCAGTGCGGTAGTGCCGGTGATTCCGATGGGAGCACTACTGCTCCCGATGTCCCTCTCCGCTGCCATCATTACCTTCCGTCAACCTCCACTTCCTTCCTTTCCTTTTTCTTCCCCAGTTCCTTGAAGGTGATCCTAGAGAAGATCAGGAAATGTTTGTGTTGAACTTCCTGAATTTTACTCCAGGACAATACATCCAGGACAGTCAACTGAGAATTCTTATTGCTAACAACTGTATGACAGTAAGCCGCAAATTAAATGAATAATTGTAATTAAATAAACTCAATTATCTGCTTTGTAATAATTGTAAAATATTTTACTAAAATGTTTATTTTTCGTCTACAAATTCCTTGCAGGTTTTATTAACAAGATCGATAATGGCCACTTCCAAATTGTCTACCATTTTTACATTGCTTATTTTGCGCATTTTGTTGACAATGTATGATAAAAATACATTTATGGAATCATCTTTGGTTTTCTGCTTCGCAAAAGATTCGCCTATTGACTCTACGACACTTTCCGAAGCATCCCGTTTCCTCTTTAATTTTGGTGCCGATTGCCTTAATGGTGTGGAGGAAAGTGGTGGAACACTTGCTGATGTAGATGCCACTTCAAGTGGCCCAATCGAGGGTTCAAATAATTCGGAACCCTCGAATTCTAAACTGAAGTCTGAAATCTATGAAGCATAATGCAAAAATTACTATTAGGTACTTTAATTAACCAATTAAAATGTTTTGTTATTAATTTAAACTCGTAGGTTTGTGAAAGCAATATGAATATTTAGTTACTTACATTTAATAGGTCATCTGTAGTTGAGATCAAATTTATGGAATCCGTGTTTTCCCTAGGTCCAAAATCTGTATCGTTCAAAAATTCCATATTTTTGAAGTAGTACAGGTTTGGTGTGAAAACCAAAAACGTAAAAAAAATGAAACCCCAAGTTTCATTTCAAGTAAAGTGCTTACATCATCACTGCCTGCACCACTCTTTTTTGAAGCAATGACCTTTTTTCGTTGTTGGATGTATGTAGTACGTACTCCATTATATTTAGTTTTGATCTCAGCTATTGATGTGCAGGGTTGAGTTTCCACAAATGCAATTTGAATTTTCTGCAAGGCGTCTAACCTTTCATTTCTATTTTTGTACATGGGCGAAGTCACCTGGTACAAACAACGGTGCAAACTGTATTGGTCAATCAATACGAGCCCTTGATCTTTCGTCCAAGAACCCATCTCATATAATTATCCTAAACCTACATATTATCTACCGATGTATAAATAGAATAAATAAATTTAATAAATATAATAATTAGTATAATGGAGAGTCGGTGAATTGTGCGCACTTAAGGAAAAAAAATCATATTTTTCGAACCATTGGCAATATAAACCTGAAATTTGGCTTTGACGTTTTCCAATATGTTTTCTATAACTACCCATTATATTTTTATGAATAAAAGTTGACCACTGTCATAAGGATTGAAATTACTAAAAAGTTGCTTTGCGCACAATTACCAGACCTATGCGGATAATGGTGCGCACGTGTCGGGTTATTGTGCGCTATATATATTGTTGTGATATAAAGGAGCTTTGCTTTTTTATCTCCTTTGATAGTCACACTCTTACTCACCTTGACTTGCTCCCGAGCTTGAGACTCTTTTACTTTTATATTTGTACAATATTGAACTGTGATTTGACGTCTTCGTAAATCCGACGCAGACCTTAATTTTGTTGCTTTAATAAAATAGCAACTCGATATACAAATTATAATAATTTGCTGGTTTACCCCGCTTTGTTTGGAATAAAATCCTAGTACCACTCTGCAAATGTAGCCCTTTTGATTGACGTTAAATAAAAGAAACAATATCTCATAGACAGTTGTATTGGTTGTTTTTATTACAAAACCAGGTAAATATTTGCTGTGGTTATTAGAAAGATGTAAACTTGGAAATATTAAATTACAAGATAAATAAAAAGTTTTGTTATACAAATATTGTTCACGATTATTAAAAATAAAAGATAATTTCGAAACTTTTAAGAATGTTTTAACTAAATTTAAATAACAGTTACCTTCGTTTAGTACGCCACTGTGAATGATGACATTAGTGATATTAGCTTCTGTAGAAACAATCAGAACAGGTGTGTTTTTATCTGCAAACTTGACAGATGTGCTGGTATTCCCAAATCCAAGCAACGGAATCACGTTCGCATGATATCCAATCGTACATCCAAAATATCCAGGTACGTTAAAATTAATTCCAATACTTTGTAGACTAATCTTGAAATTTATTGAAATTGACCAAAATTTATCTCCAGGTAACCTTAAATTTTCCTCCAACGGTACGAAATTTTCCAACATAACCAGGCAGTCCTCGATATCATAAACAGCAACAAAACTTTCCAATTGCTGCATAAATGGCTCCCAAAATAACCAGCATAAAACTAATAGCGATCGAAATCCAATAATTTATAATCAATCTAATCTTAAAAGCACAAAAACTTCTGCCAACCGTAAAATTTTTCTCCAACTACCAACTGTTAAATCCAAAATTACTAAAATATTCTCTACGGTACGACGTTTACTTGAGCACATATCAAAAGCAACTGAGAGCGATTAAGTTGTTCCAAGTCCTTTTATAAACTTCGAGCGTGGACCGGAAATGGTTGGATAGAGGTTGCAAAAAAATTCAAAATTGTTGATGGAAATCCCAATGATCTGGACTTGATAGACATTTGGTAAATATTCTTTTGATTTTTAACGTGCACTACACTCGTAATTTTAATCAAAGCACTAATTTTTAATTAATTTTTAGATTCAAAACCGTAATCATAAAACATTCTAGCAAATATGACCCTTATTAAATTATATACAAAATTGGCGCAAAACCACAGCAAACGCAATGTTACATAATATTACAACAATGTAAAAAGGTAATTTCAAGTCTACATCATCAAAAACTTAATTTTTATTGAAAACTAAACCACATCAAACATTTCAGTTCAATGACCTCGAATACAGATGAGGTCCTCAACTAACCATGAGAATTGCCTCTAATCAGATGCCATCGATCTGAATTAATGAAGGGAAACTAGGCTACCTAATGTTTCGCAGGGATGTACCAGGAAAATACTTTCTTGCTCTATTGCGAACAAACCTGAACTGCAAACGAAATACTACCGAGAATGGATCAGATTTACAAAATTTTGAATTTCCAGTACATCTCCCCCCAGATTAAATAATAAATTGATAAGCAAAACAATTTATTATCTTAATCTCAAACACTTGGCTAAAGTGGTAAGTAACTGACTTAAAAAAATTTTTAAAATTTGGATGGCTTTTCTCCCATGTGAATTTTGATATCCCCTCATTTTAAATCTATCCCAATTATACCCAAAATCTATTTACAAAAAAAATTACTATGTACAAACATGTTATGAACTAATTAACTTGAGTTCATCTCAATTTTATTTCAAAATTATATTAATGAACGAAAAATGGTTTTTCGCCGGTTCGCAAAACCTTGTGTAATGAATTTAAATCATATTCACAAATCTAGTAAATTTTATCAATAATAAATTTTTTATATGTTTTCTTTAAATTTTATCCCAATTATATGTCATTACCCAATTCTAACTAAATAAACAAAAAAATTATAATGTTATTGAACCATGAATATCTAAACGTCAATCTGTTATTTTCAAAAATTACTTATCTGCATTTTAAATTCAATAATTTTTTTCTCAATTGGCATTCTTCTAAAACAAAATTATTTGTATCAATTACTCAATGGATGAGCCTTTTCTCATTTTTAGTTCATGGACTTTACTTGTTTAATTTTAAATCTTATTTTCATATTAGATTAACTTCTTTGCAATTTTTTTTAATACCTCATTAAATTATTAATTCTTTAAATTCAATTATTACTTTAAATCCCCATTATCTTAATTACTTTTCCCCATTCTAAATTCAATCATTCAAATCATGATCTCATCATATCATTAAATTCAACCCCTAAATCTCAACTATTCAACCTTTCATTTAATTTTCCCCCCATTTTAAATTCTTCCCTTATATTTCAAAATTCAAATACATCTTAATCATTAATCATATCCCCCCAAATATTAAATTTCTAAATAACTCCTAATCAGTATCATTCTTAAATTGCAACCTTATCAATCCGTCATTCGCTTCGGATATTTTAAATTAAACATTTTGGAGTCCATTTCCTTCAAATTCAATCCAATCCATCTAATTTTCAAAAATTTTCAAACAATTCTGTTGAGGTGTTCATTTCACTTAATTTCATTTCATCTTGAATAATGTCCATAACCAATTAAATTTTAAATTATTTCATTTGCCATAAATTCTTCTCAGTAATCAATTTTCATAGTTTTCAGATTAAATCTTCTTCATATTCATAAATTCAATTTCAAAACAAAATATTAAATCAAAACCAAAACTTCGTTTTCCATTTCCATTGCATAAATCAAAAATAAAATAAACAAATCAATTCTTCTTAATAATTTCTACATCATTGATATGGGTAACTTTTCACGATATCCCAAATCTTCATATCCATAAATTTTATCCATGTGATACTTCTTCTTAATTTCCTCCAAAATACGATACATTAATTCAAACGTAGAATTATCGAAAATATTAGCAAAACCATAATCTTCTACAAATAATATTTGGTATTTTGCACACTGATTAGCCAATCTTCTTCCAACTAATAAATCCATCATAATAATCAAATGATTTACTTCAAAATTGCATTTTTTTCTAACACGGCTGCTCATGCTTCCTGGAAAATCGACTTTTCTTTCTTCAAAACTTTTCTGGCCTCTTTTTCTTAAAGTTCCAGAAATTAACATCCCCTCAAACTGTTTTAATAATAGTAGTTTCAACTTCGAATAATTTTGAACAGCTTTCACGAAATACTTCTTCTGTTCATGATAAACTCTTGATACTGGAAATTCTTTTTCATTTGGGTAATCTTTAATTTTAAACAACCATTTATTTATTTCAAATTTGTCCCGATAATTTTTATCTGAATAGATTGTTTCTTTTTCAAAAATTTCACTAATTTCTAAATTAAATTTTAAATGTGACTTTTTAAAATTTTGGAAGTCTTTATGTTTTTCCATAACACATAAATCACCTCTAACAATAAATTTTATACTAATTTGCAAATTTTTCCTTTTATACGCGTATGGAACTGAATAATTTTTAAATTTCGTAGACTTGTTCGTTTTAATAATCAATTTTGGCACGTAACTTTCTAATTCTAATACTGGATTAATTAACGCTTTTTCTTCATGATTGGATTCTTTTGGATCATTTATTTTATCTTCTTTACTGCATGGAATATTTATTTTTGTCAACTGTTGGATATCTTCACATAAATTTTCTTCCGAATTACTAAAACCTTCAACAATCATATCTTTATCCATTATTTCTACTTCATCATCCAGTGTTATATGCAAATTTTTAATCCTATTTGCGGATTCTATCCAGTTCTGTTCCATTTTTTCGAATTTTTTTTCGATGTTGTTTCTTGATTTTATTATATCCCTTTTTAAATCTTTCTGTCCTTCTATCAATTGTGCGAACATCATCATAATTTGATTATCCATTTTATATTTGGTAGGTTTTACCAGTTCATCTTTTTCAATTTTATCTTCTTCTTTTATATTTTCCATTTTATTTGTAATAGGTTTAAGCGATTCAAGAATAATACCTTCTAATTCAAAACACCTATATTCTAATAATAAATTAAACCAAAATCCTACACCTGTTTGACTGAATTCAATAAATGTGATTAAATAATCTAAATTTTTATATGTGCCAAATGTATTTGTAAATTTTATAATTAATTTAATTTCTCTTATTTCAGGGTTTCTTAGTCGGTTCAAAATTATGCCTCCACCGTTTTGGTATGCCACTACAAATTCTATGAATTTTACTGGAATTAAACAGCCACTCGTTAGGTCAGCTACTAAAAATGTTTGGCTTATTAAAAACGCCCCACCTTGGATCGCCACTAAAGATGTTGTGATATAAAGGAGCTTTGCTTTTTTATCTCCTTTGATAGTCACACTCTTACTCACCTTGACTTGCTCCCGAGCTTGAGACTCTTTTACTTTTATATTTGTACAATATTGAACTGTGATTTGACGTCTTCGTAAATCCGACGCAGACCTTAATTTTGTTGCTTTAATAAAATAGCAACTCGATATACAAATTATAATAATTTGCTGGTTTACCCCGCTTTGTTTGGAATAAAATCCTAGTACCACTCTGCAAATGTAGCCCTTTTGATTGACGTTAAATAAAAGAAACAATATCTCATAGACAGTTGTATTGGTTGTTTTTATTACAAAACCAGGTAAATATTTGCTGTGGTTATTAGAAAGATGTAAACTTGGAAATATTAAATTACAAGATAAATAAAAAGTTTTGTTATACAAATATTGTTCACGATTATTAAAAATAAAAGATAATTTCGAAACTTTTAAGAATGTTTTAACTAAATTTAAATAACAGTTACCTTCGTTTAGTACGCCACTGTGAATGATGACATTAGTGATATTAGCTTCTGTAGAAACAATCAGAACAGGTGTGTTTTTATCTGCAAACTTGACAGATGTGCTGGTATTCCCAAATCCAAGCAACGGAATCACGTTCGCATGATATCCAATCGTACATCCAAAATATCCAGGTACGTTAAAATTAATTCCAATACTTTGTAGACTAATCTTGAAATTTATTGAAATTGACCAAAATTTATCTCCAGGTAACCTTAAATTTTCCTCCAACGGTACGAAATTTTCCAACATAACCAGGCAGTCCTCGATATCATAAACAGCAACAAAACTTTCCAATTGCTGCATAAATGGCTCCCAAAATAACCAGCATAAAACTAATAGCGATCGAAATCCAATAATTTATAATCAATCTAATCTTAAAAGCACAAAAACTTCTGCCAACCGTAAAATTTTTCTCCAACTACCAACTGTTAAATCCAAAATTACTAAAATATTCTCTACGGTACGACGTTTACTTGAGCACATATCAAAAGCAACTGAGAGCGATTAAGTTGTTCCAAGTCCTTTTATAAACTTCGAGCGTGGACCGGAAATGGTTGGATAGAGGTTGCAAAAAAATTCAAAATTGTTGATGGAAATCCCAATGATCTGGACTTGATAGACATTTGGTAAATATTCTTTTGATTTTTAACGTGCACTACACTCGTAATTTTAATCAAAGCACTAATTTTTAATTAATTTTTAGATTCAAAACCGTAATCATAAAACATTCTAGCAAATATGACCCTTATTAAATTCTATACAAAATTGGCGCAAAACCACAGCAAACGCAATGTTACATAATATTACAACAATGTAAAAAGGTAATTTCAAGTCTACATCATCAAAAACTTAATTTTTATTGAAAACTAAACCACATCAAACATTTCAGTTCAATGACCTCGAATACAGATGAGGTCCTCAACTAACCATGAGAATTGCCTCTAATCAGATGCCATCGATCTGAATTAATGAAGGGAAACTAAGCTACCTAATGTTTCGCAGGGATGCACCAGGAAAATACTTTCTTGCTCTATTGCGAACAAACCTGAACTGCAAACGAAATACTACCGAGAATGGATCAGATTTACAAAATTTTGAATTTCCAGTACAATATATTGCGGTGTTCTGTTTATCATGGGGGGTGATAAGACGTAATTTGAGTCGATTAATCAAAACACCTATAATTTAAATAATTTAATAAAATAATTTAATAAAACAGGCAACTATTGGATTGTGTCTGGATCTTCTTTGATTGGAAAATTGTTGACTGCTTTTACCTCACTTGTCTATGAAAATGGAAACGTTATTAGAACCTGAAAAAGATGTGAAATTTGTAAGGGATGAAATATTGGTGGTTGTTGATTCAATTAAATATGAAAAACAAATTGAATTCAGTTGGTTTGTTTGTTAAGTTAGGATTTTTCGATGAATAAACAATAAATGATAATTTGTGAAATTTGCGAATGCGCGCGAGTGGATAATTGGTGGGGTGCGAAAATGATGGAAAAAGAAACTTCAACTTCCAAGTCGGACGTCGACGAGCAAAGACGTGCTGATCGTTTAATTTGAGAGTAATTTTGGTATGAAACTTCGAAGTCAGCCGTCCAATAGTACAGACGCGCTGTTGAATTTAAAAATAGTTTTTCTTGTTTTGTATTGAAGATTCCTAAGCGAGCGTTTGATGACTAAAGACGCGCTAGTAATATAATTGAAAAATTAGTTTTTGGATTTGGATATTGTTTGGAAATTTTGGGACCGTTGATGGAAATTGGTTTGATTTACCTGGAGTTGGTTATGTTATTTGGAGGAAGAAAGGTACCCATTGGTCGTTCATACCTGATTTGTTTTGTTCAAGATTCGGAGCTGATTCCAATCTCAATCTTCTGTGCTTGGATGCTGCGACATCATATCGGCCGCATCGATAAACTCCAGAAAACATTCTTGTTCGGTAAGAGTTTTTATGAATCGCACTTATGTGTTTTTATGAATAAATAGACAAAACGTGTGGAATTCGGGCGCGTAAATTTAATATGGGGATTTTTAGTTGATATCTAATTTTGTTAAATTTAATTTGTTTGGTTTTTATGAAACTAATATTTTGTCTTGAAAGATTTTTATTGTGTGGAATAAATAGCATTATATTTTGGTTCTGATAACGTTTGACTTTGATTTCATCATTTATTAACAGTAGTCATAGGTTAAAGTATAAGCAGACACAAGTTCCAATTCGTTAGTACTATCTTTATGAGAAAGATCACAGGTTAAGGTGACGTATTTAAGAGTGTTTTGATTAATTTACAAGGACCCAAGTTTCGACCTAAAATTAAAAGAGTCTCATGCAAGCTGGTCGGGAGCATTATTAATTAAGTGCCATTTCACTCCCGCTATAAAAATCAAAAAACTCTAATTTTACAGTAGCGATACATGGCAATATGATAGCAAGTGTTTGCAGAAAATAAGATGAAAATGTGTAACCGTGAATTTTTACCCCCGTGATATTTTACCCCGGGGAAAAATTTCACTAGGGATATTTTACCCCCGGTAAAATTTCACTAGGGATATTTTACCCCCTAAAGAATTTTTACAGGGGGTAAAATTACACTAGGGATATTTTACCCCGGGGTAAAATTTCACTAGGGATATTTTACCCCGGGGGTAAAATTTCACTAGAGTATATTTATCGAGGAGGTAAAATTTCACAGACGTTAAAAATTGTTCTGAATCAAAAACCAAGGCAAAAACTTAAATTAAGTGGACTATTAATAATAATACTATTTTATTAAATTAAAAAAAAATTGTTCATATCAATTGAAGATCAACTCTCTTTCTCTGTGTCTTTTTTACCTTAACTACGACCTCAACATGATTTCCATTTTTATGGTTTACATACAACGCAGGCTTCTGGTAATCGGGTTCGCTTAATAATTGCAGTGTACTGGGAAAACGTATCCAACCGAAAGATTTATTATTATCTGTGAAAGTGTATGAATACAAATCTGATCCAATAAATGCCGCAGTAAAATGTAGCTCAACTTCTGTTGCCCATACTGCATCACTTCTCATTCGACTGTTTTCCAAGTAATTGGTAGTTCCAGAAAAATTATCACAACTTCAGGTTTTCTTTCCGTAATAAAATTCGTAATTTTTTGTCTCATTTTCTTATAATGTTCTTCAACACCTGTTATACATACAGAAATACATCTGAAAAAACAATTACCATCTGCTATAACATCAATTGTTGAAAATGGCGAATAAAGAACGGAATTATGCGATGTCTTGAAATTTGGGTTTTTGGTAAGAGTTAGTTTTTCTTTTTTGCACAACTTCCTTTGCCACCCATGGTTAATTGTACGGAATCGAAATTGTGATTTCGATGAAGTGGAAGTTATCGAATTCATGCTGTTATCATCACTGTTGTCACTAATCTTTTTTTCTTCCACAAAATTCTTTAAACGATCCTTTTCTACTTTGAGAGATCCTTTGGCGATATATGGTTTTAAATTACGCATCGGATATTTTTTTAGTAGGCTTTTTCCCGATTTTGATTGCAAAACATAGTTATTATTTTTTTGAATTTCTGAAATTGAATATGGCACAGTTTCGCACAAGTACCAAGTCTCCAACTTTAAAAATCAGTTTCGTAGCATGCCGTGTATTGTAGGCCTTCTTTTGTTTTTCCTGACTGTTTTTAATATTCTCGGCGGTTTCTTTAAACACCAAGTTCTGGACTTTCAAAATTTTTCCATAGTTAATATCGAATGCGACTTTGTCGAACACTTTTTCTAACGATTCTTACTTTCTTTCTTGATCTGTGTGCATTTCTAAAAGTGCTTCTGGCTCTGTTTCGGGAATATCTAGACATTCTTCACTTCTTCTCATCAACATCTCTTCATATCTTAAATTGTCTTCACGGTTATGATATGCTTCCTCTAATTTGAGATCGATAGGAAGCTTTGGTTCTCTGTTGTAAAGCAGAAAAAACGGCGAAAATTTAGCGGATTCATGTCGTACGCAACGATGAGCAAACAGAACACCATCAAGTATATCGGTTTACATTACCTTCTTCATGTAAGGTTTTAAGCAACATATTTTTAATAGTTCGATTTTTTCTTTCCACTAGGCCATTACTTTGTGGATGATAGGCGGAGTGGCCAACACTTGGGGTGTTTCAATTTTATATATTAAGAAGAAGAACATATATAAATACATATATTTAATATTTAATAAAATTACTAATTCTTCTTCTTCTTCAAGTGCCGTCCCCGCTACGGAGTTTGGCAATCATCATTGCTATTTCTATCTTTGAAACGGCTGTTCTGAACAATTGGGTAGATGTACACTTATACCATTCTCTCAGATTGTGCAGCCAAGATGTAATTACTAATTACAAACTACTAATTCCTTAGTGAAATTTCACTAGCGAATTTTTACCCCCTAAAGAATTTTTACAGGGGTAAAATTTCGCTAGGGATATTTTACCGGGGTTACAATTTCGCTAGGGATATTTTACCGGGGGTAAAATTTCGCTAGGGATATTTTACCGGGGGTAAAATTTCACTAGGGATATTTTACCAGGGGTAAAATTTCGCTAGGGATATTTTACCGGGAGTAAAATTTCGCCAGGGATATTTTGCCGGGGGTAAAATTTCACTAGGGATATTTTACCCCCTAAAGAATTTTTACAGGCGGTAAAATTTCTGGGGGTAAAAATTCACGGTGACACCGGTACCACAATTCAACTTTCTTGCTTCCCTCGCCACAAATCAAGCAGTTCTTTTCGTCGTCATTATGAATATCATCAAGCTCATCATCATCGCACAACTCACTGACTGAAATTTCTTCATCTGAGTCACTTTCCTCATATATCTTCCTTTTAACAACCGTTTTTATTGTCTTGGAAGGTTTCACGATGGTCTTTCCTTTGTCCTTGTGTCACGCTTAGGGGTAGTTTCCCTAAGTCATGGAGTTTTTGGGTGGTGTAGCTCTTAGGGATCACTTTAAGTTTGGAGCGGCGTAACGAATAATAAATTCAAAGTTCAAAACAATCAATTATATTAAAAATAAAATAACATATGTACAGGTTCCTTAAACTTACTATTACACTAACCTGACAAGTATTACTACAAGGGTAGTTTGGTATCCGTACAGTGCAGGCGTTCGAGAGGTCATTTTGAAGTCATCCTTTTAATGAACTTGTAACTTTTAACCGATACTAACACTCACAGTGTCTTACTTGATCACACGCGTATGCCGGGCCGAGACTGCCCCTTGGGCTCGTCGTACCTATATTTAATGCCTCTGTTTCCACCTAGCTTCTCTGTACGGATTTGAACCTTTTCCATGCATTTTGATAACATTGCATTTCCCATGACGTTGTTACCAAGTAACAGATCATGGAGTTTCAACTACCTTTTAATTTTGCAACTTACACAATTCACACGCTAGCCAGACGTTCTCGCATCGTAATATAATCTTTTTGTTCAGCAGTCTGCTTTGTCCCTGAACTTTTAATAACTATAATGTTTCTTGGATTTGCGGTGTTGTCACGTTTAATAATTACTAATTCTGGTTTTTTAATTTTGAATTGGAATTTTCAATTGTGACAATTGCTGTTTGGCCTTGTCTTCTTCTGCTCACCTTTTATTTTCTCCTTCCAGTTTTTCTGTCTCGCCATCTTCTTAGCCTCCGATATTTCCAACTTTTCTCTATTTGGAGTGTCTGTCAGTATTTCCGATTTCTGTTTTTTCCGTTGATGACGAGTTTTAGCTACTCTTGTTTTCGGTGTCGGAACAGGACTCAAGTCCTCAAATGAAACTTCAGCTCCCATCATTAATCCTGCAGATGAAGTCGAGGGAAGAGGCTCATATGGTCGATTTGGCTTAGAGCTTATTGGTTCAGAATCATTATTGAGAGTGGTATTTTTTGGCGTTGAAGAGGAATTTGGATGTTCTTCTTGATTCTCTTCATCATCATATTCGACTGCAGGGGTGTGATGAACAGCCGGAAGGAAGTCCTCTTCTGTAAACTTATCAGGTTGATAAGGCCATATTCCCGCGGTACGGAATCCTGATTGCGCTTTTTCAATTGATGCAAACTAACTATAAGCTTTTTGGAACAGCTCTGCCAAATCATATGGAGTGATCCTTTCAGCATGAAGCAAATAAAGATCACATTGTTGATTGAATGATGCTTTTAATGGACCATAAAAAGTTAGGTCCAGAGGCTGCAGTCTGTGCGATGTGTGAGGAGGAATAGTTAGGAGCACAATTCCATCCTGTTTACAAAATTCATATATTGGTAGCAAAATATGACTGGAATGATTATGTAGTATGATCAATACTGGGTCATCTTTTGAAGGTTTCACAATTCTTTTAAAATGCTCAAGCCACTTGACGAACAATTCCTCATTACTCCACCCCGACTTCGAACAGGCGTAGAGAGCGTTTGGGGGCCCATTTTTTCCAAAGTATTTATCATCCTGGCTCTTGGAAAAATAAACATTGGAGGGATATAACATGTACCAGTTGCATTGAAGCAACAAATGACCGTAACGGTTTTTCCACGTTCCCCTGAAGTTTTTGCCCCGAATTGCTTAATGCCCTAGGAGCGATACGTTTCATTGGATTCTGAACGGTGGAAATTCCGGTCTCGTCCACATTGAAAATCTTGTCACCCTCGAAGTGGAATTTTTCATAAATGTTTTTCAAATTGTTGAAAAACGTTGTCACTTGTTCTTGATTGAAAGCACAGATTCGGTTTATACTTGTCGGTTCCGGTTTTCTCAAAGACAAACGAGGATTTCTTTTTAAAAATTGGTAATACCAATCTTTGCCAGCCATTTTTGTTGTGTTGTTGAAATTATTGGAGATGTTATTTGGCTTCTGCGAACGAGTAGGCCAATTTTCGAAGTTGGTTACGAGTAATGCCGTGAAAAAGTTTAGCCGTCTTTATGTCAGCCAAACCTCGTTCCTGGTCAAGAGAGAAAACAGAATACTTTCCCAACTTGGGTCCAACCATTTCAAGCCCCTCGTCATTTGCTTTCATTCATTTCGTAATGGTCGACTCAGGGATGCCGAATTCCCGCCCCGTTCTTCTTATTGACCCGCCATTTCTCACGAAAGCTAAAGCTCGGTCCATCGTTTCAGTCGTCCATGACGCTTTTTCGGTTTTCCGCTCATACTTTGGCATCTGTTTTTAGAAAAAGTTGTTTCGTAAACAATTTCAGCTAAACAAGTAACAAAATTCAATTTTCGGGCAATTGTGCGCAATGCGCACAATTAGACTACATGGATCGAGTTGTTTTGAAAATTTGTCAAAGAAAAAAAAAACTATTTGGTAGTAAAACTAAGGCTGGAGATCGTAGTCGAAGGTCTAATATAATGTTTTATCGGATAGGTGACTCAAAATCATGCATATTGTGATACTCACGGCTTATATCCGAAGATCAGAGAATAACATGGATAACTGTAAAAACCGTTTTTTACCATTTTGAAGTCTGTAAGTGCGTTTTCTTGAAGTTCTGTCACACTGAGCATCAGCTATTGGTTAAGAGATAGCTCCACGTGTTTTAAATTGAGCATTCATCTACTAATATCCCTCTGGGGGTGGTGCGCACAATTAAACGCCGCGCACAGTTAGCGGACTTCCACCTATTTTTGTTTCAATTCTTTAATTGAATTCTTTTTCAATTCAATCTTTTTCAACTCAATTCAATAATTAGTCTTGCGAAGTAAAACCAAAATACCACAAAATAAACGTGTCGAAAAAAACCTAACCAATGCGACATTCGAATAATAATTGTCGATTGAGCACTAATTTGTGTGAAAGAGTTTAGAGCGATATGCGCACATATCGGCGCCGATTTCGTACAAGAATTGGGAAATTGGGAAAAGAGATCAATTAACGTTGAATGTGGAGAAATTCGATATTACTTGCAATAATAAAATAGATAGTACTGGAAGTTTACTGCTGCACATTTCATCTGATTTCGATCTTCAGATTAGTACCTTTATTATCGGATAAAATGATTTTCTCACATAAACGCAAAAAAGGTAGCACTTTAAGTTCAAATATAAATCTCAGAATATTTCATTTCTTAAATCTGTGGTAATTCTGATAATCTGAATCTTTAGTAGCAAGCTAACAAATATTCTATATATAAGTAAAATTTTTTGTAGAATGTGGTTAGAAAGTAGATTTTAAATTTAAAACAAATTTTTATTTTATTATTCATGCGATGTGTTCACAATCACAATTTCGAGGGTTCTGATTAGATTTGAATTATGCGAACGGACAGATACGGATCCAGATCATAAGGCTTCTTGCTATACTTTGTATAGAAGCCTAAAAAATTGTTGTTTTGCTGGAATTGGCATAAATTACACAGAATTATTGCTATTATGCTATTTGGATAAAGAAGTCATTTTAACTTAGATGGTGATATCGACACCCCCAAGGAACAAAGCCGTAACTCCAGTTACGACAAATTTGAGTTATGACTACCACTGTAATCCTGACAAAAATATCTTTCTTTTGGTAAAAAAAATTTTAATTTACGACAAATATTTACAGAGATAATCAGTGGAACAAAGTTGTAACTCAGCGTTTTTATCGCTTTTTTTAACTTTTTGAAACTTTCAATTGGCTCTCCTGCAAAATAGGTAAAAATGAGTTACGGCTTTGTTCCTTGGGGGTGTCGATATATGGGATTGTGAAATATGTTGTTTTCAACGTGATTTTATTTATTTATATAAATAATCGAATATTGCTTGAATTGAGATAATAGATACTAGTAGGCGACCTCTCTCTTTTTCTACGATACAATAAATCGAATATCTTCAAACAGTTTCCGTTGATTCGTTTAGTGTAAACATTTCAAACGAATCCATGTGACGTGCATGAATTTCGTTTATTCGTCCCCGGAAAGCCGTATTCCTTATTCGTGAAAAATTCTGCTTGGAAAGTTGGTCCGGTACATTCTGTACGAATTCCTGTATCGTACACGGATTTCATTTGTTCGCCTCCGGAAGGCCGTACGTGGAAAATTGTTCGCTGTCCCCATACGTAGGAAGTTTACATCATTATTTTCCGAACCACTGGACGGTATTTCGTAGATACCATTTACTCTGCTATAGACAGTTATAAATACAAACGCCGATCTGCAAATTGGACATGTAGAATTCTCAAGTTTCCATTGGTCCAAACACGATTTGCAAAAGCTATGTGTGCAATGGTTTGGTATAGCAACGTCTTGATTCAAGATGTCGCCCAAACAAATTGAACAGTTTTCACCTGCAAATGTTATTTCTGTGGAAACCATAATTAATGTGAAGGTACAAAATTAGTTAATACAATATCGCGAGCTAGAATTTTAAAAATTACAGATTTACCAATTTGCTTATATAATAATAAAATATAAGATAATCCGATCCGATGAGAAGATAATCCGATCCGATGATACAATTTCCGATCAGATTGGAAGATATTCTATTGGATAAATAATCCTTATAAAAGCAGTATATTAATTTCTTCAAAAGTTTAACAACAATAACCTACAACTAGGCGTTATTCTCATCTTTAAAACTTCATCCACGTCTACCTGCGCTGCAAGTTATTTTTACTTTCCCCAAACGTATTAACGTATTGCTGTGATTTAAAATGACCTCACATCACGATAGGTAGTTGCAAAACTGAATTAATCATAAAATTCAGAAAATTGAGAAAATTAAGCTAATTTGAAACATTTAGATTTATCAGATAAGAAATCCATCTCTATTTCAGATATTGTGAACTTACTAAGATCTTTCAATATAACAAAGTTACATCAAAACTTGCTAAATACATTCAATTTGAGGGTGATCAACTCAAAAATCTTCTTAAAAGACACTTTACATTAGAAATGGTAAATCTATACATTGTTTGTTATCTGAAAACATATAACCTGTTAATTTGTAAACTTTAAATTGGAAAATCTTTTTAAATAACTTGTTTTATAAAAATTTGATTATACCAAAAATTCTGTTGTATCTTATTGTATATGATAATCATAAATTTGTGTCCAAAATTTGTAAAAAGGTATAAAGGTGAAAATTGATAAGTGAAAGTGATAACAAGTAAAACAGTCAAATTAAATTCTTCGAATTGTTATAAAACGGACCACCGTGGATAAATTCATCTGGAGAACGACTTACAAGTGATTTCTTCAAATATGAGACCAATTCTGAAAATTAGAATAAATTTAACAAAACCAAAATTTGCAAAAGGAAACAATTTTAAGTCACATTTTTCAAAAAGTCACTACGATTCGTCTTTTGCGCAAGCAAACTTCAGTTGATTTTTAGCAGTCGAACAAGCCAGTCGATTTTTCAATATAATGCAACTTTTAATCAATCTCATCAGGTCAGCGGAAATATAAAATGGCGACGCTAATAAAAATAATCTGTAAACAAAACATTGTAAACATTGTTGTAACTAAATTCGATTAGTGATATCTGATTATTAGCTCAATTACACTTACCTGCTTAATGTTTGAAATGGAAATAAATATTTAGTGAAGATTATCTTGAATGCTGTGAAATTGTGTGCTTCTTAATAAAAATAATGTGTAACGTGCAACTCTACGACTTATCTACTCTGACCATATCAACAGCTGACTAAGGACGTTCAACATAAGGCTGGATCTACATTGCATCGAAGATCGGATTAACTCTCAAAAAGATTTTTATGATAACATTTTTATGATTGAACTGAAGAATCTTCGATTTACTTTGGTATTTTTATTGTAAACCAATTTGGTAACAGATTTTGATCTGTATTAATTTGTTAATTTTTTGATTACATTTTTGCGCATTGCGATATTTTGAAAATAGAAACCTATTCTAAAACAAGGTGGAACTCGCTTTAGCGGCAGTTCCTAGGCTTCTATACAGCTACCTTTCTGGTGTGAAAAGTTGTTGTTGCTAGTTATTTTTGGTCGACATAATATTTATAATGTAACATCAGATAATCCGATAATCTGCACCAATTACATTTTTTGCGGTTGGTAATTATCATTTACTATATAAGTAATAACAATCAAACTTTTCCATTCCATTCGAAACTTTACTTCTCTGTAATGTGCGGTCCATTTTTTGAGGTGGACCAATCCTCTCTTTCTCTTTTATTTACAACTTAACTTCACTAATCACATCAAGCCACTGCTATGGTTAAAATAAATAAAAACTTGTTTTTTTCACATCAAAGTAAAACTAGTAAATCATATCCTTGGGACAATACCTTATCTTCACTTTATTCTGGCCGTTAATCCCTGCGGCAGTTAGACCAGTAAGCCACGTATCAAAGAATAATTGGATCAACGGACAATCGTATCATGGTATAATCGTATCAACGGATCATCGTATCAACGGATCATCGTATCAAGGTATAATCGTATCAACGAATCATCGTATCAAGGTATAATCGTATCAACGGATCATCGTATCATCGTATCATCGTATCATCATATCATCGTATCATCGTATCATCGTATCATCGTATCATCGTATCATCGTATCATCGTATCAACGTATCATCAGATCAATTTGCTTATATAGGACATCGCCCTATGAGTATAGTAGATGTAACAGTTTGGCTAATTTTTCGCGCGTTAAGTAAAAGTAAATTACGGTATTAACAATGGCATTAATCGAAAACAAATCTGCTTTCAAAACTGTAAAGAATGTGCAATTTGGTATTTTTAGTCCGGAAGATATTCGTAGCATGTCTGTCGTCCCAGAAGGTATAAATCATGTAGAAATTATGGAAGGAAGTCTTCCAAAAGTGGGCGGCTTGATGGATCCGAGGATGGGAGCGTTTGACAGCACTTTACCATGTCAAACATGCGAAGGCGACCGGGACACTTGCCCCGGTCACTTTGGTCACATCGAATTGGCCAAACCTATCTTTCACGTTGGCATGATTAACAATGTCATGAAAATTTTACGCTGCGACTGCTTTAATTGCAGTAAATTGTTAGTGAACACAAAGAAACAAAACCACTATGAACACGCTCAGAAGATAACTACAGACGATTCCAAGAAACGCTTAGAACTAGTGTACGGTATGTGCAAAGAACAAACAATATGTCACGCGGATGGTGGATGTGGAAATCATCAACCTGTAATTAGAAAATCGGGTCTCGATTTGACGGCCGAATGGAAGGAATCCGACGGAAAGGTTCCACAAGAAAAAAAGTATTTGTTGGCGGAAGAAGTGCTGCATATCTTTAGACAAATTAGCGACGCAGATTGCAGCGCCCTGGGAATGGATCCGAAATACTCACGACCCGAGTGGATGATCGTGACGGTTTTACCGGTTGTTCCTCCTTCCGCGAGACCCGCAGCTTTCATGGGCGATTCGCCGAAGAAACGTCAAGACGATTTGACAAATAAATTGGCCCTAATCATAAATATACCTTGTATAGAAGCCTAAAAGTAGCGCACTGGCTACCCAGTTCTTAGACCTCTATACACACAGAGTATTTCCAACACGATTTGAAACGCTCTATATGATTTTGAATTATGCGGACAGACAGACAGACGGACGGACAGACGGACGGACACGGAGCTAGATCATAAGGCTTCTTGTTATACTTTGTATAGAAGCCTAAAATACATGTGCTAAAATGTGGTACATCACCATTTTACATTACTTTAACAACCTCGTCAATGTTCGAGACCACTCACGACACCTACATATGTGATGATCAGTGATGATCTTTGATTTACATTTGGGGTGGTAACTCTCATGTTAAGAAAAAATCCGTCTTTCAACGCCATCTATCCGCTTAGGGTGCACATATTTTTGGTACCCGTTTGGAGACTAGGAAACCGCTTAGAGGCTTTTTATTTGAATTTATATTTTTTTGAAGTTGTGAATTCATAATCATGATAAGTTTTATAAATCCTTCGAGTAATATATCCACAAAAGTAATAATAATGAACAAATGGATACATTACTATAAGAATTCATAAAACATTCATATGATTACGAAATAGCAATAATTTACATGAACTCAAAGAAAACCTTTTAAATTGAATAACATTTTATTAAATTTAAAAAACTATATTACATTTATTGACAATATTAAATCACTCATTATCGTTCCACTGCTTCTTTTTAACATCATCTTTAACAACATCAAGTACATTTTATAAAAAATATCAAATAAATGTTATTTAGATCCTTCTAGACCGTCTAAATATTAACACTGCATCCTTATATTATATAAAATGAGCATTTTCATGACATGTCTTGTCTTTTCCCAACATAATATTATTTAAAGTTTTGATGTTATGAAATAGTATTAAGATTTTTGTTAAGGAAGTAATTCCCAAGTCTTCCAATGCTTTATCATGCTCGCATGCATTAGTGAAAGGGGATGTTATATTTTCCTTGATAATTTTAGTAATTCTTTGCAAAATATTTTCAAAATGACATATTTTAGGGAACACGTAGTTAAAAATATTATACACATTGCTTAAATAATCAACAAACTTGGTATTACAATATTGCAACCCTCTTTTTCCATTATAAATATTCTTTATGCATTGTGAACATTTGTGTTGCTTCGTCCACACTATTTCCTTTCTACAGTTTATCAAAATCGTTTTCTTCAGTCAAAAAGTTTTTCTTACAAATTTCACAATTTGAAATTTTAGGCAACACTTTTTTAGAAATAAAACCACTAACGTAATGTAATACACAACTGGTTTCCAATTTTCGTAGCTTATTGAACATTTGACTAATTTCAATGTCATTACTAAAGTCTCCAATCTGTGGCTGAACCTGATCATTTACATCCTAAAAACATTATTCAATTAAAATAGGTAATTAAAGCTTATTCAAAATAAAATATTTTACCTGCGTTACAATTCCTTGTAATGATATTAAAATATCTCCTTTATCATTTTCGCAATGAGAGCTTCTTGAATGGCCTTTAGTGAAGTTGTTTACCAACAAGCTCGTATAAAAGGGGGTTTTACAGCTACAGTTGGATTGTTAAATCGTACGCCTCTGCCTTATTTGACCAAAGACATTTTCCAACGGATCTTGATTGAAAGTTCTTGTAGTCATCGTGGTAAAACCAAACCTTTCATTTTCGTATAAAGATCAAGGAAACGCTGCAAATTATACAACGATATTCAATATTACTAGTTTGTATTTTAATCATTTTATAAATTACCTCCAGTGTTGTAATCCAATGTTTTACCCTCGGTGTCGTCGTTAAAAATTGTATTGTTTTAAAATCGGAATAGCTTTTCTCCAAAACTTAACGTGCGGAGATTTTTTTGTAAAACAGGGTCGTAGCAGCTTTCCTTGTTAAAACTACAACCATTAACGCTGTTAAATACTTGATCTAACAAGCTAATCACTTCAGCCGTGTGTCTTGCTTCTATTCGTAACTTTACACATTAGATTACAGTACAGATTAGTCAAATCACACTTTTTTCAATACAAAGCACGCTTGTAAAATGGAGCATCATAAAATTATAGGCAATTATAGGTTATGAATTTTTAACTTTTCAAGGCCTTTCACGTCGTTTCTCGAACAGCGCCATCTCACCGCTTGGGTGCACATCTGTTTCACGGTTTCAATTTGCCTATACGAGTGCGCACCCCATTTTTACATTGCAAAATTAAACTCACCAGTTTTTTTTTTTTTTTTGTGCGGTGGGGAGGGGGAAATCTTCAAAAGACACCACCCTAGATGGAGTGGGTGGCGTGCCAGATTTTTACTGACTAAAACCCCCTCCCATGATGAGTTTCTGCCGCCTATTTAACTTTGGCACGCAGTTTCTTGAAGAGAAACTACGGCTTTTTAAATTATATACTAAACAATATTAGATATTATAAAATGGGTCATCATCAGATCAGCTATTTGAGAATTGGATTCCTTAATTTCACGGGACGCTGCTTATTCTAAAAAAATGAGGGTTAATAAATTAATAATACATTTAAAAAGATATGATTCTTACCTAATCGTTAGAGTACGATTGTCCAACATTTGATAGTGATTGGGCAGGTTTTTCATATCTCCAATTCGAAAATGCCATACCACAGTATTGGAGCAGCCGATTAATTCGATCAAGCGTTTCCGAATTTTTCCAATAGTTTGATAATTACCAAATTTATAGTAGCCACGATATTCACCCAGCCCCGTGTCATCAAGGAATCTGATATAATACTTAGGCATACCTAGTTATGCACGTTATGCCAACAAATATCCAGTAACGAAAGCACAATAGAATAAGACGTCCTTAAGCAAAAAGAAATAATTTATTAAAAATTTATATTAAATTTGTGCAAAATAATTTTGAAAATAATTTTATTTAATATTACTCGGTCAATAAATATATTTTTAAATCAATTGTAACTGATTTTATAATTATCTATTTTCTATTCGTTTGTATCAGCAGCACTTGGCATATCATCTACACATACCAAGAGATAGAGATGCCAAATAGAGTCCAGTATGTATTGTCGGTTTACAGGTAAAATTCAGTAAGTAACATAATTATTATTTATGTTTTAGAGTAATTAACAATTTACTTGCAATTGTATGAATTGAATTGTAATTAACAACGCAACTGAATTGTAATTAATTGAATTGTACTTAACAACGTAAAAATAAATAGCGGCAGTTCTTAGGCTTCTATACAGCTACCTTTCTGGTGTGGAAAGTTGTTATTATCTGGTTATTTTTGATCGCCATATAATGTAACACCACATAATCAGATAATCTGCACCAATTAAATTTTTTGCGATTGGTAATTATCATTTACTATATAAGTAATAACAATCAAACTTTTCCATTCTATTAGAAATTTTACTTCTCTGTAATGTATGGTCCTTTTTTTGAGGTGGACCAATCCTCTCCTTTCTCTTTTATTTATAACTTAACTTCACTAACCACATCAATAAAAAATTATTTTTTCACATCAAAGTAAAACAAGTAGTTTATATAGGGAGACCTCTTCGAAAATATCTTTAACTTAGTAAATTTCTTTCGAACATTTGCGTATTTATAAATTGCATTAGCGAATCGAAGCAACGGATTAACAGATTAACGTAATACTATATAGACGAAGTATTTAAAATATAACAACGTATCAGTTGATCAACGTTATGATTGGCTCTGAAACATGCGGACGGACACGAAGCCAGACCATAAGGCTTCTTTCTATACCTTGTATAGAAGCCTAAATAAGGCTTCTTGTTATATCGTACTTTGTATAGAAGCCTAAAAGTAGCGCACTGGCTACCCAGTTCTTAGACCTCTATGCACACAGAGTATTTCCAACACGATTTGAAACGCTCTGTATGATTTTGAATTATGAGGACGGACGGACGGACAGACACGGAGCCAGATCATAAGGCTTCTTGTTATACTTTGTATAGAAGCCTAAAAGTAACTAGAATTTTTGTTGGTAAAACCGTGTAAAACTAGCTTTAACTGATTTCGCGGAAAAAAGTTAACCTTAAATACATACCAAAAACAAATGTCAATAATAATTATAACCTACAATATTGACACATAAAAATATTACTTATCAGTCTGTTACCTATGTTGACAGCCCAATATTGCTCTGTTAACTTATCAGACGACTTGACAGACTGGTAACTGCTAACAGTCATTGGTGAATACAAATATATCACATTAACAGACTGTTATTGACTTGACTCTCTGTTAGCAACTTAACAGAGCTTGGTGAATACGGCTGTAAATGTCACTGATTAGTGATTACATTTTTGCTTGGAAAAACAAAAACACGTCTGGAATAGTCGACTGTTTACTCGCGACACCGGCAGGCCGCTTATGTTAAATTAATAATTATTATTAATAATATTAAAATTAATTATTAATAATGAAATTATCATCTTAAACCTAGTAAAACACTTAAATATTAGTGGGATATTCTAATGTTTGAATATGCCGTAGTTGGTAATTTGTTCGAGAGAAATTCGTCCAACTCAGCATTTGTACGACTGAACATTTAATCGACAGGGCATTTTCAAACAAATTTCTGTCGCACATAACGCTGTCGAACAAATTACCTAGAATCGAGTATTCGAATACTCGATTTCCCAGCCCTCGTAGATATAACACTACCATAACACACCAGCTACAAGATTTTTTTTTAATTAATTTGATTTTGATTAAAAAATATTAGTTTTTTGATATCTATGATATCAAAACCCTAAAATAGCATCGTCCGAACCAAGTAACGTGATATAACATGCTTCGAAAATATTATTTTTAAAGCATGGTATATAAGTTACGTTCGTAATATAGATTGTACCATAATTGCTGACTTTCGATGTGATAAATACTGAAGAAAGATATGATTTCGCGCTATGCTGAAGAAAAATTGGTCACAAAGTTGCTAATTATTGTAATTTTACATACAATTTCTTAACGGTGTGGATATATTGTTCAAAAGATAAAAATACAAATAACGGATAAGCAGATAATGCAATAAATGGATAAACAGATTAACGGATCAACAGATCAGCGGATCAATGTATCAACGTATCAATATATCAACGTATCAATGTATCAACGTATCAATGTATCAACGTATCAATGTATCAACGTATCAATGTATCAACGTATCAATGTATCAACGTATCAACGTATCAATGTATCAACGTATCAATGTATCAACGTATCAACGGATCAACAATTTACTATATAGGTTACACTTTGTATTTAAAATTTAGGTAATACTTTTGAAAAGGAATCGATATAGCAAGTACCACTAATTTATAAACATGAACAACTCAAGCAATTATTCTAGCAGCGACTTTTCCGATTCCGATTTTGATTCTGATGAAAGCAATACAAAACATCATCTAACCTGTAATAATAATAAATTGCATTAGCGAATCGAATCAACGGATTAACAGATTAACGCAATACTATATAGACGAAGTATTTACAATATAACAACGTTTCAGTTGATCAACGTTATGATTGGCTCTGAAACATGCGGACCGACACGAAGCCAGACCATAAGGCTTCTTTCTATACCTTGCATAGAAGCCTAAATATGGCTTCTTGTTATACTTTGTACAGAAGCCTAAAAGTAGCGCACTGGCTACCCAGTTCTTAGACCTCTATACACACAGAGTATTTCCAGCACGATTTGAAACGCTCTGTATGATTTTGAATTATGCGGACAGACGGACAGACGGACGGACGGACAGACACCGAGCCAGATCATAAGGCTTCTTGCTATACTTTGTATAGAAGCCTAAAATTATTTTCACATCAAAGTAAAACACGATTTGAAACGCTCTATATGATTTTGAATTATGCGGACGGACAGACAGACAGCCGGACAGACGGACGGACAGACGGACAGACACGGAGCCAGATCATAAGGCTTCTTGCTATACTTTGTATAGAAGCCTAAAAGTACACAGCAGTATCAACAAATCAACTTATCAACAGATCAACGTATCAACGTATTTAAATTCTATATAGGTGAAAAATTATGAAAATAAAATATAACTTATATTTGGTGTGCATTGAAAATAGATAATCTGCACTAAATATATTTTTGCGGTTGGTATTTATCATTTACTATATAATCAATAATAAGCAAACTTTTCCATTCCATCCGGAACTTTACTTCTCTGTAATGTACGATCCATTTCTTAAGGTCGATCAATCCTAATCTTTCTCTTTTATTTACAACTTAACTTCACCAATCACATCAAGCCACTGCTGTGGTTACAATAAAACGGGATCAACGTATCAACAGATCAACGTATCAACGGATCAACGTATCAACGTATCATCGTATCAACGCATCAACGTATCATCGTATCAACGTATCATCGTATCAACGTATTTAAATTTCCTATATAGGTGAAAAATCTCTTATTATAAAAGGCCAAGTCTTTCTTTCTGTCCGTCCCACGGAAATACCCGAAGCAAACCGAACCGAACCGAACGCACAACGTATCATCGGATCAACGTATCAACGTATCATCGTATCAACGTATCATCGGATCAACGTATCATCGTATCATTTTGTCTATATAGGACAGCTATTTCCAAAAAAGCATTATGTGAACTTCCATAATGGATAATGAAAATTTTGAAAATCCTGCTGCAAAGCGACGGCGATTGAATCGTGAGAGAAAAGCACGTACAAGAGCTAATAACACAGAAGAACAGCTTCGATCACAGCGACAAGCTGACGCTCGGTCTCATGTGATACGTCGACAACGTGAAACTTTGGAACAAACTCAAGCGCGGCAAGCTGCTGACGCTCGGTCCCATGCGATACGTCAACAACGTGAAACTTTAGAAGAAACTCAAGCGCGGCAAGCTGCTGACGCTCGGGTCCATGCGATACGTTGATCCGATGATACGTTGATCCGATGATACGTTGATACGATGATACGTTCATCCGATTGGTTATGAAATTATCCGTTATGCGTTCGGTTCGGTTTGCTTCGGGTATTTCCGTGGGACAGACCGAAGGAAGGAAGGAAGGAAGGACTTGGCCTTTTATAATAAGAGATTTTTCACCTATATAGGAAATTTAAATATGTTGATACGATGATACGTTCATCCGATTGGTTATGAAATTATCCGTTATGCGTTCGGTTCGGTTTGCTTCGGGTATTTCCGTGCGACAGACAGAAGGAAAGAAGGACTTGGCCTTTTATAATAAGAGATGAGAACAACATTAAATAAATAAACAAAAAACTTACATATATTTTTTTAAATTAAATTAAACTTAATCAATATTTAAAATTTTTTTACTTATTTTAAACTAGATGATACCCCGTCCGAGGACGGGCAGCTAGAAGGACGGGCAACTACCCAAGGTAACTTAAGTTGAATGAAGATTAAGGAAAGCTCTCAGTGCAATCCAAAAGCCATATGACCTTGGGTAGCTGCCCGTCCTTCTAGCTGCCCGTCCTCGGACGGGGTATCATCTAGTTATGTAAATAAAATATAACTTATATTTGGTCTGCATTGAAAAAAAGTTGTTATTTTTGGTCGCCATATTATTATAATGTAATATCAGATAATCTGCACTAATTAAATTTTTGCGGTCACAATCACAATTTCGAAGGTTCTGATTAGATTTGAATTATGCGGACAGACAGACGGACAGACGCGGAGCCAGATCATAAGGGTTCTTGCTATACTTTGTATAGAAGCCTAACAAGTAGTTTATATAGGGAGACCTCTTTGAAAATATCTTTAACTTAGTAAATTTCTTTCGAACATTTGCGTATTTGTAAATTGCATTAGCGAATCGAAACAACGGATTAACAGATTAACGCAATACTATATAGACGAAGTATTTACAATATAACAACGTATCAGTTGATCAACGTTATGATTGGCTCTGAAACATGCGGACGGACACGAAGCCAGACCATAAGGCTTCTTTCTATACCTTGTATAGAAGCCTAAATAAGGCTTCTTGTTATATCGTACTTTGTATAGAAGCCTAAAAGTAGCGCACTGGCTACGCAGTTCTTAGACCTCTATACACACAGAGTATTTCCAACACGATTTGAAACGCTCTGTATGATTTTGAATTATGCGGACAGACAGACGGACAGACGGACGGACAGACGGACGGACAGACAGACGGACACGGAGCTAGATCATAAGGCTTCTAGTTATACTTTGTATAGAAGCCTAAAATGAATGAAATCTTTTATTATTTGCTATAAATTACAGCAAGGTGCTTCAATTTTTAAAGACCGATCAAACACAAAGAAGTGGATCATTTATCTGATAAACACAATTATTAAGGAATATTCTTCATTCAAAGTTATTAAGTATTTGAAAATTAAACTAATTTTTCGACTCAATAAGCAACATCCCTTAATTTATCACCAACACCTGCATTACCCAGAGAGAGTCTTAGGCTGAGCAGCAAAAAAGGGACAAGGGTGTGAACTTTCTGTTAAATTTGAGCACGCAAATTTAATTAATTAATATTTTGAATTTTTTTCATCCAATCCGGATGTGGCGCCCAACTTTGTAAGACGTGTTTAAGTTTGATAAGGGAGGTCATAGCAGTATGCATAGGGAAAGTATTGTCATCGGGTCAAAAATCGAAAATTGAAATTTTTGGTATTAAATGATTCGTTATGATGCCCTGATAACATTTTCATCAATTTTTTATTGATGTCCGTCTGTATGTGTGTGTGTATTATAACGGATTTTGGACTTTACATCCGTTATGTTCAACCTTATACATCAATTTGGTTGGCCACTGCCATTTCATTTAAATTGAATGAGATGGCGTTGTGGACTCTGCGATATTTTTATTATCTGTTTTCCGGAACGCAAGTTGAGCTGCGCGCTGCAAGGGACTTGGGGGAAAAATGGCGGACGAGAAGGTCACGTCTTGTGGGCTGTGAAGTGATTTTCGGGGTTGGTTTTCGATTTTGCGGAGTATGGTTACGTTTGTGGGAATTTCAGTCCGACAATCCGGTTATTATATGGAATATGCTGTTTTTCCATCCCAGTAGGGGATTTGATCCGCGATTGGAGGATTGTGGTTTTTTTGGCCGTGCCATGTGTCCCTATCCGACCACCCTGGCCCATAATTTCTGGGAAGGATGTTTATCCGGTAGCATCGGTGAGTAACATGTTTTATTTGCTATTACTTCACAGTACCTGTCGATCGATTGGCCAATATTTTAACAACAGAAGCTCGATGGCATATTTTTTCCCTTGGCCTTTTTAATGTGTTTTGTTTTTTATTTATGTGTAACAATCTGGTATTCTTTTTTTCGTTCTGCATTTTTATTTAAATAATGGTTTATTTAAATAATTGATAGATAAGTGACAGGTTACAACTTTCTGCACTTGGTGATAAATTGCAATCTACTACTATCTCACGTTTGCTGTGTCGATAAAAATACCAAGTTTAAGTGTTGTTTTTGATAAATGTAGTAATGCTACTTATTTATATTATTACGTTTTGGTTATTAAACTTTGCTTGGGTATTATTTCCTTTAATTTTATGTCGACGTACTGGTAAATTGTATTAGCAGCAAGACTCTAGATTTATCGACGTAAGTTCAAATTTCATACTTGAAATTTTGTGTCGATACTTTTTTTTTGTGTTTAATTATGATTTTATATTTTATTTTATAAAGGCTTCGATGTGTGACCTACTTATATACAGAGTGCGGCATTGCGCCGGGGTCGCTGCTATTTGGTTTGGTCGTCGGACGCTCGGTGGTTACCTTAGTGGGATTGTATATGACCATTCGAGTGTTCCGTCGATTGATTGTGTGGGTGGTGATTCTGGGTGTCAGTGCGGTCGCTACTGTGCCGTTCTGGTCGGCTCCTGTAGTGGACTACTGTTGTTGCGTTCCACTGGCGCAATACTAACACCATAAGCATCGACTTTATCATTAAGCCTTTAAGCAATGACCACCGTATTGTTTATTTTTATGTTTATTTTTATTTTATTGTTAAGTTTATTTTGTGTGTGTTTGCAAAGCTGCTTCCTTGAGTTTATCCGAGGCGTTTTTACACGACCCATGGCCCTCGCATACCGACGTTTCCATCAAAGAGCTAGTTGACCTAACACCAGGGCTCCACGCATTTAAAAGCAGAAGGTTTCTTACCTGCTGCGTGGACTTTATCTTCTCCAAACTGCTTCTCATTAGAGCAGTAAGGAAAGATTTGGTATCAGTATGTACAGCTTAAACCGGTAAACACAATGTCATGAAATTTGGTATGCACGCGTATATCACGGCTAAACTTAGAGGCCAGATAAAAATGGTAAAAATCCGTTCAAAATTAGGGAAATGGTGAACGAAATGAAAAAAAGTACGGTGTTTATTACTTTTGGACCACCATTTACCATACTAAACGGGATGCTTTTTTTAATCATACCCTCTCCCTTTGCACTCGCACACACATTAAACGACAGAGAGAGAAAAGAAAGCACGTCGAAGTTAATATCGGATAATTTTAAAAATTTTGAGGCTATGCTTCTTATCGCACGGGTATTGCACGGGCAGTTAACTGAAAAAAATCGTTCGTCACACAAATTGTTAACGCAAATTCGTCACACAAATTTCGACCATCGCAAGGGCAGTTAACTTCCCTTCAAACACCATAACTCCGGAACCGAGAGGGGTAGGACCCTGGGAGTGATGGCTATGGATGGGGGGCGGAGGTAGAACCGCCCCGACCCCCCGCCGCCTGAAACGCCGCCTCCAACCGGTTTTTAGGGAAAATAGTTTTTTGACAAAACTAAAAAAATTTAAAAATTCCCCCCTTTTCGTGGGTCGGCAAAACACGTCGAAAAAATTTTCAAAAAACACAATATTGTGTTTTTATTATTATTCATTTGTTTTAGCGAAAAATAATTTGTGACGCTAGAACTGAATGGGGAAAGTTATGCAATGTTCACATAGCCAATTTTTTGAATGAATTCTTCAAACGTCCTGTCTGTCGTTTGTGTGTCAACCCTTAATAATTTATATTGCTCCTCTTCTTTCCTCTTTCATACCTCTTGATTCATTCCTTCATCTTTACATTTTCAATTGTTCGTCTGTTCGCGTGATTTTTGTAGTCAGTTTCTTAATTTCATTCTTGTTTTTACCAAGCCCCTCTTGTTATCGCCAATAAGTAGTTGCTGTGGTTCTTGACTAAATTATCAATTTCCAATTCTTTATAACCATTCAAAATATCTTCAATAATCAAATTCTCATGGACAAATATCAATCAAGCGCACTTTTCTCAAATCATTTTATAAATTTCGACTAATTTCCACTAAAGAAAATTTCATGGCGTTGCACAATGGATTATTTGACGAATCTAGAGTGCATTAATTCAAAAATGTCATAGTAACAGATTTGATCTGTCAGAGGGTTTGGATGATCGGTAATCCTTTCAAAAATGCTTTACTATATTATTTGTTTTGACATTTCTTCCTTAACTGTGGGAATATCTAGGTCACACTGGATTATGAAATTTTGGATATACCAGAGAGTATCGACCATCGGTCTCGTAACCTTGGATTGGAAGCGCTACAGAATTGCTGTGTTGGAGTTAAACGCAGAACCCCAAAACTGGATTCTTTACGGCGACACCGGTTTTACAACAATTTTGTAAATTAACAGCTTGTTTTCAGTTGTAGGTTATGATTTTCTCCCCACTAACAAGTACATTTTACGGAGTTTATGTCCCAACTGGTTTTTTGTTAAACTTGTGCTACCGCCACGTTAATCGTCTATCCAGGTGAAGTACAAAGTATTGAGTACTAACTTCATCTGCCTGAGTCTAAAACCTATTTTCAAGTCGGTCAAAACCTATTTTTAAATACCTTACATATGATCCAGACTGATCAAACAACTGCATGAAACAAGAATTAACAAAATATTCGATGATGATTGTTTAAGTTTAACGAGTATCCATTGAAGACCGATATGTTTTTCAATAAAACAAAACAAATGGGTCGAAATTTTGCTTTGTGTTGGTTGCTTTTGTAACTTTTTTCCCAGTGCAGGGGAGGGGGAACCTTCATAGGCACCACCCCAATCTGGGATGGTAGTGTGACATCCTTACTCACTAAAACCCCCTCCCCAGTGACAGCCGAATTCACCCTCGGTATTTCTTCAGCTGTCAACCTACCATGTTGTATCATATACATACTTATTATTCCGTCCTTTCGAGTCATTTTTCTACTTGCGGCTGAAATGGGAAAAATTACTCCAGCCTACAAGCGACATTCTTGTGACCTTTCGGTACTTTTTGCTTCTTTCGGGTGGAGTGAGAGTACCGCTTCCGCCTTGTCGTCGATAAGGGTATTTCTTAATCTTCGTGACCGAAACCCAGAACTCTTTAAGTTCTAGAGTCTCTTTAAGTCAACCGTGTCAACACGTATTCTGTCAACGTCGTTCTGACAGATTCTTAAATTTCGGCATCAAATAACCACTAAAAAAATTATTAAACCAATCAAAGACGCCATTAAAGACTCGAGGAAGACGATTATACCAAAAAAAACCGAAATTGGGGCAATTTTTGGTCAAAAATATATGACAAGTGACGACGTCAAAAAATGAGATTTTAATTTACAAATTTTGGAACAATTAAAGCGCTAATTTATTACAAAACAGTCGAACAATTCAAAAGAAGGTACAATTAAGGTTGTTTTATAAGAAAATTTGGAGTTAGAGTTATTTTGTTACAAAATATTCATCTGACAAGCACCGGCAATTTAAAACCGTCAGTTCATATTTTGGACCAATTCAAGCATTAATTCACAATCAAGAAGATACAAACAAGAATATTATATAAGAAAAATAATACGGGAACTATCAGTCTAAGGGTAACAGAAACCTCTCCGGTCCTCCAGGTTGGGGGTTGAGGCGATGGGCTTGCAACCCATCCCTTGGAAAAGAAAATTTTTAAAAACGCAAAAATCCAATACAGAAGCCTTGGAAATCGGACGGACAAAATGGAAACGCCATCGCATGAGAAAAAGGAGTATGAATATCGGAACGTGGAATGTGCAAGGAATGGCAACGAAAAGACATGAGGTCTTTGGTCAATTGGAGCGGTATAATGTGGACGTAGCGGTTCTGTCGGAAACCAAAATGAAGGGTAGAGGAATGGAAGAAGTCCAAAAATATGTACTATATATTTACAAGAAGTATACCTTATGTCTGTAAAGCATTATTTATATAAAAGTTTGAAGGGAGGCACGATATTTTAAATTTTCCGTCATTAAAATTTCCATGGTTTCGTTAAAATGGAAATGATCAAATAGTTAGCAGTTAATGTTTCATTTGCATGTTTAACCTCTAAGCTAATGACTTATTCAACCTTTTCCATTTAGCGGTCACAGAAAATCAGTAATGTGGTCGTCTTTCACGAAATAATCATTTATATATATATTACGCTGGTATAAATTTCAATGAAAACGATAAGTCAATAAAATTAAATGAGCACTCTGTACATCGTTAATTGCATGAAGACATCTTAACAACAGAACGTAAATTCCAATAGGTAATTTAATAAGACTCTGATAAAGTCAGAATAATTACAAAAAGGTGCGAAAGAACTTATACATCAATGATGCGTACAAAATTATGCATACCATAAATAAATTAATAATTGAAGAAAATTTGTTTAATAAATAATTTAATTGTTAGTATTGTAAAAAGTAGGTTAATTTAAGTACGTGCGGTAAATAAACAGTGATTACGTGGTTGTTGTTAGAACGATGATGATAAAATGCAGCGTCTCGTCATCCGAGACAAATCGTCACGCGAAGCTGGACCAAACGATGTGTTGTTATGACAATGCTAGAACAGATATAAACTATTAATTGAATGACATTTAAGTATAATAAAACATTATCATAGATGCTATGTACTTACATGAAAAAGGAATTATCAAAGAGTGATAAAAATTATAGGATCGTCAAAAACCAGGGAAACGATTAATAATAAAGAATAATAATAAAAAAAAACGACACGCTAGTGCGACGCGAGACGGACGTGTGTTCTTTTTGTCTCAGTAAAAATTTGATAAATTGGATTAAAAATCCAACTCGAGGTGTATAACTAGAACAGAAAAAGAATTACATGAATTTGCAAAAATTTGCATCTTAGTATAACAATAAGATTAAATTTGATAAAAGGTGCTTACCTTGAACGATTTGTGAAGTGAATATAAACGATTGGAACCAAGATTTGCAATCGATGGATATTGGAGCACCAAAACAAATTCCACGTGGTGATTATTGAGAAAATTTGCGATTCAGTACCGAGCGTAGCTGACTTGCTGTTTACGAAGAATTTAAGAAAAATAATAGCGACACCTGTGTTTGGTAAGCCAAACTTATTTAACTATTTTCGTGCAAAAGTGAATCGTTCAAAAACAAATAACAACAACACGTATTTATAAAATTAAAACTGTGATATGCGTATAATTTTAAGATCTTTATTTGTTGAATTTTTGATATCATTTTTAATATAAGTTTGGGGTTTTTGTTGTATTGGTTCATGTTTAATTGTAAAAATAAATTGTTCATGTTTTTGATAGTCATTGGCGTATCATTGGTGAATATACTTTCGCCACCCATTTTAAAACTTTTCAGAATAAGCAAAGAGTCCCTTACAAGGAATTCACTACTGAGGTAAGGTGTTTTCATGCAAATTAAATATTTAAAAAGGAGCTAGCAAAACGGGAATTAAAGAATTCAAAAACAACTTAATTTTTCTAATAAAATATTAATACAAATTGCGTGTGACCCGTCATAAGGATCGGCACATAGCAATATATATCTCTCTCTCTCTTCAACAGAACAGCTTTTATGTTGTTTCTAAGTTGTGCGGAACAGCAGCGTCTTTTTGGAGGCTAAAAGCAACAAATACGTAGAAAGACCTGGCCGAATAAATATTTTGCACGCAAACTCATCAACAAGCGCTACGTGGCGCCCAACGTGGGGTGAAAAGTTGATAGGTTTCGCGGGTTTATTAGTTAAATTTCACAAAATTGGTAACAAAACTTTTGCGCTTATAATAACACACACACACGGTAAATCAGGAATAAATACTGATGAGTCTTTATTAGATTGGTTTATTAAAGATTATTGTATTACATATTTTAAATATTTTTATTATTACGTGCGACACATCATTAGTTTTTCTGGCAACTCAAAGTTGCATGTGAGTTGTTACATCATCTGTAGAGTTATTCAACCCAGTTACATAATGGTAACCGGTTTTTAACATACATGGCAAAGTCAGTAAGAAATTAAAAATAAGACAATTAAATTTTTTTAGCAATTACCCTTTACCCATTTCTGCTTAAAATTTGTTGATTATAGTATTATATCTAGTTCTTTGGATAAATCGGTCGATATATTTCAAGATAAACATTGAACTCTCCAATGTCGTGCTTCAAGTACATTAGTGTATGAGAAAACTTATATTGACCATCGGGAATAAGTGGTGGAAATTCCCTTTCATCAATCAAAAAATTGCAAAGTTGATATATTGTATCCTGTTAATAATATTTTATAACGTAATTGATATTTATAATATATTTTATACCTTATAGAAATAACATTCTGTAATGTTACCACAATGGGACATCGCTGATTTTAATCCAAACGCATTGTATACGTATGCTTCACAAAAATTAACTTGAAATCGGAATTGAATTCTGCGATATTCGTTACTTAAAAATTTGTAACCTTGCACAATAGCCTGAAAGTAGAAGAATTATTATGTTTCTATTATTTGTATACTCCTTTTTTTAGCCGGTTATGGTAGAAAGGCGGCGGCGAAGGAACGAAAGAGGTGATTGGCGAATAGGCCGCAGAATAGAGGATATTTATGTTTAATATAGGCTTATCACTTGATGATATCCCGTAAAAGCGGAAGATTGTTGAATATAAAAGTTATATTTTCGAATTATTTGAAGTATTATTATGATTTATGATGTATGGATAATAAACAGAGTAAAATGCTATAAAATTACCTCAATCTTGTTGCCTAAAGTTTCTTTAGGATAGCTTGTTACATTATAAGCAGTTGTTGTACGATTATATTTAAATTGTACAATTTTCAATGTGTGAAAGAAATTTTTATTGTGTCTCACCAATTCCATCCTAAAGTTTTTGATTTTATAATCGTGCTGATGAAACTAAAAATGTAATAAATTTTATTTAATTAAAATTCAAAATTATGATGAAAAACCTTTTCCAGAATAGAATTCGAATAACAATTCTGTAACACAGTTGTTAATAATAAAAGCAACACTTTCATTTTAAAAACTAACGTGGTACTAAAATAAACATAAATTTCAATCAGAAAAATGAAAATCTTGACTTTATATAGCTGCAGTTGTAATCATAATGATGATAAAGCTTAAAAATAACAATTATAAAGCAATCAGCTGCTAATGTTCCATTTGCACGCTTCAAATATGAGTTAATGCTTTATTTGATCTTTCCCATTTAGCGGTCACAGAATATCATTATTGTTGCTGTTCCCCCTCTAGGGTCGAGTCAACTAAGGTTGACCACTCCAAATAAATTGAAAATTTCCTATTGCAAAGAGGAAGGTTTATATATTATACCGACATAATTTTTTTTACAAGCGATGATATAATCAAAATTTTGAGTAAATCGATTTTGAAGTTAGCAAATTTACATGTAAAATTTAACGAGATTCCGCGCGTCGCTCATTCTGTTGACAGTCCGTGCAGTTTTAATGACCCTAACACTTAGAGTATTTCGCACCGGCAGATGCAGCTCGTCTCTCGTACATGTAACATCGATTATTTTTTGTTTTTACGCGATTTTTTGGGGGTGAAACGTAATAGTTTACTGACCCATACCGCAACTATACTTGTTACAAAATTTTTCTAATTTCGCAACAAATTTAAATTTATTTAAATTTAAATTCATTACCTTAAGCGCCACCTTTCCTACGCCCTTGCAACGAACTTGATAGGACGGAAGTTAGACACGCGCCTGCGAGAATAAGTAACTTTGGCGTTGAACATGCAACAAGACGGTCGATTTTTAGATCAAGTGAATAGTCGATAATTTTTATTCGATTTTCGGTTGCCAGTTAGTTGATAATCGTACGTATTAGCCATTTCACCGTTATTACGGATATAGTGAAAATTGTGCGTATCGATATCTTAATCAGCCAGTTCATACCGTTTTGGGATATTATAATAATTTTTTTATCCGTTCAACCACATTTTGTCATTTGTGCGAGACGCAGTGTTACCAACCGCTTTTTGGTTAAAATAATCTGGTGATTATTTTTGACAGTCGACTTTGTTGTCATTTGGATATTGATTATTGTTCACAATCAATATCGTTGTAATTGGATGATTAAATATTTGCTGGACAGTCATCTTTCTATATTTGGATTACATAAGTGTACCAATCCATCCACACTGCTGAGGGGTGCCGATCCATCATCGTCTTCCTGCCGAAACCTGCTGTTCGGGTCATCACGTCGGTGGTCTACAGTCGAGGATCCCAGAGTGGAACCATTTATATCAATACAACAACCACCTATCCATACAAGGAGCCTGCTGTCACCTTTCAAGTTGTAACTTGCCTGAGCTCTGGTAAGAAAGTTATTATTTTCTTGTGTGGTTTTCGGTGGTATATTTTTGTGTTTTCATTGAAGCCAACTTTTGTATTGGCGGGGCTGCCCTTCTGGTTTCCACGTATTGTTATCATCTTTGACGTGCCGTTATTCAATAGATTTAACGTGCATTCAATTTTTAGCACGTCACGACCACATAAGCTTTGTCGTTGTCAAGTTGATGTTATTAAATATTGTTATTTAAATATTGTTTTATTTCGATGAAGCGTATCCTCATTATTTTCAGCACTGCACGGAGTGGAATCCACGATCCTCGCTCCCAGCTACAGCGAGTTAGTTTTACAAGTCCATCAGGGTTACCACGCAATAAAAGTAGAGGGTTTTCCTTCTGCGTGGTGCGTTTTCTTTCTGGGCCGTTCCCTCATTAGGAACGGGGAGAAGGGAAAGCGTTTCATACTTCTTAATGCTATTTCAAGGGTCTCTAAGCTCCCGGTTTCATTTATCCCGTTTTTTTATGGGAGGCGCCTTCTCGTATGTTTAGCATAGTAACCAGAGTCAAAACCGCCCTGGAGGGGTGCAGAACGGAGCGGAACGGAGCGGAGCGGCACCCCGAAAGGGTAGGTTTTGACGATGGATAAACCTCCCTATCGAATGCACACCCCAAAAATCGAAGAAAAATTCGCTAAATTTACGTACTTTCAAATTGATTTTTTTCGAAATTTTATGTATACTTTCGCAAGTGATATTTTTACAGTATACTCTATAAACCTTCCTCTTTGCTATAGGTAATTTTCAATTTTTTTGGGGTGGTCAACAATAGTTAACTCCCCCCCATCTCTCTAGAACCTAGGTACATTTTGTTTTAAAATATTAATGTTGGTAGTTGTAAGAATTACACAATAATACCAGAAGTCACTAGAAATTATTTCAATTATTATACATCCTAGTGTATGAATCAATTTTGGTGTCTGGTGATATACAGATTTTATTAAACAATTTGGGCGTGCAAAATTGTCTGAAAAAACTATTCAAGATCTGTGCGTTTTAGAAACTGATGGTGTTATTATTCACACCACCGAAGTGATGAACTATTCTTTATTAATCTTTAGACTTTTACAAATTCTTCCGTTTGCAGTACTCGTATATTATTCTGCAATCTAGTAACAAGCCTGTTTATTAATTGGGAACTCAAATTAACTTCCGTGACGTTGGTGAATGCAATCAAATAATAATAAATGCGCTGATTTCATTGAAACATGGCAACCTCTTATGAGGTGTTTACAATCCGTTTTAAGGGGTGGATTACTCCTCATCCCATTTCTACATTTACAATAATTACAAACTAGCGTGGGATTTAATTTCTAGCACTATGTTCGTCCATAAAGTCCTGTCGTCACACTTCTCTCTCCAGTTTCTTATTCCCATACTCTCCAAATGCTCCAATCCATCTCATTCTGGGTCTACCCCTCTCCCTCTGTTCCATTGTTCTCCACCTTGATACACTTCTTATTGTGCTAGCGTTGTCTTTTCTTTCCAGGTGTCCCAACCATCTCAACCTCTGGGACTTGATAAACTTCACAATATCTTCACCATTAATTTTATCCATTAATTCACTGTTTGTTCTTCTTCTATATACGTCTTAAGCAATCCTTTCAGGTCCCATTATTTTCCATAATATAGAACGCCGCTGACATGTTGACGTGCGGTGTTTGTAAGAATGCTACTTCGAGATATGAGGACTGCATTCAATGCAAGATGAAATGCAAATTCAATTATCACATAAGGTGCATAGAAATGCCCATCGAAACATTAAGCGAATTAAACAGAAGTGGAAAAATTGATGAAAGGTGTTGCAAAACGTGTAGCGGAGAGAACATAACCTCAATCCAAATCGATAACGAGGGTGCAAGCGGTAACAGTACAGTTCACTTCCTTTTCCAGAAAATACAGGTAATCTAGTTCAAATCCTATCTAACGATGATGATAAAATTGATGAAATACAAGATCCTTCCGTACATCAATGGAAAACCCTACAGTATGGTAAGAGGAATCAATACAATAGCCCGGAACTGCCAAAGACAATAAAACAGTCGAAACTAGCCGATTGGTTGAAACTACCTGTCCCAACAAACAATCGATTCGAAATTTTATCTGTTGCAGATGAAAGTGAAAGCAAATCCCACAGCCCTCGAGAATACCGAGTTCCAGAAATAAAAGTTTCTGGTGTTCAAAACTTAGTGCCACTAACTGATTTGTTAAAAGAAGTAACCGTAGACAAATATGCCATAAAGTCAACAACTAACAACAATGTCACAATTAGGGTAAGTGAACTGCACAGCAGAGGTGCCCAATTTAATACTTTTCTGAACAAAGCAGACAAACCTTTTCGAGTCGTCCTGAGACATATACATCAAACAACCAGCATAGATAGTATTAAAGTGGAACTAAAAAAACTGGGACATGAGGTTTTGAACATAAGCAACATTGTACACCCTAAGTCAAAACAACCACTTCCATTATTTCACATCGGACTAAAACCTGCCCCAAACAACAAGGAAATCTATGAAATTAACGGACTTCTCAATACCATAGTCAAATTCGAGCCTCCGCATATTAAAAAAGAAGTTCCACAATGCTCCAAATGCCAGCGTCTTAATCATACAAAAAACTATTGTTACTACAATCCTCGTTGCGTCAAATGCACTGGTGATCATCTTACTCGTGACTGTAACAAAAAAAGTAAAATTAACGCAGACGTTGCGTGTGTCAACTGCGGGGGAAATCATCCTGCTAATTACAGAGGATGTAATTACATAAAGCAACTCCAATTGCTAAGATATCCTCCACTCCGATCTAGACAAAACACATTAATAAATCAACAAAGAAACACTCCCTCAATGACAAACAGATACTCAGGAACCTCTTATGCTCAAATGGCAAGTCATAATACCCAACACGTACAAAATACTGCGGTCAACCAAAATATAAATACTCCAGCTTATCAGCCAAACAACCTTGAAGCAATGATGTCAAAACTAATGGAGAGAATGGATTCAATCCTAAATCTCCTCACTACACTAATCTGTAAAATGAATTAATGGGTCGTTCGTTACGTATGGCTGTCTGGAACTCCAACGGTTTACTCCAACATATTCAGGAAGTTAAAAAATTCCTAATAAATGAAGATATAAATATTTTTCTAATTTCGGAATCGCATCTCACCGACAGAAGCTACCTCAAAATACCCAAGTATAATGTCTATCACACTAATCATCCTGGCGCAAGAGCACGAGGGGGCACAGCAATTATTGTAAAAAGTTCAATCAAACATCACGAACGAGAAGGTTTTTCTGTAAGACATTTACAAGCAACCAGTATAGAAGTGGAAGATTGGAACGGAAAAATAACAATCTCAGCGATATATTGTCCTCCAAACATAACAATTCAAAAAGAGGATTTTGAGGAATTTTTTGAAACTCTTGGACGACGTTTTATAGTGGGTGGTGATTTTAACGCAAAACACCCTCATTTGAAATCAAGACTAATAAGCCCAAGAGGCAGACAGCTATACCATTCAATAACGACACATAATCTTCACTATATATCAACTGGCCAGCCCACTCATTGGCCAACAGACCATAATAAAACCCCCGATTTGCTCGATTTTTGCATAATAAAAGGAATTTCAACAAACTATTACTCCATTAAATCTTCTTTAGACCTTTCGTCAGACCATACGCCTATAATAATCACCCTCTCAACCCAAATCAAAAATGAAGATAAACCCCTAATACTTCATAATAAAAAAACTAACTGGGATTGCTACAAGGACATAATAATCCAATCACTAAACCAACGAGTTACTTTGAAAAATGAGGAAGAAATTGATCATGCCGTTGAATATTTCACAAGAACCATTCAAGAAGCTGCATGGAACTCGACCCCAGATTTGGCTGATGGACCTACTAAGGGGGCATGCCCAATGTTTACCAAGGAATTAATTACAAAGAAACGAAAATTGCGAAAAAAATGGTAGACAACCCTAAATCCTATGGATAAAACCCGATATAATCGTGCCACCAGAGAACTGAAAAAGTCTCTTTACGACCTGAAGAATAGAGAGTTACAACAACATCTACAAGATCTAACACCCACAAAAAACACGGAATACTCCCTATGGAAAGCCACCAGAAAACTGACAAGGCCGCAGGTACATATTCCTCCCATTAAAACAAACAACGGACAATGGGCAAGAAGTAATAAGGAGAAGGCGGACACCTTTGCTGAACATCTCTCAAGTGTATTCTCGCCTCTACCAAGAGAGACTGACCCCAATCAAGAAGACTTTATATAACAATTTCTTAGTGCTCCTTACCAGATGGCATTACCAATCAAAAAAGTAAAAAAAGGAGAAGTGTACAATATTGTTCGCCACCAAATTTCCCCTAAAAAAGCACCGGGATTCGATCTCATCACGGGTAAAATATTACAAGAACTACCTGATTGCGGTATCAGGATGATGACTATGATATTTAATGCCGTTCTGAGGGTGGGTTATTTTCCCCTTCAATGGAAACTCTCCCAAATTATTATGATTCAAAAACAAGGCAAAAATGAAAATGAAGTCTCATCATATAGACCCATCAGTTTACTCCCGTTACTCTCAAAGGTATTTGAAAAGATCTTGCTACAAAAACTTCAACCCCTGTTTGTTGAAAACAAAATCCTACCGAACCACCAGTTTGGATTCAGACAACAACACTCCACCATTGAACAGGTTCATAGAATTGCGACCAAGATAAGATCTGACCTGGAAAGAAAGAGATATTGCTCATCGGTTTTCTTGAACGTCTCTCAGGCCTTTGATAGGGTGTGGCATGATGGTCTCCTCTAAAATTTAAAAAAAGTGTACCATACACTTATTTTCTAATACTGGAATCATACCTTAAGAATAGATTTTTCTATGTAAAACAAAAAGAATACACTTCGGAATTATTCAATATTAAATCTAGTGTCCCTCAGAGAAGTGTCCTGGGACCAATTCTGTACCTCATTTACACAGCAGATATGCCAACCGATGAAAAAACCACCCTAGCAACATTTGCCGACGATACCGCTGTGATGGACTCCAGCGAAGAGATCAGAATAACTGTACAGCTCCTACAAAGTCATTTGAACAAAATCTGTAAGTGGTTTAAGCTATGGAGAATACGGATAAATCAAAGCAAGTCAATCCATATAACTTTTACACTGAGAAGGGAGGCTTGCCCAGCAGTAACAATTAACAATGAAATGGTACCCCAAGCCGATGTAGTAAAATATTTGGGCATACATCTAGATCGCAGGCTTACTTGGGCCCAGCACATAAGAATAAAAATAAAACAATTAAATTTAAAATTATCCAAAATGTACTGGTTATTGAGAAGAAATTCCGAACTATCGACTGAAAACAAAATCCTGATATACAAGACAGTCATAAAGCCTGTATGGACCTACGGGATAAAACTCTGGGGTGCGGCAAGTGCCACAAATATAGCCAAATTACAAACCTACCAAAATAAGGTATTAAAAATAATTGCCAACGTGCCCTCATATTATCCCAACAAAGTAATTCACGAACAACTGAACATTCCAACAATTCAAGAGGTAATAAGAAGTCATAGCGAGCGATATCAATGCAGACTACAAGCTCATCCAAACCCTGAAGCCGCAAGTCTATTAAACCCACCACAAGTAAGAACACTTAGACGACGAGATCCCTTGGACTTCCTTCCAACCCTTGGCTGCCTGCAGACTGATCAAGCAAAAACGTTGTGCGACAAAACGTTTTTGTTTGATCCAATCAAATTTGATTTTTTTGATTTGAACTTGATTTTGTTTGATTTGAACCAATCACAAAAAACGTTTTGTCGCACAACGTTTTTGCTTGATCAGTCTGTATAGGAAGCCTTAGGCTGCCTGCAGACTGATCAAGCAAAAACGTTATGCGACAAAACGTTTTTGTTTGATCCAATCAAATTTGATTTTGTTTGATTTGAACTTGATTTTGTTTGATTTGAACCAATCACAAAAAACGTTTTGTCGCACAACTTTTTGCTTGATCAGTCTGTAGGAAGCCTAAGTCTTATAAGAATCTCACATGTCACAATCTACCCGTTATTGCAACGGTATTGTCTTAAGAGAGTTATCCACTGGGAAAAACTCACGCATGTCAATATCTATCTTTATCATACCGAATTACTTATTGTTAATTAATTAGCAGATTGTAATAATACACAAATAAAAAAAAAAAATTTCCATAATATTTTTCGTTTAAACACTCTAAGCTGATTTTCTTCCCTCTTCGTCATGCATAGCACCTCAGACGCATAGGTCACCGCTGGTCTTATCAATGTATTGTACACCTTCATCTCCATTGTACTGAAATAAATAACGCCTGTTTCAGGTCCACAAAGAGAAGATGTAGACCGATGCCATGTTCATGGCATTTTTCTTTCAATTGTTTTACTATATGGTTGGAATCGACTTTCGACCTTCCCTGCCTAAAGCCGTACTGATAATCGCCTATTATGTTCTCGGTGTATATCTTGAGTTTTTTCAGGAATACTGCAGACAGTATCATATAAGCAATTGGTAGCAACATTATTCCTCTTTAATTCCCGCAATCTTCCACGTCTCCCCCATTAAATATTGGAACTATTCTACCTATTCTCCATTCTTCTGGCATTTCTTCCAGTCTCCATATTTTCATAATTAATTCGCATATTCTATTCTTCAGTTGTTTTCCTCCATTCTTCCACAGCTCATCCCTCCCGGGCGCCTTTCCATTTTTGATTGCTGCCATTTTTGCTTTTAGTTCTTCACGGGCTGGTGCCTATATTATTTCTTCCCTTTCGTCTCTTTCCGAAAACACGCTCTCTTGTTGTCTTTCCGTGTCTCCCCTCAAGAATCCCTGAAAATGACTTCTCCACACCTCCTGCACGCCTTCCGCCCCCTCTGCTACATCGCCTCCTGTACCCTTTATTGATGTCACACTTACTTTATTTTTGTTTCTATATTCTTTTATGCTCATGTAAAACTTCCTTGTGTTCCTCATTCTGTTAATGTTCTCTATCTCGTCCAATATTTCAATCAGTCACGTGGTTTTCTTCTTTTTAAACAGATTTCTAGCTAATTTTTTCGTCGTATTGTATATCTTTATACAAGTTCACATATATGCAACACCCAGTCTCATCCAAGTTACCTTATGTAATGTCTTGTGCTTAGTGCTGCTCACTGCAAGGTCTGCTGCCGCCGCCAGATTGCACATCCTACTTCCATTATCATTTGTTTCTTCATGAATAGTTCGCTTTCCACAGACATCTCTTAGGTAGTATTCCTTTCCCACCTTATCATTGGAATCTCCCATCACCAGCAAAGTGTTATACTTAGGTATCTATTAGTTCCGCCACAGACTCATAAAACGCTTCCTTCTCATTCTCTTCCTTTTCCTCGGTCGGTGCTTATACATTTACAATCGATAGGTTTGATGGTTTCGATTTTACTCTCAGGTAAGCAAGTCTTCCACCCATCGGCTTGAACCGCAGCATATTCGCTTCTATATCTTTCGTGACAAAAAAACCTACCCCATTCCTGCCCTGCTTTTCTTCACCAGAGTACAGAAATATGTAATCTTTTACTTTTAGTTCGCCATGTTTTTCCCATCTGGTTTCCTAAATCATCGCTATACTAACGATGTATCTTTTCAGTTTCTTCGCCACTACCACAATCTTTGCAAGCTGCAAGAACGTTCTCACGTTCCATGTAGCCATCCTTAGCATTTCTCCATTTTGTTTCTTTCTCTTTTTCTTCCTCACCCTCCGCCTATTATCTTCACTTCTTTGCTTATTAGTTTCCTTTGTTCTTTGCATTGTCGTCTTCCCTTTCCCAGCTATTTCTTCAGGAGCATCTGTCTGAGATTCAAATGCTCCTTCCTCTCCTTTTCTTAGTTTTTTGAAGTTTTTTCCACGTGGTTCTTCAGCTTCAGTTCTTTCTCCTCTTTATCCCACATGTATACCTTATCCTGTTTATACATATTCTGGTATCCAACCTTAACTTTGTTTCCATTTCTCATCTCTTCTTTAGCGACATCCCATATTTTGTTTTGTATCTCCTTCTCCTGGTTGGTCAGGTTGTTCTCTATGTACATCTTCGTGCCTTTAAGCTTGCTTTTATTTTCCATTACTGTTGTTTTCTGCTTATGGTCCCTAAGCTTTGCCACAACAACATGTTTTCCTGCCATTTTCCCAATCTTAAATCTATCCACAATTTCTACTTGGACATGCATTTCACGGCTCAAAAATTCCTCGACACTTCTTGGTGTAATATTTCCTGTTACTGGCATGTTCTTGATTATTATGTTTGTAATTCCAGCTTTGTAATCCTTTCCTCTTGTTCCCTTGTCTTTTGCTCCATCTTCTCGACTACCTTCTTCACCGCTCCATCGTTTATCCATCTCATTCAATTTCTCCTCTATTTTCTTAATTTCCTGTTTGTTTTCCTGAAAACCATTATTTACTAACTTTGTCAATACATCCATCATCTTCTTCAGTTCATCCATGTTTTCTTCTGAGTTTGCTTCCTCAGTTCTCCTCGTGGGTGACTTTGCTGTTTCTGTACTCCTTTCAAGTATTTCTTCAGATTCAACCCCGCTCTCACAGCCACCTACTTTTTCTATCCTTTGCTTGATAAACTCTTTACGGATAGATAACTATTTGATCTCTTCCTGTTATTCGGGCTGTCGTTCATTTGTTCCGACTTATCTACACTTAGCTAACCAAACCTGCTTGCAAAATGTTTTCTTCTTTCGATCCTTTTCAATTATAAACTTCTCCAATTATTTTCTTCTTTTCGTGTTGTTCTGTAGGAATATAACGATATTAGTGGCAGGTAAGTGACTAATTTATTTTACTTTTGGTAGTTCTTATTGTAAGAATATGCTAATAAGAAGAGGACGATGAATTGTTAGCGGGAAATAAGAAAATAATTAGAAACCCTGAGCAAAAAAAAGCAGAAATAGAAAGAAAGACTGCCAAAATACAAGTAATATTGATGTGCCCGAAATTTAGGTAATGTTCCAGGAAATGATGAAGGAGATGAATAAAAATACGAGTAAGAAAACCACAGCGGAATAATAGAAACAAGAATCGAAATATTGGAACATTATAACAATACTTTCCTTTACTAGGTAAATGGGAAATAATAAATTTGATAATTTTGATATGTCCAAGTGAGTTGTGTAATTTAATCGAGTTAAAAAATTGGTGACCCCGATAGAACATTGAGTACTCCTGTTCTTAAAATCTAATTTCTAGGAAATTCACGCTCAACTCCTTCCTTCTCTCACAATGGCTAACTAAGCCACGACAACAGCCACCGACGGCTACTGCTAACAACCGACTAGGTTGCAGTCACAGCCACGGCTTACTACTCACAACCGACATGGTTGCTAGGGGGAGGGTGATGTGGCGGCCCTAGAATTAGTTCACGACATATAGAAGTTCCGCGCTACTTAAACATATCGCCTCATTGGCGCAGTTGTTTAAGCGCACGTATTCACAGCTGATACGTTCGAATACGTCTGGGTTCGAATCCCAGTTGAGGAACATTTTTTCAGCACATCATCGTGCTAAAGAGTTAACATTTTAGGCTTCTATACAAAGTATAGCAAGAAGCCTTATGATCTGGCTCGGTGTCTGTCCGTCCGTCTGTCCGTCTGTCCGTCTGTCCGCATAATTCAAAATCATACAGAGCGTTTCAAATCGTGCTGGAAATACTCTGTGTGTATAGAGGTCTAAGAACTGGGTAGCCAGTGCGCTACTTTTAGGCTTCTGTACAAAGTATAACAAGAAGCCATATTTAGGCTTCTATGCAAGGTATAGAAAGAAGCCTTATGGTCTGGCTTAGTGTCGGTCCGCATGTTTCAGAGCCAATCATAACGTTGATCAACTGAAACGTTGTTATATTGTAAATACTTCGTCTATATAGTATTGCGTTAATCTGTTAATCCGTTGATTCGATTCGCTAATGCAATTTATTATTATTACAGGTTAGATGATGTTTTGTATTGATTTCATCAGAATCAAAATCGGAATCGGAAAAGTCGCTGCTAGAATAATTGCTTGAGTTGTTCATGTTTATAAATTAGTGGTACTTGCTATATCGATTCCTTTTCAAAAGTATTACCTAAATTTTAAATACAAAGTGTAACCTATATAGTAAATTGTTGATCCTTTGATACGTTGATACATTGATACGTTGATACATTGATACGTTGATATATTGATACGTTGATACATTGATCCGCTGATCTGTTGATCTGTTGATCCGTTAATCTGTTTATCCATTTATTGCATTATCTGCTTATCCGTTATTTGTATTTTTATCTTTTGAACAATATATCCACACCGTTAAGAAATTGTATGTAAAATTACAATCATTAGCAACTTTGTGACCAATTTTTCTTCAGCATAGCGCGAAATCATATCTTTCTTCAGTATTTATCACATCGAAAGTCAGCAATTATGGTACAATCTATATTACGAACGTAACTTATATACCATGCTTTAAAAATAATATTTTCGAAGCATGTTATATCACGTTACTTGGTTCGGACGATGCTATTTTAGGGTTTTGATATCATAGATATCAAAAAACTAATATTTTTTAATCAAAATCAAATTAATTAAAAAAAAATCTTGTAGCTGGTGTGTTATGGTAGTGTTATATCTACGAGGGCTGGGAAATCGAGTATTCGAATACTCGATTCTAGGTAATTTGTTCGACAGCGTTATGTGCGACAGAAATTTGTTTGAAAATGCCCTGTCGATTAAATGTTCAGTCGTACAAATGCTGAGTTGGACGAATTTCTCTCGAACAAATTACCAACTACGGCATATTCAAACATTAGAATATCCCACTAATATTTAAGTGTTTTACTAGGTTTAAGATGATAATTTCATTATTAATAATTAATTTTAATATTATTAATAATAATTATTAATTTAACATAAGCGGCCTGCCGGTGTCGCGAGTAAACAGTCGACTATTCCAGACGTGTTTTTGTTTTTCCAAGCAAAAATGTAATCACTAATCAGTGACATTTACAGCCGTATTCACCAAGCTCTGTTAAGTTGCTAACAGAGAGTCAAGTCAATAACAGTCTGTTAATGTGATATATTTGTATTCACCAATGACTGTTAGCAGTTACCAGTCTGTCAAGTCGTCTGATAAGTTAACAGAGCAATATTGGGCTGTCAACATAGGTAACAGACTGATAAGTAATATTTTTATGTGTCAATATTGTAGGTTATAATTATTATTGACATTTGTTTTTGGTATGTATTTAAGGTTAACTTTTTTCCGCGAAATCAGTTAAAGCTAGTTTTACACGGTTTTACCAACAAAAATTCTAGTTACTTTTAGGCTTCTATACAAAGTATAACAAGAAGCCTTATGATCTGGCTCCGTGTCTGTCCGTCCGTCCGTCCTCATAATTCAAAATTATACAGAGCGTTTCAAATCGTGTTGGAAATACTCTGTGTGCATAGAGGTCTAAGAACTGGGTAGCCAGTGCGCTACTTTTAGGCTTCTATACAAAGTATAACAAGAAGCCTTATTTAGGCTTCTATACAAGGTATAGAAAGAAGCCTTATGGTCTGGCTTCGTGTCCGTCCGCATGTTTCAGAGCCAATCATAACGTTGATCAACTATATATTGTATTTATAAATACGCAAATGTTCGAAAGAAATTTACTAAGTTAAAGATATTTTCGAAGAGGTCTCCCTATATAAACTACTTGTTTTACTTTGATGTGAAAAAATAATTTTTTATTGATGTGGTTAGTGAAGTTAAGTTATAAATAAAAGAGAAAGGAGAGGATTGGTCCACCTCAAAAAAAGGACCATACATTACAGAGAAGTAAAATTTCTAATAGAATGGAAAAGTTTGATTGTTATTACTTATATAGTAAATGATAATTACCAATCGCAAAAAATTTAATTGGTGCAGATTATCTGATTATGTGGTGTTACATTATATGGCGATCAAAAATAACCAGATAATAACAACTTTCCACACCAGAAAGGTAGCTGTATAGAAGCCTAAGAACTGCCGCTAAAGCGAGTTCCACCTTGTTTTATTAATATTTAATATAAAATTAAATGGAATTCAATGAATGGGAAAGTATTGTGTTGCCACATCAGATCTTTTATTGATAACGCAGGTGCCAATTTATTTGAGCCCAACTGTAACAATCTCGGTTATTATGTTTGCTTATTTTATATTGGTAATGATTTTTTATATATATTTTTATATGTCAGTTAATAAGCCCATCTATATGATACGCCCTTGTTTGAATGCTTGCTTTTAGAAAAATTTAGAGATAATGGATAACATAATCAGCGTATGTTACGGCCTGTCATTTTGATTCGTATTCAATTTCACTTTTAATTTGTATTGTACCTTAACAATTTTTAATTATTTAATAGTTTTTTAATTATATTTGTGTAACTTATTTTTCAATTTTTGAATTTTAAAGGTTTTTTGTGAATACTTTTTAATCTTTTTGGATGTCTTTTGGAAAGATCTTTTGGACTACGGATGTATGCGAGCAAGTATTTTTTGATTGTAACTATAACTATTTAATTGAAGTGTAAGTAGAAACTTATTTTTTGCTTTCTGACATATATGTAATTGTATTCCTTCTTATAACAGATTGCTCTGAGGATGTGTGTAAAACACGAAAGCGGTTAGCAATAAAGTATTAAATTCTGTGATTAGTGTTTGTTTGATCCAAATTCAAAATTGGATAGCACAAAGACAAGATGGAAGATGGTCTAGATAGAGAAAATTTGCCCCTAACTATGAAGAACGACGATGATGCACCTACTGGTTACAACCAAATTCAAAATTCCAACAAAACAACCGATTTTCAACGAAGTACTCAAGGTGAAGACCAAAATTGTGAGAGTAGTTTCGCAAATAGTCTGTTATATGTCAATCCTGAGGAAGGCCAGCTTCAATGGTATGCCTTAAGCAATTCACAAAATAATAAATTGCGTGAAATATTAAATATAAATTCGCCCGAAGCGCAAAGTAAACAACACGGTATTATAAACAACAAGAAATGAAATTTTAGAAAAATCGAAAAGAAATCGAAGATAATCGAGCAAATTATTTTGTAAAACTGACTAATATTAAATTAATAAACTTGTAATTATTATTAGTATTAATAAAATAAGACATTAAAACAATTAAATTAAATTGTAAATATCACTACAAATGCATACATTTTTGAGCCAAAACGCTGTATGGTGCAAGCTTATGTGCTAAAAAGTACAAACTTTCACAAGTAAATTACACTGTAAAATATAGTAATTAGCAAACGTTTTCGTTGCACTGTGACATCTTTAGGCGGTAAGGAGGTAATAATTACATGTGAAAATTTGTGCTTTTAGGCTCCTATACAAAGTTTAGAAAGAAGCCTTTTGATCTGGCTCTGTGTCCGTCGGTCCGCATAATTCAAAGCTAATCAGAACGTTCCGAATTGTTTTTTATTAAATTGCTAATGAATTCAATCAAGCAGTGGCTTGATCTAATCGCTGGTTGAGTTACACCGCGGAACTTCCAAAAATAAAAAAGAAAGAAGAGGTTTCTTCCACCTCGTAAAATAGATCCTACGTTGCAAAGAAATAAGTGATTATATTTTAACAAATTGAAAATTGCAGTGAAGTTAAGTTGAAAATAAAAGAGAAAGAAGAGGATCGATCCACCTAAAAAAATAGAACGTACATTACAGTGAAGTGAAGTTCCGATTGGAATGGATCAGTTTGATTATTATTCCTCCTCCAGTCTATCGGTCTTGCCAGACGCGTAGCGATTATGTCATGTCTCCAACCGGGCCGCAGCCTGCCGTATTGTCTCGCGCCATCGTTCTCTATCATAAGTGGATCGGACGGCATGCTCAACATCCGCGTCCAGGAGGACCTTAACGGTATCCAGCCAGCGCTTAGGAGATCTACCGCGCCTCCTCTTGCCCTCAGGTTTTCCCTGCACCATCAGTTTTTCCAGCTTGTCACTTCCAGTAATGTGGCCAAAGAATCTAAGTATGGTGCCATACACAATTGTGGACAACCGCTGTCTAGTTTTTACCTCTACTAGTACGGACATGTTGGTTCTGTGTTTAGTCCAGGAGACTCCAAGCATTTTCCGCCAGCACCACATCTCGAAGGCATGTCTGGTGTTAAGGATCTGTTAGCGAGTACCTCTTCCTTTGACAAATCCCGCCTTCTCAGGTGCTATTTGGTCGGAGATGTATGGCTGAAGTCTCAACCAGATTATGTATAACATTATTTTACTCGCGTGTGTAACAAGAGCAAGAAGGCAAAAATTGTCACAATTGCTGGTGGAGCCCTTTTTGTGAAGGGGGATGGTTATTGAGGTGGTCCAATCTTTAGGCCACATAGTTGTCTTCCAAATACAATTACATATTTTATGTATCATCTTAATACTGTTATCAGGCAGAATTTTGATAACCTCCGCATCAATCAGGTCTAGACCAGGATACTTATTCAGGGCTAACTTAGAGACAGCATGACGCACTTTGGTTAGCAGTATTTCTGGTTTGCAGACATAGTCTGTGATATCTTCCACGTCGTCACATTCTCCATCGGAGTATAGTGTCTCACAGTATCGTCGCCAAGTTTCAATGACGTCACTAAAATTTGTCGTTAGAGCGTCCGTTGTTCTCGTCCCTTACAGCCCAATTCCTAGATTTGAAGTTCCTGGTTATTTCTTTGATCTTCACAAATACCTCCCGGGTGTCCAACACATCAGCGTGCCTCAGAATTTCTGTGCAGATATTATTGAGATAGTTGTTCTTATCCTTCCTACAGTTTCGCTGTATCTCGGCTGGTAATTTGTTGTACGCAGCGTTATCCTGTATCATATTCAAACCCAGAGCCATCAGTTTTCTTCTTTTTGTTATGATGTTAAATGTAAATTCGCTAATCCAAGGCTTTCTCTTCTGGTTTCTTCCAGGTTTAGGCATCGTAGCGATAGCTTCTAGTATGGAGTTCTTCATATTGATCCATAGATCATTAGAATCATTACTAGAGCTTGAATCAGGTACAGCACGTGTCAGCTCTTCTATCTTCTTGGTTAGGCTCAATGGGTCAGTTATCTCATATCTTTTCATGGTCCCGCTCTTTTTACTGACCTTTAGTTTAATGCGGAATCTGCGAACGATAATTTGTGGTCCGAATTACAATCGGCTCCAGGAAGGGTTTTTGCATTGCTGACTGAACTACAGGGAGGTCCTTTTTACCCTTTCAACTTTTGATAGTTGGTATTAGCAATAGTGAACGCGTTGTCTATACAGAATTGAATAAGTCTGTCTCCATTACTGTTTCGGGTCCCAATTCCATATCTGCCCACACTACGTCCCGAATGTGATCGTCATGTTTTGTGCAGCCGACCTTGGCATTAAAATCTCCAATGACCATGACTATCTTATTGTTAGATATTTTTGAGATGGCTGCTCCAAGTGCGCCATAACAATCATCAAGCTCCGCATCAGTAGCGTCCATAGTAGGGGCGTATATTTGGTAGATGTTAAGAATGCAAGGAGTAGCATTAATGCGAATGGATATAATTCGGTCACTTATTGGATTGCATCCCAAGACGGCCTTATCAATCTTGTGGGACACAAGAATGGCAACCCCCCTCCTGCTAGTATCCGATCCCGAGTGATATATTGTAAAGTGATCCCTTCGGAAATGACCTGACTGGTGCCAGTGAGTCTCTGACAGTCCAGCAATAGTTATACCGTATCTCATCAGTTCACCCACAACAATGTTCGCAAGCCGCGAACATTCCAAGTCGCCACGCGGGTCACTGATCTTCCCTTAATCTTGTTCCGCTGTCTCAGTTCATCATCCTGACCATTGGTCGTCGATTTCCCATGTGGTACCCAGTGATCCATACCCACATGCCCAGTAGCCAATTTCACACTCTCTGCCCCGGACGCAGAGGAGCGCCGGGCGTTAGCCGGATAGCCAGGCGAACAACCGCTCAAAGAAAACATGATCATAATGCTCTTGGGAAAACAGTATAGTAGATTTCCCTGCCTTTCTACACCGCAGTACTTCAGCCGTTATTATTACTTGTAGTAAATGATAAATACCAAACGCAAAAATTTAATTAGTGCAGATTATCTGATACTATTACATTATACATATGTGGCGACCAATAATAACTAAGTAGTATTGTTATAACTACTAATAAATAACCTATATATTGGCTTAGTGATTTTGCCAAGATGTTTCGGTCCCCTGGCGACTTGAAAAACCACTGTGTATCCGCTACCTGCCAGTTGGGGTTGGCGGTCAAGAATAGCCGGTTCGGCGTACCAGGAGGGCCCAACGGCAACAGCTTCCAGTACAGCTGGTATTAGAAGCAAGCCATTTGTCCTCCGGCAATAGGGAACATGCATGAATAAAAAAATTTAGTTAAAACAGTATTTTCCGATTAATCCTATACCGGGTGTTGAATGAGTTAGCCGATCATAGGATATTTACATGTAAAAACTTATTTATGCAAATTCCTGCTTCCCTAATTATTTTAGAAAAAAAATGAAAGACACAAAAATCATGCATAAAAATAAATTACAAATGATAAAAGAAATATTTTCATCTAGCTTTTACTTAAAGTGGCAAAAAATGCTTTTGAAATTGTTCAAATTTTCATTTATCAGACTAGCCATGAAATAAATTCAATTTAATTTATTTATTACATAAATTATTAATAATAAACAATTATAAACATTAAGAAATAATTAAATTTACAGCAAATGTTCAAACAGGTTTCCATATTCAGCTAAACAAAAACCAAGTCTATCATAAAAGTTACATCGTACATTCGCAAGTTGTCTTTAGGTAATATTGCCACACTCCTCCACAATTTTATTTTTTAATGAATCAATACTTTGGTATCGTTCACCATAAATTTTAGATTTTAAATGACCCCACAAAAAAAAAGTCAGTTGGAGCCAAGTCTGGTGACCGAGCTGGCCAGTTTATTGGTCCATTGCGTCCTATCCAAGAATTGGGATAACATTCATTTAAATAATTGGTTACATCTCTAGTATAATGTGCCGGACATCCGTCTTTTTGATAGTATTTTACGTTATTTTCTCCTGCCACAATATCAATTGCCGGTCCAATTTCGTTTTGTAACATTTCTAGATATTTTAGTCCATTCAAATTTCCATCAATAAAAAATGGTCCGATGATGTTTGCTCCTAATATCCCTGCCCAAACATTTACAGTTTGGCGATACTGTGAACGATTGTTGATCATTAAATGAGGATTTTCGGTGGACCAAAACCGATAATTTTGAACATTTGGTTCCCCGTTAATACTAAACGTTGTCTCATCGGTAAAACAAATATTTTTAATAAAATTTCTATCCAAATTGGCTTTTTCGATAATGCTTTCACAGAAAATCATTCTTTTGTGCATATACTCTTCAAAAATTTCTTGATGGTTTTGGAACTTATAAGATATAAATTTATGTTTTTTTATAATTTTGAACGCCGTAGTGTGATGAATATTTAACTCCGCACCAATTGTTCTTGTACTGATACAAGGATTATTCACTACGGCAGCAATTACATTTGTTTCGATATCGGTACCTGGAGCTTCACCAATATTGATTTCTTCTAAATTTCTTCTTTTATTTCTGCAGGTCTTGCATGACGGCTTAAATACAGATCCATATTGATTTTGATTATCAATTACATTTTTAATTGTCGAATAAGTAGGGATTGGTCTTTCTGGGTATAAACCAGCAAAGAGATCTCGTACCATACGTATACTGTTTCCATAGTAATATAGTTTTAAAAATTGATTTTTTTCACTAATTGTGTACTTTGCTTCCATTTTATGAAATTAAAATTTAATAAAGTGCAAAACTGTAAACAAAGTGCAATTGGTTTTTAATACTTATCAAAAATAATTACCTTGGAAACTTTCATGGCTAGTCTGATAAATGAAAATTTGAACAATTTCAAAAGCATTTTTTGCCACTTTAAGTAAAAGCTAGATGAAAATAATTCTACCTAGTGCTGTGATTCAAAATGCTTTATAAAGGCTCCCAATTCAAAAACGAATATTATATTCGTAAAGAGCACAAAATTCTAAGTCGGAAGACACTTTAAAAATTTGCATTACGAGAAATTGTTACGGTCGAAAGGCGTCGTAACGACACCTCACAGGTAAAATGCCCTCACTAGCTCAGGGTATGGGGGGGTAAGGGAGAGATTTCGTCTGTGCGGCCTCTAGGCCACGACACGGGGTTATGCGAGACGGAGAAAGACGTAGTTGTAACGGAAAAATTGGGCGCCACCTTATCTAAAAACTTACTAAGGCCCTCTAGGAACCTACCACACGTGACCGGTATACGATAAGGAGCTTTACCTTGATCACGAAGAATCTCATTCAGCCTCCTCGTGACGTCACAGAAATGGTTTCTTATTCTAGAAACAAATCTTAACACACAAAAATAACACTCAAAACAACGGTTAATACATATATTCAAAAATATTGAATTGGTGTACGAGTCGTACCAAGATATAACAAATATGTGCATGTAATGCACGTTACAAAAAAACGAATCTTAACACTAACCCCCCCTAATAATTTCGGACGTCCGTGCTACTTATTAGATAGATGAACATTACCCAAGTCACCTATGGTGAATGATTAAAAATAAACGTTTATATGCAAATGAACTTACTGAAATTAATTACTACAAATGTTTATACAAAAAAAATGAATACGTTTGAAATAATGTTTATATGTTGAACGATGAATATGTTTAAAATAATGTTTATGTTTTGACCGATAACTACGTTTAAAAATAAAAACTGTATATAAAAAGGAACAATAAATGTACCCTTGGTACAATCCCACGATATGCACTGCACAATAAAAACGTAAAATTACTTACACATCAAATTGTTCGTTACGAGAAAGCTGACGTGAGATTCCAGATGGACATCTGTTGATTGAAAATCTGGTGTACACGCAGTCGTCGAGTGGTAAATTTCCTGAATCCAGAATGGGGTTATGGGACATCCCAAACCTCCGTAAACGGCTAAAATTGAATTATAGGGGCTCCAGTTTCTTTTCCGTCACTAAAGGACGCCCAAATAAGTCGCATGACCAACGGTAAAACGATAAAAAGGAAACACCCAACAACATAAAGGCCGATTAAAAATTCCACACGTAAACGATATCAAATTTAATGAAATGTTTGTAAAATATTGACGAAATAACTGACGATGTTTGAATGGAATTGTACAAAAGTTCGTTACCATTTTTTTTGACACAACAGGTTGCAATAGTTTGGCGTAATGGCGGTATTTTGAAGCGGCGCGCACAAAAGTATTGTAATTGAATTATTAATTCGCATAAATGTACTTCAACAAAACCGCTAAAGCGATGCAGGCCGACTTCACAAAAGACACAAAATATTAATTCAACTTTTTCACATATTTATTACAAAATAATTGACTTTCCACCAAAACGTGACTGCACTTTTCTATGATTCTGCGGGAAGTCCCAATGGAACTGCATTTCGTTACGCGCTTGAAATGGTATCACCTGATAGCAATGGGCCAATTCCATTGGTTGAACCCTTGTCTAGCATATTACTACGCCAAAAATGTACTTAGCAACCATGCACTGATCACGTGATCTGGGTATGTTCAAAGACAAGTGTTTACACGCCTAACCTTGAATGTATACTTAAATTTCAGTCGTATATAAAAATGCTTTTAATTTATGACCAATTATTCTTAAACTGATGATGTACTAAATTTTGTTTGTAAAAATGAATTAATGTAAAAATAATTATTTAGAAATCTTTTGGATTTCGCGGGCCGTGACAAAATTTGAAATTTTCTCAAATTTCAACTTCATGACCAAATTTGAATCTCTCAGGATAAGTAAGACATGATAAAAATTGCTAAGAATAATTAGATTGATGATTGTAACATCAAAAATGAAACAAAAGATTTAATTAGCTTAATATTAATTAAAAATTGTTTGTTGTTTTGTACATGTTCATAACCTTAAAATGTGAAACTTTGTAAACTAAATTTCTTTAAGAATAACATGTTACGTAAAAATTTGTTCACATCAAAAATTAAGTTATAATTTCAACTATGTGACGTCAGTAATCTTATAACGTGAATCAACAAAGTTGTTAATAAAGGTGATATTCGTAAAAAACCAAAATTTGTGCAAGATGGAGTCATATGAATCAAACGAGGATCCGAAATATATCACAAAAATGCCATATACCAATGGAATTACATGGAAGGCGTCTGTTGAAAACACAAATTCAACATGGACCATGAATCTAGAACAGAAATAAATTTTTAACAAAATTTAAAATCCAAAATAATTCAATTTGGCTCACTTTTCAAGTACAGGTATACCAATTTCTATCGATTTTGGATCAAAATCAGTTGGTTTGGAACGTTACAATAGAGTGGACGTATTTTCGATTGTGTCCAAGAAGTAAACAAACATTTGGAGGTCAAATCACAGCAATGGCCGTCAACTACAACATTTTTGCTAAATTGTGAATTTCGAAATCAACTCAACATTTCACTGAGGGGGAATGGGACTTTTCGGCGCCGCCGATTCGGCGTAGCTAGTTCGGCGCCGCCGGTTCGGCGTAGCCAGTTCGTCGTAATTCGGCGTGAGGACGGTTCGGCGTGAGGACGATTCGGCGCTAGGACGATTCGGCGTAGCCCATTTAGCGATTCGGCGCTAAGACGATTCAGCGCTAACCTTTTTAGTAATTCGAGACGCTTTTCAAGAATTTAAAATATCCTCATTTTCAGTCGAGAGAGACTATAGAAATATTACAAAAATTATATTTTTGTAATTTTTAGAATTTCTGTTAGTATTAGTATTCGTAAGTTTCACTGTCTGTGTGTAAGTATAATAATGTTATGTGTTAATGTTTTCATTGGCTAATTTTCGGGTTTTTTATCCTACAGCCTCTTTTCGACCGAAGATGAGAATATTTTAAATTCTCTAGACGCGTCTCAAATTATTAAAGATTTAATTTTTAAATTACATGATCTTGGTTTTCAAACTAATTTTTCATTTTGTTAAGGTTATTCAGGATCTCAAGATTAGAGTAATATAAATTTGTAATAAATTTTTGCATTATAGTTGATCTTTATTTGTTAATTTATTATAAGATATTTTTTAAAATTGGGTATAGGTCTTTTAATATTAAAAGACAAAAATAATCAATAACAATTGATTAAACTTACATTATCTACTATTGAATTTGTGCTAGTAAATTTGAATAGCTTATTTGCAAAATTTTAGAGCATATTTTGTAGTTTTTTAGTGCCTAAAATCCGATGACTACTAATGAGTAATAAATAAATAGAAATATGACACTGAAAAATAAATTTTTCGAAATTTTTTTATGAAAACCATCCACATTGTAATTTCAAGCCATTTCGATGGTGTTTTTAGAATATCATTAAATTTATTCGTTTTTAAGATTTGCACCGAACAAAAACAGCGAATTTTTCGGCCACCTTAAAGAAATCTTAAAGTACAATACAACAAAAATGTTTTACAATATTTCTAAAAATTATTGAACCTCATGATTTACAAATGAAACCATTTTTGTTCTATAAATCCAGGTTAATACGAAAAGTATTAGCCCACCTCTGCATTTAGAATTTGATTTTTTTAAATCTACCACCTAGAAATGATTCTACGATAAATAATAATCGAAGGAGAAAATTTCATAGTATAAAATTTATTAATTTAATTGCTATACATCAACTACATAATATGTATATTAGAAACATTACATATTCAAGTTAATGATCGTATGTAGTTTTACAAACGTGAATTAAAGTTTAATTTGTGATTAAAAACTGCGAAATAATGCATTAATTTTCCATTACAAGAATTTATTTATATTTTAAAATGAATCGGAAAATCATTTCCCGCCGAATTGCCCTTGCGTCTAATTGGTCTTGCGCCGAATCGTCCTCACGCCGAACCGTCCTCACTCCGAACCGTCCTCACGCCGAATCGTCCTCACGCCGAAACGTCCTCGCGCCAAAACGGTATTACGCCGAACTGGCTACGCTGAATCGGGTGCACGCCGAAAGGGCTACGCCGAACCGGCTACGCCGAACCGGCTGCGCCGAAAAGTCCTAGACCCCATTTCATACCGCTATAGTACAGCGAGAGACTTAATTAGTTCATAACTAATTAAGCACGACAAGAAGGAAAGAAGAGTCTTTTCAACTTGTACATTTTATGAATCAACAATTTTTATTTGTAAAATTTTATTATTAGTAGATCTGCGATCTAAAAGTTTGTGTAACCATTTGTTACTTTTTCAATTTTCTTAGGTCAAATGACATGACAACCATTGCATGTAAACGCGCATTTGAGGCAACGGTTGAACAAAGTTCTTGTTTATTGTGGTTTGAGCTGAGATATGCCAGGATCAGAGCGTCTAAGGCATACGATGCAGCTCATTGTAAAACGCTAGATGGTACTCTCGTAGAAAGCATCCTCGGAGCTTCGAAACTGAAAGATACTGCTCCAATGCAACGTGGTCGATTATTATTAGAGAAAGCAGTTATACAGGAAGTAGAGAAGAAGATGAAGATCAAAATAAAAATATGTGGTCTATTATTGAGCCCAGAATACCCCGTTATTGGAGCTTCTCCCGATGGCGAAAGTCAACAGTTCTCAATCGAGATCAAGTGTCCATCGTCGGAAAAAACAGTAGCGAACTATATCACAAAAATGAACAAAATCGCCCAAAAGTATCATGCACAAATACAGTTACAAATGCATTTTTCAAAGAAAAAACAAGCTTTATTTTGTGTAGCCAGTCCCGATTTTGAAACTTCAAAAAATGTAAATATTTTAACCATTGATTATGATTTAAATTATTGTAAGAATTTATTAGAGACGTGCACAGAATTTTGGTGTAAAGCACTATTTCCAATTTTATTGAAAGACTAAATAAAAATTATAATAAATTGTTTTTAACATCCTTTACTTTAAAAAAGAAAAATATTGTTTTATAGTGTTTTTATAATTTTTAGACATGATTGTGTATGCTCCATTCTATGCATTCTTCTTCTTCTTAACGTGCCTATCCGTTACCGGATGTTGGCGACCTCTCTCCTATGTATGTGTTGTGCGTTTGTAGTACTATCACACACATAGGGGACCTACTTGTTTAACGCGGGCTCCGAACCGCGGGAAGTGTATACACTTCATCTCCAGAGAGGCTGTTCTAAGCAGATTACACCTCGGTGGTTTGCCATTGCCTTCCGAGGGGAGACGGTCAGAATAAAGTTTTTACTGAGCCCGGAGTCGAACCGGGCATTCATCATTAGCAGCAACGCACTTAACCGCTTAAGCTGATCACCGTCTCTATGCATTATGTTTTAGTATTAAACTCGCATCCCAACAGTGTCTCTTATGTACATCGCTTCTAAATCATAGTACATAAGTAATTATTTTATTTATAATTTTTCATAACTATTAAATAAACGAAAATTTTTAAATTTTAATTATAAAATCTTGTAAGTTAATAATACCACAAGCGACAATAATTACATAATCAAGTAATGAAATGTGATGGTTGTCCACACAAGCATGAGGCAGCAACATGTCGAACTCCCTCAATCTTCCAATTACTCTCTCAACATGAATTCGGAGTGCTGCAATCCGCTTGGACTCCTTCACTTCTTCTTTCGTAATAGGTTTTCCTATCAACACCGATGGTGGACGAACAAGAATGCAAGATTTTTCCTCCAGAAGATGAGCGATGTTTTTAAAACCTCTATCAGCCGTTACTGATACTCCAGGAGATAATTTGTCAAGGTAACCGCAATTTTCGACAATGGTTACATCCGTTGCACGTCCTCCAAATCCCGTTGAAATAAAGTTAACCAATCCATCTGGAGTACATGAAATAAGATATTTCAGTGTGCTACAACCCTTATACTGGGACCAAGTTAGGGACTGATGAACTGGATTACTGGGCTTTTCAATTTGAATCTCCAGGCAGTCTATAATAGACACTACATTACTGTAACGAGCTCTGAAAGTGATCGGTAAATGTAGTTTTGTTAGCTTTTTATCAGGCCATACTATTAGTTGCTGTAGTAATCTAGCAATTACTAACAAAGTTTTTCTAAAAATTTTGCTAGCATTGCTCGGAGACATGCCAAAGTTGATGCCTACAATCACAAATGGTTCGTTTAATCGAATTTTTCTAATAGTTATCAAGATGTCTAACAACGAAGCAGGAGCATTGGAAACTAACATCTTTATTAAATAATAGCTTTCAATTGGCAATCCTAAAAATATTTTTGGCTGTTTTTCCATCGATAGTAAACAACATTTACGCATATTAGTTTGCAACATTTCGTTCGACAATGCTTCGTCTAAACTTTCCGAAATCGAATTTTCTTCGACCACATAATCCGAGTCGCTAGAAACAGATGTCGTGCTGCTTTGTTCGTCAACCCTCTGTTCCATAAATAATGCTCTTTTCACTATTTCCACTTTAAATGGCGAGGTAGAAGCATGCACGGAAGAAATAATCATTGGAGATGATCCTATTTCGCTACTCACTGTTTGTACCTGTGTAGCTTTGCTTCGCACAGAAGGCTTCCAAAGCTTCAAATTTGTCTGCGCACATTTGTCGACTTGAGGTTTTGTAACCTCTGGGGCCGCAAGTGGTTCAATCGATGGTTCTTCTTGCGAAGACGTGCATGGAATTTCCACATCTTTCGTTGCTTCTAGTAACGCTTCTTGCACTAGCTCTATTCTTCGTCTTTTCAGTGCACCTTTTCTTATAATGGAGTTCCTTGGCTTAAGTCGTTGACATTCAAATAAACGTGGTGTAACGCCAGGTTTTAATTTGGCGATGTTCACGTGGCCCATGATTCGGTATTGAAAATAATTTTCCATGTCTTCATGTATCTAAAATTGAAATAAATATTATAATATTATACAGAAAAATTGAAAGTACGTAATAACGTAATGCATTCTTTTTCAACAGAATGTGAAATAGTTTATTTAATTTTGAAAACAAAACAATAAGTTATAATAACCTATAGCTAGGTAATTGTGATTTATTTTTTTTTGTAACTATGTACTTACGTTAAAATGATCCTCACAGCAATGACGTACTGAGTTCACAGATAATTTTTTATATTTGTATACGTCCCATTTCATTAAATTACTCCACTGCTGCCTGGCTTTTGCTTTTCGCGGTACATTAAAAAACAGCTTATTTGGCGTTTTTTTTGTAGTGTTCTTACATTTCGGAACAATACAATACTTATAGCACGTCTTCTTGTTGGTTTCCATGATAATAACAGTTATTAACACTAACAAACTTCAAATTTTAAAGCACAAAACCACAGAACAATAATATTTTAAATGAAAGTAAAATGAGTCGTGTGACGTCACAAGCAAATGGCGACTATCGCGGTCGTTTTCTCCAATTCAAATTGACGGATTTTTAAATATTTTTTAAATTATTATCAAAACGAAAATAAATAAATTAAATAGCATTAATTAGTATATTTAGTTATTTTTTTGGGAAGCTCAATGTTGCCTATCTATTCGGAGAAGTAATCGGTGAGAGCGGCCAGTCCGTCATTACCTCTTCACGCCGATTCTTTCGACACCAAAATAAAATCATATAAATTAACTACCTTAGAGTGCTCTTCGAGGGTGAAGGCATTAACACTTTGTAAGTGCTTTGTTGAATCTTTCTGCAACACCTTACTTTTTGAATCGCGAGAGTTGCGGGCCTTCGCAAAGATCCCTCGGAAGGGATCGATCGCGTTTTCATACTCTTCGAATAACATAAATTACGGAGATACAGCGCAGCGGTAGAACGATCTATGGGTTTGGCAGTAACGGTGGAGGAGGCAAAAGCGGAGGTGGAAAGAGCAAAGCGAAGGTAGGAAAGGAGGGTAAAGGAAACGATAGTAAGGCAGGGTGGTTTTGGAGGACATGGGGCATTCTATTACAGATCCCAAGTAACATCAACGTCGGTTTTATACCGGTATACCATTGAAGTATAACGAATATGTACATATATTTTCATACCTGAAAATTAAGTACCAAAATGGTACCTAAGCGGCACATAAATTTTAGTTCATATTTACACTGTACTGTTTAGGTATAGTTTCAATGTACATATTTTCGGACCGTTATTCTGAAGGCAATTGTTGTATCGGATCGGCATTGAAATTTTATTAGCTAAAATATATTTGAACATACGGTACCGTTTAGGTAATGTTTTGATCGTTTTGTTTTGTTACTATAAAAGCGATATCTAACATGTACATGTATTTTATAAGATGGAATGTACGATATTTCCATCACCGGTTTGATACCTTAAAGTACAGTTTAAATAGTAATGTTTTAGTTGCTACAATTCCGGTATATAATATGTAAAGATGCTTTATTGGTTAAATTTTATGATTTTTACCTCACCGTTTTGATATTGTTCAACATAATAATATTTGTCCATGACAGGTTTAATAAGTACATAATAACATATTATGAAATATATTATATAATATAATAATTTTTATTAATATTAAAATGTGAAACATACGTAACATTAAAATATTTATTATAAAAATAAGTAATTTAAAGATCAATGAATTTTAATTACGTTTTAAAACAGTTGTAACCAATCAGAACGAAGAAAAATTTCACCGTTAGCAAAACTCTTGTTTCTCATTGGTTACAAATTATTATACGCATTTTATATTACAATTATTACCTGAAAATTAAGTACCAAAATGGTACCTAAGCGGCACATAAATTTTAGTTCATATTTACACTGTACTGTTTAGGTATAGTTTCAATGTACATATTTTCGCACCGTTATTCTGAAGGCAATTGCTTTATCGGATCGGCACTGAAAGTTTATTAACTAAAATATAGTTGAACATACGGTACCGATTAGGTAATGTTTTAATCGTTTCGTTTTGTTACAATAAAAGCAATGTCTAACATATACAGGTATTTTATAAGATGGACGGTACGATATTTTCATCACCGGTTTGATACCTGAAAGTGTAGATTAAATAGTAAAGTTTTAGTCGCTTACAATTCCGGTATATAATATGTAAAGATGATTTATTAGTTAAACTTTGTGATATTTATTTCACGGTTTTGATATTGTCCATGACTACTTTAATAAGTACATAATAAAATATTATGAAATATATACTCGTATAATATAATAATTTTATAAATAAAAATCCGTCTTATTCTCCAAAGTCCCTTTTTATTAAATTAAATTTCGAGACGCGCTTTTTATAATTTTTATTAATATTGAAATGTAAAAAATATGTAACATTATAGTTATTTATGTATCAAGATTATGTATAAAAAAAAATTTCGCCGTTAGAAAAACTCTTGTTTCTGATTGGTTACAAATTATGATAAGCATTTTATATTACAATAATTATTATATGAGATATTATTGGAGTAAGAAGGGCGGTCAAATTTCTAAATTGGGGGCGGAAATTTTAAACCTCTTACGTCCGGTATTATCAACCCATATAAAAAGCCCTTTAGTTAACTAGCTAATGTAAAACGTGTATTGTAAATATTTTATGTTTTCTAATAGCTAATTAACTAAAGGCCCTTTTAAAGTTTTAAGACCGATAAATAACTGTGTTTATAATATTTATTAATAAAAATATTAAAAAATTAATTAATTAGGAAATTTATTTTTAAAATAACTTTGCCGGCTTGGGAGTTGAACCACTGTACAACGGATTGCCAAAGGTACCATCGTGCCTATTTACCATTACGCCATCGAGATTTCTTACATTCTCCAATTTTTTTTTTCCTATAATGAGAAAGGAATAATATTATAGTTGGGGAATCGGTCTTTTATGTCTTTCTAGTAATCATAAATCTTTATTTCAACTATGTATCAAATTTTTGATTTTCTAAATATTGAAAAAGTTTCTAACTTCGTTACTTCAATACGGATTTTTAAGAAAAACTACGGCGCAAATAATAACAATCAAAAATCTTCGAAAATCTCCAAATTTGAAATAAAAATTCTGGAAATTAAAAGTCAGGAAATTAAAATTTAATAAATTTAAATTAAATAAATTTAATCCCACCACCGCTGTCGATTCGAATTAAAGTGACGTCCCAAGTAACATTTTACCGTCATAAATGTACATATACCTTACAGAAATTTCCGTAACGGTAAAGCATTGATTTGCCCCTTTTGCAGTTACTGTATTGATGTATCATTTATGCATATATAAGGTACAGGTATTTTCGCAACGGTACGGCATTGATTTGCCCCTTTTGCAGTTACTGTATTGATGTATCATTTATGTACATATACATTACAGGTATTTTTGCAACGGTTCAGCATTGATTTGCCCCTTTTGCAGTTACTGTATTAGTACATCGTTTTTATACAGATTATGTGTTGATTTTTTATGAACGAGATATTTATTTAATAGAAAAAATAATTTTTATAAAAGATAAAATTTTTGATTTTTAAATATTTCTATTTTTTACATACTGCTAAATTGTTTCCCTGTTGTCTGCGCCAGAATCTGAAAATTGACATTATAAATGTGATAATTTTTACTTACTTTTTTTTTCCGAGGCCAGGTTTTGAACCCAAGCTGTACTGTACCTATACGTCTGAAAACCAACTGCTAAGCCAACTCGACTACCTGGGTATACGGTATAAACTATGATATTTCTTATTTGATGGTCAATTTTATTTTCAATTCATAGATTAAAAATATTACCTAATATTGAATTAAAATAAATCAAATATTTTGCTTTGGTACTTTAAAATTTATTACATTATGAATTATTTTAAATAAAAGTTGTTATTTTGCACGTGTTTTGAAGAAAAATGCTACGACGCCGGCGTCACTTTAATTCGAATCGACAGCGGTGGTGGGATTAAATTTATTTAATTTAAATTTATTAAATTTTAATTTCCTGACTTTTAATTTCCAGAATTTTTATTTCAAATTTGGAGATTTTCGAAGATTTTTGATTGTTATTATTTGCGCCGTAGTTTTTCTTAAAAATCCGTATTGAAGTAACGAAGTTAGAAACTTTTTCAATATTTAGAAAATCAAAAATTTGATACATAGTTGAAATAAAGATTTATGATTACTAGAAAGACAAAAGACCGATTCCCCAACTATAATATTATTCCTTTCTCATTATAGGAAAAAAAAATATTGGAGAATGTAAGAAATCTCGATGGCGTAATGGTAAATAGGCACGATGGTACCTTTGGCAATCCGTTGTACAGTGGTTCAACTCCCAAGCCGGCAAAGTTATTTTAAAAATAAATTTCCTAATTAATTAATTTTTTAATATTTTTATTAATAAATATTATAAACACAGTTATTTATCGGTCTTAAAACTTTAAAAGGGCCTTTAGTTAATTAGCTATTAGAAAACATAAAATATTTAAAATACACGTTTTACATTAGCTAGTTAACTAAAGGGCTTTTTATATGGGTTGATAATACCGGACGTAAGAGGTTTAAAATTTCCGCCCCCAATTTAGAAATTTGACCGCCCTTCTTACCCCAATAATATCTCATATAATAATTATTGTAATATAAAATGCTTATCATAATTTGTAACCAATCAGAAACAAGAGTTTTTCTAACGGCGAAATTTTTTTTTATACATAATCTTGATACATAAATAACTATAATGTTACATATTTTTTACATTTCAATATTAATAAAAATTATAAAAAGCGCGTCTCGAAATTTAATTTAATAAAAAGGGACTTTGGAGAATAAGACGGATTTTTATTTATAAAATTATTATATTATACGAGTATATATTTCATAATATTTTATTATGTACTTATTAAAGTAGTCATGGACAATATCAAAACCGTGAAATAAATATCACAAAGTTTAACTAATAAATCATCTTTACATATTATATACCGGAATTGTAAGCGACTGAAACTTTACTATTTAATCTACACTTTCAGGTATCAAACCGGTGATGAAAATATCGTACCGTCCATCTTATAAAATACCTGTATATGTTAGACATTGCTTTTATTGTAACAAAACGAAACGATTAAAACATTACCTAATCGGTACCGTATGTTCAACTATATTTTAGTTAATAAACTTTCAGTGCCGATCCGATAAAGCAATTGCATTCAGAATAACGGTGCGAAAATATGTACATTGAAACTATACCTAAACAGTACAGTGTAAATATGAACTAAAATTTATGTGCCGCTTAGGTACCATTTTGGTACTTAATTTTCAGGTAATAATTGTAATATAAAATGCGTATAATAATTTGTAACCAGAGAAACAAGAGTTTTGTTAACGGTGAAATTTTTCTTCGTTCTGATTGGTTACAACTGTTTTAAAACGTAATTAAAATTCATTGATCTTTAAATTACTTATTTTTATAATAAATATTTTAATGTTACGTATGTTTCACATTTTAATATTAATAAAAATTATTATATTATATAATATATTTCATAATATGTTATTATGTACTTATTAAACCTGTCATGGACAAATATTATTATGTTGAACAATATCAAAACGGTGAGGTAAAAATCATAAAATTTAACCAATAAAGCATCTTTACATATTATATACCGGAATTGTAGCAACTAAAACATTACTATTTAAACTGTACTTTAAGGTATCAAACCGGTGATGGAAATATCGTACATTCCATCTTATAAAATACATGTACATGTTAGATATCGCTTTTATAGTAACAAAACAAAACGATCAAAACATTACCTAAACGGTACCGTATGTTCAAATATATTTTAGCTAATAAAATTTCAATGCCGATCCGATACAACAATTGCCTTCAGAATAACGGTCCGAAAATATGTACATTGAAACTATACCTAAACAGTACAGTGTAAATATGAACTAAAATTTATGTGCCGCTTAGGTACCATTTTGGTACTTAATTTTCAGGTATGAAAATATATGTACATATTCGTTATACTTCAATGGTATACCGGTATAAAACCGACGTTGATGTTACTTGGGGTCGGCGTCGTAGCATTTTTCTTCAAAACACGTGCAAAATAACAACTTTTATTTAAAATAATTCATAATGTAATAAATTTTAAAGTACCAAAGCAAAATATTTGATTTATTTTAATTCAATATAAGGTAATATTTTTAATCTATGAATTGAAAATAAAATTGACCATCAAATAAGAAATATCATAGTTTATACCGTATACCCAGGTAGTCGAGTTGGCTAAGCAGTTGGTTTTCAGACGTATAGGTACAGTACAGCTTGGGTTCAAAACCTGGCCTCGGAAAAAAAAGTAAGTAAAAATTATCACATTTATAATGTCAATTTTCAGATTCTGGCGCAGACAACAGGGAAACAATTTAGCAGTATGTAAAAAATAGAAATATTTAAAAATCAAAAATTTTATCTTTTATAAAAATTATTTTTTCTATTAAATAAATATCTCGTTCATAAAAAATCAACACATAATCGGTATAAAAACGATGTACTAATACAGTAACTGCAAAAGGGGCAAATCAATGCTGAACCGTTGCAAAAATACCTGTAATGTATATGTACATAAATGATACATCAATACAGTAACTGCAAAAGGGGCAAATCAATGCCGTACCGTTGCGAAAATACCTGTACCTTATATGTGCATAAATGATACATCAATACAGTAACTGCAAAAGGGGCAAATCAATGCTTTACCGTTACGGAAATTTCTGTAAGGTATATGTACATTTATGACGGTAAAATGTTACTTGGGGATAGAAGTACCTCGCCTTTGCACATCTCCACTTCTCTTCGTTGCGGCCTTATAGCATTTCATCGGTGTTCCTGGTATCCTTTACTTTGTCGTAATTTTTAAATTTAGCATTAGCTTGGTTGGAAAATTATGTTAAAAAACAACTTATTGTAATTCCTTATAACATTAATATAAAATATGGAAGACATAACATAACATAATATGAAATACACTATGAAAACATAAGAATGAGCCCCACACTGTTCAACTTGATTATGGAATAAATAATCCGGAGAATCACAGACACTAACATTGGCTATGAGATAGGGGGCAGTAGAATCCAGATGGTGTGCTATGCGGATGACGTGGCCCTGACAGCCGAAAATAAGGACGACCTACAGCTACTCCTGTTTAGACTCAATAACTTATCAAAAGCGTTCAATATGAAGATATCAACCCAAAAAACTAAATCTATGGTGATCGCGAAATATCCCATACGCTGCAAACTGATGGTCGATAAGAAACCCGTCGAGCAGGTTAGCAAGTTCACATACCTGGGTGTAGATATTACTAATGATCGAAATACCATATCGGAGGTGCGCACGCAAGCGTCAAAATCAGCCATGATCTCATGCTGCTTATGTAATATTATATGGTCCAACAAACACATGTCAATTGAGAACACGGCAAGAATATACAAAACATGCGTGCGACCAGTTCTGACATAAGCGGCCGAGACAAGAGCCGCAACATCAAGAACCAAGCAAATAATGAGAAGTACAGAAATGAGAACGTTGAGATCGATAGCGGGAGTGACGCTGTGGGATAGAGTAAGATGCGAGGTGACGCGCGAAAAATGTAAAATCCAGGACGTTGTTAGATGGACTAGAGCAAGGAGAAGGTTCTGTAGAGACCACGTCAACGGAATGGACGACAAACGAATCGCAAAGATTGCCATGACACAAAGACCTAGATCCAAGAGACCCCCCGGAAGACCCCCAAAAAGATGGAAAGACAGCTGGACGTCCGAATCCCAAGAGAGCAGAACATGATTAACTAACAGGGCTAAGCCCTAATAGAAGAAGAAGAAGAATAATAACAATAACATAACAACATTATTAATAGTGTTGAATACATATTTTCGTAATTGAGACGCTAACGGGTTTTAGTCTCATATTTTCTCAAGGTTCAATAATACTTCGTCCATTGGCGTAGCGGCTGTTGTGGTCAGGGATCTTGTTCGTCGTCGGAGTTGGATGGTGGAGTATTAAGGAATTTAGGTAGGGTTTGGAATGGAGTCTGTATTTGCGGGTGGTATTGCCTTGTGCTATATTTGTCATTAGTGTGCTTTTGTGTATTTCTGTGGAGTAGAATTTCTCAGACAACCGAGATACGTGGTCTCTGAGAAATTCTACTTGTGTGTCGTCGTGTAGTGTTGTGATGCGTGTGCAGCGATCTGCTTCCGTGACGAGTCGGAGACAGCGGTTCTGGAATACCTGAAATGGTCTGAGGCGTGTCTTGGAAACTCCGGCCCATGCAGGACAAGCGTAGGTTAGGATCAGTCTTGTATAACGTAAGCTTTTTTTCGGAACTCAATTACGAAAGAAAGTAAGAAAATACGTCTTTCATTTGTATTCCTTCTGTCTATAAAGTATTGGTTGTATAAAAGTTAGAAAACAAGCATGATATTTTAAATATTTTGTCGCTAAATTTCCAAGGTTTCTGTAAAAAGGAAATGATCAAATAGCAGCTAATAATGTTTCCTTTGCATGTTTAACCTCTGTGCGGTCTTGTTCAACCTTTTCCATTTAGCGGTCACAGCAAATCGGTACTGTGGTTGTCCTTCATGAAATGACCATTTTTATATATGTATATCGCTCTTCAACAGACATACCTTTTTCAGCGTATTTTATTTGTTTAGACGTTGAACTTTTATGATTTTTCTAAATTGAGCGGAACAGCAGCGTCGTTTTGGAGGCTAAGAGGAACAAATACGTAGAAGGAACTGGCTAAATAAATACCTTGCACGCAAACTTCAACAAGCGTTATGTGGAAGGTTTTGCGGGGTAAGCAATTAACTTTCACAAAATTGGCGACAAAACTTTTTCGCTTATAATAATACACACAGAGTAAGATCAGGAATAAATACGGATCAATACGTTAAATTTCTTTATTAAAGATTATTGTACTACATATATTTATGTGCGACACACTATTAGGTTTTCTGGCACCTCAAAGTTGCACGTGAGTTGTTACATTATCTTTAGGGTTATTCAACCCAGATACCGACAAGGTCAGTAAGAAATAAAATAAAGAAAATTAAAATATTTTAACAATTACCCATTACCATGTCCAGATATTGCTTTCTGCTTAAAATTTGTTGATTATAGTTAGTATTGTATCTAGTCCTTTGGATAAATCGGTCGATATATTTCAATATAAGCATTGATCTCTCCAATGTCTTGATTCAAGTACATTAGTGTAAGCGAAAACTTATATTGACCATTGGGAACAAATGGTGGAAATTCCCTTTCATCAATCAAAAAATTGCAAAGATGATATTATATTGTATCCTGTTAATAATATTTTATAACGTAATTGACATTTATAATATATTTCATACCTTATAGAAATAACATTGTGTAATGTTACTACAATGGGACATCGCTGAATTTAATCCAATCGCATTGTATTCGTATGCTTCACAAAAATTAATTTGAAATCTGAATTGAATTCTGCGATATTCGTTACTTAAAAATTTGTAACCTTGCACAATAATCTGTAAGTAATTTAATTAATATTTCTTTAATATGTATACTCCTTTTTTTAGCTGGGAATGGTGGAAATGCGACGGTGAAGGACCGGAAGAGGTGATTGCCGAATAGGACAGCAGAATATATAATTTTTATGTGTAATATAGCCTTATCACTTGATTATATCCAGTAAAAGCTGAAGATTGCTATATTGTCATGATTTTTGTGTTTAAAATTTTGAAGTTGAGATGATTTAAATTTGAATTTTTTGTGAATGGAAAATTTTGCCTTGTGTTGGCATGGTTTTGATATGTGAAGGGCTCTGCGCGGAAAAACAGACTCGGAGAAGTGCTCAAACAGTGAAGATTGATGTATAATTTATTGGAATTAAAAATTGAATTCGGCAGGTAAGCGCAATTAATGTTGAACAACTTCCAAGTTGAAAAGCAAATAAAACAGTGGAAAAAGTGTAATAATCAGAGCAAAATGCTGTAACATTACCTCAATCTTGTTGCCTACAGTTTCTTTAAGATTGGTTGTTATATTATAAGCTGTTGTTGTACGATTATATTTAAATTGAATAATTTTCATTGAGTTAAAGAAATTTTTATCGAGTCTCACCAATTCCATCCTAAAGTTTTTGATTTTATAATCGCGCTGATGAAACTAAAAATGTAATAAATTTTATTTCATGAAAAATGAAAAATTATACTTAAAAACCTTTTCGAGAATAGAATTCGAACAACAATTCTGCAACACAGTTGCTAATAATAAAAGTAACACTTTCATTTTAAGAACTGACGTGGTACTAAAATAAACATAAATTTCAATCGGCAAAATGAAAATCTTCAGTTTCTGTAGCTGTAGTTACAATCATAATGATGTAGTCCAGCCTAAAAATAACATTATAAAGCAATCCGCTGCTAATGTTACATTTGCATGTGGCTGAATTAGATTTGAATTCAGATTGGCTTGTTTACAGTGAACCTACTAAATCATGTTCGTGATACGAAAATTTCTACAAAGAGTGTGTTTAAAGCGCAATTCCGGCAAAATAACGTCCAAATATTACTAAGCACATTGTTCCCTCATATCCATATAGATTTTTCCGCCCCAAAATGCCCCTATAGCATCAACGTAAAACAAATTCGAATATTAACACCATTGCGGTGTGATGGTTTCTAAGTATATTGCCAAAAATTGTATAATATTAACCTACACCCGTGTAAGAAATTTTAATTCCCTCCACAGGGGTATTTGGGGGGGGGGGGGTGCATTAACAACTTTAAGATAAAAACTTAAAAAAGTGACGATGTGCCTGATTCTCACTATAGCCATAAAATGTACAATATTAAGCCACACACGTGTAAAACATTTCAGACCCCTATTCAAGGGACTTCCTAATTTTTCGTTTTTCTGATATGGCTGTCATTATTTCGATGGGATAGTTGTCTTTATCTGCTACTTCGCTTGAGTAATTTGGGGTGGCAGACCATGCGGCGTCTTGTATCGTACTTGTTAGGTAGTTAATAGCGTCGTCCAGTTCTTCTGTCGTTTTTAACCTTATAGTTAGCAATATTTTTTCATTTAATATTTTTCTGAATAATATCCAGTCGGTTTTCTTGTTATGTAGCGACGGTGTTTTTTCTTTTAGGATAACTTGGGTACTTAATGTTACCAACAGTGGCGAGTGATCGGATGAAAGATCGAAGCTAGGTTTTATTTCGGTGTATAACTCAGATATACCTTTGATCACGCAGAAGTCGAGGACGTCCGGAATTTTTTGTGGATCCGTTGGCCAGTAGGTTGGTTGACCTGTGGATAAGTGGTGCAGTTTATTTAGTTCTATTGACTTGTGCAGTTCACGTCCTCTTGTGGTGATCAATCTGGAACCCCATTGGAAGTGTTTCGCATTATAGTCCCCGGCTGCTAGAAAACATATACCGAGTGAGTTGAAGAATCGCGAGAAATGTTCTTCTTTGATGATTTCCTGCCCTCTTTTATTTGGTGGACAGTATATTGCCGAGATAACTATTGAGCCTCTCTGGTCTTTTATCTTGACTGAGGTCGCTTGCAGGTAGTCTTTACTATAGCTTTCCAGTTCGTTGTGATTTATGGAGTTCTTAATTATAATGGCGGTTCCTCCATGTGCTGTACCATCGGGATGGTTTGTTTGATGGATTGTGTAATTAGGTATTTTGATGAAGCTTTTATTAGTAAAATGAGTTTCGGAGATTAATATAATGTCCAGATTTTGTGTTTTTATAAATATTTTTATTTCTTGACTATGTTGAGCCAAGCCGTTGGCATTCCAGACTGCAATTTTAAGGTTTCTATGCATTGTTGGTTTTGTTGACTATGAGAGTTAGAAGATTCAACATGGTATCCATTCTCTCCATGAGTTTTATCATCATTAGTTCCAATTTATTTGCATGGTTTTGATTTGTTACAGGAATATTTAGTTGGGCGGTGTTTGCAAGCTGGGTTTGATTTACTGAATAGATGTGGAGTGGGAAATCACTGGATTTGCTACTATATTGGTTGTCTTTTCGATCAATTTATCTCGTTGTGTGAATTGGGCTTGGTCAACTTGGATCTGTTGTTTTTGTCGTAGCGGTGGATATTTTTTATTTCTTATCTCTTTGTAAATTTGACAACCTTTATAGTTCGCCTTTATAGTTCGAATTTCAACTTCCGACAAAGAATTCGGTAAGAAGCTCAAGGTTTAGACACGAGGATTTTTAGTATGTTAAAGTACGAACTATTACCTAACAAAATTCGTCAAAAAATTTCAGAAAACGATTTTGGTTTTTTTCACAATTTTCTTACACTACTAGGTAAAAAAAGTATTGTTATCAGCAAAATTGGACCCTCTAATTTTTTGACACATTTTTATGCTTTGAGGTTCACCGAATCCAGTCTTTGGCTATTATTTTGTAAAACTGATGGCATTATAATCACTTGGCCCAGAAGATTTGAACAGGAAGGTCGTTGGAAGACTGGGGTGCCGATTGCAAAGATAGACCATGAACTCCGTCTCAGGTCACAGGAAAGTTGATTTTATGTACTATATAATTTTTTATGTCGAAATGATTCTAATTTTTAAACTGGGAAATTATTTGAAATAGTTGGGTACAATGATGAGAGAGATGCTATAATAAATTATTGGACAAGCGATTTGTAAATAGTATTTTGGGACAGTTTGATTTCAATGATTTATTTAAAGATTAATTAGGAATTTAAGGGTTTATGTTTAATTTTATATTAATGTGTAAATAATTGAAACGATATATTGTGTCTGTATAATTACAAATACGAGTACTAGTATAATCGCATGGAATTTAAGAAAATCTCAAAAATAATTGAGCACGGTATTTTTGTTCACGATTTTTCCTATTTTTGACAGGGATAGATTTTTGCTTGTAAATTTTATAAAAATTTCAATGTTTGTAAAAAAATTTGGTGTGCCTATGTTTTGGCGATTATTTTGTAAAAATGATGGCATTATAATCACTTGGCCCTGATGATTTGAACAGGCTAATCGTATGTATGTTCCTGATAGAAATTATTTGATGAGTAGAACTTTTTTTAAATAAAGAATAATTTAATTTGATGAAGTGATTTATTGAAGGGTGGAATTAAGTTAGTTGAAATAAGAATTAAAAATAACATGGGGTTCAAAGCTAGTAACAGACCACGAGGGCTGCACACTTTATCAGAAAGAGTGTAGCAATAAAACCTTGAGAAATGCCTATTGATCAACAACAACGACAGCTCTGCTAGCAAGTCCTACTTCCGCCTCCTCGTGGTGAACTCCGGTTAACGCTCACGGAAGAGGGCAACAGGCGAGTTTCCGGCGCCTTAATACGGGAACAATCAGTCTAAGGGTAACAGAAATCTCTCCGGTCCTCCAGGTTGGGGGTTGAGTCGATGGGCTTGCAACCCATCCCTTGGAAAAGAAAATTTTTAAAAACGCAAAAATCCTATACAGAAGCCTTGGAAATCGGACGGAAAAAATGGAAACGACATCGCATGAGAAAAAGGAGTATGAATATCGGAACGTGGAATGTGCAAGGAATGGCAACGAAAAGACATGAGGTCTTTGGTGAATTGGAGCGGCATAATGTGGACGTAGCGGTTCTGTCGGAAACCAAAATGAAGGGTAGAGGAATGGAAGAAGTCCAAAAATATGTACTATATATTTACAAGAAGTATACCTTATGTCTGTAAAGCATTATTTATATAAAAGTTTGAAGGGAGGCACGATATTTTAAATTTTCCGTCATTAAAATTTCCAAGGTTTCGTTAAAATGGAAATGATCAAATAGTTAGCAGTTAATGTTTCATTTGCATGTTTAACCTGTAAGCTAATGACTTATTCAACCTTTTCCATTTAGCGGTCACAGCAAATCAGTAATGTGGTCGTCTTTCACGAAATAATCATTTTTATATATCTCTCTCTCTTCAACAGAACAGCTTTTATGTTTTTTCTAAGTTGTGCGGAACAGCAGCGTCTTTTTGGAGGCTAAGAGCAACAAATACGTAGAACGACCTGGCCGAATAAATATTTTGCACGCAAACTCATCAACAAGTGCTACGTGGCGCCCAACGTGGGGTGAAAAGCTGATAGGTTTCGCGGGTTTATTAGTTAAATTTCACAAAATTGGTAACAAAACTTTTGCGCTTATAATAACACACACACACGGTAAATCAGGAATAAATACTGATGAGTCTTTATTAGATTTGTTTATTAAAGATTATTGTATTACATATTTATTATTACGTGCGACACATCATTAGTTTTTCTGGCAGCTCAAAGTTGCATGTGAGTTGTTACAACACCTGTAGAGTTATTCAACCCAGTAACATAATGGTAACCGGCTTTTAACATACATGCCAAAGTCAGTAAGAAATTAAAAATCAGACAATTAAATTTTTTTAGCAATTACCCTTTACCCATTTCTGCTTAAAATTTGTTGATTATAGTATTATATCTAGTTCTTTGGATAAATCGGTCGATATATTTCAAGATAAGCATTGATCTCTCCAATGTCGTGCTTCAAGTACATTAGTGTATGAGAAAACTTATATTGACCATCGGGAATAAGTGGTGGAAATTCCCTTTCATCAATCAAAAAATTGCAAACTTGATATATTGTATCCTGTTAATAATATTTTATAACGTAATTGATATTTATAATATATTTTATACCTTATAGAAATAACATTCTGTAATGTTACTACAATGGGATATCGCTAATTTTAATCCAATCGCATTGTATTCGTATGCTTCACAAAAATTAACTTGAAATCGGAATTGAATTCTGCGATATTCGTTACTTAAAAATTTGTAACCTTGCACAATAATCTGTAAGTAGAAGAATTATTATGTTTCTATTATTTGTATACTCCTTTTTTTAGCCGGTTATGGTAGAAAGGCGGCGGCGAAGGAACGAAAGAGGTGATTGGCGAATAGGCCAGCAGAATAGAGGATATTTATGTTTAATATAGGCTTTTCACTTGATGATATCCCGTAAAAGCTGAAGATTGTTGAAAATAAAAGTTATATTTTCGAATTATTTGAAGTATTATTATGATTTATGATGTATAGATAATAAACAGAGTAAAATGCTATAAAATTACCTCAATCTTGTTGCCTAAAGTTTCTTTAGGATAGCTTGTTACATTATAAGCAGTTGTTGTACGATTATATTTAAATTGTATAATTTTCAATGTGTGAAAGAAATTTTTATTGTGTCTCACCAATTCCATCCTAAAGTTTTTGATTTTATAATCGTGCTGATGAAACTAAAAATGTAATAAATTTTATTTAATTAAAATGCAAAATTATGCTGAAAAACCTTTTCCAGAATAGAATTCGAATAACAATTCTGTAACACAGTTGCTAATAATAAAAGCAACACTTTCATTTTAAAAACTAACGTGGTACTAAAATAAACATAAATTTCAATCAGAAAAATGAAAACCTTCACTTTATATAGCTGCAGTTGTAATCATAATGATGATAAAGCTTAAAAATAACAATTATAAAGCAATCAGCTGCTAATGTTCCATTCGCACGCTTCAAATATGAGTTAATGCTTTATTTGATCTTTCCCATTTAGCGGTCACAGAATATCATTATTGTTGCTGTTCCCCCTCTAGGGTCGAGTCAACTAAGGTTGACCACTCCAAATAAATTGAAAATTTCCTATTGCAAACAGGGAGGTTTATATAGTATACTGACATAATTTTCACAAGCGATGATACGATATAATCAAAATTTTGAGTAAATCGATTTTGAAGTTAGCAAATTTACATGTAAAATTTAACGAGATTCCGCGCGTCGCTCATTCTGTTGACAGTCCGTGCAGTTTTAATGACCCTAACACTTAGAGTATTTCGCACCGGCAGATGCAGCTCGTCTCTCCTACATGTAATATCGATTATTTTTCGTTTTTACGCGATTTTTTTGGGGTGAAACGTAATAGTTTACTGCCCCATACCGCAACTATACTTTTTAATGCTATTTCAAGGGTCTCTAAGCTCCCGGTTTCATTTATCCCGTTTTTTTTATGGGAGGCGCCTTCTCGTATGTTTAGCATAGTAACCAGAGTCAAAACCGCCCTGGAGGGTGCAGAGCGGAGCGGCACCCCGAAAGGGTAGGTTTTGACGATGGATAAACCTCCCTATCGAATGCACACCCCAAAAATCGAAGAAAAATTCGCTAAATTTACGTACTTTCAAATTGATTTTTCTCGAAATTTTATGTATACTTTCGCAAGTGAAATTTTTACAGTATACTCTATAAACCTTCCTCTTTGCTATAGGAAATTTTCAATTTTTTTGGGGTGGTCAACAATAGTTAACTCCCCCCCATCTCTCTAGAACCTAGGTACATTTTGTTTTAAAATATTAATGTTGGTAGTTGTAAGAATTACACAATAATACCAGAAGTCACTAGAAATTATTTCAATTATTATACATCCTAGTGTATGAATCAATTTTGGTGTTTGGTGATATACAGATTTTATTAAACAATTTGGGCGTGCAAAATTGTCTGAAAAAACTATTCAAGATCTGTACGTTTTAGAAACTGATGGTGTTATTATTCACACCACCGAAGTGATGAACTATTCTTTATTAATCTTTAGACTTTTACAAATTCTTCCGTTTGCAGTACTCGTATATTATTCTGCAATCTAGTAACAAGCCTGTTTATTAATTGGAAACTCAAATTAACTTTCGTGACGTTGGTGAATGCAATCAAATAATAATAAATGCGCTGATTTCATTGAAACATGGCAACCTCTTATGAGGTGTTTACAATCCGTTTTAAGGGGTGGATTACTCCTCATCCCATTTCTACATTTACAATAATTACAAACTAGTGTGGGATTTAATTTCTAGCACTATGTTCGTCCATAAAGTCCTGTCGTCACACTTCTCTCTCCAGTTTCTTATTCCCATACTCTCCAAATGCTCCAATCCATCTCATTCTGGGTCTACCCCTCTCCCTCTCTTCCATTGGTCTCCACCTTGATACACTTCTTATTGTGCTGGCGTTGTCTTTTCTTTCTAGGTGTCCCAACCATCTCAACCTCTGGGACTTGATAAACTTCACAATAACTTCACCATTAATTTTTTCCATTAATTCACTGTTTGTTCTTCTTCTATATACGTCTTAAGCAATCCTTTCAGCTCCCATTATTTTTCATAATATTTTTCGTTTAAACACTCTAAGCTGTTTTTCTTCCCTCTTCGTCACGCATAGCACCTCAGACGCATAGGTCACCGCTGGTCTTATCAATGTCCTGTACACCTTCAACTCCATTGTACTGAAATAAATAACGCCTGTTTCAGGTCCACAAAGAGAAGATGTAGACCGATGCCATGTTCATGGCAATTTTCTTTCAATTGTTTTACTATATGGTTGGAATCGACTTTCGACCTTCCCTGCCTAAAGCCGTACTGATAATCGCCTATTATGTTCTCGGTGTATATCTTGAGTCTTTTCAGGAATACTGCAGACAGTATCATATAAGCAATTGGTAGCAACATTATTCCTCTGTAATTCCCGCAATCTTCCACGTCTCCCCCATTAAATATTGGAACTATTCTACCTATTCTCCATTCTTGTGGCATTTCTTCCAGTCTCCATATTTTCATAATTAATTCGCATATTCTATTCTTCAGTTGTTTTCCTCCATTCTTCCACAGCTCATCCCTCCCGGGCGCCTTTCCATTTTTGATTGCTGCCATTTTTGCTTTTAGTTCTTCACGGGCTGGTGCCTATATAATTTCTTCCCTTTCGTCTCTTTCCGAAAACACGCTCTCTTGTTGTCTTTCCGTGTCTCCCCTCAAGAATCTCTGAAAATGACTTCTCCACACCTCCTGCACGCCTTCCGCCCCCTCTGCTACATCGCCTCCTGTATCCTTTATTGATGTCACACTTACTTTATTTTTGTTTCTATATTCTTTTATGCTCATGTAAAACTTCCTTGTGTTGCTCATTCTGTTAATGTTCTCTATCTCGTCCAATATTTCATTCAGTCACGTGGTTTTCTTCTTTTTAAACAGATTTCTAGCTAATTTTTTCTTCGTATTGTATATCTTTATACAAGTTCACATATATGCTACACCCAGTCTCATCCAAGTTACCTTATGTAATGTCTTGTGCTTAGTGCTGCTCACTGCAAGGTCTGCTGCCGCCGCCAGATTGCACATCCTACTTCCATTATCATTTGTTTCTTCATGAATAGTTCGCTTTCCAAAGACATCTCTTAGGTAGTCTTCCTTTCCCACCTTATCATTGAAATCTTGTAACAACACGTTCTGCATCCACGACACCTTTCCAACAGGTAGATAAAGGGTGACTAGCTCAAAGTCGCGAAGGGGTGGGTTGGTGAAGGGAATAAAAAGGGTCGTGTGACGGCACGTCGCGAAGCGTGTGTTTCCAATCGACGACCGGGCAATCCTCGATCGCGATTCTAAAAATGGTCAAAATCGGTGTGAATAATTTACACGGGGGGGGGGGAGGTAAGTCAAAATCGGTGGGGCTAATATACACGAGGGAGTTTAAATGGGCGCCACGCATACGAAGAACTGAATCTTTTTGAAGGGGTATGGTTATCACACCTTCCAAGCTGGTACGCGACAACTTGATGATCTTACTACGAATTCTCACTCCGGAAAAGCCTCGCTCAATGACCTTACCTTTACAGGAGGCGAACTTTCCGTTGGTGAAAGTAGCTAAATAAACATTAACACAATAATAATAAAACACACAGTTGGGAAATAACAAAAGTGTAATGAATAAAATAATATCAGGGGGGAGTTGACAAAATTTACACAAGATACTATCAAATTTACATGTATCGTATAAAAATAAATATATACAGTTGACGGAACCTTTCAGTGTGGTTTCCGTTGCAAAATTAATACTCGTAAAACGATTACTGTTACAAAAATACAAGCTGTTAATCTGCAAAGTATGACCAAGAAAGTTCATACGTAAAAGGGGTGCGTATTGAATACAGCACTCCACCAAAAATAATAGTTACTTAAGTGCAACTCGGTAACGTCTAAAAATATGGTTCACAAAGTTGATAATGAAAATTAATCAATGCAATTGATTACCAAAATTCCCAACAACGGGAAAAACAAACTTTAGCTGCAATACTAAACTTAAAATATTACGTTAAATCGCTGGTTAAAATATGAACGCTCGAATGGCGTAGTAAAAGTTACGTTAATAATAGACACTAACATTAGTTAACACAAAAGATGTACAAAAGGTTGCGATCGGCTTCCAGGGTTTGAACTGAATGTTCATAAACATAACCTGTGGCCAAGGTGACCACTTATCATTACAAATCTTAAAAATATAAAGGTTTCTTACTTAGTTTAGTTGTTAGGGTTCGACCTCTAGATAAATTCGTTGGCGGGTCCTCCAAGAGTGAGAATCGTCCTCGGAATGCGGGATGGAGCTGAATACGATGTCTTAAACCATACCAGAAAGTCGGTGCGATAACCAGCTTCCAAAACCTCTTCAAATCGGAAGGTGGTGAAATGACAGGGTAGTTTACGCACTCCGTTACGCGATAAGTAGGGGTCTCCGTTTGAAATAATTCACTAGGGTAATTATCCGCGAAGCTACAATTAGTTAAAGTCGGCACTGTGTAAATAAGAAACGTAAATGTGGTGTTCGATAAGAAAAACTACTGGAATGCACAAATGTGTTCGTAATGCAACACCTGTTTTATATTATACTGATAAAAAGAAATGCAACGTAATTGCATCTAAACGGCAAATAGTGCGAGACTAAAGTTCGATAATTTAATTGCAATAACTCGATATTATTTTAAAAGTTATAAACAACTGGCGGTCAATGTTCGATAACTACTTCACAATCTCTCGATATTATTAAAACGTTATAAACAAATTGGCATTAAATGTTCGATAATGTAATTGAAATAACTCGATATTATTAAAACGTTATAAACAAATTGGCATTAAATGTTCGATAATTTAATTGAAATAACTCGATATTATTAAAACGTTATAAACAATTGGCGGTAAATGTTCGATAAATACTTCACAATCTCTCGATATTATTAAAACGTTATAAACAAATTGGCATTAAATGTTCGATAATTTAATTGGAATAACTCGATATTATTAAAACGTTATAAACAAATTGGCATTAAATGTTCGATAATTTAATTGAAATAACTCGATTTTATTTGAATATTATTAACAATTGGCGGTAAATGTTCGATAATTTTAATTGAAATAACTCGATATTATTAAAACGTTATAAACAATTGGCGGTAAATGTTCGATAATTTTACCTGGACATAAATGCACAATATTTTTAGCACAATTGAATTTTATTGATTTAAAAATCTCGAATTAAATGTGAGATCTTGGTGTTTAATTCCGCTTTGGAAGCGTTACACCCAGCGCGACTATACGAGAAGACGGTATGGGACTCTGTTCAAAGCACTCAGAATCTCTCTGAATCTCTCTCGAAATTGCAATATGCAGGTCCTTTTATATGTTTTCCCTTCCCAAAATTAGAATAATTCCCACTTAACGATTGATTTAAGCCCTTATAATTGGATCTCATTAAATTGGAAAGAAGGGATATGCATCCTAATTGGACGTTCATCGAAGTGTGAAAGCACGCTTTTGTCTTTCTTTCAATCGAAAGTGTCGGGGATATGTCAGCACATGAATCCAGAATAACAATTTTTTGTACCTGTCTGGGGTCGAGCAAAATAAGTTTTTGTCTAGTTTTTATTCGCCTTCGATATTTCGAAATTCGTATCCTTTCCATGTTAAATGCTAGCACATTTGGTTGCCTGTCGGCACATGTTTAAGATAACAAAACAAAAGGCATTGATTCACACGGTTTGAAATACCGCACGTGTGTGTTTTTGTTTCGACGGCAAACACGAGTTTATGGATCGCATAAAAGTGTCCATCAGTCCTATATAAAATTATAGCAAAGGGGCCGTTCATGTATTACGTAAGACGTTTTTTCCTACTTTTAGACTCCCCCCCGCCCCCTAGTAAGAAAAAATAAGAAAATGTATACCCCCTCCCCCCCTCACTAATCTTACGTAAGATAAATAATTATTACCCAATGAGAAGTCAGATAATATTAAACATTAAAAGTGAAATTAACGAAGATATTATGTTTATTTTATATTAAAAAAAATGTTATTCACACAAATTACTTTATAGTGTAAGAAAATTGTAAAAAAAAATCCAAAATCGGTCTTCTGCGATTTTTCGACGGATTTCGTTAGGTAATTGTATAATAAAAAACGTCCTCTAGGAACCCTGAGCTTCTTACCGAATTCTTCGTCTGCAGTTGAAATTTTTTTATGAAGGAGTGAAAATTATGTTTTTCGGCAAAATATTTTTAAACAAATTTCTATTTCAGCTATATTGTTATATCATATAACTCATTAAAAAAATTAAAAACACTTAAGGCTGCCGTCCTGGCAGTGTTTAATATAATATGGGAAATTTGTCGAGATTGCGGACGCACTAGGTAAAACAGTATGCACTTTTAGGCAACCATTTTATGATCATTGTAAAGCTAAAACTTGGCCCTTGGATCTGATAAATTTTTAATTCCAATTAGTAATATTGAAATTTTTGCTGTAAAGATGCTCTATTTCACAGGGCAAAAATGTGACCGTGCAATAATTTTTATAATCATTACAGTTATACCTAATTACAAACTTGAAAAGTGTTTCACATCCAGGACAAATGCTTGACCTAATTTGAAAAAAAATTTGGTAGAATTATATATGCATTTTTCTAGAAGATATACTGCGTCCGAAAATAATAATAATTTTTTCTTGTTTGAACGATTTTTTTGAAATGGTGAGCAGAGTTCTGTTGCATTTCTAACGAAGTTAGTTGGATCTCGGTTAAAATAGTTTGTCTATTCATCATATCTACTGCTTCCCTCTCTCTCTTTCCGCAGCGCTCTCTTAAGTTGATTTTGAGTAGCCTGCCTTCCTTTAAGGAATCTCGATAATCCATTCATGCGCGTCCCTATGGGACGCGCATGAATGGATTATCGAGATTCCTTAAAGGAAGGCAGGCTACTCAAAATCAACTTTCCTTTCCTTTGCGAATTTTTGCACTATTTCAATACAAAAACATGCGTAGGGACCTACATAATAATTGTGCCAAATTTGGTTCCGATCGGTCAAACGGTCTAGGAGTCTATAGGGAACATACATACATCCATATTTATATATCTATATAGATTATATTATGTAGGTGCAAGTTTTTTAAAATAAAATTCTAATGTTAAAAATGTGGTACAAAATCCAACCTTGTCAAACACATTTATTTATAGGTACACGTTTTCTGGACCATTTCTATCCCTTGCAACATGTTCCATTTAAAAAAAATAACGCATTACCACGTCTGAAACCTTTTAAATCAATAAATTAAAAATAATTGTATTATCACTTCTTATTTATTGGGGTCTGAAAAATATTACCATCTTTTTGTAACTTCTAAACTAATCTTAACCTGTCCGATCCAGAAAATTTAGCGACGTTGATTTCAATAAATAATATTTCTGCGAATTCCTAAATTAATAATTATATATGTAAATAATATGTAAACAATAGCATTATATTCCTTTGTTTTCATTTAACCGCATATTATCCAAATTTCAGCAATATTACCGCATATATCGACTCATTTTAACCGCATATAAAATACTTATATTGATGTTTTTTACCGCATATAAATCCGGACTCTAGTTATCATATAACTCATTAAAAAAATTAAAAACACTTGAAATATTTTTATAACATCCTCGAAATCATGAAAAGAAGAGTTTCCTAAAAATGGTCAGAGGGTTCTGATTTTTGGATATGTTTTAAGATTTGGGTCCTAATAAAAACCCTGAGTTGGCGACCTCGGAGACCGTCCAGAAGTGCCGCCATTTTTAAAAAAATGGCGAAAACAAAATGTTTCTTCGCAATATTTCCTTACCAGTTGACTTTAGGACGAAAATGACTTCTATAAATCTTACAGAGAATAAAATTTACTACAACTTCTATCTAAGTAAGTTATTTTTCTCTAAATAATAAGTCTAATAGTTTGTTGCTGAGCGCCAGCATTGTTAAATAGAGCACATTTTTGAAATTTCAATGACGTTCGATTTTGACCTGACTTTTTTATAATAAAAATTTTTTTTACATATTTTTTATAATATATAGACTTATAGAGTATATAATATTAATAGACTTTATCATATAATAGACTCTTTTAGAAAGAGTAACCAAAAATTATTAAAATATGTATTTTTCAATTCTACTATAAAAACGTTCAGCTTTCCGAATCTCTATAGGAAATTTGTCGATTTCAGGTGAATAAATTCGTGCTACGAATTCGAACGTAAATAATTAATAGTATTGTGTTTCACATTAACATTAATACCAACAGCACCTAAATTAAATGAAATAATTCTCAAATTTTGAAATTTAATTAAAAAAATAAAATCTTACGTAAGAAATTGTCTTGACCCCCCTACCCCCGAGTAAGAAAAAATAAGATGTCAGCTACCCCCCCCTCCCCCTAAACGTCTTACGTAATACATGAACGGCCCCAAAGCATTTGCATGAATTGACGTTTGGTTCGAAATGCTATCGAATGGTGACTTTCTTATTGACGATGCGAATTGTTGACAGGCGCTACGTCAACTCTATTAAAACTGTATTATCTACCGCATGGTTTATTAGACGTGTATCAAAATATTTTGGGAATACTTTCTTTCCCATAAAACTAGTAAGATTATTATACATTTGCAAAACATAAATTTGTCCGTTAAGTTAATGTTTCAATCTTTTGGTTATATACTCCGACCTAAAAATGTCTTCACAAAGAATATTAGACTTGTAATTTTTACCGGATCTATTCGAAATTTTTATTATAAGTATAACACCTCATAATAACAAAATTTTAAGAAAATGTGACCGATGCGCGCAGTCAGGTGACAACCTCCCATCACCAGCAACGTGTTATACTTAGGTATCTATTAGTTCCGCCACAGACTCATAAAACGCTTCCTTCTCATTCTCTCCCTTTTCCTCGGTCGGTGCGTATACATTTACAATCGATAGGTTTGATGGTTTCGATTTTACTCTCAGGTAAGCAAGTCTTCCACCCATCGGCTTGAACCGCAGCATATTCGCTTCTATCTCTTGCGTGACAAAAAAACCTACCCCATTCCTGCCCTGCTTTCCTTCACCAGAGTACAAAAATATGTAATCTTTTACTTTTAGTTCGCCATGTTTTTCCCATCTGGTTTCCTAAATCACCGCTATACTAACGATGTATCTTTTCAGTTTCTTCGCCACTTCCACAATCTTTGCAAGCTGTAAGAACGTTCTCACGTTCCCTGTAACCATCCTTAGCATTTCTCCATTTTTTTTTCTTTCTCTTTTTCTTCTTCACCCTCCGCCTATTATCTTCACTTCGTCTCCTTTGCTTATTAGTTTCCTTTGTTCTTTGCATTGTCGTCTTCCCTTTCCCAGCTATTTCTTCAGGAGCATCTGTCTGGGATTCAAATGCTCCTTCCTCTCCCTTTCTAAGTTTTTTTGACGTTTTTCCCACGTGGTTCTTCAGCTTCAGTTCTTTCTCCTCTTTATCCCACATGTATACATTATCCTGTTTATACATATTCTGGTATCCAACCTTAACTTTGTTTCCATTTCTCATCTCTTCTCTAGCGACATCCCATATTTTGTTTTGTATCTCCTTCTCCTGGTTGGTCAGGTTGTTCTCTATGTACATCTTCGTGCCTTTAAGCTTACTTTTATTTTCCATTACTGTTGATTTCTGCTTATGGTCCCTAAGCTTTGCCACAACAACATGTTTTCCTGCCATTTTTCCAATCTTAAATCTATCCACAATCTCTACTTGGACATGCATTTCACGGCTCAAAAATTCCTCGACACTTCCTGGTGTTATATTTCCTGTTACTGGCATGTTCTTGATTATTCTGTTTGTAATTCCAGCTTTGTAATCCTTTCCTCTTGTTTCCTTGTCTTTTGCTCCATCCTCTCGACTACCTTCTTCACCGCTCCATCGTTTATCCATCCCATTCAATTTCTCCTCTATTTTCTTAATTTCCTGTTTGTTTTCCTGAAAACCATTATTTACTACCTTTGTCAGTACATCCATCATCTTCTTCAGTTCATCCATGTTTTCTTCTGACTTTGCTTCCTCAGTTCTCCTCGTGGGTGACTTTGCTGTTTCTGTACATCTTTCAAATATTTCTTCAGATTCAACCCCGCTCTCACAGCCACCTACTTTTTCTATCCTTTGCTTGATAAACTTTTTACGGATGGATAACTATTTGATCTCTTTCTGTTATTCGGGCTGTCGTTCATTTGTTCCGACTTATCTACACTTAGCTAACCAAACCTGCTTGCAAAATGTTTTCCTCTTTCGATCCCTTCCAATTATAAACTTCTCTAATTATTTTCTTCTTTTCGTGTTGTTCTGTAGGAATATAACGATATTACAGGCAGGTAAGTGACTAATTTATTTTACTTTTGGTAGTTCTTATTGTAAGAATATGCTAATAAGAAGAGGACGATGAATTGTTAGCCGGAAATAAGAAACTAAATAGAAACCCTGAGCAAAAATAAAGCAGAAATAGAAAGAAAGACTGCCAAAATACACAGTAATATTGATGTGCCCGAAATTTAGGTAATGTTCCAGGAAATGATGAAGGAGATGAATAAAAATACGAGTAAGAAAACCACAGCGGAGTACTAGAAACAAGAATCGAAATATTGGAACATTATAACAATACTTTCCTTTACTAGGTAAATGGGAAATAATAAATTTGGTAATTTTGATATGTCCAAGTGAGTTGTGTATTTTAATCGAGTTAAAAAAATTTTTGAGTTAACATTTTTTATTAATATTTAATATAAAATTAAATGGAATTCAATGAATGGGAAAGTATTGTGTTGCCACATCAGATCTTTTATTGATAACGCAGGTGCCAATTTATTTGAGCCCAACTGTAACAATCTCGGTTATTATGTTTGATTATTTTATATTGGTAATGATTTTTTATATATATTTTTATATGTCAGTTAATAAGCCCATCTATATGATACGCCCTTGTTTGAATGCTTGCTTTTAGAAAAATTTAGAGATAATGGATAACATAATCAGCGTATGTTACGGCCTGTCATTTTGATTCGTATTCATTATCACTTTTAATTTGTATTGTACCTTAACAATTTTTAATTATTTAATAGTTTTTTAATTATATTTGTGTAACTTATTTTTCAATTTTTGAATTTTAAAGGTTTTTTGTGAATACTTTTTAATCTTTTTGAATGTCTTTTTGGAAAGATCTTTTGGACTACGGATGTATGCGAGCAAGTATTTTATGATTGCAACTATAACTATTTAATTGAAGTGTAAGTAGAAACTTATTTTTTGCTTTCTGACATATTATATGTAATTGTATTCCTTCTTATAACAGATTGCTCTGAGGATGTGTGTAAAACACGAAAGCGGTTAGCATTAAAGTATTAAATTCTGTGATTAGTGTTTGTTTGATCGAAATTCAAAATTGGATAACACAGATGGAAGATGGTCTAGATAGAAAATATTTGCCCCAAACCACCGGTGGAAGTAAAATAATGAAGAACGACGATGATGCACCTACTGGTTACAACCAAATTCAAAATTCCAACAAAACAACCGATTGTCAACGAAGTACTCAAGGTGAAGACCAAAATTGTGAGAGTAGTTTCGCAAATAGTCTGTTATATGTCAATCCTGAGGAAGGCCAGCTTCAATGGTATGCCTTAAGCAATTCACAAAATAATAAATTGCGTGAAATATTAAATATAAATTCGCCCGAAGCGCAAAGTAAATAACACGGTATTATAAACAACAAGAAATGAAATTTTAGAAAAATCGAAAAGAAATCGAAGCTAATCGAGCAAATTATTTTGTAAAACTGACTAATATTAAATTAATAAACTTGTAATTATTAGTATTAATAAAATAATATATTAACAATTAAATTAAATTTTAAATATCACTACAAATGTATACATTTTTGATCCAAAACGCTGTATGGTGCAAGCTTATGTGCTAAAAAGTACAAACTTTCACAAGTAAATTACACTGTAAAATATAGTAATTAGCAAACGTTTTCGTTGCACTGTGACATCTTTAGGCGGAAGGAGGTAATAATTACTTGTGAAAATTTGTGCTTTTAGGCTCCTATACAAAGTTTGGAAAGAACAAGAAGCCTTTTGATCTGGCTCCGTGTCCGTGTCCGTCTGTTCGCATAATTCAAAGCCAATCAGAACGTTCCAAATTGTTTTTTATTAAATTGCTAATGAATTCCATTCATTATTTTAAATTCAATCACAGCAGTGGCTTGATCTAATCTCTGGTAGAGTTACAGCGCGGAACTTCCAAAAATAAAAAAGAAAAAAGAGGTTTGTTCCACCTCGAAAAATTGATCGCACTTTGTAAGATCGTAAGAGAAGTAAATGATTATATTTCGAATCAAATGGAAAATTGCATGTTGAATGCGTAGTTAGTCAAGATGGCATTGAGTTGGAATTCTGTTGTAGGCTTTTCCACCTTGTGACCACGAATTGAGCAAAACATCATAAAAGTACATTTACGTGAATTATGATAATGGGTCGTATTCACGGAAACGGTGTTGAGGATTTCGCGGGACACCTCATCGCTGAATAACTGCTCCCAGCGAGCGCTCGGTGCTATGGCGATGGAACGACGGTGTTGTTGTTGACCGTGTCCAACACAAACGTCGATATATATTTTTTTTTATTTAATTGGGCCATCTATTTGCCAGCAGTTTTTTCCAAATGAGATCGATACACGACACCGAAATAGTAACCCATAGTTGATGACCAAATTTCTAAGCTCCACTCCTATGTTTGGGTTCCTGCTGTTCCCGTAGAGTAAGGTGTTGATCTTTGGCGAATGTGGATAGTGTTTAACACTACAACGTTTTTAACATGGGGAAATTCGATTCCGCCAACACGCTTTCCGTAGTAGATAAATGGAACATCTTTTTGCACGTCATCCTTCTTTCTTCTTATAGTGCCTTCTCCTATAGGAGGTTGGCGATCATCATTTCAAATTCTTCTCGGTTCTGTGCCACACGTATCAGTCTTTCGGCCTCACGGATGTTAAACCATTGTTGTAAGGTTTTCAGCCATGGGAAACGTTTGCGGCCCTGGCCCCTCCTACCTTCGATCTTTCCTTCCATTATCAATTGTAGCAGAGCATACCTTTCACCCCTGAATATGTGACCGAAGTATGCCGCTTTTCGCCTTTTGATGATCGTGTAGAGCTCCCGGTCTTTATTCATTATTTGCAGCACCTCTTCGTTGGAAACCCTGTCCGTCCACGGGATCCTCCACATCCTGCGGTAGAGCTACATTTCTAAGGCCTCCAGCCTGTTAACTGATGACACTTTTAGTGTCCATCCTTCCACCCCATATAACAAAACTGGCATTACATAGCATCTTACTGTACGCCAACGCGTCTCTATAGATATATCGCGACTGCATATAAGTTGTTTCATCCTCTGGAAGGCGCCTCGTGCCAATTCTATCCTTATTCGGATTTCTTTATCTGGATCCCAATTTTCATTTAGCATACATCCTAGGTATTTAAAATTTCGAACTCTCTCTATTTGGCTATTGTTTATGCATATAGGAATGTTCTGCGTTACAGCTTTGCTGATGACCATGATCTTCGTTTTATCTATGTTCATATTGATTCCATATTCATTACTGATCCTATTGACTTCATTCAGGAGGAACTGAAGATCAGACGGGTTGTCGGACAAAATGATTGTGTCGTCCGCATAACGTATATTGTTTATCCATTTCCCATTTATTTGAATACCTCTCTCCACGTCCTCTAATGAATTTTTAAAAACATATTCGGAGTAAAGGTTAAACAACAATGGGGACAGAATGCAACCCTGTCTCACACCTTTTTGTATTTTGATGTCATCGGTCGTTTGATTGCCTATTTTTAAATGCGCCGTTTGATTCCAGTATAAGTTTTCGATAATTCGTAGGTCTTTACTATCGATTCCTCTTTGCCTAAGAAGTGTCATGAGGATATCATGCTTTACTTTATCAAAAGCTTTCTCGTAATCTATAACACAAATATGGACTGGTTTTTGTTGGTCTAAACATTTCTGAACAAGGACCCATATGGCAAACAGTGCTTCCCGCGTTCCCATCCCATTTCTAAAACCGAATTGGGTTTCACCTATATCTTCATCGATTTTTCTCCATGAGCGATTGTGTATTATTTTAAGAAAGAGTTTTAAGGCATGGCTCATTAGACTGATTAGTCTATAATCATTACAGTGTTTTGCGTTAGACTTCTTGGGTAGAGTGATAAACGTTGATCTTAGCCACTCTCTTGGTATTTTTCCGGTGTTATAGATCTTGTTGAGAAGATTTAATAGCGTATTATTAGTGTCTAGGTCTATCATTTTAATAAGTTCCGCACTTATTTCATCTGGACCCGTTGTTTTACCATTTTTCGCCTGTTTGATTGCTTTTCTCAGTTCATCCTTTAGTATACTCGGTCCTTCCACCTGCAAATCCGTGTCATCAAGATCTGTTCGATTATCTTTAAAGAGCTTGGTAATATATTTCTTCCAGATTTCTGCTTGGTGCTCTTCTTGTAGTACTATCTTGTTATTTTCACCTACTAGCTTTCTGGTTCTTTGTTGTTGTCGACTGGTGTATGTAATTTCTCTGATTTTTTAGTGCATATTAAAGTTGTCGTGTATACCTTCGAGCTGCTCTATTTCTTTGCATTTCTCTTTTAGCCATGACTCCTTTGCTTCTTTTATCTTTTTCCGTACTATTTTATTTTTATTATAATACTCTGTTGTGTTCTTGTATTTTCTTCTTTCTTCCATCGAATCCAATATTTCCTCCGTCATCCAATCCTTCTTCTTGCATCTTCTATGGAAACCTAGGTGTTTGACTGCAGTCGCTTTGATGGTGTTTTTAAGTTTCGTCCATGTTTCCTCTGTGTTGTCTTTACATTTAATTTCCTCGATTTCCTTGTTAATACTTTTAGTGTATGCATTCCTAATAGTTTCGTCTTTTAGCTTTTCAACATCTATCTTGCTTATTTCTTTATGTCGGGTTATTCTCTTCAGCTTTAGTCTTATATCGGCAATCACTGGGTTGTGATCTGAGTTTATGTCAGCGCCTGGGTATATCTTAACGCTTTTAACCGCATTTCGGAATCGATTGTTTATCATAATAAAATCTATTTGGTTTCTGATAATATGATCGGGTTTGTCTTGAGGAGACTTCCAGGTGTACAGACGTCTAGGTGGTAATTGGAACCACGTGTTGGTGATAACTAAATCATTTTCCTGGCAGAATTCTACTAATCTGTCTCCTCTTTCATTTCTGTCTCCCAAACCGTATTTTCCAACAATCTTCTCAAATGCACCATGGCCCATTTTAGCATTGAAGTCACCCATTATTATGTTTATATCTTGCTTTTTTACTGTTTTTATGAGCTGATCTACTTCTTGATAGAATTCTTCGACAACTATATCGCTTTTATCAAGCGTAGGTGCATATGTTTGTATTATATTGATATTTATGGGGTTTCCCTTAAGTTGCAATAACGTGCATCGCTCAGACATAGCCACAAAACTTTGGACACAACTCGCAATCTTATTTGACACGAGGATCGCTACTCCGTTCCGATGGTGTCTGTCTTTTTCAGGACTCCCAGAGTAATACATTGTTACCTCTTCGCTGACGCATTTTCCGCTACTTGGCCCTCTTACCTCGCTCATCCCCAGGATATCGATACCAAGTTTTTTCATCTCTTTTGATGCATTTCCTAGCTTTCCAGCCTGGTACAGAGAGCGGACATTCCAAGTTGCTATTCGTAAGGGTTTAGAACTTGTGCTGTTGTTAGTGACCAGTCGCATATTTTCCACGTGAGGCTTGGTTCCTACCTTCGCGTGCCCGGTAGCCCATTTCTCACCCTTAGGCCCGGAACCCAAGTGGCGCCGATCGCCAGACGGATCGCTCAGCAAAACAGTATCCATTAGTGAACTTTTCATGATGATATACAATTACTTTTTCGTCATCCAAGCTTCGTCTTGGAAGATGAATTGATAATAAAGCGATGTGCACAGTTCTGTACTTTTAGTTCGGATTGAATGCGAGATGAGATCATATTTGGGCTCCGATTTCAAGTTTATGGAGTTCAGAGTTGTTAGATAAACCTTTGAATATGGTATAAGATGCATCTTATACCAAGTATACCGTGATTGAAGTATATTTCAATCGCGTACTTTCTAAGTTTTTGTTGTTCTATCATTACAACGACGTCTTTCATCATTCAAATTCGTTGATCGCTCTTAATGCCATCGATGAAGTTCGTCGCTATCCATATTGTAAGGCTGGTTGTAATTTTGAAGGGATTCTACAAGTGAGCAAAATGCGGGCGGATTCAATCGCGAAGTTGATCGTTATGCTGAATAAAAGTGGTGGGAGCGAATCACTCGTTTTACTCCTTTCTCGAAGTTCATGTTATGAACCGAGTTCAAGATTATGTTAATAAGTTCTTAGGGAACCCGAAGTTTCCATGATGATTGAGCAATGATACCACACGGTATCGTATTAAAAAAATGCTTTACTGAGCTTTAACTGCAAGTTGCGATTTTTTCCCTTTACGTATTCCTTCATCAAATATGGTGACATTTATTTATGTAACAATCATTACTGAAATAAAATCTCGTTCTCTATTACAGATATTAATTCTGGTCAAAATCGAAAACATGGCAATCCTTTTCGTTGGTGATTAGCGTGGCCTGATTTTTAAGCTCATCCGTAAGATATTTTGCGTGTTGGATCGAACCTTATTTTCAGTTTTTAATTGTTCAATGTTAATTTTATGAGAATCAATAAAATAAACAGCTGAAAAAGGAAGAAAACTTTATTAACTCAAAAGGTTTAACATTTCATTTAAATATTTTGGAATATAAGCGTTGACTAATTCGTTACGCTTTATTAAAAGCAGATATTACATCAGTCTTCTGTTTAACATTTGCTGATTACATTGCATCTACTTTTTTGGACTTACTTACTGAACTTACGCCGCGGAAACATGGACGATTAAAGCTACCGACGAACGAAGAATAGCCGCGTTCGAAATGTGGTGTTATAGGAGACTGCTGCGCATACCATGGACGGCACGTAGAACTAATGTCTCAATTATAGAGGAACTCCACATCAACAAAAGATTGGTCGAAATAGTCAACCAGAGATATCTAGGATATCTGGGACACATAGCAAGAAGAACTGATACTATGGAAAGGTTGATTGTGGAGGGAAAAGTGGAAGGAAGACGACCGCGAGGAAGATCGCCAACGCGCTGGATCGATCGAACTAAAAATCTAATAGGACAAGGACTGCACGAGTCCATCGCAGCAGCGCAAAACCGCAACAACTGGCGACGAATAGTCGCAGGCATAGCAAATTGATGCCACCACACCTTGCATAAGGGTTATGGACGGAAGAGAGAGAAGAGAGACTTTTTTGGATAAATTGGTCGATATATTTCTATATACCCAAGTATTTCTCCAATACCCTATTCAAATACATTAGTGTAACTGATAACTTATATTGACCATCGGTAATAATTGGTGGAAGTCGCCTTTCGTCGATCAAATAATTACAAATATGATATACTGTATCCTGTTAATAATCTTTTGATATTTAGTTGCATTTTTCAATATTTTACTATTACCTTATAGAAATAACATTCTGTAATGTTACCGTAAAGAGACGACTGTAATTTTAATCCAATAACATTGTGATCATATCCTTCACACTTGCTCATCCGGAAACGGAACTGAACTCGACGATATTCATTGCTTAAAAATTTGTAGCCTTGCACAATATACTGAAAAAAATTAATTAACTTTTGTAGCTATTTTGCTGGTATTTAATGCATTGATTTTATAACTTTTCGAAAATACTATAAACGTAATTCTTTTTAAATTACAAGTTAATCATCGATAATAGCGAAATTTATTTTAACAGAAATTTTGACCTCTCGCCTATTACTGTCGGGCTACACTCCCACAATCTAAACCACCCAAATCAAAATTTCTTCTGCTGCACACTAAAGAGCATAGTTAATAGAGCAAATTGTAAAAATATTTTGGGAGGTAGGAGGCCAAACTTTTGAATAAATCGAATTTGAACTTAGCAAATTTACATGTAAATTTTAACGAGATTCCGTGCGTCGCTCATTCTGTTGACGGTTCGTGCAGAAAGAACTAGTCTTAAACTTAGCGTTTTACGGGCCGGCAGTCGCTTGCTTGCATTCGACTACACCGCACGTCAATTTTTGCGCTCTTTAATTTTCACGAATTAAGTTCAAATAGCAATTTTCATTGCTTTTCTCTCAACGTAATTTAAAATAGAAGTGAATAGTGACACCTCAAGTTCCTTATCTATTTAAATTTCGCCGACAAAGCGTTTAAAAACGCTTATAAGTGACCCTCCCAGTTTTCCCGGCAAAAATAGAAACCATCTGTTAAGTGACGTAGCTTGCTACGTCACATTAATAAGATCGCGCGTTCTTTTGCCCCTTCCCCCTTCGAAGTCATCAGCCGATGTACAGCAGTGTACATAATCAGGTCAGTAAACTTTTATTAACCTAGGTTATTTTCAGATAATATTATCGCAACATAACGTAATATTTTCAAATCATCAAATTCTTTTCAAGTTCATTCTGATTAAAATTTATTTCATTCATCAAATTCTTTTCAAGTTCAAGTGCATTTAGATAAACTATTTCAAGTCAGCAAATTCTTTTGCAGTCAGTTGAAATCAAGACCAAGTAGATAAATTTAAGGTTGCCTCACAACATTTTAAATATTTTACAGATTTTACAACATAATATTATTTTAAAAATTTATTTTTATTATTGAATTATTTGTAAAAATGACGACTGACAAAGACACGCTCCAACAAAACTACGAAAGTCTTCTCCTGCGATTTGACGAACAATTAGCCATTTCAACCTCCCAGGCTGCCACAATTGAACGCCTAAGCTTAGAAGTCAGCAGACTAACCGCTCTGATAATCGCCAGAGACGAACCCCCCAAGGTCGTGCAACCACCTCCGGTAGCACAATCACCCCCGACTACCCAAACACGCCCGACTGCCCCTTCAGGGAAAAAGAAGGACAAGACCCCCTTCCCCCCTCTACCGACTACCTCCGCCAAAAAGACAGTCCCAAAGACAAAAACAACTAAAACAGCCACGACCACCAAGAAAGCCGACCCACCGCGCCCCCTTATGGAATCCAGTATTTCAAAGCCGATAACACGCTCGCTCTCCGCAGTCAAGACTGCACCAACCCTCTCCACCGCCCAACCTCCCTCAGAGGCAATGGAGACCCACGCTTCCACCTCCACTGGTGGTGACACCTTCGTCACCCCCAGCGACCGAAACTTAAAACGCGCCCGCTCCAATGTCAGCAATGACAGTGAAACTTCAGGGCCTGCTACCAAGAACAGGTTCTCCTGTCTCCAGGTAGATGACACCCCCCCCCGATACCCAAGCCGATTGCGATGACGATGACGGCATGGACACTACCAGCCCCCCAATCGATACTAACGCCCCCCTCTCGAACTCCCAGGGTGCATCACACCCAACATATACCTCCGCCAGCCGAATCCCCCCTATTGTCCTACGGACAAAGGAAAACTGGCCAGCTATTAACCGTTTGATCCATCAAGAACGTAAAATCGCCACAACTAAAATTCGCACTCTCGTGGATGGAATCTCCATCCAGCCAGCCACCGAGACAGACTACCGGGCCCTCAGCCGTTTACTTGAGGAAAAATCCCTCCCCTCACACTCATTCTCCCTCCCCCAAGATAAACCACTCAAAGTGGTCATCCGTGGTCTTCCGATCACAATCACCCCTGCCGAGGTCAAGGAAGACCTCGAATCTCAACATTTCGAAATTCAGTCCGTTTTCCAGATGCGCCAAGGTCGCGACAAAAAACCCATGCCACTATACCTTGTCCATCTAACCCACAATTCAGATGCCAAGAGAATTTTCGACATGACTTCGGTCCTGTCAATAAACACCCGCACCGAAACTCCCCACAAACGTACAGAGGTCGGTCAATGCCACCGTTGTCAACGGTTCGGACACGCCCAAACCCTCTGCCGCGCCCCCCCCAAATGCGTCAAATGCGCAGGGGATCATCTCACTCAGGCTTGCCAAAAAATCCGCGAGGACCCCGCCACCTGCGCTAACTGCACAGGAAACCACCCCGCAAACTATAAAGGTTGCGTTATGTTCCCCAAGCCCAAGCGGCGAGAACTTTCAGCCCGCGAAGCATCTTCCCGCTTCGCTGGCCGCCCCACTTACAATTACCCCTCCTCCCAAGGCCCCAATCGACCATCCTATCTAGGAGTCGCTAGCCAGCATGCCCCTCACAGGGAAGCAACACATCCCACCCCCACGCCCACCACCTCCTACGATGAGGCTCCCTCCCGACAAACAAAAGCAATTTTTGAACAACTTCGTAATTTCAATGCCAATGCTGAACTCGTCCGCAATATTGAAATAATCATGAACGCCAAAGCCACTAATTTCACACCCGTTAATGTCTAAACCCAGATTCCAACCCACCACTTTGCAGACGGCTTTTTGGAACGCCAACGGCCTTTCAGCCAAACGAAATGAACTTCTCGCGTTCGCGCACCATCACGACCTTGATGTAATCTTGGTCAACGAAACCCACTTCAGAGCTGGCCAACTGGCAAAACTCCCTTGCTATTCACTTTATAGGAATGACCGTTACGGACGCGGCGGCGGAACCGCAATTTACGTAAAATCATCCATCGAACACGTCGCAATACCGACCCCCGACCTAGAGTACCTTGAAATCACTACGGTGAGCATCCACACCGCACATCACGGTTGGTTGCAAATCTCCTCCGTCTACAATCGCCCTCAGCAACGCATCCTCAAAGAGGACCTAGAAACCCTCCTCGAAGGCCCCGACGCGAAGATCATCGCCGGCGATTTCAATGCTAAACACTCCAATTGGTTGTGCAAACACACAAACCATGTAGGACGCGACCTACTTTCACTAGCAGACGAGCTGGACTTCGCGATCATCGCTCCCACCTCCCCCACCCACTTTTCTAACGCAGGTACGCCGTCCATCTTGGACATAGCCATTTTCAAAGACGTACAACTCCAATACGATATCTCCACCAGCGAAGAACTAAACTCAGATCACTACCCGGTCCTTCTGACACTCGGACCGTTGTTACCCCCAAAGGGCCCTCCCACGAGAACGACAACAGACTGGACCTCTTTCAAAGACAATCTGTCAAAAAACCTTGGACCAATCCCATTCTTTGAGTCCCCCACTGACCTAGACCAATTCATTGCCAAATTCCAAGACAACATCAAAAAATCCGTTGACGAAACCTCTTTTCAAGTTAACACCACGGACGTCAGAGACAAACTCACTCCCTCCCTCAAAGATCTTATCAGAGCCAAAAACCGAGCGAGGAAACTTGCTCGGCGAACTCGCAACCCTGATGACCAAAGGTCATACAACCGGCTCAAAGAGCAAGTAGACGTTAAAGTCAAAGAATTTCATGACAATGAATGGTTAGACACCATTAACTCCCTTTCATTTAAAGACATGTCCGCATGGCGCATGGCCGCCGCCCTCCAGGGAAAAAAGAAAGTCACCATCCCAATTCTCTCCCGCCCTGACGGCACTATTGCCCGGAGCGATCTTGAAAAGGCTGAAATCTTCGCCGACAGCCTCCAAGCTCAATGCTCCCCCAACACCACAAGATTAGACCAAGACCATATTAATTCGGTCGAAAATTATGTCACCACCACCCTAAACACCTCCGATGACACACATATCACCCCCACCTCCCTTCTGGAGGTCACTATTGCCATTAAACGCCTCAAAAAGAGGAAAGCCCCAGGTCCCGATGGCATCACCAATACTACCCTCAAAGAACTCCCCCAAAAAGCCAAAGTTGCCATCACCGGCATAATTAACGCATGTTTTCGACTCAACTACTACCCACAAATATGGAAAACCGCTGACGTAGTGGTAATCCCCAAACCCGGTCAAAATCTCAAACTTCCGAAAAGCTATAGACCAATCAGCCTGCTCCCTTCCATCGGAAAAGTAGTTGAAAAAGTCATTCTCATCCGTCTCCAAGAAGCCATGTTCGATAACAGTATTATTCAAAACGAACAATTCGGCTTCCGTGCTGGACACAGCACGACCCACCAAGCCCTCCGATTAGTTGAGCACGTCACGCAGGCACTCAACAAAAAAGAATTCACCGGCCTAGTACTACTCGACGTATCGAAAGCTTTCGATAAGGTCTGGCACGAAGGCCTCCTGTTCAAAATGCTTCAATCTAAAATTCAAATTCCACTAGTGCGACTTATTGCCTCCTACCTTCACGACAGAAATCTCCAAGTCAAACTCATGAACACCAGATCCACAAAGCGCCCCATTACCTCCGGGGTCCCCCAGGGTTCGATCCTTGCAGCTTCACTGTTTAACATCTTCATGAGTGACATTCCAACCCCCTTAGATCCCGCAACAAAAATTTCACTATATGCAGATGACACTGCAATATACACATCCTCAATCCACCCGGACATAGCCACAACCCGCCTCCAGGAGGCGATCACCGATCTCGGAAGGTGGTACGAAACTTGGCGCATCGAGGTTAACTCGAGCAAAAGTTCCGCGATCATGTTTCGAAATCGTTGCAAGCCTCACAACTCCAGTGTCTGGATGTTCGAGGAGCAAATCCCCTAGAAAACCAAGGTCAAGTACCTTGGCATTACCATGGACCGGCGCCTCAAATGGGACGCTCACATTTCCTCCGCAGCCGGTAAAGCCAAATGCCTCTTCAATAGACTGTTCGTCCTCATGAACGCAAAAAGTACCATGTCCCCCGCTAACAAACTAAGATTATACAAAGCCATAATCCGCCCGACAATGATTTACGCCTCCCCTGTCTGGGGATATGCACGCCCCAGGGCCATAAATAAACTTCAAGTCATTCAAAACAAAAATCTCCGAGCTATTTTCAGCGCCCCCTACTACGTCACTAACAGACGACTACATGCAGACGCCAAACTAGACCTCATTAACACTCTTAATCGTAAACATGCCACCAATCTCTACAACAAATCCAAATTCTCAGAAAACCCACTAGTAAACCAACTAGGTCAATACAACCCAGCTGACTTTCTCATTCCCCGTCCCAAATCACTCCTGACCACGGACAACTCCTGACCATAACTCACCCCCACACAGACTAATGTATGTTCATAGGTTTAACTTACACAAATTCTCTTCGAAAGTGAATTTATTCACTAGATTTGTGTAATTTTTCGATCAATTTCCACAAGCTTCGATAAATCACCCCCCATAGTATCACTACAATCCCACTAGTCGCCAATTCTGACTAGTTCCAAGTAGAAGCCACTCACTCCGAGGTCATCAATAGAAATTAATTCATAATTTCTTTCTTCGAATTAGGGACTCTACTATATCGGCAAACGTAAAAATTTTCTTTTTCTTCTCATATTACATATTCACAGTCACAGCTCAGGTTTTTACCAGTCAGTCCGCCAAGCGCCAATTCCCAGAGACCCACCGGTCTCTATAAATTCCAATGTCACTAATGTATTCTTTCAGATGAAGGAGAAGGCCGGCTGCGCCGGGATGCTCCATCAAATACATATCAGGTAAGGTAAGGTAAGGTTACGGGCCGGCAGATGCAGCTCGTCTCTCGTACATGTAACATCGATTATTTTTTGTTTTACGCGATTTTTTGGGGGTTTAAGCTCCCGGTTTCCTTAATCCCGGTTTTCTTGATTGTAGGCGCTTCAAATTTCTTTAGCTATCTGGCGGGGAGCGCCGACGGCCATGAAAAACCGCTCGGCCTGGCGGAGCCAGGACGGCTTGGGTTTTTCGATGCACACAGTTATGGCCGGGCCGGATCCACCCAAAAAAGTAATTAGCGCCATCAAAACTGGAGGTCCTAGGTTTTCCCCATAGTTGTTTTTATGTCGTTTCAATGCTAATTTTACGTACTTTTAAAAAGTCGATATTGGGGTTGTTTTTAAGATTACCTCACAAAATATTTTTTCTATAGACAAATATAAGCATGTTCATTAGTGTGTAGCACACGAAAATGTTTTTCGGGTGGTTTAGTTTGTGAAATCGTCCCCTACTGTCGTCTTGAAGAAAAAGAATTATATGGCTTTGAAATGAGGAAATTTTAGGAAAATATCAGTTTTTCTAAAATTTCCAAATTATTTCAATATAAGATTTTCTCCATATAGGATCCGAGTATTATGCATGTGAGATTCCGTCAAGTTCTTTTCCTGTAGTTTGTTTAAAATTCATCGTTATATTATGAGCTGTTGTTGTACGATTATATTTAAAGTGTATCACTTTCAGAGCATTCCAGAAATTACCATCGTATCTCACCAATTCCATCCTAAAGTTTTTGATTTTATAATCATGTCGAAAAAACTAAAAATGTAAGAAATATTATTTTAGTAACATTATCAAGAAATCAAAAACCTTCGCGGCGAGAGAAGTAGAATAAGAATTCTGTATTGCTATAATTATTCGTAATAATAACAAGACTTTCATTTTCAACACTAATATAACAAAATAAACATTAAATCTAAACAATTTGTTATGACCAGTTTCTAAAGCTGTAATTTTCGATAGGAAATATTTCTCATTAAAAATTAAATACATTTTAGCAAAGAAAGACTAAAAAAATTATCCGTAAACTTCAATATAAATTCAAACTCTTTTATTACAAATTCTCCGGATCCGAGCGTTTAAATTTGTACTTATTTATGCCTTGTGTATTGCCTAGTTATAAGGGTCCACTGTCAACAAAAAATTGTTCACCAAAATATGAAAAGACTAAAATGTAGATTTTATTCTTTACTCACAAAGAAACATAATTTGTATTTTGTATATAGGATAGTTGCATCCAATTAAATAAATGTCGATGAAGTGATTACTCATTTTCTTTATAGTATGTAAGGTTTAGGAATAAGTTTTAGGATAAACATAAATATTGTAATAAGTTTAATAATTTCTGATTGGTTGCTGAACCTTTTTGGTGTCTGTTATTGGCTAAAATTGGAAAAGCCACACCGATAAAAATGTTGTTAAAATTTGATTTTGGGTTGTTGTTAAGGAGAGCTCATGACGAGTTGATAGCAAGGGTTCATGACGAGAACAGTGAGATTTTCACTACATTTTGTGGGTAGAATGTTAATTTTACAATTAAAATTGTATTAAAAATTGTTACCTTTTTATACAATTAAATTTGTCCTAGACCTCATTCATGTTATCACATCAGTTGTTAAGTGAAATAAGATGTGTTTTTGTTCTAACATGAAAGTGTTAATAGTGAGTAAATTTTTGTTACTTATTGTCGTAACTTGGAAGTCGGTGTTTGACACCCTTAATCAGTTGTAATAAAAACTAAATAAACTTGTTATAATTATCCGGTGTTTTTATGATGATTTCCGTTTTAAATAAAGTTGGACACACCCTGGAATCTCTGTAAGAGGAATCATGCTCAAACAAAAAGGTCGTTCATTACATATTACCTGGAGAAGAACACCATAACAAATTATATGAAAATCTTCAGTTTACGTAGCATCATCAGGTAGATAATTATGACGTAGTGTGATGGGAAGTACTATAAATAGCAACAAAGTTCATTAACAATAATTATTAGTAACATTTTTTACAAGGTCTCGGAAGGAAATTAGAAACGATAAACCAATTAGTCGCAGTAGAGGGACTATTGCCCTTCTGGAGTTTTTATTTACGGAACTTCTCATTCGGTACTTTCGAAATTATAATTAAAATTTCATTGTGTGACTGATATTTTAATGATGTTAACCCATTCTTGGGTTCCAACCAAATTACAATCTCGTGGGGCAAATTTATCACCGTGCAGGATCACTAATACCACTGCCGAACGCAGATCACAAATTTGTTCAAATTTATTTCATGAGAAACACTGATGAACAAATCGACAAACGTTGTCGATTCAATACGGGCACTAAACGAGAAATTTGCGCTGCATTTCAAAATTTATCCGATTAACTTAACGAATTAATTAGAATTACGCGGCATCGCGACGCATACATCAGGGTGCAGTTAGTTTAATATGCTTATATATTGTCGTGTTTCTTTAAGACAACGAAACTATTTAAAATGTAAAGCTAAGGTTTTCCGAAATTTGACAATCTCTGTTCGTTAGATTTTGAAATGCTCTTAATTTTCCTCACTTTAAAAAAAATTCTAACTCTTGAATGTGATAACCAAAACATCCTTATTTATTCAAATCAAAACAATTCATTGACAACAATCATCAAAAAGTTTATAATACAATTTTTGTATCTTCTTCTTCGCGTGCCTATCCGTTACCGGATGTTGGCGACTTCTCTCCTATGTATGTGTTGTGCATTTGTAGTACTATCACACACATAGGGGACCTACTTGTTTAACGCGGGAGTTAAGTTATTTACCCAAAAAGACTTTAAAAAAATTTCAATTTGAGTCTTAACAATTTATTTGAGTACTTGCAGCGATTTTAGCATACAGAATAATACTGACTTATAATACAATTATTACAACTTATATTTAGTACAAAATGCTTATGTTAGTAAACAGATCTTATTTTAAACTATGGAAAGTTCAAGCGAGTTTCTTCCCCTGGTTTCAGGTGAAGTCCTGGGAACATTTTATGTGTGTGAACTTGGTTTCACATAACACCTCCCTGCCGAAGATCAAAATTACGGTTCGTTAATTTTGTAAGCCGACCTGATCGATTGAACTGATTGGTGAACCCCTTTTCTGAGCCGAAGGCTGACCCTTTTTCCATTTGTAACTAAATTTGGCTAGAACATAATACAATATAAAAATTATTATTAATACATATATTATAATTGTCCATCCACTTGTTCGGTGAAAATAAATTGCACTTGTCTTTGTTTCGCCAATTTTTTCTTTGATTTGGTGTAACTTGATATCTGCTAATTTCAATTCATCCAAATTAATTGTTTCCAATTGAATTGGTCGAAGCTGAATTTCTTCTGTTTTTCGGTTGTATTCCATTGATAAATTTGGGACCTCAATGACATTTGTAATTTGCTTTGTCTCAAAACTTTGGATAAATTTTGAGTTGATTTTCATGTTACATTTGCCTAACATTGAAATAAGGTATGTTCCATTTAGTGAAATTGATTTAGTTTTAGAGTCGCATTCTTGTCGTACAATTTCTTCTCCTTTGGTAATAACAAGCCATTGGGTTTTTGATATAGGTTGAATCTTAGTGTCTTTGATATCCAAATATTCGTATTGGCAATTTTTGTAATTTTGAGTAAATTGTGTTAGGTGAACTTCGCAAGGTGAGTCTTCTTTAATTTGATTGGTCTCAAATTCGCACATGTATTTATTTACTTCTATCTCGGTGCACTCTTGGTTATTTAATGCATAGCTTTGCTCATTAATTAAGAGGAATTTTGCATGAGGAATTATTATTGAATAACTGGAATTTTTTAGGATTGGACATGAGTATAAATGGAAATAATTATATTCGATAAGTTCGACAGTTGGAATTTCTAAGATTAAATGTATTTTAGAATTTTGGATGAATATCTTTATGTGGGTCAATTTTTGAAATTCTGGATAATTTTCATTCTTCAAAGGTATTGGAAATTTCGTATTTGTGAAGGTGGCTGATATTTCTATTAATTCTTTAATTAATTCGTCTGGTGTTAAAATTGATGGGTGCATTATTTTCATTACGCCAAAGGTTATTACTTCTTCTAATTCTTCCAAAACGTCTTTTATAGCATTGACTGCTGTTATGAGTTGTAGGTAAATTGAGGTGATCATTAATTTGTTTTAGATTTTAGTTTTATAAACGTTGGTAGCGTTGACGATGTATTCAATTTGGTAAATTCGTTCTTGTAAAAGCCCTTGGTTACTTGTCAGTTGACCAACTCGTTTCTCAAAATTTTCGATTGCGGTAGTGGTTAATTTTATTTGTTCCTTCATTAATAATTTTAATCCTTTTTGGTTATCTAATAAGTTTTTTATCGCTTCGTTATATTTTCTTGCATCTTCACTGTCTAAATTTCCGGTTATCGATTTAATAATAGAGCCTAATCCGTTAATCAGACCTCTTCGATGTCTTTTCAGTGGCGTTGGATCCAATGTATCGAATTTTTCTTTAGTTTGTTTTATAATGTGTTCCAAAGGTTTATGGAAGTTTTCCATTTCTCGCTTGTAATCTTTTCCGTTCTCATGCTTAACATAAGCTGAAGTCAATATTTTAAAATTATTTACTAGGTTATCATATTCTATTCTAATTTTTTCTAATTCTATTATCTTAATTAAGGTCCAATAACTATTCTTATTACTAGCTGTTCCCAATTGAATTGGTATAATTCCGGGATTTTCCTTTAATTCCTTGATGTTGATGGTTGCGGTACATCTTCCTGTGCAGCATCTGTAACAACAGGTCTTCTTAATAATCTCAGATGAACTTTTTGCACTTGATTATTTTTTTTAATTTCTACGGTGTTGTCATCAAAAATTCTTTGTATCACATAAGGTCCTTCAAACTTTTCTTTCGTTTTTCCTCTTATGTTACTGGTTCTTTTTACATAAACTGTCTGCTCAATTTTGAATGGGTGTGGCTCCGTTGAATTTCGGTTTCTTGCTATGCTTTCTTTTGTTGTGTGCATTTTTTCTTTTACGGTTTCGTAGATTAAATTTAGTTTATTCATGTGGTCATTTACGTATTCTTTGTAAAATCTGGTATCCAAAAATATGTCGAATGGATCTCGAGAATTTGTATGACCTAAGGTCAATTCGAGGGGGCTGTAGCCTGTGGATACATGAATTGAATTGTTGTATGCAATAAGAGCATATCCCATTAAATTTTTGATGTTCGTTTTCTTTTCCTGTGTTCTTAAAATTCGTAAATGTTCGATTATTGTTGAATGCATTCTCTCGATCATGCCGTTTGATGGTGGGTTTCGTGGCGTGATGAAATGAACCTGAATTTTATGTAACTTCAACAATTCCTGGACCGTGTCGTTTTTTAATTCCGTGCCATTATCAGTGACAATGGATTCTGGTACCCCATAAAATGTGAAATATTTTATCAACGCGTCAGCTACCTCTGTTGCATTTTTACTGACTATGTGAATCGCTTGTCCCAATTTCGAGAATGCGTCGATAATAGTCAAAAAATTTTGTCCTTCGATAGAAAACGTGTCAATATGAATCTTTTGGAATGGTCTTTGTGGTGTCTCTGTAACCATAATATATATTTGGGTTGGGTGTCTTTCGTATTTAGTTTTTTTACAGATCTCACATTGGTTGATGAAATTTTGTATATCTTGGCTCATAGTACCCCAATAATAATTTCGTTTTATCGCTGTTGTTGTCTGCGCGATTCCACGATGATTTGTCTTGCCTTGATGATGTAATTTGATCACTTCGATTTGTTCATTTTTATCTAAAATTATTTGTAATCGTTCCGTACATCTGATCAATTTTGGTCCGTTATTGGTGAAATATTTTGTATAAACTTTGCAAAAACTTTTATAGGTGTCTTCTTTGTCAAACCATAAATAATACCGTTGTCCAGTAATAGTGTGTTCTTGTAGTAAGTTTAAAATTTCGCGTTCATTGTTTAATTTCGGAATATTTACATATTTAATAATTTTGTTGTCCAATTTGTTGATTTTTACTGTAAGTTCGCCTTGGTGAATGGTTTTGATTATAAATTGTTGCCTTTTGTCATCTATCGCTTCCTTTAAAATTGGTATAGCTTCACTTGGTTCGTCGCTTAGTCTAGAGTGAATTGTTTCATTGTCGTCTTCGATTACATTTTCTGTTAGATCAGTTGGGTTGACCTGATTTTTGCTTGCTGCTTCTAGCATTATTGACCGGATATTATCGGGTGTAGGTGAGGGTGCTTCGGATGCTTCGAGCTCTGTGTGAAGGTCAGGTATATTTACAATCATAGATACGTTGTCGCTATCCTCTTCACTTTCTTCAATCGCATTGATTTGAACTCGTGATAATGCGTCGGCGTTAGTGTTCAATTTACCCTTTTTATAAATGATTTTGTAATCGTACTCTTCCAATCGTAGTTTCCATCTGGCCAACTTCGAATTTGGTTCCTTTAAATTCATTAACCAGACCAAGGGTCGGTGGTCGGTGTAAATTGAGAAGGTTCTACCATATAGGTATGGCCTAAAATACTTAGTCGCCCAAACGATGGCTAAGAGCTCCTTTTCGATGGTTGAATATTTCTGTTCTGTTTCGCTTAATGTTCGCGAGGCGTATGCGATTGGTCGATCATTTCCCACATTTCCTTGGGAAACCACGGCCCCGAGTGCCACGTTACTTGCATCGGTGGTTAATATAAATTCTTTATCAAAATCTGGATACTGAAGTATTGGATCGTTCATTAAAATTTGTTTGCTGTTTTCAAATGAGTCAATAAATTCTTGAGTATGTTCAACTTTTGCTCCCTTCTTCAAACATTTTGTCAAGGGTTTTGTTAATTTCGCGAAGTCTTTGATAAATTTTCTATAGTAGCCTAATAATCCTAAAAAACTTTTAATTTCCTTTTGAGTTCTAGGTATTGGGAAATTTTTTACTGCCTTAATTTTGTCAGGATTTGCCTTGACTCCCTCTGGTGTAATCACATGTCCTAGGTATGCAACTTCTTTTTGTAAGAACGAGCATTTTTCAAGTTGAACCTTGAAGTTAGATTGTCGTAATCTGTCAAAAACACTTTTTAATCTTTCAAGGTGTTGCTGTAAAGACGTTGAAAATATGATGATGTCATCTAGATAGACCATGCATTTTTCATTTTGGATACCTCTCATGATGTTGTCCATTACACGTTGAAATGATGACGGTGCGTTTTTTAATCCAAACGCCATCCTTTTGAATTCATAATGTCCTCGCTGAGTACTGAAAGCTGTCTTAGCTGTGTCCTGTGGATCCATTTCTACCTGGTGGTAACCAGATGCTAGATCGAGTGTGGTGAAGTATTGACTACGTCCCAATTTATCTAGAATATCATTAATATTCGGGAGAGGATACTTATCACCAATTGTTTTATCATTTAATTTCCTATAATCAATTACCATTCTCCACTTTATCTTTCCATTAGCATCCGGTTTCTTTTGTACTAAATGTACCGGTGAACTAAATGGTGAATGGGATTCTTGAATTATGTCTTGTCTCAACATGTCTTTGACTTGTCTATCGATTTCCTGCGTTTGGCTAGGTGATTGTCGATAAGCTTTTGAATAAATGGGTACTTCGTCCGTTAAATGGATTTGATGTTTAATTTGATTGGTGAAACTTAAAGGAATATCTTCATGATGAAAAATATCTTTATATTCGAAACATAGTTGTTTAATTAAACGTTTTTCTTCCGAATTCATATGGTCCAATTTAATATTTTTCAAATTTTCTTTTAATAATTCTTCATAATTTTGGGTGTAATCAATTTCCATTTGTTCAATATTATTTATTTCTATGTGTTCGTTGATTATTGGTTCGACGTTTATTGGTGTTGTAAAGTTGATTTGTTGAATTTTCTCTGAAGAATTTGTAATTGTCGTAATTGCAAAGTTATTTACACATTTTACCAATGTTTCGGGAATTTCAATTCCATTTTTGAGTTTTCGATACCTAATTATTCCGTCTTGATTCTTCAAGTTAACAGGAACTTTAACTACCTTCTCTGTACGTGGTTCAATCGTAACTTGATAAACTTCTTCCTGTTGTCCTTGTTGGTTATTTTCAAACTTAAGGGGAATATTTCCATACTTCGTTATTAAAATTTTGTTTTCAAAATCAATTTTTGCATCTATTATTTTGAGTAAATCTAACCCTATCAATCCATCATATTTTTTATTAAAATCAAAAATATAAAATTTATGTTTAAAATTTGTTCCAAAAAGAGTTTTTAAATTAACAAGTGTTACCAAGTCGTGTCTACTAATTTGATGGGCTGTCTGAATTTGAAATGGTTCATAAAATATTTCAGAAGGAAAATATTTGAATGCTTGACATCGATTCAGTAATGATCTTGTTGATCCTGTATCAATCATTAGTTTAAAATTTAATTTTGGTATTTCTATGTAAGCTAATTTTGACTGTTCCATTAAATTAATGTTAATTTTTGTCACATTGTTTAAGTTTGATTGTTGCTGATGGAAACTTCGCGAAAATTTTGGTTATCGATCTCTGGATTTTCAAATTCATCAACAGGAACTTGATCGATTTCATTTTCCTGAAATTCATAGTTTTCACGATCTTGATTTTGGTCATATGATTCGAAATAGTCGTAATTTGTATTATTATGAGTTCGACTTTCATCAAAATTATTATAATTTTCTTCAATATTTTGGTGGAATAATTCTTCTGAGGTCCAATTGCGTGTAGGTTGATTTGATCTTCTCGTATGTGCTGATGATGTATCCATTGGTTCAACTGCCTGGTAAGGTCGTTGAGAATGTTGTCGGAAATTAGAGCTTGTTTGATAAGCATTTACTCGTTGACTAGTTGTAGGTCGGTTAAAAGTAGGTTGAAAATTACGTTGACCTGTTAAGTTCGTTGCTTGGTTATTGAATTGTTGAAACGTACGAACGTTTTGTTGAGGTGGCGTAAAATTTCTATTTGGATTAAAGGTGGCTGGTTTAATAAATTGCGGTCTTTGGAAATTTTGAAAATTAGGTTTATGTTGATTTGGAAAATTTTGACCTGAATAATTATTTTTGAACATCATTTGATTCATTACCGGTTTGTGTGTATTTGCCGGCTGTTTGATTTCAATTGGATTGTAATGACGTTGACCGTTGTTAAATAGGTTGGTTTTTGACTGGGCGTACATAAAATTTTCCTCGGAAATCAAATGTCCTAAAGCTTCTTCTAACGTTCCTGGGTTTTTAAGCCTTACTACTAAGCCAAGTTGTCCGTTTAACCCTTGCAAAAAGGTTTGTAATGCTAAATCATCGTACAATTTTGTTTTAATAACCTTAACGTTTTGGTCGGTTTCCTTTAATTGTAACCTGGTTAATAATAAACAACGTACATCTTGACATCGCATCCCAAATTGGTATGATGACTCATTTTAAATGGTTTTAGACTCATCAAATCCCTAAGGAGACAATTTTCATCTCTTTGATCCCCGAAATGTTGTATTAATAAATCTTTAATATTACCCCAAGTAGTAGCATTTTGTCTAGAGGCAATTAAGGTTAATGCACGACCTTCTAACTTGCTAAGAATTATTTGAATAAGTTGTGTGTTTACATCTGATGGTGTCGGAGTACTACACATGGATAATAAATGCTCACATGCGTTTGTAAAAATTGACAAGGTTGCTGCATTTCCATCATATTTAGGTACTGCGTCGATGTGGAATTTCTCTAATTTTGCCATTGTATTAGTATCAATTTGGAGATGTTGATTTAAAGCTTGACGTTGTTCTTCTACTACTTCGTTAGTTATGGATAATTGTGATAATAGGTCTGTGAGCTCGGATTCGGACATGGGAAATTTTAAATAACTTTGAGCAAAAACTTACGCAATGAATACCAAGAGCGTTGTGAATCTCTTCATCACCGGGTAGTTTTCCTCGTGGTTGATTGAATTTTCTTCTTAATTTCTTTCTTCCTCCTTGGTTTGGTAGGTTTTTCTTTTATGCACTTTAAATTATATTTGATTTTTATTCACTGAACGGCGTTCCCGTTTATTTTAATTTTTAATTATTTATTTTCACTTATACACTAACTTATCACTAAGTTCTGTCAGTAAATCGTTGAAACGAAAAAGGTTTAGAAATTTTATCTAATGCCTTTCTGACATCCGTCCCGACTGCGCCAGTTAAGTTATTTACCCAAAAAGACTTTAAAAAAATTTCAATTTGAGTCTTAACAATTTATTTGAGTACTTGCAGCGATTTTAGCATACAGAATAATACTGACTTATAATACAATTATTACAACTTATATTTAGTACAAAATGCTTATGTTAGTAAACAGATCTTATTTTAAACTATGGAAAGTTCAAGCGAGTTTCTTCCCCTGGTTTCAGGTGAAGTCCTGGGAACATTTTATGTGTGTGAACTTGGTTTCACATAACACGGGCTCCGAACCGCGGGAAGTGTATACACTTCATCTCCAGAGAGGCTGTTCTAAGCATATTACACCTCGGTGGTTTGCCATTGCCTTCCGAGGGGAGACGGTCAGAATAAAGTTTTTACTGAGCCCGGAGTCGAACCGGGCATTCCGCATTAGCAGCAATGCACTTAACTGCTTAAGCTGATCACCGTCTCGTGATCTTTTTTTGTATACCCAATAAAAATGTTAAACTCATTTCCATAAATACAGTCGAGTAATTAAATTCGTCACCTATTTAGTGACGTTTCGTGAATTAGTGAAAAATTACGAATTAGTGAAAAATTCTTGTTTTACCTTTTTAAATTCCATTTGGCTTCCATTTTGGTTCCGATCCTAGTCGCCTTCTTAATAGGGGTCTTCCCACATCTCGGAATTTTTCTAGTTCCTCAAAAATCCCTTTAATCCTGTCTAATTCTCGATTTCCAATTTTATAATTCATCCGGCAAAGTATCCTTCATCTGCCTTCTATGTTTATTCGTCCAAATTTCCAAAATTTTGTCAAAATTAATTTTTGAATGCTAAATTTTTTATTAATTAACATTTCCAGCAATTCAACCAATTTTTTCCAAATCGAACTACCTGCTCGCATAAATTCACTGTACAACCCAATCTTCAAACATTCCCTTTTTGGAAATTATAAAATCCAACACTCGCTAGATGATTCAACATTCCGTCCACCCACATTAGTGGTCAATCGTGGACTATAGTACTTTGCTTCATGCCCTTCTTCCTGCGACCTAGACGCAATCCACTCCAGAACCCACTCAGGTGGCCATAATCAAAATTTTCACACTTGGTAATACCAACTCATTATTAAATTCGCGCAATAATTGAAAATTCACTTGATTTTTAAAATATTCAGTTGTACAAAGTTTGAAAATAACATCTACCTTTACATAACTCCAATATTTTGCCATTAAAGGAACAATTCTACCCTTATACAATTTTGACTTACATTCTGGTTATCATTTCAAGAATTTAAAATGTTTTTGATTGTGTGTGCTCGCTGCTGGCGGTCGTACCGATATCGCACGGCTGTATGAACCTCTCATGCAATTTGATATACAACCCACTGACTCATCAACACTACACCAGCACTTATTAACAAAAACATTTTTTTAGGCGAAGTTACAGCGGAACATCTACAGACGTTCTGCTACACAAATGAAATCATATCTTCGATGCGGTAAAATTGTTTGGAAATCGTACCGTATGGTTAACGATTCGACAGTTGTACCGATATTGTAAGAAGTCCACGATTTGTGTTCAGAATATTGTGATGATCCTAAAAACTTAAGTCAAATTCTACATAAATATGCAATATTTTAGTTGCAACGAGAAGAACAATGTATGAATGTAATATAAACGTCTTATGGCAATTCATTATTTTCCTCACCGTATTGTAGGTACTTAATCATTCTTAATTTTTATTACGAAGATTTGTACTTAAGTTTAGATAATCGACAGTTCTTATTCTTTTCTTCTTCAGTCGTGATGCTTCTTTGACAGAAGCTCCGTGACCCATCTCTTTCTATGCATGTGATGTGGGTTCGATTTATTTTCACATACATAGAGGACCCTACTTCCCCTCGATGTACCTAACCTTGACGTGGTGAGGGGGCTTGCGTGTTTCAAGGATGCGGCGGGCGTGTACCTGTCAGGATTCGGGCCAGGGAATTAAAACCCCCTCGTGTTCGGTCTGACTGACCTGCTGGGCTGGGTCGGGACTTAAAACTCTTTGTGCTCAGTACTGGCTTGTTAAAAACCGGGATGATGGTCGTCGCGGAGAAACCAGACTAATAAGGTACCCGCGTGTTTGTGCCGTGCGTGGAGACCCGTAAGGGGGGATCCTGCTGGCTGAGCCAGCCCGGGGGCGGATAAGATCTCCTGGGTCTGGCAACACTCCACTTTGGCCTGGATTTCCACTTAAACGGGTGGTCTAGGCTAGTCCACCTTAGATCCATCGGCTGCGCTGCTCTGTCAGAGGACCGGCTGGACGAGCCCTTGGGGGAGGATGGAGTGCGAAAGCACCTCACCTTCCTGGGGACTATATCTCTTGGGTAGCCCTGGCGTTAATGCAACGTCTCCGAAATGTGTGGGCTCGAAGGAAGGTGGGGAGCTCGGAGAGATAAAAATGTGTTCTTCTACATGGATAAATTGAAACAACCAAAAGAAACAGCTGATACAGCAAAATTACAAGCGGGTGCGTCCACTCAGGCTACCCCGTTAACACAGGCGACTGGACCTGGCAAAGATACCCTGCCTACACTGGCAGGTGCGTCTAACCAGAGCCCACCGCCGTCTGGCGGCGCCGAGGATGCGTTTGTAAAAAGCGCAGAGTCTGTGGTGCTGAAGCCAAAAGGCGAAGAAAGGCCGATTAGCGGCGGAGGCTATAGCTACCTCCACTAAAACTGGGCCTAAAATCTGTGGTACTGTTCACGAGCAGGCTAGGCAATCCAAGCCGCCGGCTCGAGATAACACAAAGAAAAGGTTGAGATCCGATGACTCACGGCCGTCACCCTCAAGCAATCGGGGGAAGAGGGCTAGGGGTCCCACGATCAAGACTACCCAAAGCGCTGCAAGAGTGAGTAACGTCACCTACAAAGAGGCTGCCAAAAGACACCTCCGAGTAGCTGTGATAGACCGCTCCAACCCCATGGGCAAACTCACTGAGTCCCAGGCAAGCAGCGTGGAAGAAAGCCTAACCGCGGCCCTAGATGCCTGCATCGAGGTGCCAACGGAGGGCGCTAAATACGTACCCACTTTTGAGGGGCTCCATCATTCAGAGTAGATCCTTCGGATCACCTGCAGTGATCAGGGGTCTCTCGAGTGGCTAAGTACGACGGTAGCAGCGCTCCCACAGTTGTGGGGGGGTGGTGCTAAGCTAGAGTTGGTCCAGGTGGACAGCCTCCCCAAGTTGACGAAGATAACCCTCTGGATTCCGGGTGAACCGGAACCAACTGAGGCTGTCATACATCGCCTGGCTGCCCAAAATTCATGGGCACAATTAAAAGAATGGTGCACCGTCCTCGACAGGGACAGGGAGGAGGAGCCGAAAGGCAAACTTCTTATCTTCGGTGTCGGGCAGAAGGACAGTGACGCCATCAAAGGAAAAGGGGAAAGGTTGAGCTACAAGTTCACCACCCTCAAGGTTAAGATGCAGAAGTTTGAGGACACTGCATCTGAAGAAGTGCCAACGGTCGCAGGAGTTCCGATGGAGACGAACGTCACTCCAGAGGTAGCAACTGAAGACCAAACCGAGCACTAAGTTCCCCAAGGCAAACCAAATGGTCTCCTTGTCACACTGGAACTTTGTGCAAATTAACCTGCAGCATTGTCGGGAGGCCGTGGAAACCTTATGCCGCCACCTAGACTGCTGTCAGGACACATTTGCTCTAATACAAGAGCCATGGCTAGTGAAATCCAATATACGAGGTATCACAAGACTAAATGGTACTATGTTTACAGGTAGCCAAACCGCAACTAGGACGTGTATATACACACTGTAATGGTATCGTGCTCTTTTATTGACTTTAACTTAGGTTTCAATAAAATAAATGTATGCTTCACCCCTTACCTTGTTAGATGACTTGAGTAGACAACCACGGCTAGCTTATAAATTTATATATGCGAATTTCTTTATTTTTTATCTTCACTAATGAAATTTCAAAATGAACAAGATTCTCCGTTTTATAATATTTATTTAAGATAATCAATTGAAATATAAATGTTCAATGGCAAATGATTCTTTCATGAAAATTTTATAAAATTTTGACAAAGTTGTCATGTAAACAATTAAATTACGCAACGCCTTAAAAACTAATCATACAAATTTCTTAAAGTAGAAATTAATCATGTAATGAAATGTTAATAATTATCTGACCTTGTCTGTGCACGGCACTAAATCATCAGATTTTCCCACATCACAAGCTGCATTATATTTTTTTCTTTGATAATCCCACTTTGGTAATTCATCCAACCATTTTTCTTTACATTAATCTCTGCATTGATCCCGTCCAACATACATCAAATCCAATATTATTTATTACCATAAATTCATGAAATTTATGCACATTGATGAGTAATCCAATGACATTTTATATTCTCATCCACTTAATATCTTCTCGTACACTTAATATCCTTTTATTTTGGTTAATTCACTTTCTTTTATCACCTTTAGGATACTTTTATCCTTTTATCATCAAAGTTTCTGTATCACCAAATTTACATGTCTATCTCCGTAAATTATTTTTGGTACCTAACTAACCATAATAACCAGTTTCCAAGCAAGGAAAAATTTCATTGCCAATATCATCGACTACCTATTTTTTTATTTTAAATGTTCTTATTTGTGAGTAAAATTAATCCATATTTTCGCAACTTGATTTTTCTTTTATTCTAAATTGTTTTTTATCGGATCAACCCGCTAATTTGAATTCGACGCACTGTAATTGTTTATTTATAAGTGAATATCGTTCGTTCAATTCACCGTATCACTTCATTCCACAAATATCAACCTAATCCTTTTTTTTATAAGTTTGCGTAACATATTTAAACACTACTAACCTAATTTTAACAAATTTTAACTAACATAAATTTTAACAACACTTATAATTAACAAGATTTTTAATAAACACAAATTTTGTTTTCATACATGATAATCATTTTGCCATTTTCCGTTTCTAAATTATTACACGTTTACTTAAATTTCTTATTGACAAACTTGTTCATTTTTTCAATTCTCCAATGCAGTCAAGTAAATAACATTGCAAAAACCCCTTTTTTGAAATTTAAAATTTTGTTTATCATAAATTTTCAATTTTAAATCAAATTATTACCCCTTTACTTATTCTCCCTCAATGTCTTCTAACTCATAATTCTTTATTTTAAAACAAATATTACCCCTTTCCGTTTTATGATTTAATATCCTAATTTTATTTATTCCCATTTTAAATCTGACCAAGATATGCTGTTGTTTTATTCAATTTCTTCCTTTTAATATTTTCATTTGATCTTATTTTGGTGACTTAACTTTCTTTACTTCTTACCCCTTTGTTTATTTGGTTTACTGTTTCCTACTTATTTTGGTATCCCCTTTTAATTATTTCATCATAATAACCCCTCATCATATCACTTCATTACATTTCCCCATTATATTTCATCATATTACATCATCATAATTACCCATAATAATACTTCATAATTCTCCATAATTCTTCATCATCATAATTCATCCTCATATTCCCATTATAATACCTCATAATTCCTCATCATCATCTTCTTTCATCATAATTCCCCATATTTCAATATTAATTATTTTCCTTCGGATACCAATTTTATCTTAAAACCCCATTTCATTTAACTCAACCCGTTATTTACTATTCATTGTTTTAGTCATTCTTTGTCACACAATAATCTAAATTTCTTTCCCTTATTTACTTAAATGAAACAATTGCTACTTGCTTTTAAATTATTTAACTTTCTTTTCTAAATCGTTTTTGAATATTTTATCTTGGTCATCTCAATTGTACATTAAATGTTTACTATTTTCAAGCGGTTCTTTGTAGTTGTTGATTTTTAATGTTTTTGGTGTTTCGCCTTGGAAACATTTCTTCAATTTTCCTGGTCCAATAGCTTTTTCAATCATATTTACAAAATTGTTGTCATCTTTTTCAGTCCAATTAATCCGATTCTATTTTCTGCTTCAAACGTACTCGTTTGATTTTAAATTTCACCCACTTGAATAACATTATCTCCCTAACATAACCCCTTTCAGTTGTTTTAATTCCTGTCTTCCTGTTGAACTTCTTTGTCCAATTCACTTCGTTCTTTCTTATCATTTGACTTTGTAATTTTCTCTTCTTATTGTTCTTTTGTAATTTATTTTTCATCTTCCCGATGCTATCACAATTTCGTAGTTTATTTAATTTCTTGTTTGCAAAATTATTATTACCCCTTGCTTTTATAAATTTTATACTGTTAACCACTTTTTGTTTATTATGCCTTTTCATAATGAATAAATTTCTAAATTTTCGAATTTTAATTGTTACAGTTTTATTTATTGACTTATTTTGTGCATTTAAATTTTTCTGCCTTTGGTAAATCTGTTTCTTGTTAATTTTTATTCCCCTTGTTTGACCTTTTCTCTTCGCACGTAGTTTCCTATTTTTTAAATGTACCCGTTTGAACATTTTTCTTGTGTGTACCTATGACCGATATTTCGTAGCGGTGTTAATTTTGCCTACACTTTCTTCTTCCTTTGCTCGTTGCTCATTTTCTCCCATCGTATTGTCGAGTTTTTCTAGCCTTTCATAACATTTTCTCTGTTCTTCCTCCCGTTTCTTCTCAATTTCATCCATCTTGCCACATAAAACTTCCCGAAGCTTCTTTAACTCTTCTTGTCGTTCGATTTTATTTTCTTCATCTCTTTTCTGATTTTCTCCATTTAACTTTTGCAACTCTTTTTGTCGTTCGATTTTATTTTCTTCATTCATTTTTCTCATAAACATCATTATCTCGCTTTCTTCCTTTCTTTCAGTGGTCTCTATTCTCTCCACTTCTGTTACCCTTTTTTCTTCTTCCTTCCGTTTCTTCTCTTGACGCGTGTCCATTTTTAAATAATTTATTTACCCTCGTTTATAATAATTCAACCTACCCCTTATCTATTCGTGGGTTCGAGCTTTGTCCCGTTATCAAATGCCCACTCGTTGGTCGCCAAATTTTATGTAATGTTATCGTGCTCTTTTATTGACTTTAACTTAGGTTTCAATAAAATAAATGTATGCTTCACCCCTTACCTTGTTAGATGACTTGAGTAGACAACCACGGCTAGCTTATAAATTTATATATGCGAATTTCTTTATTTTTTTATCTTCACTAATGAAATTTCAAAATGAACAAGATTCTCCGTTTTATAATATTTATTTAAGATAATCAATTGAAATATAAATGTTCAATGGCAAATGATTCTTTCATGAAAATTTTATAAAATTTTGACAAAGTTGTCATGTAAACAATTAAATTACGCAACGCCTTAAAAACTAATCATACAAATTTCTTAAAGTAGAAATTAATCATGTAATGAAATGTTAATAATTATCTAACCTTGTCTGTGCACGGCACTAAATCATCAGATTTTCCAACATCACAAGCTGCATTATATTTTTTTCTTTGATAATCCCACTTTGGTACTTCATCCAACCATTTTTCTTTACATTAATCTCTGCATTGATCCCGTCCAACATACATCAAATCCAATATTATTTATTACCATAAATTCATGAAATTTATGCACATTGATGAGTAATCCAATGACATTTTATATTCTCATCCACTTAATATCTTCTCGTACACTTAATATCCTTTTATTTTGGTTAATTCACTTTCTTTTATCACCTTTAGGATACTTTTATCCTTTTATCATAAAAGTTTCTGTATCACCAAATTTACATGTCTATCTCCGTAAATTATTTTTGGTAACTAACCATAATAACCAGTTTCCAAGCAAGGAAAAATTTCATTGCCAATATCATCGACTAAAGTCATTGCCATGAAAGAAGACGTCTCGTCATAGATTGACTGAATATAGCAACGACGTATTGCTTATGAGCATTACCAGTCATTTTGTATTGATATGACAAAGCACGAAAATATATTGCACGTGTTTCCAGTAACGACATACGCTGTTGCGTTTGTTAGACGATAGTAAAAGACAGATATATTCATAGCATGTCGTAACTAGTACCGGAAAAAGAATTTGATTCGCGTAGTAATTTATATAAAATTTCTGTCACTTTTAGTATTTTTGAAGTTTGGAGTTTTCGTGGTTTAAGTTTTCGGTTTGTGGATTTAAGCTTGTCAAAATTAGTCAAAATACAAAATTAGTTCTTTTCAGAACTCTCGAAATGTCTAGTTCTGTACGTGGAAGAACATTAAAATCTCAATCGCAACAGTTGATTTTAAATTTATTAAATTATTTTGAACCCAAAAAGGGTGATTCGAAGAACGGACGTATAAATTACGGGTTCCGTGTAAAAGTTAATAATCTAATGATCCGAATTCGGTGGTAGATATCTGAAAAGTGTTAAAAGGTTAATTTATGAATAAAACACGTGTGTTGGTAAAAAGTCATTACGGAGTATAAAAAGTGTTTTGTAATTTGCAGGAGTATTTTGCATTTCTCGCTAAAAATGGTGAGAACCAAATTTGTAGAGAATTAAATTCTCCACCTTTTTTATACGAGAAATTTTGTTGTAAAATTATTATTTATTGCTAATTAATGCTAATTAATATGTACAATTTTTATGTCCAAAACATTAATTATTTTTGTTTGATAATTAATAAATAATTAAATTAGAGCGATTCTTTTTTTTTATTGTTGAAATAATTAAGACGTTGTTTAATCTTAATCATCCTACGACTTCCGAAATTCGATCATGGTCAGCGCTACGTATTCCCAAATTGAGTGTTCATCGTAAAGCTCAGGTTTCAGGTAAAGTAACCAAAAATTTTCGATGTGGTGGCAGTTAATCCGAAAAATTTCAATTAATTCAACTCTTTAACGCCGTGGGGTGTTACACAATTTTGTTTTTCTTCAGGTCTGTGTGAAAAGGCAAAACAATGTAATTGCCAAAAGTTAGTTTTGAGTAAAGCTCTGAACAGATTGACAAAGAAATTATCAACGCAACGGTACAAAAATCTCAAAATCGCAATTTTTGCCATTCATTGTTTTGCTTTTGCATTGCACAGGTGCTGTATACCTATACTTATGCTGTGTCTTATTTTGAATTTGTTCATAACTAGAGCTGGGATTTATATGCATAAAAAATTCTAAAATATGCTCATATATATGCTCCAATTTTTATAAAAATATGCAAGTTAAAATATAAAATATGCAGTGAAATATGCCGAATAAAAGTTCAAAATATGCAATAATTTTTTTTCCAAAAAAAAACATTTAGCATTTTTTTTTTATTGAGAACGCATTTAATTACTACTATTTTTCACTTGATAATAAATATTAATTATAATATGTTTTTCTAGATTATCTAAAATAGAAGATTGTCTTTTGTCAGTCAATATGGTTTTGTACGTTGAAAAACTTCTTTCAACGTCCACTGATGTTATTGGAGCGAATTTAAACTTGCACATTTTTTGTGGCTCCATTAATACCACAATATTTTTGCAGAAATGATTTAAATGTTGGATTTTCTAATTTATTAAGAGGTATATTTGCACTTATCAATGCATTGCATAAATCAAAATTAAACTGATTTTTATCTTTATCAGCGGAGGTTGATGCAAACGATTCTCTTAAAGTGATTTGAGATTTAGACGATGATTTAAATTTTTCGCAGTTACGTTTATGCAAACTTGTTACATGTTGCGTTATTTGAAATTTTCTTTCACAGGGAATCTAAAAGCAATAAATTGCAATTAAACTTTTACGTTGAGATAAACGGTCTTCAATAAAAATTATGCAATCAATAAGGTGGTGATTTTAATTCTATAAATTTTTCAAACTTGACTATGTACTTACAATTTTACTGCAAACTCGACAAAACACGTTATCATTTTTATCTGCAGTTAATTCTGGATACTCCTTTATCCAAGAAGTAACATTCGGCTTTTCTTGGTAATTCTATATAATAGTTTCACGAGTTGAAATAAATACGAGTATTTATGCATTAATATGCTAACTTTTCTAAAATATGAACCAAAAGTGGAAAATATGCAAAATATGCCTAAAAAAGTTTGGTTTAAATTACTCTAATTTATGTGATTCGCAAAGATATCCAAAAATCGACGTTCTCATATCAATAGTTAAAAATATGCATTTGCATATAATCCCAGCCTTATTCATAACTATTGCTTAATAAATAAATAAATTTGGTAAGCGACAATAAAAACATAAAAGTTTCCTTTCAGCATAACCTATATTTGGTTTGACAGGTGACAAGTTCAAATTTGTTAAACTAAAAGGAAAGTGAGAAAGAAAATTAAAAAAAAAAGATAACCAATATATTCTTATTTTAAAATACACTTCATTTGACTAGGGAGTATTGGCTTAGTTCGGACGATTATGCTTTTATGACGAGATGTCAACTTTCGTGGCAATGACTATACCTATTTTTTTATTTTAAATGTTCTTATTTGTGAGTAAAATTAATCCATATTTTCGCAACTTGATTTTTCTTTTATTCTAAATTGTTTTTTATCGGATCAACCCGCTAATTTGAATTCGACGCACTGTAATTGTTTATTTATAAGTGAATATCGTTCGTTCAATTCACCGTATCACTTCATTCCACAAATATCAACCTAATCCTTTTTTTTATAAGTTTGCGTAACATATTTAAACACTACTAACCTAATTTTAACAAATTTTAACTAACATAAATTTTAACAACACTTATAATTAACAAGATTTTTAATAAACACAAATTTTGTTTTCATACATGATAATCATTTTGCCATTTTCCGTTTCTAAATTATTACACGTTTACTTAAATTTCTTATTGACAAACTTGTTCATTTTTTCAATTCTCCAATGCAGTCAAGTAAATAACATTGCAACACCTAGCAATATTCAGGCCAACCTCCTGCCGCAGTACAGCGATTGCGACCTTACAGCGGTACGCATGAGCTGCGACTTTGGAAGTGGTCAAAAAGATGTCATCCTGGCATCCGTTTACCTCCCAATAGAAGAGCAAGAACCACCTCCACAGAGGATGATCGATCTTGTGAACTATTGCGAGCAACAAGGTAGGCATCATCCTCATCATCGGCTGCGACTCCAACTCGCACCATCCAGCATGGGGGAGCAACGACTGCAACGATCGAGGTAAGTTCCTATTAGAGTATTTTATTAGTACAAATTTTTTTTGTAATTCTTAATCGAGGCGGTGCCCCTACTTTCTATGTGTCACCCCATCGCAATTCGGTAATTGATATTACCCTAGCGTCACTAAGTATTTCAAATCATATAAGTGATTGGCAAGTGTCCGAGCAACTGACAATGTCAGATCACAGATGGATGTGCTTTAAGTTAAAATAAGCAATCAAAGTTGAACCCAGACAATATAGGAACCCGAGGAAGACAGACAGGGTGGTCTTTTTGGACCACCTGTCGTTGTCCATGGAAACCGAAACGTTGACGGGGATCTCAACTAAAGAACAATTGAAGGGCCTAGTGGAAAAAGTAGTTAAGTCAATCTTTTTTCAATTTGTAGTTGAGCACATTTTCACATTGCGGCATTTATTCTCTACAAATTAGTATAAAAATCAACAAGTTGAAAAAAAAGTGACTTAACTACTTTTTCCACTAGGCCCTTCAATTGGAAACCACTGAGAAGATTGAACTGTACGCAAACGTGCTGCAGAACTCCCTCATAGAAGCTTACGAGACTGCTTGCCCCCTTCGGACGGCTGGACTGCGGGGTCGCGCAACACCTTGGTGGTGCAAAGAACTCGACCAGCTAAGGGAGGCCGCAAGAAAGCTCTACAACAAGGCGTATAACTCTAAAAGTAATACCGATTGGGCAGCATTTAAAATGCGCCGGACGGAGTACAAAAGAATTATACGACAAAAACAACGTGAATCATGGAGATTATTCTGCAGCGACATTGAAACAACGGCAGCTGCAGCACGAATAAAGAAAATCCTAGCCAAGGATCCACATCGGCAGCCAGGCAGCCTCTGCCGAGAGGACGGCTCATACACAGAGAACCTCTCGCAGACTGCAGAAATACTGCTACAGACACACTTTCGTGATAGTAAGATAGTTTCAGATTTCGAGTGGCATGATGTTACGACTCAGCCACCGACTGAAATGAATTGGGAAACTGCAAAACAGGTCGTAAATGAGGCCAATACGACATGGGCCGTTAAGCCCTTTAGCCCCTTTAAATCGCCTGGGCCTGACGGGGTGCTTCAGGCCCTACTTCGGTGGGGCCTGGATAAACTGCTTCATCACCTAGTGCGAGTGTTCACGGCGTGCATTGCACACGGGTACACACCAAAGGAATGGCGGAAGGCCAGGGTCATTTTCATACCCAAGCCAGGAAGGAGTGATTACTCACTGGCTAAATCCTTTAGGCCGATCAGTTTGACCTCGTTTTTGTTGAAAACGTTGGAAAAATTGTGCGACCGAGAGATTCGCGGAACGGTTCTGACTCACAGAACATTACATGCGAATCAACATGCATACTCTGTAGGGAGATCTACCGAGACGGCGCTACACAAATTAGTGGAGCATGTCGAGAGATCGCTGAGCTTTAAAGAGTCCACCCTAGCAGCGTTCATTGACATGGAAGGAGCTTTTGATAAAGCCACCTTTGACAGTATAAATGCAGCACTGCACCTGCATGGGGTCCCCGCAACCATTGCAAAATGAATCAGGTTTATCCTGAAGTGGAGAGCTGTGGAGGTGGGTGTTGGGGACATAAAAGTTAAAGGTATTGTTACTAGAGGCTGCCCAAAGGGAGGCGTACTCTCCCCGCTACTATGGAACATGGTAGTCGACAGCCTTCTGAAACAACTTGATGACAAAGGCTTTTATACCATAGGATATGCAGATGATATTACCATACTGCTAAACGGGAGGTTTGAGAATGTAGCCTGCACGCAAATGCAGGAAGCACTCAAAATTCTAGAAGAATGGTGCATCGAGCACTCTCTCTCCGTCAATCCAACGAAGACAAAGCTTGTCTTATTCACCAATAACAGGAAGCTACGCAGCATGACCATGCATAACCTAAAAAATACTCCCCTAAAGCTAGCTGACGAGGTGAAGTATCTGGGCATAACACTCCACACAAAGCTAAATTGGGGAGACCACCTACAAAACAAGCTAAACAAAGCAAGACTGGCTTTTTGGCAGTGTCGGAGGGCGATGGGACGGTCGTGGGGGCTGTCTCCCAGGATCACCCTTTGGCTCTACACTGCCATCATTAGACCCATGCTTTGCTACGGTGCGCTTGTTTGGTGGCCCAGAACTAAACAAGCAACAGCGGCATCCTCCTTGCACCAGATTCAGAGACTAGTCTGTATGGCTGTAACCGGAGTAATGCAAACGGCCCCGGGTGCGGCGCTTGAGACCCTCCTCTGTCTCCCTCCACTTGATCTTCATGTGAAGGAGATGGCAGTATGGGCTGCTCTTAGGCTGCGTAGCTGGAAGTTATGGAACCACAGAAGAGGAACTGTGCGACATATGCAGATTTTGGAGGAATTCTCGACAACAGAATCTCTACTGCATCTTGAGATGGACAGAATTCCCCCTGAATATATATTTAGCAGGAAATTCAACATCCTGCTAAACTCAGAAGACCCACGTGAATACGACATATGTCTGTTCTCAGATCGCTCTAAAAACAATGTCGGCACAGGATCAGTAGTCTTTTCGGCTGAACTTGACCTAAACATAAGCATATCGCTGGGCAAGTACACCTCGGTGTTCCAAGCGGAACTTATTGGTATACTGCACTGCGCAAAAACAGTCCAGGACAGACGCATTCAGGACAAGACCATACAGATATCTACAGACGGTAGGGCAGCTCTCCTGGCACTCGACAGCCAGAAGATCATCTCTGGACTGGTGCTCGAATGCATCCAGGCCCTGAACGAGATATCAATGACTAACGCCCATATTCTTTGTTGGACAAAAGGACATCAAGGCAACGAGGGTAACGAAAAGGCGGATGAGCTGGCAAGGCTCGGATCAAATAGCCTTCCCTGAGGCCCCGAGCCTATTATAGTGCCGGCAGCCAAAACCCTAGATACCCTGCTAAAACATCAAACCCTAAAACTGCATAACAGCAGATGGGCAAATATACTTAGATGTAGGCAAGCAAGGGCGGCAATAAAAGCACCCTCACGCAAACACTCCAATTATTATCTGAAGCTGTCCAGAGATAATCTACGAAAAATTGCAGGAATCTTAACTGGACATTGCAAACTATGCAAACACCTAAACATACTGGGGATAGTAGATGACCCAACGTGTCGAGGGTGCAACGAAGAAGACGAAACGGCAGAGCATGTGCTTTGTCACTGCCTGGCCCTAACGTCCACAAGAGGATCCATGTTGGGGGACTTCTCCTACATCAGGTGGGATGGCTTGAGGACTGACAGGACGGGGGTTTCTGCATCGGAGGCAGTATAATGGGCCCGATTTAGAGGCCTGACTGCGCGTGGGGTGCCCTCCAAATCCAAAATCCAGAATCCAGGACCCTACTTATTTAACGTGGGCTCCGAAACACAGGAAGTGTAATGCACTTCATTGCGAGATGGGCGCTCATGGAAAATTATCTCGGTGGTTTGCCATTACCTTCCGAGAAGAAACGGTCAGAATAAATATTCGAGATAAAGTTCGCGATATGCTCGAACCGAGCATATCTCATTAGCAGTAGACTGACTTAACCACTAAGCTATGACCGTCACTTATTCTTTAATTGCAACCAAATGGTTGGTTTGTAACAGACTGATAACTTGACAGGAGTAGATATCACAATCACATGAAATCGTTTGTTTGCAAGAATGTTAGCAATCTGAATTTAAGAAACCTTCGGTCGATATATGTAACAAATGTGACACCCTAAATATGAATTGAAAGGTAGCAAAGGAGGCCAGCATAGAAGACGATATAATTGATGCTGAAAAGCAACGTTAAATACATCAAGAAAGAGCTCACTTTACCTACTTATCGAAGAAAAACGATAAAAATCCAGAAAAACTAGATAATGAAAAGAAGTTGTTAAGCTGTAGATGGTTGTTTTCTTTATTTTTTAAATAATCAAAGTGGACTGTATAAAATTAACTTTAATTCGAACTTAATAGATTACAAGCATACATGTTGACATAAGTTTTCATACTGGCCTTATACGCAGGCTTCAAGAATAAAATGCGCGCATCGATGATGTACAGAGTCGCGCGTAATATTGTAACATAAGAAATATTCTAAATATTAAACAAACAAATATTAAAAATATTAAAAAACAAACAAACAAATAAAATATTCTATATAATTAAACAAAGTCTGAACATATTCCCCGGCAATTGGGGTTTACACCAATTCAAAAAAAAACAGTAAGTGTACCGACATGATGATGTGGTTTAAATTTGCCTTAAGTATTAATCTCATTTGAGTCCTTTGGTAATGGAGAGATTTTGTTAATAGCACGTTTTGTTGTTCCACTTTTTGTTTTTACACTTACAACTCGCGTTATCCCGTCTGCACCAGGATGTAGTTTTTCGATGCGTCCCAAGGACCAACACAGTGGTGGAAGGTTTTCGTCTCTTAATAGGACGAGATCTCCAATTAGTACATTGATTTTACCCAATTTTTTCCATTTATTTCTGGTTTGTAGCTGGCACAAATAATCACGTGACCAACGTTTCCAAAAATGTTGCACAAGCTGTTGAAGTTTTTCAAAGTGTGACAAACGATTGTAGTTGGCTGTTGTTAGATCATTGTCTGGTAATGAAGTGAATGTGTCTCCAATCAAGAAGTGTGCAGGAGTCAAAGGATTTAGGTCATTTGAGGAGTAAAATAGTGGACGGGAGTTTAGAATTGACTCAATTTGACATAAAATGGTCGACATGTCTTCAAATGTCAATGAAATATTCCCGATAATCTTTTTTAAACAAATTTTTACAGATTTTACCGCGCTCTCGTGTAAACCACCGAAATGAGGTGACCTCGCGGGCATAAAATTCCAATAAATTCTGTTGTCTTGCAAATATCTTTTGACTGTCTCGCTTTTAACACTAATGACTAATGAATTTATGATTTCTAATAATTGCCTATTAGCAGATGTGAAGTTTGTTGCATTATCGCTATAAATTTCTTTAGGAATTCCACGTCTGGCTACGAATCTTTTTAAGCAATTCAAAAACGCGTGTGAAGTTAAATCTCCCACCAACTCGATATGCATTGCCTTCGTCGCGAATCAAACAAAAACGCAAAAATATGATTTTATTAATTTCCTATTTCTAAGTTTGCTTTCCTTTATTAGAAAAGGACCTGCAAAATCTATGCTGACTACAGTGAATGGTCGTTGTGGTTTTAGCCTATTGGCTGGTAAATCTCCCATCCTGGTGTTGATTTGTGGAGGTTTTACCTTGAAGCATGTCAAGCATTGCCTTAAAATGCCTTTTATTGTATTAAATCCTGACAAGGGCCAATAGTTTTCTCTAACTGCTGCTAGAATGGCTTGCGCACCAGCTTGCAAATTTTTTACATGTTCATTTTTGATAATTAATTTTGTTAGAAGATGCGACTTTGATAGAATAGCTGGGTGCCTTTTTGCATAGTAGAACTCACCATGTCTTATTCTACCCCCTACTCTTAAAATACCCTTATTGTCCAAAAATGGGTTCAAATTTAAAATTTTGCTGTTGTTTTGAATTTTTCCCAGCTTTAGGTTTTTTATGTCTTCCGGGAAATCTTCTTCTTGTGCTAATGTGATCAATTTATTCAATGCGTTGTTTAATTCTTCAATTGTTAACGGACTACGTATCTTTGTGTTTGATTGCTTAGAATTATTTGCAAATCGTAAACACCAGGCTGTTATACGTTGTAATTTATTTAGTGAGGAATATCTAGCAATTAAATCAAAACATTTGATTGCGCTGCTAAGTGTGATTTTTATTTGACGTTTTTCTGGAATATCCGAAATGTTATTGTAATTTTCATTGGGCCAGAATTTGGAGTCTTGACTTAACCAAATCGGACCTTTCCACCAAATCGAGTTAGATAGTTGGTGTATATCCATTCCTCTCGAGACAATATCTGCAGGATTATCTTTTGACCTTACGTGCCTCCACGAAGTTGCCTTTGTTAAGCCTTGTATTTTTGCAACTCTATTTGCAACAAAGGTTTTCCATCGTGCTGGCTGTTCTGCTAACCAATTGAGAACTATTGTAGAATCTGTCCAATAGATAACATTTGAGATTTCTAATTCTAAATATTTAATTACGATTTTCGATAATTTTGCTAAAAGAACCGCACCACATAACTCTAACTTAGGCAATGTGATCTTTTTCATCGGAGCAACCCGAGATTTTGCACAAACCAAAGCGACAAATATTTTTCCGTCGGATGATACGCTTCTCAAATATATTGAGCAACCGTAAGCTGCTTCACTGGCATCGCAAAAGCCATGCATTTGTATGTCCACCGCTTGTGAATTTACTATGTTTCGCGTGATGTTCAAGTCCTTTAAAGCGTTTACTTGCTGTCTCAAATCCGACCAATGTTTTTGTATGTTTTCCGGGACAGGATCATCCCAATTTAATTTGAGTAGCCAAAGTTGTTGCAGTAGGATTTTCATTGAAATCACCAAGGGTTGAATTAATCCTAGTGGATCAAATATCTTCCCTACAGTTGATAGAATTGATCTTTTGGTTGATGGATACAAAAATTTATTTTCTAAATTGATTTTGAATTTTATTTTATCTTGTTTTGAGTCCCAAGCAACTCCTAAAGTATTTAGATCATCTTGATTTTTGATTATATGTTCATCATTGGCATTTATGTTTGTACAATGTTTTAAAACTGTTTGTGAGTTGCTACACCACTTTCTCATTTTGAATCCAGCGCTGCTTAGAATTTTATCTACTTGTTGTTTTAGTTCTATAGCCTCGGTCTCATTGTCGGCGCCCGATAAAAAATCATCTACATATGTGTCGTTCATTATAGCCTTGCTTGCTACAGGGAATCTTGATTCGTTTTCTATGGCTATTTGATTTATGCAACGAGTGGCAAGAAAGGTTGCTGGAATTGTTCCATATGTTACTGTTTTTAGGCGAAATATTGATATTGGATTATTTTGAGTTTTGCGCCAAAGAATTCGTTGAAAATCGCAATGGCTTTCATCTATTAACACTTGGCGAAACATTTTTTCACAATCTGCACTTACTACAATATTGTATTTTCTAAACCGTAGTAGAATAGAAAAAAGTTCACTCTGTACTACCGGTCCCGACTTCAGTATATCATTTAGTGCCTGTCCGTTGGTCGATTTTGCCGAAGCATCGAACACAACCCTCAGGGCTGTTGTAGAACTCGAAGATTTAGTTACACAATGGTGAGGAATGTAGTATGAATTTTCTTTCTTGCAATTATTGTTGGAATTTAGTTCTTCTACTCTTTCCATGTGACCAAGTGACTCATATTCGTTCATAAATTCACAATATTGTTTTTTCAGTTTGGGATTTTTTGTGAATCTATTTTCAAGACCATGAAATCTTTTTTGCGCAGCTTGGTAACTGTCACCTAGCTCAATATGATCTTTTAATGGCAAATGGACCACGAATCTGCCATTTTCATCGCGGAATGTATTTTTTGCAAAGTCGTCTTCGCATTCTATTTCTTCTAGGGTATGAGTTTTTTCTTGTTCAATTTCTTCTAATTGCCAAAATTTCTCTAAACTCTGTTGTATATCTTGCTCTGAGCGTTTCGTGATAGCTAAATGAGATAAAGAATTATTGGTTTTTGCAAGATCTATTCGTCCAGTTACTATCCATCCTAAACGAGATTTTTGTAGAGCTACGTTTCTTTGGCTAGTGTGAATCTTTCCAAACATCAATAATTTGTAGAAAGTATCAGCTCCAAGAAGTAAATCTATGTTTCTTGCAACGTTGAATTTCGGATCTGCAAGCTCTATGTTTTCCGGAATTTTTATGTTATTCGAGTCAAAGTCAATCACTGGAATTTTTTCTGTAATTTTATCTAAAACTAAAAACGCTAATTTGTCCTTGAAGGGCATATGCATAGAACCAATTTTTGCCTTGACTTCCAATGAGGCGCTTGACTTGCAATTGTTGATTCCAGTTACCACAAATGGATTGGTTTCTATCAATGGAAGTCCCAACTTGTCCGAAAGTTCTTTCGTCAAGTAGTTAGTTGTGGAGCCATTGTCCAATAACACTCTTGCTTGTAGTGGTTGATTATTTTTATTATAAATATTGATTATGGCTGTTGAAAGAATTTCGTAAGAGTTTTTATTATCGTAGGCGTGTGTGGATATGACAGTGTTGTTTTTTTTATTAGCAATTTCGCTTGAACCATTTGGTGTTTCTCTGCTTTTTGTGTGAAATGCAGCAATTCGTTGTGGGGTTGTTTGCATTCGTTACAATTTCTAGCTATACAATCTTTTATCATATGGTTAGGATTTAAACATTTTATGCAAAGATGTAATTTTTTAACTTCTTTCAGTCTATCTGCTATCGATAACTGAAGAAATCTATCACAATAATATATTAAATGAGCATCTTTGCAGAAATTACAGCGGTAGTTATGCGTACCTACTGTTGTTATTAGATTTGTATTGTTATTTCTGGTGTTTTGTTCGATACTTGGATTTTAGTGTTGTTACTGGTGTTGTTGCCAGTATTGTTCGTGGATATTGTTTCCAAAAGTTGACACCGTCTTTTTAGGAAATTTTCCAATTGTTGCAATGTGGGTAAATTGCTCATATCTAAAGATGTTTCCCAAAGACGCCTAGTATTGTTATCCAATTTGTTACTTAAAATATGTATTAGGAGTGTGTCCCAATGTTGTACGGGTTGTTTTAATGCGCTTAGGGCTCGAATATTTTTTAGAAAATCATCTAGAAGTTTTCTTAATGTAGTACCGTTTTCTTTAAATAAGGTAGGTAGTTCAAATATTTCTTTTATATGAGAGTTTATTGTTAATTTTTCGTTTTGGTATCTATCCGTTAGTAAATTCCAGGCTACCGTGTAATTTGTATCTGAAATTTCTAGCGAGTGTATTACCTCTAATGCAGAATTTTTTAATGTCGATAATAAATAATGAAATTTTTGTATTTGACTGAGATTTGTGTTTGAATTTATTAAGGCTTGAAAGGTGTCTCTAAATTTTGACCACTCTTGGTATTTTCCGTCAAATTCTGGTAAATTTAATATGGGTAAACGAACATTATTAATTATTTGGCAATCAACTTCATTTTGAATTTGTGTAGTAACACCAGGTGCATTTTGAGTTGATTCAATGTTATTTTGCGAGGTTTCGTTTGTTAATGTTTCTGCTTGTGCTATTATTTTAAAATATTGTTCTTCAAATTCGACAAGTTGGAATGATGTTTCATTCCCCTTTTCTTCCAAGTCAGAATAAATTTGCTCAAGCTCACTTAGAGCACTTTCCGCTTTTTTATAACGAATTTTTAGTTCAGCTATAGTATTTTCATTATTAAAATCATTTACGAATTTTTTAAATCTTTCAAAGGATGCTGTAACAGCATCTCGCTTTTTATGTAGCGATAGCAAAGTAGTTTTTCCCATTTTTATTATATTCACAACAAGATGCAATACAAATTGAGTTGTTTAAATTTGTGTTATTGATTATTATTTTCAACAAATACCGACGTTGATTTAATATTTTACAATGTGCGTAATATTTCGATAAGGCAAGAATGCAACGTGCAACGATATCATAAGCTATTATTAGATAATGCGAGAAGTAAGATATTATTTTATTACAAGATGACAAATCCAAATGGATATTTTTTTTTGTTTTAAGTTATTATTGTTTTTCTTTATAACAATACGACGCAACGACGATTATAACGAAAGTGCGATAATTTCAATATTCAAATTTTCTATTACGATACGAGTATGAACCGACAATAACATGCATTTAATGTCAAATCTATCAATTCAAATTGAAACAATGCGGGCAGGAACTTACTTGATGAGCACAACGATCCTTCTTGAGATGTTAGCCATGTTGATTGTTGAAAAGGATACTTTTCACGTGACGACCGCTTGGTTTTCCAGATTTTCCTTCGAATTAAGACCAAATTGCTACTTAATTCGGCTGCGATAGGACCATAATGTTAAGCTGTAGATGGTTGTTTTCTTTATTTTTTAAATAATCAAAGTGGACTGTATAAAATTAACTTTAATTCGAACTTAATAGATTACAAGCATACATGTTGACATAAGTTTTCATACTGGCCTTATACGCAATACGCAGGCTTCAAGAATAAAATGCGCGCATCGATGATGTACAGAGTCGCGCGTAATATTGTAACATAAGAAATATTCTAAATATTAAACAAACAAATATTAAAAATATTAAAAAACAAACAAACAAAGAAAATATTCTATATAATTAAACAAAGTCTGAACAGAAGTGTTACTCTTTCGATTTACAGCAATACTTGCCAACCCCTTTAATGGCTTCTTCAATGGCGTTCTAGAAACGGCAATTGTGGACATTTAATTTGACTATTCATGATAATGGTACAGGGACTCAACTAATTACATGTGGGATGAAACCACAGCAGGTAGAGGCGCCAACGAGATAGCATCCCGTTTATACAACCGATTGCTGAAACTGCCCGAAACTCTAAAAGCAGTGACATTTTATTCTGACACTTGTCAAGGGCACAATAAAAATAGTCATGTATGTGCGATGTGTCTGAAGTTTATGGTGAACTCAAGATCCATGGAAATTATAAACCACAGATTTGTTAGTCATTCTGTTAATGTTAATGTGAATGTTAATCATGCAATGATTGAAAAGAAGAAGAAGAGAGTGAACAGTGCTATTTACCATCTCCACGATTGGTTCCAACTGGTCAAAGGAACTGCCAACAAAAACCAATTTCAAGACGTAGAAATGAGCCAAAATGAATTTTATGATTTTGCAAATCTACCAACTAATACTTTGGTTTACAGGAAAAGAAATAAGAAGGCGAACAGTTTAAACTGAAAAAAGTCACTTGGTTTCAATATAGAAAATCAGATTCGAGAATTATTTATTATAAAAATTCCCTAGAAATAGAATCTAATTTCTATGAAATTAGCTTTCTAAGAAAGAAAAGGATTTAAAAAAAGATATTTTTGTCCAGTGAGAATTTCTAAAGAAATGAAAAAGGACTTAATGGACGTTTTGGCCTTAATTCACCCAGTATTTCATAATTTTTACCAAAATTTAGGTACAAATGACATTCTTATAAATGATCCAGATTTTGTAGCTGTATCCAATGCGTGAATATTTTTTTACCTATACTTATGTGTTGTATTATTCGTTTTCAATAAACCTATTACTGTTTTAACGTGACTGAAGTTCTAAATATACTATGAGAAACTCAAAAAACTTCGATTGATATTAAAAACATAAGTTGACTTAAGTTGTTAATATCGGAAAAACAACAATTTTTGTGGATTTGGTGACAGCTGGCCCTGAGACACTTGGCCCTGCGACAACTCGCCTCGGACAACTGACCCTAGCGACAACTGGCCCTGGCGACAACTGGCCCTGGCGACAACTGGCCCTTTCGACAACTGGCCCTAGCGACAATTGGCCTTATGACTACTGGACTACTGGCCAGAAGCCAAATATTGCATTTCTATGAGAACTTTTACTTAAACCAAATTTTATGAGTAACCGGTAAATCCACCTCTTCGCGGAAAATCCACCTCTTTGCGGCAGATTTAACTTTACGCGGTGATTTGTTTGCTTTTCATTTGTTTTCTAAAGAAATATCAAAAACTAACACTAACCTAACGGCAGATCCACTTCTTCGCGGAAGATCCACCTCTTTGCGGAAGATTTAACTTTACGTGAAGATTTAACTTTACGTGATGATTTAATTGTTTTTAATTGGTTTTCTAAAGAAATATCAAAAACTAACACTAACCTAACGGCAGATCCACCTCTTCGTGGAAGATTTAACTTTACCTGAAGATTAATTTGTTTTTAATTGGTTTTCTAAAGAAATATCAAAAACGAACACTAACCTAACGGCAGATCCACCTCTTCGTGGAAGATCCACCTCTTTGCGGAAGATTTAACTTTACGTGAAGATTTATTTGTTTTTAATTGGTTTTCTAAAGAAATATCAAGAACTAACACTAATCTAACGGCAAATCCACCTCTTCGCGGAAGATCCACCTCTTTGCGGAAGATTTAACATTACCTGAAGATTTAACTTTACGTGAAGATTTATTTGTTTTTAATTAGTTTTCTAAAGAAATATCAAAAACTAACACTAACCTAACGGCAGATCCACTTCTTCGCGGAAGATCCACCTCTTTGCGGAAGATTTAGCTTTACGTGATGATTTAATTGTTTTTAATTGGTTTTCTAAAGAAATATCAAAAACTAACACTAACCTAACGGCAGATCCACCTCTTCGTGGAAGATCCACCTCTTTGCGGAAGATTTAACTTTACCTGAAGATTAATTTGTTTTTAATTGGTTTTCTAAAGAAATATCAAAAACTAACACTAACCTAACGGCAGATACACCTCTTCGTGGAAGATCCACCTCTTTGCGGAAGATTTAACTTTACCTGAAGATTTAACTTTACGTGAAGATTTATTTGTTTTTAATTGGTTTTCTAAAGAAATATCAAGAACTAACACTAACCTAACGGCAGATCCACCTCTTCGCGGAAGATCCACCTCTTTGCGGAAGATTTAACATTACCTGAAGATTTAACTTTACCTGAAGATTTATTTGTTTTTAATTTGTTTTCTAAAGAAATATCAAAAACTAACACTAACCTAACGGCAGATCCACTTCTTCGCGGAAGATCCACCTCTTTGCGGAAGATTTAACTTTACCTGAAGATTAATTTGTTTTTAATTGGTTTTCTAAAGAAATATCAAAAACTAACACTAACCTAACGGCAGATCCACCTCTTCGTGGAAGATCCACCTCTTTGCGGAAGATTTAACTTTACCTGAAGATTAATTTGTTTTTAATTGGTTTTCTAAAGAAATATCAAAAACTAACACTAACCTAACGGCAGATCCACATCTTCTCGGAAGATCCAGCTTTATTTATTTAACCAGAAGCCAAATATTATATTTCTGTGAGAACTTTTACTAAAACCAAATTTTATGAGTTACCGGTAAATAATATGAAATTAATTTGCATCTTTAAATTTTAAGGTGTTAAGTCGCAAAAAAAACGCAATACGCAATAATCAAGTTATAATAATCAAGAGGCAAAGTAGATTACTTTCCGATACTCACAATAGTATATAATATTCTGCAAATTGATACAGACTGAGGCCAGTAGTCACAAGGCCAGTTGTCGCTAGGGCCAGTTGTCGCAAGGGCCAGTTGTCGCCAGGGCCAGTTGTCGCCAGGGCCAGTTGTTGCTAGGGTCAGTTGTCCGAGGCGAGTTGTCGCAGGGCCAAGTGTCGCAGGGCCAGCTGTCGGTACACGATTTTTGTGGTACTAACAACTTAAGTAATCAAAAAAACTGACAAGGGATGAAAATTTCAAATTGATAATATCATACGAACTAGAACTCAATTATACTTGGTCAAGTTATATTCCCATAAGAATTATTACGTTACCAGGTGATTTTCCATAATGTGATGTAATAAGGAAATGCAAATATCATAATTATTAAATTTCATTGCTGTTTGAGCAAATAGGATATTCTAGAACATTCTGGAAGCTAAGATTCGCTAAACAAACAAAATTGTAAAACACATAAAAACCAATGTCAGTCAGTATTAAAAAAGTATTCATTGATGCAAGGTGTTCACTGGAACACTTTGTACATGTATTTATGATTTTTTTCAACTGAAAGCTTGTAATCTTGTAGATTGATTGCTAAATATATTGAGTTAAAAAAAAAGTATTCTTTAAGACGTTATTATGTTAGTATTTTTTTAATTCATTATTATAGTTTAGCAGAAACTCTGCTAGTTTTAAATCACATTGTGGAAATAAATATTTGAAAAAATAAATTAATAAAATTTGTGAGTTTTTTTTTTTAAATTAAGTGTTAGAAAATATAAGTTAACTGGTCATACCACCAGTAGTTTATAAAAAAATGATTATAATTGCGATAAAAAAATATTTCAAACTTCAGTAATTTGCTTCTACTGTAAACTTGTGTTTTTTGATTTAAGTACTTTACACCAAACATAAAAAACAACATTTACCTCGGTTGCTGGCTAACAAGCGATGTAAATCCAGACCCTAAAATACGAATGCGAATCAAATTGGTAAGATCAAGTTTTATAAAAATGAGAAACTTGATGTGCGACTGGAGTTTGACCTGATAATAAGGTACGATTTTGTGAAGTGTTCTGTGCATTTGGTTCTTCTATACAGGACACAAATTTTTGTAGCAAAATTTAAAAGTGATGCTGCAAACCAACCTTGTGGAAAAGCTCTTTTCTAAGATATAGTCATTCGGAATAGACGTATCGTATAACAAACTTGACAGTTAAAAAAAGGATGTGGTAGAGATTCGATAGTTCAGAGAAGGACGTTTACAACAGTGACTTTAGGTGACCGCTAAACGAGAAAGGTTAAACAACTCATTAGCTCACTGCTCCAACATGCAAATGAAACATTAGTTACAAGTTCATCTTTATCAAATTTTTAAATAAATTTTTTCCTTGAAATGTTTAACAATAACAAATCATATACTATTGTGCTTCCCATGTTATATAATTGGTAACTTGATGTCGTATCTACATATTATATCTGTAGGTAAACAGATAATCTCTTCCTCGACTAAATTTAGATTATACTAGTATTTTATTGGCCTGATTTAGAAAATGAAATTGTTTCTGTTAATATTAATAACTGCGATCCAGAATTGTTATCTCGATACTTTTCTATCGAAGGTTTGTTAATTATATCATAAATTTTAGTGAAATATAATATATTCTGTTTTTAGTTTCATCAACATGATTATAAAATCAAAAACTTTAGGATGGAGTTGGTGCAATCCGATGATAATGTATTTAGCATGGCAAAAGTGAAACAATTTAAATATAACCGTACAACAACATCTTATAATATAACAATTAAATTAAAACAAACTGTAGGAAGAAACCTTGAGGTAATTAAGATATACACGGTGATGTACATGGCGAAGACATTACAAACTGCACGAATAAATTAAAAAAACATCATTTCCATAAATGTTATTGAAACAATTTTCTAACAGCTTCTAAAACATGACATGAATAGTTGCCTAAAGGAGGTGATGTAGTTCTAACTCTTATTCGATTAAAGGATTGGAGTTTTAATAAAAACTCCATTTTTGGCAGATAATTGAAAATTCCTCTCAGCAGGTCAATACCTAATCAAAACAAAAGTTGTAGATAATTATGTTGTTTATACGATTTACATCAACCACTTTCGTCTTAAGATTAACTGGTAAGGAACTATTGCGAACTGCCGAGATGGAAAACTCTAAATCTCAAAACATAACCAACAAATCAGAACGACGTACTTTACCTTTTTTAGGCAAATCTTCAGATCGTGCTTTAGAAATTAATGTGGTATACAATAACAATAAAGTTAATCCTTACCAAAAGTAATATTTGGCCGAAACACATAATTTTATATTATTCATTCAGAATTTCAAAGTCTGACGAAAAATTTAGTAGGGCACACAGGGTATTAGGGACCGTTAACTAACTCCGTCGAAAAATTGCAGAAGACCATTTTTGACTTTTTTTTATTAAAATCTGAACAATTTTCTAGCACTATTAGGGGTTAAATAAAATCAAACAAAGCAGAAATTAAGAATTGATTAATTTTCTAATTTTCAGAGTGTTGTACAAGGCTACAAATTTTTAAGTAATGAATATCGTAGAATTGAATTACGTTTCCAAGTTAACTTTTGTAAAGCATTCGATAGCAATGTAATAGGATTACAATCAGCAGCAAGACATTGTGGTAACATAACAGAATGCTATTTCTATAAGGTATAATATTAAATAAAATTTAACAGAATTTCAAAACTAAATTTATTAATAGGATACAGTTTATCATTTTTGTAATTATTTGATTGATGAAAGCCAATTACCACCACTGATTCCCGATGGTCTCTATAAGTTTTCAAATGAATTTCTGTACTTACATCAGGTGATTGGAGAATTAAATCTGTATTTTGAAATATATCGACCGATTTATCCAAAGAAATAGATAACATGTAATCTACAAAATTTAAAGGGTGGTCGGTAAAAGGTTACACCAAACTAAATATCGAAAATTTTTATATTATTAAACTGATGAGATAAATGATTAACACTTCATCTTGTAAATAGTTTAATTAATAAAATACTACTTAACAACTCATTTTATCACTACTTCTTAAACCTACTTATTTTATTTGCTACGTATTTATTTAAGAAAATCCCACACTAACAAAGTAAACATTACTATATTACATTTTGCCCCTTAATGAAAAAAAATGACAAATAATTATTTTTTTTAGTGTAAAATATTTCTTTAACTAATTTTTATGTACTTCCACCAACTTATTATCTAAATTTATTAAAATATTTGGGTTATTAACCCTTACAACTTGTATGGTCATTTATAAATTTGTTCCACTTTATTTCATGCATCATTCCTTAGCATTACGATCTTCCCTATTCTATAATTTACATGAGTTGTGTGCGTGAAGTTAGCCCCCCCCCTTTTTTCAAAAGTTTAATTTTTGTTGTTTTCTGAGTTGTACTCCATTTGTTCTCAAGTGATCTGTATTTTTTTTAACATTTTTAAAAAACAACCAAGAAAAGCGAAAAAATCTATTTTCATTGTCAGCCCCCCTTTTTCTGTAAACTAAAAATAAAGTAAACTTTTCTACTTTGTTTTGGATTGTTCCCGTTTTGTTCTCGGTGTTCTCAAAAAAATAATTTGCAAAAATTCAATAACAACCGAGAAAAATGCGAAATGAAATTTTTCTCGTAGAAAGCATCACTTAGTAAATTACGTCGCTCACCATTCTGCGTGTTCTAGTTTTCGGCCCCTTGATGTTCGGTATGGTCATTGCCGGTGCAGTGCTCTTTTTGGCTGATTTGGCGGCTGTGTGTTAAAGGTGAAACTAGAAGATCATACTCTTAACCAGAGTGGCTCCTAGGCTCTTGTGTGTGTGCATTATGTGTGCTCTATTATCTTGGTTGAGGTCCTACCTCAGTGATGAGTTAGTACACCTAATAGAATTCATAAGAGCATCCTTCATGCAACCATTGATAAATAAACCATTTAAAATGAAGGAAATGAAAAAGACAATTAAATCTAGTTTAAATCCCAATAATCACCAGGATACGACCTTATTACAGGAAAATTAGTGAAAGAATAATCTGAAGTTTAAACACTTGACCGGCCTGATGGAGAGTGGCTCAAATTATTCCTATTCTTAAACCAGAAAAAATGCCCCAAGACGTTGCCTTCCAGAGACCGATCAGTCTCCTGTAGGAATTGTCGAAAGTATTTTAGAGGTTGCTTCTACAAGGAATCCAACCTTCACTTGGTAAAAAACGTAATACTTCACCACCAGCTTGGATTCACGAACCACATATCACAATGGAGAAAGCGCATTGGATGTTTGACGTTATAACCAGAAGTCTCGAAGCGGAGCGGTTTTGCTCCGCAGCTTCTATTGACATCTAGGACGTTGCCAAATTTCTATTTGCTATTGATATACTTGACATTTTGGGACCGGTGTTTTACCTTTTATTCACACACGACTGTCCTACAAAAAATTCACGAACACCGCTGCCTTCGTAAATGACACTGTAATTATGGCAACGCATACAAACCCAGCGCTAAGATCACAAGATTTTTAGCCTAACTTGAACGATTTTAAGAAAAGGTTAAGGAAATGGCGAATTAAAGTAGACGAGGAACAATTTGCCCACGATAGCTTTGCAATAAGTAAAGGAAACTGTCCCACTGTAGCCTTAAACAACGGGAAGTTACCACAGTCTGATGTAAAATATTTGGGTATCCATATTTGGATACTCAAGTCTCGTATATGAGCAAAACGAAAACAGCTTGGTTTTAAATATAGGGAGATTATGTGGCTATTCCCAGTAAACACACTGACGTGAAAAACACGTAAAAAAAACTAGTACCACCCGTTGCATAAACGTTACGATGTCGCCGACTTCAACGTTGTTTGCCACGTCCAAAATTACGTATTTTAAACGTTACTGTAACACCACAAAATAAACGTGTTATTCTGGTAATTTTGAAACGTTGAGAAACGTTATCAAAGTACGTAGTTTGCAACGTGTAAATTAAACGTAAGAAAAACTAGTACCAAACCGTTGCATAAACGTTACGATGTCGCCGACTTCAACGTTGTTTGCCACGTCCAAAATTACGTATTTTAAACGTTACTGTAACACCACAAAATACACGTGTTATTTTGGTAATTTTGAGACGTTGAGAAACGTTATCAAAGTACGTGGTTTGCAACGTGTAAATTAAACGTGTTACATACCAGGTTTATTGCACCACAAAGACACGTCATCTTTTTGTTATACTACACGTTGAAAGAACGTCATTATAATAACGCCAATTGCGTGATTCTTTACGTGTACATAAAATCGCCCTTTAACGTTGTTGTTTCATGCCCTATTGCACTTCCATAAGTAGAACCTCCAAAATACAGTAAAATAAACTCAAGTTACAGAAAATTCGGCTTGTAGAAGTCAAGTATTTTAACATGTAAAAACTGCTGCAGCTCTTTTTGAAATTTTGAGATATGGAGAAATAGTCCAAGTCATGGAACACCCCACCCCGTACTTGTGACTGAAATTTTGAAATTAATATGTGTACTTACCATAGGCAAGTGAGATTTTCAGAAGTCGCAAAACTTTCTTATTTTTGCTTTTAATTAAATCAGAAATATAGGTGTAAGACAGGAAGGCATACTTACAAAGTTATGTCGCAATAAGCAAAATGGTTAATTATAGGCAAATAAATTTTTTTCTTCACCAAAAATTGTTTAATTTTTATTATAGTTACTATACTACAGTAGGGGGTAAACAAAGAAAACCATTTAATTATAATATGTATTATTAAGTAAGTTTTGGCACATTAAAGGTCGCATCGTTATCATCATCTCACCATATACAGTGGACATGGTAGATGTCTTCTCAAAATTGAGTTTATCTCTTCCTTTCCAATTGAACTTCGAAGCTACTTCGTCGGTAAGTATAAATTTTAAAATTCTCCGGGTTACCGATTCTAATCCAGATCCCCACACAGCAGCCAGTCTTCTTATCTTTAATTAAAACGATAAATATGTAACTAACTATTCATATAAGTACTAAATACATAATTTAGGCTGTTCAGACTTATTTTCAAAAGTAATTGTCAATATGTCAATGATTAAACTTTAACTTTGATACAAATACTTACCATGTATTGAGATAGGTCTCCTTTCAGTGAACCGTCAAACTTTTCAAATGTCTTCAGGTCAGAAATGTGGAATGTCGGAAGATCGTTAACAATAAATAAATTAATTTAATTTAGGTTGCATAAACGAGAAAACAGGTGGAAATTTAATGGTATTGATATGGTCTCCTGAAACAAAAGAGATGTACATACCAATTTTGTAATGATACCATTAATATTTATTCCAGTTAAAAACCGTTTGCATAAATATTTACTGACCTAACATAAAAATATGTGTCACTTTGATATGATACTTATTTACAATTCAACACAAAGATAGCTAATATTACGTCATCGTGTAATTCCCATATTTAGTTTTATAATTTTAAACCAAAATTTACATAAGTAATAAAATGAATTACCTATGCCTATTTAAAACACCCATTTCTTATTTAAACAATAATTAATAACCAGAAAGCAAACAAAGCTATGTACTTTTGTGTCCTCTTACGAGTGACTTCTCGCCCCACGTTGGGCGCCACGTTTTGTGTCCTCACAGTGCTCAGGGTCGCTTATATTTGTGAAGATTCTTCAGACGTGACACACAATCAAAATAAGAGACAGGACATATTTAACACAATTTATTAACAACATTCACCTCTAACAACAACCAACAATACAATCAAATTACTAACTAAAATCAACTATAATCAACAACTTAAAATCCCTACTTATTTTCTGATATATTATAGTAAAGCTTTACCTTTTCTTTTCTTTCCGTTTAACGCACTTAATTTTTCCACACGTATTTTTCCGCACTGACGAACTTTCGACAATTTCTTCGTTCACCTATATTCTTCCACGTACTGACTTCTACTGCTATCAATTTGCATCAAAACCCACTGGTCTGATACTCCTTTTACTTTATAACTGCTCTACAATCAATTCTTCTTCTATCTATGATATTCAAACACTATCTGTCTGATATTCTCTTTATTTTTGAATTTATTAATAAACTGCATAAATACTTGATTCTCCTTCACTCTAATTGCTTCAACACAATTGATGTGAGACTCACTTCATCAATTCTTAAATACAACTGGTCTGCAAATCATCTACTTTGTAACTCAATCAGCAACTGCCTAACACGTCTGGTACGCGTGTTCTCTATTCAGCAACTCCAAAACACGACCGGTCTGCAAATCTATTTTGCAACTCAATCAGCAACTGCCTAACACGTCTGGTACGCGTGTTCTCTATTCCGCAACTCCAAAACACGACCGGTCTGCAAATCTATTTTGCAACTCAATCAGCAACTGCCTAACACGTCTGGTACGCGTGTTCTCTATTCCGCAACTCCAAAACACGACCGGTCTGCGAATCTATTTTGCAACTCATTCTGCAACTGCCTAACACGTCTATTCCGCAACTGTCCTACCGCCCATTATTATCTTGGCATGGTTACCACTCGCTTTTCCTGCTTATGTTTTATCTTCTAAGAATGCCGCACTATCCTACGTATTTTTTTATTATCTCGTTACAAACAAAACTTAAATCTAGCAACATTTTTTTAATTTTTAATAATCACATTCATTCTGAACAAATTTTAATTAAACAATGTTGACATATCCTCCCTCTCATCTTGATTGCGTATCCCGTATACATTTATGAGGGAGCTAGCTTAAAGTGGACACAACAGTACATACTAATAAGTACCCATTGCAATTAATGTGCAACCACGCTTTCATTAAATTTCAATAACTTAAATCAATTCAAAATACCTATATGTATTTAATTTACACTCTTGTACCTAACCAAAATAAAATAAATATATGAATCTTACCTTGAATAATTCACTTTTTCACTTTAACAAAACACTAATAAACACAAGAATACCACTTGTCCGTTCAAAGCTAAGGTTCAAATGACCGTCTTCTACCACCACACATGAACACACTCCGTCATCGTGTAATTCCCCTATTTAGTTTTATAATTTTAAACCAAAATTTACATAATTAATAAAATGAAGTACGCCTGTGCCTATTTAAAACACCCATTTCTTATTTAAACAATAATTAATAACCAGGAAAAACAAAGCTAAGCCATAACCAAATAAATGTATGAATGTATTCACCTGTAATAATAATAAATTAAACAATAAAACACAACTGAATGAATACTACTTATCGCCTGCTCAAATGATAACAACATAATCCACATTACAATAATTACCACATAAAAGTGTCTTCTCGTCATCTCACCACACGTCCCAGTAAATACATGCACGTTAATTACACGGTTTAATAACGTATTTGTGGTCGAAAAGACATTTTACGTTGAAAACATCACGTTATATTTAGGTGTTACATTCAACGTTATTTAACTAATACTAAATACACGTACTTAAAACGTTATAGTTAGGTAATATAAAATCACGTTGAATATATTACCTAACTATAACGTTTTCAGTACCGTTACTAACTAATAACGTTATAACGTTATTAACTAATACTAAATACACGTACTTAAAACGTTATAGTTAGGTAATATAAAATCACGTTGAATATATTACCTAACTATAACGTTTTCAGTAACGTTACTGACTAATAATGTTATAACGATATTAACTAATACTAAATACACGTACTGAAAACGTTACAGTTAGGTTATATAAAATCACGTTGAATATATTACCTAACTATAACGTTTTCAGTAACGTTACTAACTAATAATGTTATAACGTTATTAACTAATACTACTAAATACACGTACTTAAAACGTTATAGTTAGGTAATATAAAATCACGTTGAATATATTACCTAACTATAACGTTTTAAGTACGTGTATTTATTATTAGTTAAATAACGTTGAATATATCACCTAAATATAACGTGATATTTTCAACGTAAAACGTCTTTTCAACCACAAACACGTTATTAAATCGTGTAATTAACGTGTATGTGTTTACTGGGTTAGGTCAAAAATCAAGATTTATGCTGGATAAAAAGCTGCTATTATATAATATGCGACTTAATGCGACTGAGGTCGGCCATCTTACTGCAGCCCTATTTATAGATTTTCGAAAATTTTCTAAAAATCAAGCTTTGCAATAAAAATTTTAAAAATAAATCAATGCCAGAAATATTAACTAACTTCATTGATGTAGATAGCACCTGAAGAAGAATACCGTTGAAAACTTGGCTGTTATTCTTGCTGAGTCCGCGATTGTTTGCAGCTATGAACGAATAATAACTCTTTGGCTGGTTTTACACTTTTTTAATAAATTGATAACCGTAATTTATTATAAATTCGGGGGACGGTCCCCTAAGTGTGACCACTCCAAATAAATTGAAAATTTCCTAAAGCAAAGAGGAAGGTTTATAGGTTAAAATAGGTTAAAAATTTTACTTGCGAAAGTATACATAAAATTTCTAGAAAAATCAATTTGAAAGTACGTAAATTTATCGAATTTTTCTTCGATTTTTGGGGTGTGCATTCGATATGGAGGTTTATTCATCGTCAAAACCTACCTTTTCGGGGCGCCGCTGAGCTCCGCTCCGCTCCCCTCCAGGGCGGTTTTGACTCTGGTTACTATGCTAAACATACGAGAAGGCGCCTCCCATAAAAAAAAACCGGGATAAATGAAACCGGGAGCTTAGAGACCCTTGAAAAAGCATTCAAAAGTATAGTCGCGGTATGGGGCAGTTATCTTTTACGTTTCACCCCCTAAAAATCGCGTAAAAACAAAAAATAATCGATGTTACAGGTACGAGAGACGTGGTGCTTCTGCCGGTGCGAAATACTCTAAGTGTTAGGATCATTGATTCCACGCGTACCGTCAACAAAATGAGCGACGCGCGGAATCTCGTTAAGTTTTTACATGTAAATTTGCTAACTTCAAATTGGATTTATTCAAAAGTTTGGGCCCCTTTCTCGAAAAATATTTTTACAATCTACTCTATAAACCTTGTTCTTTAGTGTGTAGCACACGAAAATTTTATTTGAGTACGGCTACTTATTGCACAGTAGCCAATTTTTCTTATCGCGTCCATTTGTAAAATTTCCAATTTTTTTCTTTTCTCTAATCATCCATCCAACCTTTGGATATTTCTAAAATCCAACTTGTTATTCTTATATTGTATTTTCTCCTTTCTATGACTTCCGTACTATTTTTCTTTATTTTTCAAGTTTAATGGATTTCCAATTTTCCTTGTGCGTAAAATTTGTGTCGACCAATTCTTAATTAATTACAATTACCCTTGCTAGGGTATGTTACCATATTATGTTATTTTTTGTTTAACTTCTGCCACTACTAGATAATGGTCAGTATCCGTATTAGCGCCTCTGTATGTTCTTACATCCATGATTGACGTTCTTTTCTTTTTTGATACCATGATGTGGTCAATTTGATTTCCCTCTTCATTTTCCCCGCCCGGCCATATCCAAGTTATCTTGTACATATATCTTCTTATGGGTGAATCGTATACTGCTAATGTCCATGTTTGCTACTCCTGCTGCTAAATTACACGTTCTAATTACACCAGACGTGAACCTTGTCGGCTTTGCAGACGATATTACAGTCGTGGCAATAATGGCCGAAACAGAATGTGTACTAAAGGGCAAAGTAGATGCAGTATTCGGAAAACTTGACACATCGATGGAAAACTTGACACTTGGATGGAAAACCATGCACTGCTAATGGTCTCTTCTTCCGAAGATGGAGATTCACATCATCCACTTCAAGATAAAGGGAAAAAGCGTCGAGCCACAAAACACACCCAAGAGCCTAGGAGCCACTCTGGTTAAGAGTATGACCTTCTAGTTTCACCTTTAACACACAGCCGCCAAATCAGCCAAAAAGAGCACTGCACCGGCAATGATCATACCGAACATCAAGGGGCCGAAAACTAGAACACGCAGAATGGTGAGCGACGTAATTTACTAAGTGATGCTTTCTACGAGAAAAATCTCATTTCGCATTTTTCTCGGTTGTTATTGAATTTTTGACAATTTTTTTTTGAGAACACCGAGAACAAAACGGGAACAATCCAAAACAAAGTAGAAAAATTTACTTTTTTTTTAGTTTACAGAAAAAGGGGGGCTGACAATGAAAATAGATTTTTTCGCTTTTCTTGGTTGTTTTTTAAAAATGTTAAAAAAAAAATACAGATCACTTGAGAACAAATGGAGTACAACTCAGAAAACAACAAAAATTAAACTTTTGAAAAAAGGGGGGGGGCTAACTTCACGCACACAACTCATGTAAATTATAGAATAGGGAAGATCGTAATGCTAAGGAATGATGCATGAAATAAAGTGGAACAAATTTATAAAGGACCATACAAGTTGTAAGGGTTAATAACCCAAATATTTTAATAAATTTAGATAATAAGTTGGTGGAAGTACATAAAAATTAGTTAAAGAAATATTTTACACTAAAAAAAATAATTATTTGTCATTTTTTTTTCTTTTTTTTTCATTAAGGGGGAAAATGTAATATAGTAATGTTTACTTTGTTAGTGTGGGATTTTCTTAAATAAATACGTAGCAAATAAAATAAGTAGGTTTAAGAAGCAGTGATAAAATGAGTTGTTAAGTAGTATTTTATTAATTAAACTATTTACAAGATGAAGTGTTAATCATTTATCTCATCAGTTTAATAATATAAAAATTTTCGATATTTAGTTTGGTGTAACCTTTTACCGACCACCCTTTAAATTTTGTAGATTACATGTTATCTATTTCTTTGGATAAATCGGTCGATATATTTCAAAATACAGATTTAATTCTCCAATCACCTGATGTAAGTACAGAAATTCATTTGAAAACTTATATAGACCATCGGGAATCAGTGGTGGTAATTGGCTTTCATCAATCAAATAATTACAAAAATGATAAACTGTATCCTATTAATAAATTTAGTTTTGAAATTCTGTTAAATTTTATTTAATATTATACCTTATAGAAATAGCATTCTGTTATGTTACCACAATGTCTTGCTGCTGATTGTAATCCTATTACATTGCTATCGAATGCTTTACAAAAGTTAACTTGGAAACGGAATTCAATTCTACGATATTCGTTACTTAAAAATTTGTAGCCTTGTACAACACTCTGAAAATTAGAAAATTAATCAATTTTTAATTTCTGCTTTGTTTGATTTTATTTAACCCCTAATAGTGCTAGAAAATTGTTCAGATTTTAATAAAAAAAAGTCAAAAATGGTCTTCTGCAATTTTTCGACGGAGTTAGTTAACGGTCCCTAATACCCTGTGTGCCCTACTAAATTTTTCGTCAGACTTTGAAATTCTGAATGAATAATATAAAATTATGTGTTTCGGCCAAATATTACTTTTGGTAAGGATTAACTTTATTGTTATTGTATACCACATTAATTTCTAAAGCACGATCTGAAGATTTGCCTAAAAAAGGTAAAGTACGTCGTTCTGATTTGTTGGTTATGTTTTGAGATTTAGAGTTTTCCATCTCGGCAGTTCGCAATAGTTCCTTACCAGTTAATCTTAAGACGAAAGTGGTTGATGTAAATCGTATAAACAACATAATTATCTACAACTTTTGTTTTGATTAGGTATTGACCTGCTGAGAGGAATTTTCAATTATCTGCCAAAAATGGAGTTTTTATTAAAACTCCAATCCTCTAATCGAATAAGAGTTAGAACTACATCACCTCCTTTAGGCAACTATTCATGTCATGTTTTAGAAGCTGTTAGAAAATTGTTTCAATAACATTTATGGAAATGATGTTTTTTTAATTTATTCGTGCAGTTTGTAATGTCTTTGCCATGTACATCACCGTGTGTATCTTAATTACCTCAAGGTTTCTTCCTACAGTTTGTTTTAATTTAATTGTTATATTATAAGATGTTGTTGTACGGTTATATTTAAATTGTTTCACTTTTGCCATGCTAAATACATTATCATCGGATTGCACCAACTCCATCCTAAAGTTTTTGATTTTATAATCATGTTGATGAAACTAAAAACAGAATATATTATATTTCACTAAAATTTATGATATAATTAACAAACCTTCGATAGAAAAGTATCGAGATAACAATTCTGGATCGCAGTTATTAATATTAACAGAAACAATTTCATTTTCTAAATCAGGCCAATAAAATACTAGTATAATCTAAATTTAGTCTAGGAAGAGATTATCTGTTTACCTACAGATATAATATGTAGATACGACATCAAGTTACCAATTATATAACATGGGAAGCACAATAGTATATGATTTGTTATTGTTAAACATTTCAAGGAAAAAATTTAATCAAGATAAAATTGTAACTAATGTTGCATTTGCATGTTGCAGCAGTTGTTTAACCTTCCTCATTTGGCGGTCACATAAAATCACCATTGTAAATATCCTTTTCTAACACATCCATTTCTAACACATCCTTTTCTGAATTGTCAAGTTGGTTATACGGTACTTAAGTAACGTCTGTTCCGAATGCCTACTTATGTTAGAGAAAAGATTTTGCACTAGGTTAGTTTATTGCATCACTTTTTAATTTTGTTACAGAATTTTAATAGGAATTAAGTACGTCGTCATTAATTAATCTCAGTAGTTGAGCTGTTTTAATAGTATATTATTCTCCTCGTCACTCGGCGCAAGCGCCTTGTGACAATTTCATCCGTGACGGTAAAAAGCTCTTACGAGGCGAGGAAAAATAAGATATTTTATCGCAATCTCTTTCAGTAAGAACCAAAATACAATAAATAAACAAATTTGGAGGAAGTACAATTAAAAACAGATATAATTAAAATATTACAATAACTTATAAAAATATAAGTGCATAAAAGTAGTAACCTTGTAAGAAAAACCATAATATGTACAAATATTACATCATACGGGGAATACCCTACTAAGAATTTCGCGGTGTTAGTTACATTATGCAAACCAAACGTTAAATTTTATTTATAAATTTGCAGAATATCACATGTTTTGAACTGTTTACGATTAATGCAAAAAAATACTATCGCTTTTAAAAAACCAACGTAGTAATTGAAATTTCCTTTAATTAATGATATATTGATCACGTTAATTCAAAAGCAAATATAAATAAAAATTGCAAAGTGAACATTAAAATCTCCCTAGACGAGTTAATAAGCTCTAGACAACAATTATTTATAGCAACAGATAGCCGGGAAGGAACACCTGCTTACGCGTAGTCTGTGGAGGGGTTATCTGCTAACTTACTGAACGAGTTGCGATAAAATTTGTTGAACAAATCACGTTGCAACGTTTTGATTTGGATAGGTTCCATTACGGTACTTCTTTGGGTTATAAATAACATCCTTCTATTCCCGTTGCCATATTAGCATTACTTACGCACCTGATAAAGCAGGACTAAATAGCGAAAATATGTGTTCCAAAATACTAAAATAAAACGTCCCTAAAAATCAAACACCGCACCTATGGGTGACGCCAAGTGTTTAATTTAAAATTAAACAGGTTTTTTGTGTGTAGTTTCGAACCATCCTGTATATAAATTAAATTAAGCGAAAACGCATAATTGTAACAAACCTACTTAAAAAAGTGTCAATAAAGCAAAATACATACATCGCACTTTTAATAGGTCAAATTAAATTTATACATGTAATTTATAGAACTTTTAATTCATCATAATTGCACTTCCGTATATTAAGTAACTAAAATTAAAATCATAGTCATCATCAGGTCAATAACTTTAATTTAAAATATAGCATTAAAATGTGATAATTTAGCAATTAAGTTTTGTATAAATAGTGTATGTAAACTTAATAAAATTAGTATCATTTAAACTTACAATTTGAGTGTTACTCACAATCAACGAAGTAGTAAGATAGAGTGTTATGGACTTAAGTCTAATCCATAAATCTTTGTGAGACTGCAAAGAATCACATCTCTTGTCTTCTATTTTCGACACCAAGAGAATTGTTATTTAAATTTTGTTCAGCGCAAGCGGATGGATAACTTGGCCTAGATCGCGATAGGAGAACAACCAGGGGGGGCGACGTCCTGGTAGAATTTATCAGAGACGACCCCACCCTCGTGGAGAGGTTAGCGGCCACCTTAGAGCCCGACGCCATGAGGAGCCTGGAAAAGACGATAACAATTCAGATAAGAGACATCGATCCCACTATTTTTTATGATAATCAACTTGTGGTACATCAACTAATATAGTACATGAAGGTACCTACTATAAATTAATAAAATTACGTCCATATCGAAATTTAACAATTATTTTATTGAGTTGATATGGAAATTTTTATGTCCCTCTTCAATTTTGATCAAATTTTGTATACTCCAAGTTATGCCGAATAAAGCAATCCCTATTTTTTGGCCCTAAAGTGACCCGTTTACATTGTACAGCCCTCCAAAATAAGTCAAGTTTGGCTTATATAGAGCTTCCATACCTTATTTCTACTGGCTGTACAGGAGCACTTAGAAACATGCTTTCTTTATGAAATGAAGATTTTGAATAGGTATTTTCAGCGTTTTTTGTGTGTAATTAATTAAGATCACAAAATTTTTTCATTATTCGACCCACTCTGGAGTATTTGTATTTACGAAATTTTTTTGGAAGATTGTGATCACTTGGGGACTTCAGAAGCCAAATGACTTGTGTAAACCATATTTTTTGAGTGTGGAGGAATGACGTTCGTTTTTGAGATTTAGTTTTGATGACAAAGACGACGTTCTAATTCGTTTTGATTTCCCTGATGGAATCTTGCATTCAAGCGAATTGGTCTTCAATTTTTTTAGAACATGTGACGGCGTATTTAAATAACCTTTGGTATGACTTTTGTACAACTTCAAGGTTAAAGATGGAGTGTTACAGTTAATGGACCAGGTTAGGGTGTAACCAATTTGGTATTTTGTAGCTTTTTCCGCATGACCACGAATACGAAGGACCACAAATCATAATAAGGACTCTGTTGCGATGTAGGTAAATCGGAAAGAGTTTGTTCATTGTGGATAAGTTGCATTTACAATTTTGTTTTCATTTTTGACCATGAGAATATTATCTGTAACTATATTTTTTTATTCAAATGTTTCAACGCTGATTTGCGCGTTGATGAGTTATTTAGGTACGTTGGACTGTTTTATTGGGTGTGCTCCGTGAGAGCTTCCCAATTGCTAATTGGTTTATGTTGAGTTACCTCATCAAGGTAATTGCAGCTTTATAGAATACCAATCAATATATTGGGAATTTCTTTTAATTGTTTTTCGATTTATCACCTTACGTTTTGCAAACCAATGACCTACAGGAAGTCGATATGCCTTACTAAACCGAAAGCGTCTCGGGAACGGTAAGTGGTAGCTAAGATGAAAGCGTCCTGCAAACCGAAAACACTTTCAGGTGAACGTACGCCTTGCGAAACCGAAAACAGACGGTGCCAATGTAGGAGAAATCGGGGACGTTCATTTACTGGTGACCTAAGCTTATAACTATATTCTTATTTTTTCCAAGTGTTATCTAACCTAAATGTTTTGGTATTGTCCTCTGATTTCTTTGAAACTGATTTACATAGTTAGGGGAAAATCCGAGGGGTTGTTCACTTCAATAATCATGTGTACAAAATATCAGTAATTTATTAGTAATCTCAAATAATCTCCCATAATATTTAATAATCATTAGTAATCTAAATAATCATTAGTAATCTCAAGTAATCTCAGTAATCTCAAGTAATCTCAAGTAATCTCGAGTAATCTCGAGCAATCTCAAGTAATCTTAAGTAATCTCAAGTAATTTCAAGTAACCTCAAATAATTTCAAATAATTTTTAATAATATTTGGTAATTCAAGGGTTTATAAGTTCCAAACAAACAAATAATATTCATTTTTATATAAGAGATTTACAATATATGATAAAATAAAACAAATAATACATACAACATTTGTTTATTAATATTAATAAAAATATCAGTTTAAACACCATAAAACATACGTACGGACGTCTAATACTAACCTTCCATTTTCTATCAGCGGTTTGGGAATCGTAGCTATATAGTGGGCAATATCACGATAAACATCGATGTCCGCTGGAGATAGATCACCGTCTTCTAGTACTCGGTACCAGTTGCCGGCCGTTTCAACTCCTCTCTTCTGTTCAACACTGGGGTTTGTAGGAGCAGTTAGGGCTGAGAATTGCTTTTGTTTTCCCTTACCAGTTTTGTAACGAAAAGCCATGATTCTTCCAACAATGGGCCCATCTCGACTTTTAAAAACGCACCAATCTCCAATAGATACATTTTCTTCTTTTCAATATTTTTCTCGAAAACAGCTTTTATGAGTGGAAGGCGTGCTACGAGGTCCACGGTCAGAGTCATGTACCCTGAGAAGTCTATCACTGGATTGTCTGCTCTCTGTAGAAGACATCATCCAGGTAAGAGCTCTTTTACGAATAATGGCGGTGCCACCATTAATATCCTGCACCCTTACAAATGGGCTACTTTCTGCTATATTTATATTATTGAAAACAGCGAGACCGATTTTACCGCTGAAAACTGACCTGTCTTCTTGTATGTCTTCTAAAGCATCCAGATCCTCCAGATCACTGTACGTTTCCTCAGGGTCACTATCGCAATTAGTATTATTAATCAATTCGTTTGTTATCGGAATACTTCTAAAGGGGTCCGGTAGAGAGATATTCATCCCCAAGTCAGCAGCTATTTTATTTCCTTTCTGTTGGGCCTCTTGAACTGCTGTCAGTATTTCTTCGTCAGTAGGTAAATCATTTATTTGTGATAATATATTCGCATCCCTATGGCGGCCCGTCCTTCTTTGCTTAGGAAAACTGAATTTTCTCGAGGAATTAGACAATTCCTCACTAACTTCTCCCATAAAATCAATTCTTTTAAATCGATGAATAAAATCTAAAACCGTGAAATTTACAACGGTAGAACAAGTTGTAGTTATAGATCTAGCCCTACGAAAAAATTCCTCACAGCGCTGGCTGCTGAACAGCCATGGAAAGAATTCATCAGTCTCGCCGTGCTGTTTTAAATACTGGATTATCTGTATTAAATCATGAGCGTTTATTTCCATACACAAGTATGTATTTAGGGTAATGAAATTTTCAGTTAGAGAGTAACGCTTATTCTGGATAATCCATTCACATATCTACATCCAATACAAATATCTACAAATCGTAAAATTCTGTTAAAATCGTTATTATAATTCAAAACTATAAATAGAACTCGATATAATTTAGATTATGAAGTACCAGATGGAATCGTTGTTTTGCCCTCCGTTTAGTCGGAAAGTTCGCCAAGTGCTCGGTTTTCAACATCGTTGCAATTTATTTTACCAAAACCAGGAAAGGACAATAATTTTTGCTGTGTATTCGGTTTATTCCTTCTACGGGGTGGACCATCTTGTGGTTGCGAACCATCTTCACCTTCCTGCTTATTGAATTTCTTAAAATGTCGATAATAATTAAATGTACTCCATGAGCGCTTATCGGTTCTACTAAGCGTTACAGAACATATCTTCTGCTTGCATGTTCCAATAAGACAGAAGAGTTTAGCAGTACTAGAAGATTCCACAATTATAGAAATAGGGTTGTTTTTATCGGTTGAGTTATCGGTGTAACTGAAGTCCGCCTTGAACTCGGTCGTGAGGCCATCAATAATAATTAGACTTTGAAGTTTTTTAGCTTCTTTTTCTTTATCATATTCGTTATCGCATTTAGTGGTTATAGAATTACGTGGAGGAGTGGAATTGATGTTTGCAATGGCAATGGCCTTCCTAGATACATTTGGAATATTCTTAATAGCTTCCCCAATTCTATTCAAAAGAACCTTGTTTCCTGGTGCTATTCGATATTTTGTAGGATCCGAGGCGAATATTCCGAACAGTTCTTTATTGTCTTGGCAACCAGGTGAGTAAGTACTAGCTAACGCAGTACGAGCATATTCTTCAACTTCAGTAATCGCTTCAAGAGCAAGCGTTTGAAGGGAAACTAAGTTGTCATATCCCTGAGCTGTTAACATATTTTTTAAATGAAGCGGTATTTCTGCTCCTATCATTTTTTCCACGTCAGACCAGAAGGGGGGTAGTCATTTTTATCACAGTTAGGAATAACCTGAAATTAATTTTGATAGCAAAAGAACAAAGAACTAACGAAAAAGAATATGTAAAAAAACATTATACTACATACGACTCGACTACATACCTGTTCTTCAACTCGGTTTTCAGTTTCAATGCTATTGGGATGGACAATGATTAATTTCAAACTGAACTGTTAAATTAAACTTTATAATATACTAGCTGGCACGGGCGGCATTCGCCGCCCTTAGCCATCTAGACCCAGAATAGATCCGAGAAGGCCATAGTTGTTCGGCCTTCGGCCTCACAGGGGGAGGACCATAATAGATCCGCGAAGGCCATAGTTGTTCGGCCTTCAGCCTCACAGGGCGGACCATAATAGATCTGTGAAGGCCATAGTTGTTCGGCCTTCGGCCTCACAGGGCGGACCATAATAGATCCGTGAAGGCCATAGTTGTTCGGCCTTCGGCCTCACAGGGCGGACCATACTAATAACTGTGCAAAATTTGGTTGAGATCGGTCCAAGGGTGTAGGAACGTTCAGGCCAGCTCGGCCCTGTAAGTAAGTAAAGGTTTGTTAACTAGGTTAAGTATACAGTGTATCAATAAAAAATCAAAAAACGCGAATAACTTTTTTCCCCGCGCAAATTTTTTTTCCATTTATACACGAATAGTTGCGCCTGGACCTACAGAATAACTGTGCAAAATTTGGTTGAGATCGGTCAAAGGGTCTAGGAACGTATAGCGAACAAACAAACAGACAAGCTCTTTTATATATATAGATTAATAGATAGACTGAGACTATAAACTTTTATTTTATAAGCTTTATAAGTTTGTTATTAATTTTTTGGTTGGTATTGGAAAAATTCAAAATGTTAACGCAATCAAACAAAACACAGGGACCGTGTTAGGATGCCGTATACACCCTGTATATTTAATAAATATACACCCTGTATATTTATTTATAACATTATTTAGCAGCAGCAATAAAATGCAGTAGCGCCATCTGTTGTTAAAATTTTTTACTCGTAAAATGATTATATAATCATAAATAATACATAATAATCAAGTATAATCATGAATATAATCATGAATATAATCATGAATAATCACCGATAATCTCAAGTAATCTTAGATAATCACAAATAATCTTAATAATCATAAATAATCATTAATAATCACAATAATCAGTAATAATCTTAAGTAATCACGATAATTTATAAATAATCTTAATAATTGATTACATAATTATAATCTGTGTACAAAAAAAAATTTAAGTGAACAACCCCTCAGGAAAATCCTTATTTTAATTTATTGTTCCTTTATTTAGATAATCAATAAATAATTCTCTTTTGAAACACGAAGTTTAATTTATTTTTCCCGTTGAGGAGACTTTTTCTTCGTTTTGACAGTGCCTAGTGTGCATTTTGTATCCGCAACTGAGACTTTAATCAAAGCTCAATGTCAGCACAATACGTTACCAATATTATTTTTGAAAGGAACAAAATCAACTATTAGGTATAATCGATCGAATGGTGGTGGCAGTATAATCAAGAACTTGTCTTAGGAAATCGATGAACAACTAAACAACATTTTTTTCCCTTGGAAAATTGGTCGATTTTGAAAGTAACCCCAGCCGTTCCTAGAGGAAATAAATTCGAAGGGCACCCGGTGGCAAAATCAAGGGAATAACAATTATTGTGATTCAGGATTCTTATCTTGATTTATTCCTGTCAAAGGTTCTTCAATAATATCTTCAATTTTATTTGCATAATATTAATTTATTGTCTTTTAGTTTCATCAACATGATTATAAAATCAAAAACTTTAGAATGGAATTGGTGAGGTACGATGAAGATTTATTTAACATATTTAAAATCGTACAGTTTAAATATAACCGTACAACAACAGCTTATAATATAACATTAAATTTAAAACAAACTGTAGGAAGAAAAATGGAGGTAAATAGTTTTACAAGCTGCTGAAATTCTTTTAAATGAAAACAATGTGCGCAATTAAAATATAATCGTACAACAACAGCTAATAATATAACAGTAAATTTTAAAACAACTGTAGGAAAAGAACTTGAGGTATTTTAATATTCGTACACTGGTCTTCAGTGTACACAAACCAATGTGGTATACAATAACAGAATAACTAATCCTTTTGCAAATAATATTTTGCCGAAACACATCATTTTAAATTTTGCATTCGGAATTTTAAATTTTGCATTCGGAATTTTAAATTTTGCATTCGGAATTTTAAATTTTGCTGATGAATTCCGTAGGGCGCACAGGGTTTAAATACAGTGATTTAATTGTGTGACACGTACCGACCATTAACTAACTCCGTCAAAAAAAATTGCAGAAGACCATTTTTGATTTTTTTTATCAAATTGTGCACAATTTTCTGACACTATTAGATGTTAAAAAAATTCAAACAAAGCAGAAAGTAAACAATGATTAATTTTATAATTTTCAGACTGTTGTACAAGGCTACAAATTTTTAAGTAATGAATATCGTAGAATTCAATTACGTTTCCAAGTTAACGTTTGTAGAGCATTCGATAGCAATCTAGTTGGACTCAAATCAGGGACATCACATTGTGGTAACATGACAGAATGCTACTTCTACAAGGTATAATACTTAAATATTACAAAAAATTTAACAGACTTTCAAAACTAAATTTATTAATAGGATACAGTTTACCATGTTTGCAATTTTTTGATTGATGAAAGCCAATTTCCACCACTGATTCCCGATGGTCTTTATAAATTTTCAATTACACTACTGTACTTGCATCAGGATGTTGGAGAAGTCCATATGTATATTGAAATATATCGACCGATTTATCCAAAGAACTAGATAACATGTAATCAACAAATTTTCTTCAGCTACACACTAAAGAACACAGTTAATATAGCAAATTGTAAAAATATGAACCGAGAATTTATTATCAAAATTTTGAACTAATCGATTTTGAACTTAGCAAATTTACATGTAAAATTTAACGAGATTCCGCGCGTCGCTCATTTTGTTGACGGTGCGTGCAGAAAGAACTAGTCTTAAACTTAGCGTTTTTCCGATCTTGCCCACACAGACTAATGTATGTTCACAGGTTTAACTTACACAAATTCTCTTCGAAAGTGAATTTATTCACTAGATTTGTGTAATTTTTCGATCAATTTTCACAAGATTCGATAAATCACCCCCCATAGTATCACTATAATCCCACTAGTCACCAATTCTGACTAGTTCCAACTAGAAGCCAATCACTTCGAGGTCATCAATAGAAATTAATTCATAATTTCTTTCTTCGAATTAGGGACTCTACTATATCGGCAAACGTAAAAAATTTTCTTTTTCTTCTCATATTACATTTTCACAGTCACAGCTCAGGTTTTTACCAGTCAGTCCGCCAAGCGCCAATTCCCAGAGACCCACCGGTCTCTATAAATTCCAATGTCATTAATGTATTCTTTCAGATGAAGGAGAAGGCCGGCTGCGCCGGGATGCTCCATCAAATACATATCAGGTAAAGGTAAAGGTTCCGATCTTGCATCCGAACTAACCGCACGTCAATTTTTGCGCTCTTTAATTTTCACGAATTAAGTTCAAAAAGTAATTTTTATTACTGTTCTCTAAACGATAATTTAATATAGAAGTGAAAGTGTTAAATCAAGCTCCTTTTTCTATTTAAATTTCGTCGACAAGTGTTTTAAAACACTTAAGTGGCCCTCCCAGTATTTTCCCGGCAAAAAGATCCCGCCATTGTTAAGTGACGTAGCTATCTACGTCACAATTAACATACGGTCGCGCGCTCTTTCGCCCCCGCCCCCTTCAAGACATCAGGCGACGTTTACTGTAGTATACGCAACAAAGGTTAGTGAACTGAACTTGACCTAGATTACTTACAGAGTATATTTTTATCGCAACCTAACAAAAATTTTGTCAGTCAACAAATTCCTTTCCTTTTAAATTTTCAAGTTCACCAGATTAAAATAAAGGTTGATTCACAACACTAAATTAAAATTCAGATCTAAAAATTAAACTTGCATTCATTAAAATCAGCTGCTTCACAGATATAAACTAATTCAAATTTAATTTTATCAATTTAGATTTCGCAACATAATTTAATTTTAAAAATATTATTTTTATTATTTGAATTACCCGATCACTATGACGACAAACGACGACATGACTAACATCTCTTTTAACGAACTCCTTGCCCTTTTCAAAGAGCAAAAAGCCTCCGCCAGTCGGGCAAATGACATCGCTGACGGATTACGGTCCGAAATCAGTGACATGAACAAAACAATTGCAGAGATGTCCAAAACCATTGCTCTCTTCACCGCGAACTCCATTAATCCCCCCACGATCACTAAAACCACCCCAGTCGCCCCTTCAGGGAAAAGACTAGCCAAGACCCCCCACCCCAACCCCACGACTACCCCCGCCTCTAAAAAAGCGGAAACCAAGCCCAAAGAGCCAAAGAAGCCCGCCCTACCCAAACCCTTGATGGCAACGGCCATCCCGAAACCCCGGCTATCGACTCCAGCAGTCAAGCCCGCGATCATCCCCCGAACATCCCCCCGCATTTCTAAAATACCATCACCGACTCCCGAAGCCCAAGCTTCCACCTCCACCGGTGGAGATACTTTCGTCTTTCCAAAAGACAAAAACTCCCTCAAACGGGCCCGCTCCAACTTAAGTAGCGACAGCCAAACCTCTGAACCCGCTACCAAGAACAGGTTCGCCTGTTTGGACGTAGAGGAACCCCCGACCGACACCCAAACCGAGCGCGACGATGACGGTATGGAAGTCACCGACTCCCAACCCGACACCCAGGGTGCTTCACACCCAGACCGCACCACATACTCCTCCTCCAGCCGAATCCCCCAATTGTCCTCCGTACAAAGGACAACTGGCCGGCCATCAATAAAATGATTCGTGACCGAAAAATTGCCACCACTAAAATCCGCACGCTCGTGGACGGCATCTCAATTCAGCCGGCCACCGAGACAGATTACCGGGCCCTCAGCCGCTTACTCGAGGAAAAATCCCTCCCCTCACACTCTTTCTCTCTCCCTCAGGACAAACCACTAAAAGTGGTCATTCGAGGGCTCCCAATCACTATCACTGCTGCAGAAGTTAAAGAAGACCTTGTAGAACAGGGCTTTGAAATTCAGTCAGTTTTTCAGATGCGCCAAGGTCGCGACAAAAAACCTATGCCATTATACCTTGTCCATCTAACCCACAACTCAGATGGCAAGAGAATTTTTGACATGACATCGGTCCTGTCCATAAATACCCGCACCGAAACCCCCCACAAACGTACAGAGGTCGGTCAATGCCACCGTTGCCAACGGTTCGGGCACGCCCAAACCCTCTGCCGCGCCCCACCCAAATGCGTTAAATGCGCAGGGGATCACCTCACTCCGGCTTGTCAAAAAATCCGTGAAGACCCAGCCACCTGCGCTAACTGCACAGGAAACCACCCCGCAAACTACAAAGGTTGCGTTTCGTTCCCTAAGCCCAAGAGGCGAGAACTTTCAGCCCGCGAAGCAGCTTCCCGTTTCGCTGACCGCCCCACTTACAATTACCCCTCCTCCCAAGGCGCCAATCGACCTTCCTATCTGGGAGTCGCTAGTCGGCATGCCCCTCACAGGGAAGCAACTCACGCCACCCCCACGCCCACCTCCTACGATGAGACTCCCTCCCGACAAACAAAAGCAATTTTTGAACAACTCCGTAATTTCAATGACAATGCCGAACTCGTCCGCAATATTGAAATAATCATGAACGCCAAAGCCACTAATATCACACCCGTTAATGTCTAAACCCAGATTCCAACCCACCACTTTGCAGACGGCTTTTTGGAACGCCAACGGCCTTTCAGCCAAACGAAATGAACTTCTCTCGTTCGCGCACGATCACGACCTTGACGTAATCTTGGTCAACGAAACCCACTTCAGAGCTGGCCAACTGGCAAAACTCCCTTGCTATTCACTTTATAGGAATGACCGTGACGGACGCGGCGGCGGAACCGCAATTTACGTAAAATCATCCATCGAACAAGTTGCAATACCGACCCCCGACCTAGAGTACCTTGAAGTCACCACGGTGAGCATCCACACCGCACATCACGGTTGGTTGCAAATCTCCTCCGTCTATAATCGCCCTCAGCAACGCATCCTCAAAGCGGACCTAGAAACCCTCCTCGAAGGCCCCGACGCGAAGATCATCGCCGGCGATTTCAATGCTAAACACTCCAACTGGTTGTGTAAACACACAAACCATGTAGGACGTGACCTTCTTTCACTAGCAAACGAGCTGGACTTCGCGATCATCGCTCCCACCTCCCCCACCCACTTTTCTAACGCAGGTACGCCGTCCATTCTGGACATAGCCATTTTCAAAGACGTACAACTCCAATACGACATCTCCACCAGCGAAGAACTAAACTCAGATCACTACCCGGTCCTCCTGACACTTGGACCGCTGTTACCCCCAAAAGGCCCTCCCCCGAGAACGACAACAGACTGGACCTCTTTCAAAGACACTCTGTCAAAAAACCTTGGACCAATCCCATTCTTTGAGTCCCCCACTGACCTAGACCAATTCATTGCCAATTTCCAAGACAACATAAAAAAATCCGTTGACGAAACTTCATTTGAAGTCAACACCACTGACGTCAGAGACAAACTCACTCCCTCCCTCAAAGATCTTATCAGAGCCAAAAACCGAGCGAGGAAACTCGCCCGGCGAACTCGCAACCCTGATGACCAAAGGTCATACAACCGGCTCAAAGAGCAAGTAGACGTTAAAGTCAAAGAATTTCATGACAATGAATGGTTAGACACTGTAACCAAATAAATATTTTTAGGTTAGTCGGCTGATATCAGTTGTGTACAACTGTCAGCCGATGTGAATATTTATTAAGTTTTGGAGGTTAATGACAGGACCCTGTAAATATGATTCGGTCACTTCAATGCCAACAAAAATAAATTCACACAACTTTTACCCATCCTGTTTAGGTGACGCCGGAGAAAGACACAATTTTATAAGCTTTAGTCGCTATCGCAGGAAGGTAGGCAATTTCTCTGGTGTCATCATCGTATGTTTTCGGTTTCGCAAGGCGTACGTTCTCCTGAAAGTGTTTTCGGTTCGCAAGGCGCTTTCATTTCCTTTGCCCACCTACTATCCCCGAGATGCTTTTGGTTTGACAAGGCAGATCGATCCATTACGTTTTGGTTAACAAGACGTAGGTCTCCTCGAGAGCGTTTTCGGCTATTACAAGACACTCTGACAAAGCTCCCGTCCTGTATTCATTTCTTACCGAGGTACAAATAAGGTCACTGCTCCGGCCATTTGTAAGGTTAGAATTCAGGGGGCCAGTCTTTGTTGTCATTTGTGGGTGTAGATTTTGCACATATCCCGAATTCAATTTGATTCATTTAGTTGATCTACGAAAAGTAGAAATTAAAGTAATTATTCACTTCTTGATAATTAGTAAATAAAGTAAAAGATTTCCTACCGTGGTTAAGGGGGAATACAAGTCACTTGTTTTGTTGTTTTGATACTCAGTAAGTAGCCAAAATTAATTGTACCTGTTCGGTTATGAAACGTCAAGTCATTTGAACTACTACGAACAGGACCGTAGTAACTCCCTTGTGTATATAATTAATTTCCCTTTCTTTGATTTGTAAATAGTTTGTAAATAATTCATCCTGTATTTTTGATCTTACCTAAGTAATTGTAAATACAATAATAAGTTTTGTTCGTTTGGAAAATACCTGAATAAATATTATATTTTTTAGAAGTTTTGATTTTTCTTTTGTTTTAAGTTTCGTTGTAAGTCTCTTATTAGAAAAGAGTGGCGCCCGCAGATTGTTAAAAAGTAAGAAGTGAGAGAGAGAAGTTACTTTCGGCATATAAGCCCCCCCCTGGCCCACGCTCCCGTTAGCTACCCGTAGCAGCCAGTTGGGTTGTTACAACACCATTAACTACCTATCATTTAAAGACATGTCCGCATGGCGCATGGCCGCCGCCCTCCAGGGGAGAAAGAAAGTCACCATCCCAATTCTCTCCCGCCCTGACGGCACTATTGCCAGGAGCGATCTTGAAAAGGCTGAAATCTTCGCCGACAGCCTCCAAGCTCAATGCTCCCCCAACACCACAAGATTAGACCAAGACCATATTAATTCGGTCGAAAATTATGTCACCTCCACCATAAACACCTCCGATGACACACATATCACCCCCGCCTCCCTTCTGGAGGTCACAATTGCCATTAAACGCCTCAAAAAGAGGAAAGCCCCAGGTCCCGATGGCATCACCAATACCGCCCTCAAAGAACTCCCCCAAAAAGCCAAAGTTGCCATCACCGGCATAATTAACGCATGTTTTCGACTCAACTACTACCCACAAATATGGAAAATCGCTGACGTAGTGGTAATCCCCAAACCCGGCCAAATCTCAAACTTCCGAAAAGCTATAGACCAATCAGCCTGCTCCCCGCCATCGGAAAAGTAGTTGAAAAAGTCATTCTCACCCGTCTCCAAGAAGCCATGTTCGATAACAGTATTATTCAAAACGAACAATTCGGCTTCCGTGCTGGACACAGCACGACCCACCAAGCCCTCCGATTAGTTGAGCACGTCACGCAGGCACTCAACAAAAAAGAATTCACCGGCCTAATGCTACTCGACGTATCGAAAGCTTTCGATAAGGTCTGGCACGAAGGTCTCCTGTTCAAAATGCTTCAATCCAAAATTCAAATTCCACTAGTCCGACTTATTGCCTCCTACCTTCACGACAGAAATCTCCAAGTCAAACTCATGAACACCAGATCCACAAAGCGCCCCATCACCTCCGGGGTCCCCCAGGGATCGATCCTTGCAGCTTCACTGTTTAACATCTTCATGAGCGACATTCCAACCCCCTTAGATCCCGCAACAAAAATTTCACTATATGCAGATGACACTGCAATATACACATCCTCAATCCACCCGGACATAGCCACAACCCGCCTCCAGGAGGCGATCACCGATCTCGGAAGGTGGTAGGAAACTTGGCGCATCGAGGTTAACTCGAGCAAAAGTTCCGCGATCATGTTTCGAAATCGTTGCAAGCCTCACAACTCCAGTGTCTGGATGTTTGAGGAGCAAATCCCCTGGAAAACCAAGATCAAGTACCTTGGCATTACCATGGACCGGCGCCTCAAATGGGACGCTCACATTTCCTCCGCAACCGGTAAAGCCAAATGCCTCTTCAATAGATTGTTCGTCCTCATGAACGCAAAAAGTACCATGTCCCCCGCTAACAAACTAAGATTATACAAAGCCATAATCCGCCCGACAATGATTTATGCCTTCCCTGTCTGGGGATATGCACGCCCCAGGGCCATAAATAAACTTCAAGTCATCCAAAACAAAAATCTCCGAGCTATTTTCAGCGCCCCCTATTACGTCACTAACAGGCGACTACATGCAGACGCCAAACTAGACCTCATTAACACTCTTAATCGTAAACATGCCACCAATCTCTACAACAAATCCAAATTCTCAGAAAACCCACTAGTAAATCAACTAGGTCAATACAACCCAGCCGACTTTTTCATTCCCCGTCCCAAATCACTCCTGACCACGGACAACTCCTGACCATAACTCACCCCCACACAGACTAATGTATGTTCACAGGTTTAACTTACACAAATTCTCTTCGAAAGTGAATTTATTCACTAGATTTGTGTAATTTTTCGATCAATTTTCACAAGATTCGATAAATCACCCCCCATAGTATCACTATAATCCCACTAGTCGCCAATTCTGACTAGTTCCAAGTAGAAGCCAATCACTTCGAGGTCATCAATAGAAATTAATTCATAATTTCTTTCTTCGAATTAGGGACTCTACTATATCGGCAAACGTAAAAATTTTCTTTTTCTTCTCATATTACATTTTCACAGACACAGCTCAGGTTTTTACCAGTCAGTCCGCCAAGCGCCAATTCCCAGAGACCCACCGGTCTCTATAAATTCCAATGTCATTAATGTATTCTTTCAGATGAAGGAGAAGGCCGGCTGCGCCGGGATGCTCCATCAAATACATATCAGGTAAAGGTAAAGGTTACGGACCGGCAGATGCAGCTCGTCTCTCCTACATGTAACATCGCGTATTTTTTGTTTTTACGCGATCTTTTGGGGGTGAAACGTAATAGTTTACTGCCCCATACCACAACTATACTTTTTAATGCTATTTCAAGGGTCTCTAAGCTCCCGGTTTCATTTATCCCGGTTTTCTTGATGGGTGGCTCCTTCTCGTATGTTTAGCCTAGTAACCAGAGTCAAAACCGCCCTGGAGGGGTGCAACGCGGAGCGGAGCGGAGCGGCGCCTCAAAAGGGTAGGTTTTGACGATGGATAAACCTCCCTTTCAAATGCACACCCCAAAAATCGAAGAAAAAAAAATTTTATTTTGTTACTTTTTCGGTAATACACGGGTTATTTTCCATTTTTTTGATAATATTTATTACTAATATCTACTAATCACACCCCCACCTATCCAAATTTCAAAGAAAAATTCAAATCGGAGCGAAAATATTTTTCGCGATTTGAAGAGACCGTCTAGGAATTATTGTATCGCGTCTGCCAGGGGTGTGCGGCATATTCGATGCTAATTTCCCGTACTTTTCAAAAGTCGATTTTGGGGTTGTTTTTCAAGATTTCTCGCAAGTTATTATTTCTATAGATTAAAATAAGCCTGTTCTTTAGTGTGTAGCTGAAGAAAATTTTTTAGGCTGGTCAGACTTATGTCACAGTTCCCTAAAATTTTTATAATATACTATATCCGACAGGTGATCCTGTTGTTGAGTTAATAAAGAAGTTCCTTGTGTGTTGTTTATTTTTTAGTTTTTATTTTCCTTCAATTCTATGTTTCTCAGTGAGCAATGACCCCAAATTAGAATTACTGCAGAAATTTTTCAGTTACAGCAAAAAATTGCATATAATTTCAAACAGTTTCAGAGATAATTTCAGAAACAACGTAGCTAATTATTCGTGGGGTTTGAAGATTTTATTTAGGAATTTTTGTATTAAAATTTTAGGAATGTAATATCATTAATAATTATATTACGCATAACTAATAGAGTTATATAGAAGTAATCAGTAACTAATATAATCTAATGATAGGTACTATTGCAATGACCCCCTCCCGTTAATGAGATAAATCAAGCTTATTATAATAATGAGACCCTTACCTGGAATGCTTATTCCACAATGATAACTTACTTGTGGATTTAATTTTATATTTACCTCAGCTAGCTCAAAAGTGAAAGAAATTCTTTAATTGTTTGTAAAATTTACCTTACTGCATTCGCTCATCTTCAGAATGAACAAGATTCATATTTTCACACTGTTTATAAAATTGATTTAAATTCAAATAAATTAGAATCAGGGCAATTTGATTTTTAATGAAATTAATAAATTTTGCACAAATTGTCGTCATGGAGACGAAAGAAAATTCTAACCATGTGCTTTAAAACTAAATGTAACAAATTCTTAATTAATAAATGATAAATCTAAATAAATATTTGTAAAATAAAAAAAGGATTTTTTGATTTTAATGTTTTAAAATTCCCGCACTTGGATAGTTAAATAAATCTTACCCCACTTTCGAATTGCATCATCGTTCGTTTATAAGCGTGAGTGTACCGGTTGTTTACACCTATAATTTGCTCCAGTTTTCTTTTCTGTGATTATCCAGTTAATTTTCATCAATCATCCAAATATTTCCTTGGCCATCAATACCAAAATTTGAGTTTTTGTGAGTGTATAAATATTTTTAACATTTTCAATATATTTTAACCTTTTCCAAAATACATCCACGTTACTTAACCCTACTTGGGTTTTAAAAACACATTTTTCACAAATTTTCTGGAGCAACACAAATTTGTGCGTCCATTCACTTTGGTTATTTTTATCGTTCTCTTCGTTGTTAAGGTAAACAATTTTGTCGCCAAGGATATAAATTCGTTGAAATTTCAACGCATGCCTGTTTTTTGATGTAGCAAGTTTTCATTGGCCGGTAACTTTAATGAATTTTACTACACTTAATCTTCATTTAAATAATGTTTTCTTTTAGGAACGAACTTTAAATTGGAGACACGATGCACTTTAACATTTAAATTGAGGCGAATAATCGTCCTTTTAATTTATCGCACCAAGCTGTTATAACAAATGTTATCACGAAAACCTTTTTTTAGTGTGCTTAACACAACTAATTCTAATTAACCTAGTTTTAATAACAACATTTACTAATATAATTATAACTAACAAACAACAAATAATTTTACTATGATATAAATTTTATAATTTTTTATAACGAATTACTCGTTGTATCGCCTTGCCATGATCTCTCAATAATTCAACTTTCCTTTAAATTTTAACTTAAAACTCGTTCATTCCTTTGATTTGCCAATTCGGTAGAGCAAAGAACATCGCAGTATATTGGAAATTTAATTTATGTAAAACCAGTTGAACTCAGACGAGCGCAGTTCCTAGGCATCTATACAGCTACTTTTCTAGTTTGAAAAGTTATTGTTAATTACAGTGACCTGCTAAATGTTCACTTAAAATTTAAAGCAACAGTAAGTATATTGCTGGTTTTGTGCTTTGAACAGGAACAGAGAATACCTCAACCAGCAAGAATATGGAAAGGTTACAAATTCCTCGAAATATAGTGAAGTAAATCGAGTAAATCCCGAAAAGTGCTCAACTTCGAAATTAAATAATATAAAGCTAATCTTGACACTCACTCACTCACTGATTCATAATTTAGTGCGTATAGCTACGGGACAAGTAGAGGGTTGAAATTTTGCATACCCACGTGGTTTTGCGAGGATTGAACGGGAAAATTGTCCGTTTTTAGATCGGACGCCGAGGAGGGGGTTAAATGGCGGTTCAAAGTGGTTTCGAAATTTCAAAATTCAAGATGGAGAGTTGAAATTTTTCAGGCAGCTCCGGGAGGCGGCAGAGGGGCTCAAACAATTTTTTTTTCTCGCCGCCTCCTTCGAAACGCCCCCCAACGATTTTTCGCTTTTTTTGATACTCCTTCCAGAGTTTTTGTCCGATCGACTTCAAATTTGGAAGAGGAGTGGGGGAAACGTATACGAACAATAGGTAGGTCTCGGTTTTTTCAATTTTTGGCCCGTTTCCGTTTTAGGGGGGGACATTTTTTTTTTCGTTTTTTACACGTGGCTCCCTTATTTTCAGGTTAAAGTTTCGATTTTTTGGTATCATTCGCTTCCTCTCGAATTTAGATTTGCAGTTCTGCAAAAAATACCTAGGTCGTAGATCTTTTTCGGGCGCTGAGCGCGCCGCTAACTTTAATTACATTTCCGCCCACTTTTATGGAGCTAACTTTGGCGCTGTCGAACGGATCGCAAAAAATAATGCACCGTCGCCGAGTCGACTATATTACGAACAACTTTCTTACCACAGTTTTTTCCCAAAGATAAATCGATTAGGAATTATCGCGATATACAAATTAAAAAACGGCAAATTTTAAAAATTCATTGAAATTACATTTTGACGTCTCACATAATTTCGGTAGAATCGATGGATCCGTGCTAATGAAATATTGACGGAGCAAAAATGTGGAGGCCGAAGGCCGACCCGTGTTCCTAAAAGCAAGTGGGAGGCCGTAGGCCGACCCGTGTAAGGGGGACGCCGAAGGCCGACCCGTACTCTTAAAAAACGGGGGGATGCCGAAGGCCGACTCGTGTTCGTTTAATCGTTGTCGAGAAGCCAAGGCCGGACCAAACAAACCAAAGTCACGCATGTACGCCAACAACTTTGAAGTGATTTTTTTTTATCGAGGAAGGATAATGTCCCAACAAGTTTTGCATCAAATATTATTATTAAAATTGCTCGCCAAATCCGATTCCGACGTTAAAATTTTATATAAAAAAAAAAATTTTGCTATTCGGTTTTGAAGGCACTCTCCCATGGAAATTATTTTGGAAAATTACGCCATTTCGAAATCAACACTTTTTTTCGTCGGACGTCCGATAAGCCGGCAAATTGCGGAAATGCAAATTTTGAAAAATTTCGATTACAAACCTCGACCTTTTTGGTGGAGATTAAAATTTCGATTTTTGGGCCGCATCGCGACGGCCTCAAATTTGGATTCGCGGTTCCGCAAAGCAATACGTAGGGCGCAGACAAAGTATTAGACAGGTACCTAACTAAGTAAGTTAGGTAAGTAACTTAAGTAAGGCAAGTAAGTAACTTAAGTAAGTAACATCTTATTGCCCTTGCGCAGTTATTAAATGCACCTTCATTTTGACCTTGAAATCTTTCGAGGGCCCAGTTACGGCCCTTAAGGCGAATTTTTGAAATTTTACAAAATTGCCCAAATTAAGGTTCTCGATAGACACCGTCGTTGGCTTTAAATTGTTCCAAGACAAGTGACCTTGAAAATTATTTTTAAGGCCGAAATTTGTCGCCAAATCGAATTTTAAATTTGTACCGCGGATATGCAATGGGATGTCGGATCTGCAATATTCGATAGTATATCGGAGGCCGAAGGCCGACCCGTAACAGGAATAACAAGCGGGAGGCCGAAGGCCGACCCTTATTATTAAAAGCAATCGGGACGCCGAGGGCCGACTCGGGTTCACTTCACCATTGAGACGCCAAATTCGGAGCAAAGAAACCCGGGATCTCACATGCAAACCAACACTCGACCATGGAATCCTTAAAAGTTCCAAAAACCGGTCGGTAAGCCCATAAACAATCGGGAGGCCGACAGGCTGACAGCGAGGCCATAGGCCTCGCGCTTCGCAGAGCTAGCCACGAAAATCGGCCGAAAGGCCGATTTTCAAGTGGCTAGTTGATATCCTAAGCTTACAACTTTATAGAATAAAAATTTTAAATAAATTGGTGAACTGTAGTGTTATTGGTATTTTTAAAAATAAATCTGTTTATAATTATTTTAATGCTAAAAAAACCACAGCAGTGGCTTGGTGTGATCACTGATTCACTTACAGCGCAGAAATTCTGGATTCAATACGCGGACTCGTCAGAATTTATTAGCGCGGCCGTCCGGTGAACATCGACATGCTTTGGATAAGTTAAGGTGTAAACCCGGCCCGGACTGCATACCCGGCCGGGTCATCAAGGAGGCGGTGACCCTAGCAGGACGGACCTTCCTGGAAATATACAACAAATGCCTCGAAACCGGCATTTTTCCCGCACATTGGAAGTTCGCGAAGCTCGTCCTCATCAGAAAGGGCACCAAACCCCCGGAAGACCCCACCTCGTACCGGCCCATCTGTCTGCTCGATCACGCAGGCAAGCTGCTCGAGAGGTTGATACTTAACCGCCTCGAGAAGAACATCGAGAGCAGCGGCGGCCTCTCCGACAACCAATACGGTTTCAGGAGGGGAAGATCGACCGTGGATGCACTTAAAAAGATCACGGAGATCGCGGTCGAGGCCAAGATGGGAACCCGGCGTACCGGAAGGCTTTGCCTACTCGTCACTTTGGACGTCAGGAATGCATTCAATAATGCGGGGTGGAGGCACATCCTGGGGGCACTAAACAGCCTGGCGACGATCGAATACGATACGTTTAATCTCGTCGCCAGTTACCTCGAGGATAGACGCCTCTTAATAGGCGATGGGGAGCAGGAAGAAATGGAGGTCACAAGCGGAGTCCCCCAGGGCTAGGTTCTTGGACCGACGCTCTGGAACCTCATGTACGACGGAGTGCTGCGTCTGAAGCTCCCAGACGGATGCACCACCGTGGGCTTCGCGGACGACCTCAACGTAGTGGTCGTGGGCAAGGACGTGGCGGAGATCGAAAGTTGGCAGGCCAGGTGGGAGGAGGCAACTTACGGCTTGTGGACCCGCAGACTCATCCCCAGCATCAAGAGATGGGTCGAGAGGCGGCATGGACAGGTGAGCTACCACCTCACACAAATGCTGTCAGGGCACGGCTGCTTTGCGTACTACTTGCATCGATTCAGCATATTGGGAAGCCCCAGGTGCAGGTTCTGCGACGAAATCGATACCGCGGAACACTCCCTCTTGGAGTGCTGGAGATGGGAGCGCGAGAGAACAATGGTCTCGCTTGCACTGGGGTACACAATGACTCCCGAAGACCTGGTCGAAGCAATGCTCGTCGACGAGGCCCAGTGGCAGCGGATAAACACCCTCATCACAAACATCCTGAGGTGTAAGGAGGCAGCAGGAAGAGCCGAACAACGGGCCGCCGCTGCCGCTGCCCATACGGGGGAGGATACCGACACTGAAGATCAGTGATCCGAGGCCGAACACGGTCGGGTAGAAGAGTGGCATGCGAAAGAGCACACGTAACATCGAATTTCATCGCAATGCCCCCTACCCGACCGTCAAACCAGGAGGCCAACCAACGAGGAGGAAAACTCGGACAGGTAGAAGAGAGGCATGCGAAGGAGCACACGTTTCATCGAATTCCATCGCAATGCCCCCTACCTGACTGAGCAACCAGGAAGCCATACATGAGGAGAGGAACTTGGAGGCCCAAACGAAAAAGGCGGGTCTGCACACGATACTGCAGACCCAACGCATCTGCCCGAACATCCAGGGCGGGAGATGTCGAGGATCCCGACATCTCGGACCGAGCATCCCGGAAGAAATGCCTAACGGCAAAACCCGGGTGCTTGGTAGGGGGGAGTTTTAGTCAGTGAAGTCTGACACTATCCACTTCGATTAAGTGGGTGTCTCGCACGAGATTTCTCCTCCCTGCGTCGAGCTAATAAAAAAAAAAGTTAAGGTGTAAAGTAAAAGAGAAAGAAGGGGATTGGTCCACCACAAAAAACGAATCGTGAAGACTTTGCAGAGAAATAAAGTAGCAATATTCCGAATGGAATGGAAAAACTTGAATAAATGAATGAATGAATCCCAAATAACATTTTCGAGCTTCAAAGTAGCTTCACCAGCAAAATTTACTGTGAAATCTAGCTGCAAGGGTATACCAGCAGCTGCTAAAATGAATTAAAGCAGCCATTTTAGAGCGAAGTAGCTGCTCTAAATTAGCTCTAAAGTGGCTCTTACAGCGCTGCTGGGTGCTAACCACGTGGCTAAGAGAGAGCTGCCGGGTAGCAATGAAGTTTCTACGCGTACCGGAGTACTGTTTCGGCATCGAGACTTCTTATATGTAATTCTAGAATATTTTATTGTTTTATAATGAGAAAGTCATTAAATTATAGTTGAGGAATCGGTCTTTAGAAGATTAATAAGGGCGAGTACGGATCTGTATGCCGTGTATTGTGGATTAAAGAGATTTTGGTGTTTGGTAGCGAAATTTTAGAGAATCTGAAGCGATATTTCGAGAAGGTGAAGGAGGAGTGGACGGACGGGGAAGTGGTGTAGAAGAGGCTGAACAAAGAGCGATCTTTTGAAATCAAACGTGGAATTAGTGAGGTTAGATTTGAGTGTAACTTTCGGTGGAACCATTTAGTACCAACCAAAGAAGTGTAAAGGAACAAGGACTTGAAAAGGCGAGTAACCTCGAATAACGTCCAGTTGTAGTGTAAGTGTTTACGAGGTGTTGAACCGGACGCTTACGCTATGCGCACGAGGGACGTAGAATATAGAACTCAAATTCAAATTAAGTAGTTAGACACAGTGTCCAAAACTAGGTTTTTCTGCCCATTTACATTTATACAAAGTGAAAAACCATTTAAGTGCAGAATGTCTACAAATGAAAATCAAGCAGGTACAGGACAGGGTGTTGAACATAGCGACGGGTCAACCACGGATGAGTGTAAGAAGAAGAGATTAGCCTCGTATGATATATTCCGACGTAGCAAAAAAACGGGAAGATCACCAAATGCACAAGCAACCGAGTCAAACTGCAGCGAAAGCGAGGGAAAAGACTACAGTGGTACCGATACCAGGAAACCGTATAGAGAGGAAAAAAAGCGCAAAGAAAACTCCAGGATGGAAGATAAAATAGACCACCTCACAAAAATGATGGCGAGCTTCATGACCGAGATCAAAAGTAGCATCAATGAAATAAAACATGATATGAGCGACCTAAAAAAAGAAGTTACGGAGGTCAAATCGAAAGCGGAACAGACCGATAAGGAAGTCATAACATTGAAGGCTGAAAAAATAGATACTACAAAGAAGCTGGAAGAAAAAATCGGAAGACTGGAAACAAGAAGCGCAGAACTCGAAGACAAACTGGAAAAACTAGAAAAACAGAAAATACGTAACAATATTGTAATGAGCGGAATAAAAATCAACGAGGAGGACCCCCAGAAATTAAAGGAGGCAATAAAGAACATCGTATCGGAAAAAATGGGAGAAGATGTAGAAATAGGTACAGCGTATAAAGTGGGCGAGAAGCGATGTATCTTTGAACTGATTAAATGGGAGGACAAAATGAAAATACTGAAGAACAAGTTTAAGCTGACGGGAAGAGAAATATACATGGACAGTGATCTTACAACAAAGGAGAGAAGCATAATGAAGGAAATCAGAGAAAGGGCAAGACAGGAGAGAGAAAAGGGTAATAGAGCAAAGATGGGACACCTGAAACTCGTCATGACGGGAAAGGTTGTAATCTGGGATCAGCAGAGCAGAAAACTGATCGAAAAGAAAACGGATGCGCCAGACCCTGGTACAAAAAACTGAACAGAAATGAACTGCATGATGAATCGACGACGAACAGGCGAGAACATGGTAAAACGAGTAAGGTAATGAAAAGAGCGAAAAGAAGAAATGATACTGCCCCGACTCATGCAGTGTCATTTGGTCTGAATGATGAGTCAAAAAAGAAGGAACCGCGAAGTAAAAGAGAAAGAGAAGGGGATAAGCGATATCGAGAAAAGAGCGAAAGAAAGGAAAATAATAAGAAGAAGAGGAAGCAAAAAGAAAGAATAGCGACATGGAATATAAGAACGATGCTACGCCCAGGAAAGATGAACGAAATAGCAAACGACCTGGTGACATACAGAGTGGGAATAGCAGCTATACAGGAAATAAGATGGAAGGGGAGTGGAGAGATAAAAATGAGAGAACACACACTATTGTACTCCGGAGAAGAAGAACAAGGCAAAAACGGAGTAGCCTTTATAATTGAAAAGAGCAAAGCAAAACACATAATAGACTTCCAGCCAGTGAATGGAAGAATAGCATATATCAGAATAAAGGAAAAAGAGAAGACTCTGTCAATTGTGAACGTGTATGCACCAACGGAGGAAGCTGATATGGAAAAAAAGATAGAGACATACGAGGAAATAGAAAAGCTATATGAGAAGATACCAAGAAAAGATGACCTGGTGATTTTGGGAGACTTCAACGCGCAAATCGGAAGAGAAGAATATAACAAAAACGTAGCGGGAAAAAACACAATCCATGAAGTGACGAATGAAAACGGGGAAATAATGAGTAACCTAGCAGAGATATGCAACATGAGAATAGTAACAACGGACTTTAGACACAAAAATGAACATAAAGAGACCTGGATAATACCAGGCACAAATAAAGGAAACCAGATAGACCATATAATGGTGTCCAAGAGAAGAACTTTTAAAGTATGCGACGCAAGATCGTACAGAGGTACAAGCACCGACACAGATCACAACTTGGTGGTAATGGAAATAAACAATACCAAAAAGAGAAAGATATGGACAAAGAAAGAAAAAAGAAATGAAAGAGCGGCGATCGAAAAACTAAAAGACTATCAATGCCAAAGAAAATATATACAAGAATTGCAAAAACAACTGGACAACAAAGAGAAAAAGGAAGAAATAAATGAAGAATGGACAAACATAAGAGAAAGCATCACAAAAGCAGCAGAGATAGCGATAGGAACGAAGAGAACAGAAAGGAAAAAGGAATGGTTTGATGAAGAATGCAGTGAGGAAATAGAAAGGAAAAGAAAGGCAAAGATCAAATGGATGCGAACGCAAAGCGAAGTAGATAAGGAAAAATACAGAGAAATAATAAGAAACACAGTAAAACTATGCAAAAAAAAGAAGAGACAATGGTTAGAGAACGAGATGAAAGAGATTGAGGAGAACCACAGAAAACCGCGAGAACTATACAGAAAAATAAAAAACCAAAGAATAAAAATACAAAGTGAAGTAAGAGGATTAAGAAACAAGAATGGGGAAGTAAAATACGAAGAACACGAAATAAAAAATAGATGGATGGAACACTTCAAAGAATTACTGAATATCAACTCAAATTCAGAAGAAAGAGAAATTGAAGATGAGATAACGGAAGAACGAGAGGAATTGGAAATGGAAAATGAACCAGACTACCAAGAATACTATGAAACAGTAATGAAAATGAAAAACAACAAAGCCCCAGGAACCGATAACATAAACACGGAACTGATAAAGAAAGGAGGCGAAGTTATAATGAGAAAGATATACGAATTGATAGTAAAAGTATGGAGAGATGAGAAGATGCCAGACCAATGGAGAGAAGCGGGTCTGATCCCGATCTATAAGAAAGGAGACAATAGAGATTGTCAAAATTACAGAGGAATATCGCTGCTTAATAATGCATATAAAATATTAACAAGATTGATACATGTAAGATTGCAGAAATACACGGAAAAAGAAATAGGAGACTACCAACAAGGTTTCAGACCCGGAAGATCAACGACCGATGCTCTATTCATAGTAACGCAAATTATGGAAAAGGCACACGAGTATGATATAAACATTGAAGCTTTCTTCATTGATTTCAAACAGGCCTTCGATCGAGTAAATAGAGACCAACTCAAGAAAGAAATGGAAATATGGAGAATCCCAAAAAAACTAATACGTCTAGTACAGATGACTATAAACAGAACAACTGCAATAGTGAAAACAAGAGTGGGCAACACGGAAGAATTTGAATTTAACAGTGGAGTGAGACAGGGAGATGCGCTGTCGTCCACCCTGTTTAACATATTACTGGAAGGAGTGATGAGAAGAGCAAAATGTAACGGAGAAATAATGAGAAACGAAATACAGATAGTGGCGTATGCCGATGACGTGATCATCATGGCTAGAACACACAACGCACTAGTAGAAGCTTTCAAAAATATGGAAAGAGAAGCCCGCAAAGCGGGATTGCTGGTCAATGAAGGCAAGACAAAAATCATGCGTTGCAACAGGAAGATATAAAAACGACAAGAATCATGGAATACGAGTTTGAAGAAGTCAAAAAATTTAAATACCTCGGTATACATATAAGTGACAAAAGTGAAAGAGGAGAAATAATAAAAGACAGAGTGAAAGCAGCCAATAGAACTTATTACAGCAACCAAAACCTATTGAAGGACAAGAACATAGGACGAAACACAAAGATCAAGATTTATAGAACATTGATTAGACCTGTAGCGACGTATGGACTGGAACTACTCTGCCTGACAGAGGCGGAGGAGGAAAGTCTTAGAGTGTTTGAGAGAAGGATATTGAGAAGGATAATGGGCCCCGTGAAAGTGAGAGAAGAGCAATATAGAAGAAGAACTAATGCAGAGTTAACAAGAGAAATAAGAGAAGCTGATATAGTCAGACACGTGAAAGCCCTAAGACTGGGATGGCTGGGACACGTGGAGAGAGCACAAGAGGAGAGAGCAATTGCAAAAGCAATGAGGTGGAAGCCCGACGTGAACAGACCGAGAGGGCGACCGAGGAAAAGATGGAGAGAGGATGCGATTGACGATCTGAAGCGAATGGGCCCGAGTGACTGGATGAGTAAATTGATGGACAGAAAAGCATGGAAAAGGGTAGTGGAAGATGCAAAGACCGATGAAAGAATATAAAAAGATAAATTGATGTAAAAAAAGAGAATATGGGGACTGATCCACCCCAACAAACAGGATCTGAAAACATTGGAAAATGTGGCGAAATTCCCCCTGGGAATGTAAAGCCGAAAGAAGAAGAAGAAGAATCGGTCTTTATAATAATAATAATTTTCATAGTCAACTATGTATCAAATTTTCGAATTTATAAAAATTGAAAAAGTTTCTAACTTCATTTCTCACTCCAGTGCTTCAGATTATTTTCTCGAGTACGATGTTAAACAGCGTCGCTGACAAGGCGTCCCCTTGTCTCTCTCCGTTTCTCCCCACCAAGCTGTTTGTTTCTCCTACCGTTGTTCTTACCATGGCTCTTGATATATCCAAAGTCATAGAGATCATTTCGCATATTAGTTGTGAAATGAATTTCACAACTATGTGAATGGGTTGTGAATTTCACATAGTGGTATCTGTTTACTTTGTCGTACGCTTGTCTAAAATCCATAAACAACATAATAATATGCTGTCATGGTTTGCTCATATAGGGGATGATTTTTGAGTCATTTGTTCAAAGATTGCAACGCTCATGAGGTCCTTTCATTGGTTCAGACTAAAATTGTCAGTTAAATAGTTGTATCTGGGTTTTCCGTGATCCTTAAATGTAACTAACTGCTTTGCCTCAGGAAGACAAAAGATGCATACGCTGCTAACCCTGAAAAATAAAAACGAAATGTAAAAAGATAAATATTGGTAAGAGTTTGTTCAAGGAAATAAAATAACAAATTAAGTTAATTAAATTATTTGTAAATATAGGATTTTAAATTTAAAATAAGTGGCGGTTCGGAAATGCATGCGCGAGTGATAGCGTTGGTGAAAATTTTGGAAATGGAGAAGGAAGGGGGTCAGTTGGCCTTCGTCCATGAAATGGGGACGACGTATTTTTAAAAAAAGGTTGCGTCTCGTCCATGGTGATGGGAAGACGTGTTGAGGTCGATAGTCAGCGAGCTCAGAATGCGAAAAGATTAATTTATTTGATTAATTTAGAAGATTAAATTGAAGATTTAGTTAATTTAATTGGAATTATCAAGTTAATTGTAGAAGAAGAAAATATTTTTGAGGTTTATAAAATAATTATTTGGACGGCGTTGATAATTGATGATTGAAAATTTGATAATTGGAACAAAAGTGAATTATAATAAAATTTGGAACCATTGAGAATTTTATGGGAAACTATGAAAATTTAATGAGATTAATAGTGGAAAAGAATAAAATCAACTTACCTGTGATTGATTGGACGGTCCGAGATCGAAGATTTGTTCAACGGTCATTTTCTGCTTATTTGGTCGAGTCAAATTTGGAAGCTGTATCCAAAGGCGAAGGCACCAACGCTACACGTGTAACAACTCCGAGAGAGTGCGAGTACGAAAGAACGAATATACCCGGGTAAGAATTTTTGTGCGTTGAATTTCTTTATTCGAAATAGACGAATTATTTCGTCTAATAAACGTTATTTAGTTCGGTTGCGCAAAACATTGGGGTTTTTAATATTGAAACATTTCGTTTGTGCAATTTAATTTGTTAATAATAAAAATCAATATTTGTTTTTTTAAATTTTATTATGTTCAATAAATTACATTGTTTTTCATTTGGCTACGTATGCGTTTAATTTCAAAATTGCAGTATTGGATCACGGAGAAAGGCATATACAATTTTTTTGTATCCTCTTTATCTAATAGTCTTTATAAGAAAGATTTAAAGTAAGTTGACGTATGAGTGTTGCAATTGAGTATAGGAATTCACCTTTAACCCTGAAAGATCTCATCTGCTAGCTGGTGCATTTTTTTTTAATAAGTGTCATTGTAATTTTGTTAATAACAGTTTACAATTTTACAAGATTACATGGCAATGCATATATCTATTCCACATTCGTGAATTTTCTCTTGGATTTATTTTGTTAGGTGCAATGCGTCTACTGTTGACTTTCCTTTCCTGAATCCAAATTGATAATTTCCAACTATTTCGTGGATATATTCTGTAAGACGATTGTGTATAATTGTTGATAAGACCCCCCTGTAAGCAGCGTTCAGGAGTGTTCTCGCATTCATCTTCGCTTCTTTTTTTTTTATCGTCACGATGACTGCCTCGCGCCATTTATTTGCTATATTTTCTTGTATTCATATTTATCAGCTTTATTATTTTGCATATTTCATTCTGTCCTTTTTCTCCTCCGTTCTTAATCATATCTGGTGTAAGGAATACACACAATAAAGCCTGATAATAAAAGAACTATTATTGAAAGCTCGATTGGTTGCCTAAGTATAATTAAACAAACATAAACGAGTAAAGACAAACACAGCACAGACAGATCTAATAGTTTACCATCAATAAAAGAACATTTCAAAATGAAAAGAAGAGAACTAAACCTAAGTAGCGAGATGGAAGCTTAGAATTATTAATCAAATAGAGAACTGAGGAATAATAATGAGGAATAACTGAGGAAAGGAGGAATAAGCATATTTTCCTCAATTAATTATAAATAAACTATTAGTCCTAGGCCAGACCGTCTCGCTTACAATTTGTAGAGTATTTTCTGCGCTACACACTGGTATTTTTATTTTGTCAATCGCATGTATTAAAAAGAAGTTATGGGTGTTTGTGGCGCTTTTGGCGTTTTTCCAACAGTTTTTTGTTAATTAAAAATATTTACAAAATTCCCATCTCCACTCCATTTGGATATGTGATTCAGGACAATTTTCTGAATCTAATGGTATAGGTTTCATTTTCCCCAATATAAATGACGTTTTATGGCTTTTTAACGTCTTCATTGCCTGGTCTAGAAAATGAATTTAAATACAATATGCACGATTCCTAGCGCCTAAATAATTAGGCAGCCAAAATGTCAATAGAATGTGAAACGCCTTGACACATTCGTAGGGATTTAAAAATTATAAATCAAGGAACAGGTTGTTCACCTAGTAACAATGAGGTTGTTAGAACAAGTGCAAAAAAGACGAGCACGTATAATTTTCGAGTACAAGAAAAATTAATATTTTTTAACAACAAACTAATAAAGTTTTTAGTATCAAACCTAGATATAACGTATTATTGTGAAAAGGGCGAGTTGTGAAAGTTTCAAGAACGTTCAAAATATAAAAATTCGAAGACCTAACCTCGTTGATCGGTAGATGCAATACCATAGTGGTTCCGCCATATTTGGGGAGTCAATAACGATTAACAAAAATTGTATCAAGCGGATCCACGAAAATCGAGGGCAGGGAATAAATCGAAAATCATAGCTCTCCACAATTTATATGTTACAAGCTGGACGAATTTGCAGTACCCGCAATTATAAATCCAACCGCTGCGCTGTACCCTTGTGTGTATAAAAATTATCAGGAAATACAACCATCAAACCAAGCAACAATCTATGGTGATATCGTTAATTCTTTTATTATTTGTATTCAATCAAATTTGCAAAACAGATCGTCCTAAATTTCACCCTCGTATATGTGTATGTTTCGATTGTTTTAGACTAGTCCGAGGAGGATCCATAATTTTCCATTCCGTCCTGGGAACTAGATCGATCGAAGCACCAATAAGGAACTTATCAAAAACATCATTGTAAGTAATCGAAATGTTTACTTACTATATGAGCGTGAAATAACCTAGACATAATTCATTCACTAACCAACTCAAATTGTCATAAAATTGTTCGTCGAATCATCAATCACCAATATTATAAAGAATCCAAACCGATACATTCCACCATTAATACTACAACCAGAAATAGTTAAACTCCATGCCGTTGAATTTTGTCAAAAAATTGTTAATTATCATTTTGAGGCATGCTATTGAAACTAAAGAAATATTACTATAACCCTAATTGTTACAAATTATTATAATCCATTTTATTAAATTAATTTTAGAATTCAAATAATTGTTGCTATCAATCAAAGTTTAATTGTTGTCAATAAACGAGAATTTTGCCTAATTGACGTATCATTGTGTCTAAAAGTGTATACTCCTAAGTTGTTTTATTCATTTTTTAATTTCGGTGAGAGAGAAAAGTATTCGGGTCAACTCCTCATACGTTCTTCTCTCATCTGGCGCCCAAGGCTTCCTTACCAAGGTAAGGCTAGCCCCAAAGAGTATAAGCGATCCCTCGAAGGTCCTAAAATAAGCAAAGGACCACCCCGATCTTCGACGCTGGATAATCCCTACGAGCTAATAGCCGTCTCGTAAAGTACATCTACGGGCAAACCAAGCGGCGCTTGGGCGAAATAAGAGGGTTTTCGCCAAAACTTACATTGGCGCGCAACGTGGGGCATAACAGTACCATCAGTACGTCACCCTTACCAGTAACGAAAGATTTTAATATACGAGTATACACGAGGCAAAGTTCTCGATTAGTTAATAACCTGATAATTACACACACATGCCGTACGTGAGCCATAGGAGCCACACATAATATTGTTATTTATTATTGAATTATTACGAGTTACATTATTATATCGATATTAATAAATTTTAAAAAGTCTAGCATTGCATTCTGATAACAGACACTGCAAAAATGCGCTATTTAAATAGGTTGCTCGCGGATGAACTCGTGTGGAAACTGGAAGTCAACGGAAAAGTTTCCGAAAATTTAAACCTGGACGAAAAAAGAGCTCTGCTGAGAACTGCGCTCCGAGAGGCAGTCAGAGAAGTAGAAATACCGACAGTACAATTTGACATCGGTGACCTACCGCAAATTTGTCAGGATAAGTTCGACTTGATTGCCCAAGTAACATATTTCCCTGTGAAATTAAAATTTCTCTGGTAGGTCCCTGGCAAATACCTGGTAGGTAACTAAAACAGGGTTTACGGCTTTGCCTGTCTATAGGGATTTGTCAGGTACCTGTTAGCATGTCCTTTGTAGGGCCCTATTAAATGCTTGCGCTAGGGATTTGCCAGGTAGCCAAATACAGGTTCCTTGTAGGGCCCTGTGAAATGCTTGCGGTAGGGATTTGCCAGGGAGTCATATACAGGTTCCTTGTAGGGCCCTGTGAAATGCTTGCGGTAGGGATTTGCCAGGGAGTCATATACAGGTTCTTTGTAGGGACCTGTGAAATGCTTTCGGTAGGGATTTGCCAGGTACTCATTTACAGGTTATTTGTAGGGCTCTCTGTAAAATGCCTGTGGCAAGTTGAACAACCAATAATAGAAAACCTTTGATTAGTAGACCAATCAAAGTCGACATCGACGTCAAAGTAAGAAATTCATCGCAAAAACTTTGAAAATATCGCAAAAAAATAGTAATTTTGATGTAAAAAAAAATCGTTCTACAGTATCGTTTGGAATGTAATTCTAGTAGGTTGTAACGAAATGTCGGAGGTATCATTTTTTTTACGTATTTATGCTCCGAGAAACATGCGTTACACTTTGAAATGCAAACAAGTACCCACGAGCGATGTTTACAGGCAATTATAACAAGTTGCGATGAAAATTCCGACAACATTTTTTTCTCTTTTTTTCACTTTTTTATTTTACGAATACCTGTACAATTACATTTCAAACACAACGATTTTTTTTGCATCAAAATTACTAATTTTTTTGACGTATTTTATGATTTGAACCCACGTGTTTGAAAAACATTTTTTTCGCTTTTTTCCATTTTTTATTTCACAAAACACTGTAGAATTACATTCCAAACGTTACTGTAGAACGATTTTTTTTTGCATCAAAATTACTCATTTTTTGCCATAATTTCCGATATTTTTGCGATAAATTTTTTAAATTTACGAAAAAAAAAATTTTTGGCTTCTTTTTTGTAATTCTTGGCTTAGTAAGAAGTAAGAAGACAAAAAATCATTGAAAACACAACAAAATTAAGAAAAATGTCATTCGATTCACCGAGTACAGCCCTCCGCGAGTTTAATTTATTACAAGTTACGATGAAAATTGGAACAGCATTTTTTTCGCTTTTTTTCACTTTTTTATTTTACCAATCCCTGTACAATTTATTACATTTCAAACAATACTGTACAACGATTTTTTTGCATCAAAACTACTAATTTTGTTGACGTGTTTTATATGATGTCGAACCCAGAGGCGTACCTACGGGGGGGCGGGGGGGGCGGTCCGCCCGGGCCCCTTTACTAAGGGGGCCCCACCCAAAAATAAATAATTCCATGTTTCTCAAGAAAATTGTTCGAATTCGGGGTCTTACGATAAAACTTTTTATCAGTTTAACATTTTTAACAGTAATGATAATTGATGACCTCGGACTGCATGAGTTTGTTCCCTTATTCTATCTATTATTTCTCTGCACAGGGCAATAGCTTATGGAAGACGGTTAGATTAAGGCAAAAAAAAGGCTAGCCACATTAAAAAGTGATAAATGACCTTTTTTTGAGGGTGAGGGGGGGCTACAAAATAAATCCGCCCCGGGCCCGGGTAAGTGGTCTAGGTACGCCACTGGTCGAACCCACGTGTTTGAAAAACATTTTTTTCGCTTTTTTCCATTTTTTATTTCACAAAACACTGTAGAATTACATTCCAAACGTTACTGTAGAACGATTTTTTTTTTGCATCAAAATTACTCATTTTTTGCCAAAATTTTTGGCTTCTTTTTTGTAATTCTTGGCGTAGTAAGAAGTAAGAAGACAAAAAATCATTGAAAACACACGAAAATTAAGAAAAATTAAATTTTTGTAGTCATAAAGCAATTTTACAACTAAAATAACAACAGCGAGGTGGCACAGAGGTTAACGCTGTCGGACAATGAAGGGAAGGTTACGGGTTCGATCCTCGCACAAGGTAAGATTTTATTTCTAATTTTCAAAATTTAATTCCAGACTCCAAGAAAGAAAGAAGACGACAACATCATGAGATATATCACCACCAACAAGTTCTTACTAATGAGAATAAATAATGAGAAATGGGTAAAATAAAAAATTATATGTTGTAGAGTTAAAATTGTTAAAATTAAAAATGTAGCAAAAATTAATTTTTTTATAATAAATAAATTATTAAATAAATAAATTTTATAAACAATAAATTTAATTATAATCAAAATTTTTTTGCACCCTGTTAATCGCATATAATAACTCCCTGGTAGATCCCTATAACAACTCCCTGGTAGATCCCTGCGGTAGGGACTTACCAGGGCCCCTGTGAAAGGTACTTAGTAGATCTTTAGTAGAGGCCCCTAATAGGTGGTCCATTTGCCCCTGGCGCAAGCCCCTACCACAATCCCAACTAGGGTTTTAGACAGGGACAGGGACTTGTGAGATTTGACTGGTAGGGATTTGCCAGGGGCCTACCAGGTTAAAAATTGTCCTTGGGTGAACCTTTAGTTCAAGACTCAGTGTACTCTCCGAATACGAGAGCCTGCGAAGCGCATCTAGCAAGACTCGATCATATTATTTCTTGTCTTAAATATTGTTTAAAAAAGTTATCCCCACCTGAACCCGAGAAGCAAAAAGCTCAATTTTTACAAAATCGTTGTTTTCAATTAATAGAAACCGTAGAGATACTATTTTTTTCCCTGTTTCCCCATTGGGTTAAACCACCCAACGGGGAGTATATTCTGCTATTGGATACAGACATAAACTTAAAACTAATTAATTGACATGTAATTAATGTAATATAAACGCAAACTTATAACTAGGGAACAATGGAAACACTTATTTGGTAGAACTATTAAAACTAAAAATTGATAAAACATGGTAATCAGAAGAAATTAAACAGACAAATATTAAGGCAAGAGAGTCACTGTCCCTGCCCTGTATGTGTTTAGTGTTGGTGTTTAAATCTGTAGAGATGAGTCAAGGAGTGAGCCATGGCCAGAACGAGAGAATGAAAGATTAGAAAAACAAATATTCATTTCGGCCCTTCAATATTCGATGTTGGTATGAGCTCAAGCTCAGGGTGGAGTATTAAAATCTTTAAGAGTTGAAATTATATGTTTTATGAAGGTGGTGAAAGAAATAACTAAGGAAAGATGTTTAAGAATTTGAAGGAGGTCGACTGGGGATACTGAGTAGAAATTACAGAGAGTAAGATGGTTAAAACGGGAAGATACATAGCGTGGGCAATCGGACAACAAATGTTGTAGAGTTTGTCTACTCCTTGAATCGCAAGGACACACATCAGTAGGGCTGATCTTAAATCTAAATATTATTAGATACTATTAGATTCACCAGCGACTGGCCGTAATGATGTTAGTCAAGCATTAAGTAATTTGTCCGTCGACGATTTAACAGACGTACTTGGGGCGGATCAATTACGAGCCATCGCGACCACGCAGTTCTCTGAGTCTCAGGGATTCGTGGGTTCGACGCCAATCAGGCAAGAACAAAGTCGAAATTTAACACAACCAGATCCTCTTCCGCTAAAGGAAGCTGGACATTTTCTAAATCAAGATCAACCATCTTATCATAGTCAACCGCCAGTAGTTAATATCTCGCAAAGAAATTCCGACCATCAGTCGAAGGTGCCATTTTATAATGCTAAACCCGACACCGTCAGCAGGTGGTACTTGAAATTTTCCGGTGACGAGAAGTCACTCGGCGTGAATGCGTTCCTCGAACGAATCAATGAGTTGCGTATTTCCAGACGTGTCTCAGAACAAGTCCTTTTTGATAGTGCGTTCGACCTTTTCGAAGGCGCAGCCTTAACGTGGTTTCGGTCGGCGAGGAAACATGCCTATTCTTGGCAGGAATTTGAACATTTGCTCCGGGAAAATTATCTGCCGTCTAATTATGACGAGACCCTTTGGCAGCAAAATAATTAACCGAAAGCAATGGGAATTTGAGCCGGTACGCGACTATATCGCGGCCATGAGTAACCTCATCTCGAGACTGACGAGTCCCATGAATCCCGAGAGGGAATTGTATTGCATAAAAATTAATTTATTACCTGTTTATCAGAAACAGTTGTTATTTATGAATATTACGTGTGTGTTAGATTTAGTGAAAGCTTGTAAACAAGTGACCGAGGTTTTCGAAATCGAAAGGACTCGAAAGTCACATGTTCCTACTGTTAATCCTTTAGAGCCCGAGTTGGCAATGCCCAAAGAACGACGCCCAGATCTTTGTCCGCGGGTAAAGCGTGAAGTGCATGCCATGCAGTCCAACGGCAAGAGCTATAGCTCCAGGACGTTTGGAAAACGAGCGCCGTCCGCTAATGCGAAGTGCTTTAATTGCAAACAGTGTGACGTTTTTTTGTCACCCTTAGAATTTTTTGTTGGCAAAAAATTTCTTTTTGTCAACAAGGTTTATTTAGTTTCACAATGTATATTTAAGTTTATGACGCATATAATTTTTTCTATCATCCTTTTAAATTAATTTGATTTTTTAAATCAACATTTTTCAAATTTAATGCCGACAGTTATGCAACCAACGTAACGTCACTTTATTTAAAAAGAAGCGCACGTCGCTTGTTCAAGAAAGGTCGTTGGCAAGCGGTCATAGCTGCAAGATGCATAAAACTTATGCTCGTCGAATTTTCGAGTATTTTTCGAGTTTTAAAAAGTATTTTAACACTCAAGTTTAATTTAAAGTGACGAGAATATTGTCGTGTGTGGTATGATGGTTTTTCTTTTTCACCAAATGATCGGCGCGATTATTAATCGATTAAATGGTTTTTGCAAATTTTACTGACGCTATCCACCATATTGGAAAATGGTCGTTCAAAATTTTAATCTGGTTCTTTTGGCAACAAACCGCCAGCCAAATGGCCGATGTCACCTTTTTGTTAAATATTTCCGACTTCGACAATTTTTGGGCAACCCAGAGAGATGTATGACATCTTTAAAAGACGAATCCAACTTTTATCAAGTCAATATGTCCACCAGTTTCAAACGTTCACCTTTTTGGTCGGAACCCGTCGAGTATGGGAGCTCATGGAAAGCCGCGGAGTTTTCATGATGTTTTTGACGCTCGACAACGTCGATCGAATTTTTGAATATGGGAATATGGAGGACGACGTGACTAGCTTAAATCGTTCAATTTTTCAACCCAGTAAATATGGCCAGCTTAAATTTTTCAATGTGAATCCTAATCCAGCTGACAACATCAAGCCAATCTGTTCGTATTCGATAACAATTTCGATTACCACATTTTTAATTTTCAAAATAATCAGCTATGGTTTAATTTAATAACATTTATACATGTGCTTTCTTAAATACTGTTTTAGATTAAACTTTACGACAGAATTTTCTGTTAAACACCGAACGAATGAAGGACATGTCACTCAGCTCGTATACCTTTTTATAACGTTACCCCGGTAAATTGGTAAGTATTTAAAGAACTGTTTACATGTGGAAATTGTTAAATTTAACCAATGCCATCAGCATAAATATAGCTAAAATTTGATATAAAGAATTCGTTCTACCGGTTTACTAATCACCTTCTGCGATAGTAAATTTTTTACTAAAGGATATTAGGCTTGGATCGATACAGATCCAACCCGAACAACACGTCTTTCGAATTTGGTTTAATTTTGTGTACATAAATATTTTTTTTTCATTCATCTTTGTAACTTTTATGTGTGTGAAGTCAAGAAGTTGTTCTATTGTTTACGTTTTTACAAATTAAATTTTATTTCAATAAATGTGTGTATTCCGACCAAGACAGTCAGTTTTATTTTATTTTTTATTTCAATTTTTTGTCTCGAGAAAAGCCTCTAGGTATCGACAGCTCAATCGGGACATGGCGCCCTAAAGGTAGTGACAATTTTGCAAAGAAATTTTTTTTAAGGATCCACGAACCTCTTTGAGGGACCTACGCTCTCGTGGCTTGGTATTAGAAATACAGAGCCTAGCCGTTACGTACCCTCCATCGGCGAACATGAAAAGGGCAGGTGAAGCGAAGAAGACTCTTTCCTTTTTTTACAACCACTTGCCGGGTTGTAACTTTTTATAGTCGTTTACGAGTTTTTGAGCATTCTACAACAGTCCGGTCATTATTACCATACCTGTCCGGCCGAGAGGCGCATATTCTGTTATATTTGCGGAACTCTTGATATTACTTACCCTAACTGCACAAAATGTTCAAAAAACGTAAAAAGGCAGGAATGAGAAGTAGCCCTCCCATTCCTAGCCCTTTCATTATGAAGGCTACCTGCCCGGAGTGGCAATATTGGCTGGCTAACGTCAAGTCTTTTTGTAGAGCCAAACACTCGAAAGTTGAGACCCTTTTTGCCCATCGTCCGTTTTACAACAGGGCATATTTAAAAATCAATATTTTGGGAGTGGAAGTTCTTGGTTTTCTTGACCCTGGCGCCAACCAGTCAGTTTTAGGCCGCGACGGACTGCATATTTTAAATAAATTAAATTTATCTATTAATCGTACTGACGTAGCACTAAAATCCGCTGATGGCACTTTCCAAAATGTGTTAGGTACTAGCACCTTACCAATAACGTTAGACGGAGTGACCAAAAATTTGTCAGTAATCATTTCAACTACGTTGGAATATCCACTCATTTTAGGTTACGAATTATGCAAAGCTTTTAAAATCAAGACCGATTTTGGTACGGATTCGTACACGATCCCCTCTGCGTTAAACGCAATTTCAAAAGGCAAAAATAATTCATTCCAGATTAGACCTGAGTTATGACCAGATTCAAAAATTAGATAAAATCATTTCTTTGTTCCAAAAGCTTGCACCTAATAAATTAGGAAGAACGAGTATGGTTGAGCACGTAATAGATACCGGCACAGCAAACCCCATAAAGCAACGACATTATCCTCTTTCACCGGCAATGTTGGAGAAGGTCAATGCAGAGGCAGACGAGATGATACGCTTGGGCGTTATCAAAAAATCGTTCTCTGCATGGAGCTCGCCAACAGTAATGGTGAAAAAGAAAGATGGCACGATGCGATTCTGTTTTGATGGGAGAAAATTAAATGAAGTCACTAAACCCGACGCATATCCGTTACCCTACATTAACGATATTTTAGATCGCTTACGCGATGCCCGATATTTAACCTCAATAGATCTGCGTAAAGCTTTTTGGCAGGTACCGTTAGCTCTCGAATCACGAGAGAAAACCGCCTTTACCATTCCAAGGCGCGGCTTTTTTGAATTTAATGTTCTACCGTTTGGCTTGAATAATAGCGGACGCACTTTGCAGAGATTAATGGACTTGATTTTCGGTCCCGAATTCGAGAACGTCTTTGTCTATCTAGACGATATTATCATTGCGTCGAGCGATATTGAAGAACATTTAGACACCCTAACTCAAGTCTATGAAAGATTGAGCAAAGCAGGTCTCACTATTAATTTAAAAAAGTGTGAATTTTGCAGGGAGTCTCTGAAGTATATAGGTTTTGTGGTAGATGAGAAAGGCCTTGGGACCGATCCCAGCAAAGTCGATGCTATTGTCAACTACCCAGCCCCAAAAACATCTACAGAAATAAAAAGATTCCTCGGTATGGCAGGATGGTACAGGAGGTTTATTCCTAATTTTTCTTCCGTGGCTGCACCTATTTTGCACCTTCTCGAAGGTAAGGCCAAAGGTCAAAAAATTTCTTGGTCCGAAAATGCACACCGAGCTTTCAATAATCTTAAAAATTTATTAACTACTTCACCAATATTATCAAGTCCAGATTTCACTCTTCCGTTTATCATACAAACTGACGCAAGTGACTCCGGTCTTGGAGCCATCTTGGTCCAGGGTGAAGGTGATAACGAGAAGGTGATTGCTTATGCCAACCGTACCTTAACCCGCAGTGAGCTCAACTATCACACGATGGAGAAGGAATGTTGCGCCATTCTCTTCGGCGTAGAAAAGTTTCGTCCCTATATCGAAGGAACCCGTTTTACTGTCATTACCGACAACCAAGCGTTGAAGTGGCCGGGGACGGTCAAATCTCCGCTTGGAAGAATCGCTCGACGGAGCGTAAGATTAAACCAATACGATTTCGGTATTGTACATAGAAAGGGGAAATTTAATGTAGTGGCCGACGCTCTTTCCAGAGCGCCGGTGAATATTCACTTAATTTCCATAGAGCCAGATGACATTGATCCATGGTATCAGAAAGTCCTCAACAATATTCGAGAAAATTCTAGTCTTTTCCCCAATTTTAAGATTGAGGATGGGTTCATTTTTAAATTTGTAGCAAATAAGCACAACATAATTTCAAATCTTATCGAAGGGAAACTCCTGGTACCGAAGTCGCGTCGTCGGGAAATTATGGTAGATTGTCACGACAACCCGCTCAGCGGGCATTTCGGCATTTTTAAAACGCTTAATAAAATTAACGAACTCTATTATTGGCCGCGTATGAAATCCGACATCACGATATATGTTCTCAAGTGTGATATTTGCACTGCCAGCAAGGCAACGAATCAATTGAGACCAGGATTCATGGGTAAGGAAAAGAAAGTCAAGTTTCCTTTCCAGATCATTTCGATTGATCTCATGGCACCTTTTCCTAGAACCAAGAAAGGTAACACCTTCCTTTTAGTTATTTCAGATTGGTTCACCAAGTTTGTTCTTGTTCAACATTTGCGACAGGCAACGGCGGCGCCTATAGTAAAGTTCATAGAGGAGACTTTCTTACTCTTCGGTGTACCCCAAGTCGTTACTACGGATAACGGACCCCAATTTACCGGCAAGTTGTTCAAAGATCTAATGACTCAGTACAAAGTGCAGAAAGTTTGGTCCACGGCAAATTATCACCCGCAGGCGAACTCCGTCGAACGAGCGAACCGTGTCATCGGTACTTGTCTTCGTTCATTCGTGGAAGACGACCATAGGTCGTGGGATGTTCATATCCATAAAATAGCTCATGCCATTCGAAATGCTGTGCACGAAGTAACCGGGTACACGCCTTCGCTATTGAATTTCGGTAGGTCAGTACCAAATAGTGGCGACTACTATGGAAAGTTGGACTTGGCTGAGCCAAGAGAATTTTCCGTGGAGTAGCGCGAGCAGCTGATAACTAACGTGAATAATTTAAGCGAATTACATCAAAGAGTGGTTGAAAAGATCAGAGCCGCGTATCAACACAACAAAGCTCATTACGACCTCCGTAAGAGGCCATTATCATTTAAGCGTGGGGACACTGTTTGAAAACGAAATTTCGTCTTATCGAGGGCTCCAAACAGATTTTCGAAAAAATTAGCTTCCAAATTTATTAAATGCAAAGTGGTAGAGGTAACGAGCACTCTCACTTACCGTCTTAAAGACGAGGGCGGCAAAGATCTGGGAATTTTCCACATTAAAGATTTAAAAGTTAACCATGATTAACTCCTTTAATTTTTATTAATGACATAATATGTACTTGTTCTTCGACTCAATTTTAGGTATAGCCCAATCGACGCAGTGATATCACTGTGACAAATGTTTTTGATGCAGTGATATCACTGTGATGTCACAGCCAAGTATTAATTTCCGCCTCAGTGATATCACACTGTGATATTGCGATATTTTGTGACGCTATTGTGATACGCTGGCGATACTCATGCGACCTTTCGTGATTGCAATGTGATACGCTGGCTATACTCATGCGACCTTTTGTGATTCTCTGGTGATATACATGTGATTTCTAAATAATTTATTATATTCGTAATAAAAATGAATTTTAGCAAACTTTAAAATATATTTTTATACAATTTTCAAATTATGTAAATTCTGTATTACGTCTATGGTATAATTATTATCTAATGGTATAACATCGCACGAAATTCTACACCAATTTTAAATGTTCTGGAAATAAATTATTTGTAAATTTCATAATTTTAATACTAATTTTTTTTTAAATAAAACTTACCTGAACAGAATTCGAACCAACATCAATTTTCGTCCCAGGTTGATAGTTCTCAGCTCTAACCACTTGGCAACAAAGGCTGTTACTATTAATTACAAGTTCAACTACCTATAAGATCGTATATATTTATTTCATATCAATAAATTATACAATAATTGAGTACTTTAATTTTTACTTTAATTTAATATGGAAATAACTTTTTTATAATACAGAATTTGGAATTTTTAATTTTTTAATAGTATTAGTGACTTTTTGAACATATTCATTAATTCTTAGAAAATATAACAAAAACATTATCTACATAAACAATGCGAAAATATTAGAATTTTAACTGTAATTTTAATAAATATACGAAGAAATTTTATTCAAAAATTACTTCAAAAAACATTAATGAACTGGGTTATGTTCTTGTTCTTTTCTGTTATAATAATTCGCCGTGGAGAAAGGTTTTCGATCTTTCAAAAGCCACGTGGCTCATTTTCAGAAATTATGCAATCATACCTTATTTCTCTAATATTTTTTAATTTATAAACTTACTAATAGGTATTCTTGGTGTGAACAATAATATTTTTAATTTTTTTCAAATATTCCATTTTTTTTCCAAAAACATCGTGTGTTATATTCCGATGCTTCACGTGTCTATATCATGTAAGCTTGACTTATTTCTCTAATATTTTTTAATTTGAAATCTTTCTAAAATATATTTTTGCTATTAACAATAATATTTTTTAATAAAAACAACTATTTAAAAAAAAGTTTATTCAATTATTTTAAAATGTACATATAAGTTTCTAACTAAAAACCAAATAATATCATGTGGCAAGTGCAACGGTGAAACGAGTGGGTATATTCTTATTAAATTTGGATTTATGTAAACCGAATTCAATTTTTAAATTTAATGATTAATCCACGATAGGTATTATTAAAAAAGGAACAAATATCAAATCTTCAAGAATGTTTTGGAACCACGTGGTTCATTTTCAGAAATTTCCAATTTCTATGCAATCATACCTTATTTCTCTAATATTTTTTAATTTATAAACTTATTAATAGGTATTCTTGCTATGAACAATAATATTTTTAATTTTTTTCAAGTATTCGGCATTTTTTTTCCAAAAACATTTTTTTTTTTTTTTTTTTTTTTTTTTTTTATCAAAGAACTGTTACAATCTGTTAATAATAAAACATTAAGCAACACTGAGTGATGTAAATGATGACGTGTAGAGAGATTGCTCAGTAGCACTCTCCCTTATTACTAATGATACCGCTGCATGTTGACTAACGTCCAGCCGTTTGCTCTATGACCCGGTATATTTCATTCTAAGGATCGTTGATTAGATCTAGTGGATCGCGTCGCTTTAATCTTCTAAATTGTGGTGGATTTAGTAGATTTGCTGCAAGTAGATTTGGATGTTCCTGCAGTCGGCGTTGGTACCTCTCGCTGTGGGTCACTATTTCCTCTTGGACTGTTGGCACTTTTAATTGGTCGTGTATTACACCGTTGGGGTAATACATGGGAACACTAGTAATTGTTTTTAGAACTTTGTTTTGAAATGTCTGGATTTTTGCTATGTTTGTAGCGCTTGCAGCTCCCCAAAGTTGTAATCCGTAGGTCCACACAGGCTTAAGAATTGTCTTGTATATTAAGAGTTTGTTCTCTAACGACAGCTTTGAGTTTCTTCCTATGAGCCAGTACATCCTTGTCAATTTCAAATTCAGTTGTTTCTTTTTTGTTTTAATATGCTGCGCCCAGGTGAGTCTCCGGTCCAGAAGCATACCCAGGTATTTCACTTCATTGGACTGTGGGATTGGCTCATTGTTGAATGTGACTGGCGGGCAAGTACCTCTTCTCAGAGTGAATGTTACATGAACTGACTTGCTCTCATTCACCTTGATTCTCCACATCTTGAACCAGCTGCAGATTTTGTCTAGATGGACTTGTAATACTTGTGAGGCCACCCCAGTCTCCGTATTAGATGTCATTATGACAGTATCATCGGCGTAAGTTGCTAGCGTGGTATTGTCATCGGTTGGTATATCTGCTGTGTATATAAGGTATAACACTGGCCCCAGAACACTCCCCTGAGGTACGCCTGATTTGATGGGATATAATTCTGACGTGGCATCTTGATGCTTGACAAAAAAGCACCGGTCTCCAAGGTATGATGAGAGAACTGTATAATAGGTGTATGGTAAGCTCTTTTTAATTTTATACAGTAGCCCATCGTGCCAAACCTTGTCAAAGGCTTGCGAGACGTCCAGGAAGGCTGAAGAGCAGTACCTTTTGGATTCCAAATCCGATCTTATTTTGGTTGCGATTCTATGCACTTGCTCTATGGTCGAGTGTCTTTGTCTGAACCCAAATTGATGATTCGGTATGGTCTCGCTTTCGACAAACAGAGGATGAAGTTTCTTCAACAGAATTTTTTCGAACACCTTTGAGAGTAGTGGAAGTAGACTTATGGGTCTATATGATGATACGATATTCTCGTCTTTTCCCGGCTTTGGCACCATTACAATTTGCGAAATTTTCCATTGGAGTGGAAAATAACCCAATCTCAGGGTGGCGTTAAATAGTATGGTCATCATTCTGTATCCGGAGTCGGGTAGTTCTTGCAGGATTCTGCCTGTGACTAGGTCAAAACCTGGTGCCTTTTTTGAAGAAACCTCGTGACGAATAACTTTAATAACTTCTCGTTTCTTAACCTTTTTTATAGGTAGTGCCATTTGGTAAGGTGCATTTAGAAGTTGGTAGATGAAGTCTTCTTGGTTAGAATCGCAATCTCTGGGCAGTGGCTGAAATACGCTTGAAAGATGTTTAGCAAAAGTGTCCGCTTTCTCTTTATTGCTTCTTGCCCACTGTCCGGTAGTTGTTTTGATAGGAGGAATATGTGCTTGCGGTCTTGTGAGTTTTTTAGTGACTTTCCATAGTGAGTAATCTGTAGTTTTTGTTGGTGTTAGTTCTTGTAAATGATTTTGTATCTCACTATTTTTGAGGTCGTGAAGGGCTCTTTTCAATTTACTAGTGGCACGATTATATAAGGTTTTGTCTGCAGGGTTAAAGGTTGTCTGCCACTTTTTCCGTAGTCTTCGTTTATTTATGACTAATTCTTTGATAAACATCGGACATGTGCTCATATAGAGATTTTCTCCCACGTCGGGTGTTGAGTTCCATGCTGCTTCTTGGATAATTCTTGTAAAATATTCAACTGCATGATCGATGTCTTCGTCTTTCTTTAAAGTAACTTGCTGGTTAAGTGATTGATCAATTAAAATTTTGAAGTAGTCCCAGTTGGTGTTTTTATTATGGAGTGTAATTGGTTTACTTTTATTTTTGATCTGGGTAGAGAGAGTGACTATAATAGGCGTATGATCCGATGACAGATCTAGGGAGGGTTCAATATAGAGATAATTTGCCGCAATTCGTTTTGTTATGCAAAAGTCGAGTAAATCCGGGATTTTATTTTGATCTGTTGGCCAATATGTGGGATGTCCTGTTGATAAGTGATGTAGGTTCTGTGTTGTTATAGCGTGGTACAGCTGTCTGCCTCTTGGATTTGTCAGTCTAGATCCCCAATGGGGATGCTTCGCGTTGAAATCGCCACCTACGATAAAGCGATGGCCAAGGGTGTTAAAAAATTCCTCAAAGTCTTCTTTATGGATGGTTATGTTCGGGGGACAGTAAATTGATGAAATAGTTAGTTTACCATTCCAGTCCTCAACCTCAATACTGGTTGCTTGCAAGTGACTTTTAGGGTATTCTTCACGTTCGTGGTGTTTAATTGAACTTTTTATTATTATTGCTGTGCCGCCCCTCGCTCTTGCACCAGGGTGATTGGTATGATAAATATTGTAGTTCTGGATTTTTAGGTAGCTTCTATCAGTGAAGTGCGATTCAGAGATCAGAAACACATCAATGTTTTCATTTAATAAGAATTTACTAACCTCTTGACCATGTTGAAGTAAACCGTTGGCGTTCCAGACAGCTATACGAAGTACGCGCCCCATTAATTGATTTTTGATATGAGTGTGGTTAGGAGATTCAGCATGGTGTCCATCCTCTCCATCAATTTTGACATCATAATTTCTATATTGTTTGGCTGATGCGCTGAGGCATTTGTATTTGTAGTGAAATGTAAGTTTTGGTTTGGTTGGGTATTTGAACTTGCTTTTTCAGCATATGATATGTTAGGTATGGTATTAGATATGTTAATCTGATTATTTTGTGAAGTTGTTGGTCGCATTCTTGAGGGAGGATATTTTAAATTTTGAATTTGTTTTATATAGTGACATCCCCTGTAACTGGCGGGGTGATTTTCGCCACAGTTGACGCATTTAACATCTTTATTTATTTTATCCTTCATGTGGCAGTTACTAGTTAAGTGGGACCCGGCACACTTGACACTTGACCAAAAACATCGTGTTTTATATTCCGATGCTTCACGTGTCTATATCATGTAAGCTTGACTTACTTCTCTAATATTTTTTAATTTGAAATCTTTCTAAAATATATTTTTGCTATTAACAATAATATTTTTTAATAAAAACAACTATTTGAAAAAAAAAAGTTTATTCAATTATTTTTTTAATTGCTAATTCTTGGTGTAATTTATGATTATTCTATTGTACCTACATCTAAAGAACAATTAAGTAAAAAGTTCTTCTAATCATACTTCTAATTAATAAATTAATCTAAATTCGTTTAATTAAAAAAATTGAAAAACTTCAATATAAAAAATTGAATTCAATATTTACACTTCTTTCGTGATAATATTGCAAAACTACATTTACTAATATATTACACTAAGGGGCCGTTCATGTATTACGTAAGACGTTTTTTCCTACTTTTTGACTCCCCCCTCCCCCTAGTAAGAAAAAATAATAAAATGTATACCCCCCCTACACTAATCTTACGTAAGATAAATTATTACCCAATGAGAAGCCATATTTGCTTAATACGACATACAAGGTGTTATCGACAGCAATCCACAGAAGATTGAAAGAGTTTACAAGAAACAAAATAGGAAAATATCAGTTTGGGTTTACGGAGGGTCGATCGACGGTGGGAGCGATACATGTCCTTAAACAAGTACTGGAAAAAGCCACTGAATATAATATGGATTTATACATGCTGTTTGTGGACTTTAGACAGGTCTTCGATAAGGTAAATACAAACGAGTTATTCAGAGCGATGAAGGAAATTAATATTACAACAATGATCGTAAGATTGATAAAGATGACACTCGAGCATACAATGGCATATGTAAGAACAGCATCTGGTGAAACAGACAACTTCGAGGTGAACAACGGAGTTAGGCAAGGGGACGCACTGTCGGCGAGCCTGTTCAATGTGGTTTTGGAGAAGGTAATTAGAGGAATGAATACAGAAGGAACAATAGCAAGAAGAGAAGGGCATGTGATAGTGTACGCAGACGACGCCCTCATAATGACCAGAACACGCAGAAAACTAGTGGAACTGTTCAAAGATATGGAAAAAAGAGCGAAAAAGATGGAACTATTGGTAAACTACAACAAGACCAAATATATGAAGTGTGATAGGAAAACGTTACATATTAGAAGAGCACTGATAATAGACAATGAAACCATAGAAGAAATAGAACACTACAACTACCTGGGAATACATGTATACAGAAACAACAACCGAGTACATGAAATTTAAAAAAAAATGCATACAGATAGGCAACAGAGCATACTATGCAAATAAGATCATGCTGAAGGACAAGAATCTGAAAAAGGAAACAAAGATGAAAATATACAAAACAGTAATAAGACCAGTCGTAATGTATGCAGCGGAAACACTGTGCCTATCCAAATCAGATGATAGACTACTGAGAGTATGTGAAAGAAAGGTGTTCCGAACCATTCTGGGGCCAAGAAGAACCGAAAATGGCGAGTTTAGACTATGCAAGAACTGTGAATTGGAGGAAATCTTCGAAAATGAGGACATAGTGAAGTTCACTAAGTCACAGAGGATTATATGGCTGGGCCATATCATGCGGGAAGACGACAATTCGATAACAAAAAGAATATCGCTATGGACACCAAATGAAGATAGAGCAAGAGGAAGGCCCAGGGCAAGATGGTGGGACCAGGTGACGAGAGACCTGAGACTGATGGAAGTTAACGACTGGGAGTTAAAGATACAAGACAGAAAAAGTTGGAGAAAGATCGTCGCAGAGGTTGTTACGCATCTAAAGATGTAGAGGCGAAGTATAACATGATGTAGGAAGGAAACAGTGGTTGCAATTAGTAAAATATGTTATACGCGGACTAATCCACCCCTTCAGAAGGATTTGTAAATCCCGGGATTCGGGATAGCTATATTCACCTTGAATGTAAAAGCTTAATAATAATAATAATAATTAGACCACTTCTCTAATCGCTAGAACCGACCTACCATTGGAAAGTACAGCTTACATACAGAAACCAACGAAAATAGCAGAATATTGATCGATTTTGCTATGGAGCACGATATGAGAATCGTAAGTACCAAACACTAGCACAAAGAGATTCGCAAGGGAACGTGGACAACGCCGGATGGAAGCAATGTAAATAAAATCGACCATGTGCTGGTAGAAAAAAAGAAGTGAAACAAGTGTAAAAGATGTACGAACCTATAGAGGCTCCCACTTAAACTCAGAGCATTTCATGGTAGGAACCTAAGTAAAAAGTAAAAGTGTTTAAGTTTTCTTTGTGAAATTTTAGGGGTTGTAAGAACACGACATCTTTAAATTGCCGCCCAACGTGACGCCAATTTTTATAACCACGACAACGGAAAATGTAACAATTTTAACAGTATTGGCTTTACCAATAATAGCGTGGGGTGCGATTAAAATTTGGACTTACTTATCCCTGAGATTGGGAAAGAAACCTTTAGGGGAAAGTACCCCGGAAAAAATGAATGTGGATGTATTGGAAGAAGAAGATTCTTTTTATGGTGCTAATATTTTTCTAATATTTTTCTATGGTGCTAATATTAATCCTGAAGTTGGATGGCAAGAAATGATAAAATTATTAGCAAAACCAATACAAGAGAACGCAAACAAAACAAATAGAATAATAGAAACAATAAATCAAGAAATGCAAGATAACATGAAACAGATGATAAATAAATCCCAGATTCAGTTCCAAACGAAGATGGAAAATTTTGGTACAGCTATCCGAGACGTACAGAAAAAAGCTATCACGGAAGAAATACTAAACATAGGCGTACAAGAAATAAAAACAAATTTTGGTAAAAAAATTAAACAATTAAAAGACAGCGTAGAAGAAATAATGCGAGGAACCAACAAAAATTATTTTGAAAAAATTGAAGTAAACGTTCCAAACCGGGGAATAAATGTCCAGGGGGAGAAGATAAAATGGATGGACCGAATGAGACGTTAGGTGTTAATGAGGAGGATCAAATGATAATTGATGGAATTACGATTGAAGGAGACCAGGATGTGGAAGATGTTAATAGAAATGATAGAACAATTAGTATGAAAAATTGGAAGAATATAGAATTAGCGTATAAAGTACAAGTATGGACCGAACTAAGGAAAATGATACAGGACAACGTAGTTGAAGAAGCCGCAACTTCCTATTTGAATTCATTAATGGTGGTCGAAAAGAAGGTTCCAATTGGAATGTTGGAAATGATATGAAAACGATTGGGTCTGGTTGGATGAAATTTAACAGGATGGTCGGCATAACACCTTCAATATAGAGGCCTTTAACAAGAATCATCTCGTGAAAGCATGTGAAATGGAGAAGGAGACTGGGATGCAGATTAGAAAGAATAACACATTATAAAATAAATCGTGAACAAAAGAAAAATTTTAATTGAAACAAATTTAGTTTAGGGTAGATACCCCACTTAAGGGGGAAATTAAAATTTTTATTTATTGTAATCAAAAGGGATAATCTAAACTACAAGTTAATGGAAATTTATTTTTGACTCATACCGGTGAAAAACCGTTTATTTGCCATCAAATGTATTTTTTTAAATAATTGTATTTCGTAATGATTATTTCAACAAATCTTTTCTCAATCCAAAGGGGGAAGTCGAACTGTTATTTTTCCTTCTTAAAATATTTTGTGTCTTTCATAATATTTGCAAATTTATTTGAATAATGTGAACATTTGAAATAAACATTTAAATTTGAAGATTAGAAGTTTGAAGGAAAATAAGAGGTGTGTTAATGGAGATGAGCGGAGAAATGCGGTGTCGTGCAGTCAGGCCCGCGCGAAGAGGATAACGAGTTGAATTTTGTATTTTGTCGAAGTTGAAATTAAAATTGAAATAAAGTAAAAGTGCTTAAGTTTTCTTCGTGAAATTTTAGGGGTTGTGGAGAACACGACAATTTAGATTCTTAATTAGGAGTACCAAAGAACTTGGTATCCCTAGGCGACAAAAAAATTATTTCCATTATTGCTTCAGCCGCCATTGGTATACAATTTCTCAATAGACCGAAACAATTTTATTAGGTCAAACTACATTAAATTTTGGATTTTAGGCGAAATTTTACTTAATGTGAGGGTAAAATGGAATCGCCTGGATTCCAATGAAATTCATGTTTATGATAATTTGGGAAATTTGCGAGATCATTAAGGTCAAACGAATCATTACGTTATAATTTAAACATACGAATGAAACATTAGCAGATAATGACTTTATGATTTTCATTTGCAGATAATAGGATAATTATGAAACCTTGTAAATGTTAATGATAACAAATTATAAATAATTATCGTACTTCCCAAATTACATGCTAATTAACTTGTGGTACCTTTATAAACAGAATTTTTTTTTCGCTGCTTAAATTCAGCATTTACTTTATTGGGTCAGTTTCGAAAATGAAAATTTTTCTTTTATTATTAGCAACTGCGATCCAGAATTGTTATCTTGAATCATTGTTCTCAAAGGTTCGCCGATAATATCTTTAATAACAGGTGAATAATATTCTTTATTACCTTTTAGTTCCATCAGCATGATTATAAAATCAAAAACTTTAGGATGGAGTTGGTGAGATACGATGAAAATTTCTTTAACATTTTTAAAATGGTACAGTTTAAATATAACCGCACAACAACAGCTTATAATACAACATTAAATTTAAAACAAACTGTAGGAAGAAAGGTGGAGGTACTAAATAGTTTTACATGCTGCTGAAATTCTTTTCAATGAAAACAATGTGCGCAATTAAAAAATATATTAATTTTATATTTTAGTTTGTTACACAAGGCTATAAATTTCTGAGCAATGAATATCGTATAATTGAATTGCGTTTCCAAGCTAACATGTGTGAAGGATACGATAGCAACGCAGTAGGATTAAAAACAGGGGCATTCAATTGTGGTAATATTACAGAATGTTATTTCTATAAGGTAATACTGAAATAAAAAAATTCAACATAAATTATTAAAGTTTATTAATAGGATACAGTTTACCATGTCTGCAATTTTTTGATCGATGATATGCAATTTCCACCACTTATTCCCAATGGCCAATATAAATTTTCAGTTATATTGCTGTACTTGGATCAAGACATTGGAGAAATGTATCTATATTTTGAAGTATATCGGCCGATTTACCCAAAAAATAAATAGATAAACGGCATTAGCTATTTTTAACCAGAAGGTATTGCATACGTGTTTGTGGTAAAGGGTGGTGGATAAAACCAATTTCAATTAATAATATGTAATCCAAACTTTTGAGTTAATAAAAAAATTTGTTTTGTGCTCCTTAGTTATTGGTATTTCTTTTCCTTCGATCCTTTCTAGCTCAATGATACTCATATGGGTCATTTTCCATATGAAATCAACCAATTTTTTTCAATTATTTTTGTCCCTCTTCAATTTTGGTCAAATTTGGTGTACATCTAAGTTACGCCAAATAAACCGACCCCTCAATTTTTTGGCCCTAAAGTGACCCGTTTACATTGTATAGCCCTTCAAAATAAATCAAATTTGGCTTGTAGAGCTTCGATAACTTATTTCTACTGACCGAACCGTAGCACTTAGAGACATGATTTCTTTAAGAAATGAAGATATTGAATAGGCCTTTTAATTGTTTTTTGTGTGTAAATAATTAAGGTCACAAAAATTTTTCATTATTCGACCCACTCTGGAGTATTTGTATTTGACAAGCTTTTTTGGAATATTGTGATCAGTTGGGGACTTCAGAAGCCAAATGACTTGGTAAACCATATTTTTTGAGTGTGAAGGAATGACGTTCGTTTTTGCGATTTAGTTTTGATGACAAAGACGACGTTCTAATTCGTTTTGGTTACAGTGAAGGAATCTTGCATTGAAGCGAATTGGACTTCAATTTTTTTAGAACATGTGACAGAGTATTTAAATAACTTTTGCTACGACTTTTGTATATCTTCAAGGTTAAAGATGGACTGTTACAGGTAATGGACCAAAAGAAGCTATGGAATCACAAACCACAGCAAAAACGATTATAGCGCAGGGGCTCGGATCCCCAGTGACGGTCGGGGAAGTTGGTACGGGAGTAGGCCACACCCGACCGTCATCTAGCGACTACCCCAAAACTACACAAAGCCAGGTAGGGCCCATGGACAAATACCTACCAAGGCGAAAAGCGTAACCCAGAAGGAACCGACAAAGGTTACCCCGGTGGTAACGCCGAAAACCGGACTTGTAGAAAAGAAGCCAAAAATAGTAAGCCTGTCGAGCTCTGGAGGCACGGCTTCGATAATAGACGAGGCAATTATGAAAATAAACGAAACCCTCCGAGGCCCCCGGTACAAATTATTATAATATGCCCCTCTTCGCAGCGAGGTCCAGACCTACCTTGGTATGACACAGAAAGCCCATACCACTGAGATGAGAGCGGCAAGTGCAGCTGGGTGGAGCAAGGAGATGGGGGCCGTGTTGGAGCAATTGAAGCTCCAGCAGGAACAAATGGCCCAGCAAGATCAGAGGATAGATAGGCTAACAAAGACGGTCAAAAGAAGAGGCGATGGAGAAACTCCATAAGTCTGAAGGAATCCTCCTCGCCAAAATTACCAACGCTCGCTCTGAAGCAACCAAGAGCGAAGAGGCGGCCAGACAGGCCAGGAATATTGGCTGCGAACAATCGTAGGAAACAAAAGAGCAATTTAAGACATTGAAAGCCAAGATGGAAGATCTCCAGGAGAGATTCTTCATGGTGGAGACTGTGATCTCTGGGATGCGCACCACGGGCATTAAGACATCCTTCTCCACCGAACAGATTACGAGGCTGGAGGAGCTGGCACAGAATCTAGGAGAGATCCACGAAAAGATCAAGAACATCGCCCGTGCATATTCCCATGAGGAGTACGTTAAAATCATGTAGAGTCACACCGACCAAATCATCGGGAAAATTGAAGAGGAGAATATGAAAACATACGATGAAACGAGGACAATGGCCAAGGTAATCAGCGGGAACGGGGGCGCCCTCGAAGCTGAGGAAATGGTCCAACAGGAAATAAAGCGACGGGTCATAGAATATGGCCAAGAAGAAGTAAAGAAGACTTCCCCTATTAAGGAGCCAATAATAAAAACAACAAGAAGTCCATCAGCAACGGAAGAACAAGAGAAAGCCTGGAAATGGCCAGAAGCAAGAAAAGGGAAAAAAGACAGACAGGCGGCTAAAAGGGAAGAAAAACAATCAAAGATTGGGAGTCCGGAGAAGCCGAGGAAGAGGCCACCGAGGGGGAAGTTCCCGGCGGTCATTATTGCGGTGACGGACTCCCTATCCTACGCAAAAGTCCTGAGAAAACTAAGAACAACAAACCAAGAAGCGATCGATAACGTTGAAAAAGTGAGACCCACCAGAAGTGGAACGTCCTAGTAGAGTTTTTAAAAGACGACCCCCCCCTTAAGGAACAATTAGCATCCAAATTGGATTCAGATACTATGCGCTCTCTCACCAAAACGATGCTAATCCAGGTGAGACATATACTAGATGACATTAATGACGAAAGGAGGTCGCCGCCGGAATAGCCGGGTCAGTAGGAGGGGAGGAGACAGATTGATATAAAGATCGAATCCCTGGCAGCTGCTCCTGGAATGACCAAGGTGGCGAAAATCAGAGTTAGAGAGGTCGTCGGCAGGAGGATCTTGGCCGAGAACATCAGAATAGGCCTCACCAACGCCTGTAGGACGAAACAAGCCTACAGGTGCTTTAGATGATGGGCCTCCGACCTTGACGGGGGAGGCTGCAAACGAGGTGCCCAAGACAATAGTTACAAATGTTGGAACTGTTGTAAGGACGGACATAGGCCGAGATAGTGCCAAGACGAACCATACCGTCAAGAGTGTAAGAAAAGCGGGCACAGAGTCAGCAACCGAAGGTGCGAATGACGTAGAGGAAGTCGAAATGCGTTGCTAAATCGAAAACGTCTCGCGAACGGTAAGTGGGAGAGATGAAAGCCTCTTGCAAACCGAAAACACTTTCAGGTGAACGTACGCCTTGCGAAACCGAAAACATACGGTGCCAATGTAGGAGAAATCGGGGACGTTTATTTACTGGTGAATAAGCTTATATATTCTTATTTTCTCCAAGTGTTATCTAACCTAAATGTTTTGGTATTGTCCTCTGATTTCTTTGAAACTGATTTACATAGGGGAAAATCCTTATTTTAATTGTTCTTTTATTTAGATAATCAATAAATAATTCTCTTTTGAAACACGAAGTTTAATTTATTTTTCCCGTTGAGGAGACTTTTTCTTCGTTTTGACAGTGTCTAGTGTGCATTTTGTATCCGCAACTGAGACTTTCATCTCAAAACTCAATGCCAGAACAATACGTTACCAATATTATTTTTGAAAGGACCAAAATCGACATTTAGGTATAATCGATCGAATGGTGGTGGCAGTATAATCAAGAACTTATCTTAGTAAATCGATGAACAACTAAACAACATATTTTTCTTTTGGAAAATCGGTCGATTGTGAAAGTACCCAGCCGTTCCTAGGGGAAATAAATTCGAAGGGCACCCGGTGGTTACACTACGACCACAATACAGATTTATTGTGACCGCTAAATGAGAAAGGTTAAATAAACCATTACCACCCAGTTTAAACATGCAAACCAACCATTAGCAGAAAATTTAATAACAATTTCCTATTTTTATTTACCAAAACCTCGCAAATGTTCAATTGTATAAATAACACAATTTTTATTAACTTATGCTATATAAACTACAGATTTTCATTTCGTCATTTAAATTTAATGTTGATTTTACGGTGCTACCCGAACTGCACCATGGCTTATCAGGGGTCATTTCTTGTACCTAGGTAAATGTAATCCCTTGACCGAACTGCACCACGGTCAAATGTCGTTCCGTAATCGCTTTACCGAATTGCACCACGAGCAAACCGAGCAGGTATCACAAGCAAACTGATAATATAAAGAAATAAATACACAAATATCTAAATTCTTTGCAATTTAAATTTCGAGTTTAATATATTAATTCATATTATATTATACAGGGTCGGAGCAGGTATTAATAAAATAATAACCCAAAACAGTGAAAAAATTAAATTTTTTTTGCCTTCGAATTTTGGGGTGTGCATTCGATAAGGAGGGTAATCCATCGTCAAAACCTACTCTTCCGGGGCGCCCCTCCGCTCCGCTCCGGGTTGCACCCCTCCAGAGCGGTTTTGACTCTGGTTACTAGGCTAAACATACGAGAAGCGCCACCGATCAAGAAAACCGGGATAAATGCAACCGGGATGTGAGAGACCCTCGAAATAGCATTAAAAAGTATACGTTTAACCCCCAAAAAATCGCGTAAAAACAAAAAATAATCGATGTTACATGTAGGAGGCATCAGGTTAAACTCCAGCATTGTGCTTTAACTTTTAACAATAAAACCACCTTACCTAAAATATTACAATAGAGGTGGTGCAATTCGGACGACCGACCCTTGGTGAGGAGTTTACCTGAAATTACGGTGGTGCAATTCGGGTAGTAGATTTGTGAACTAATCTTTTCGTGGTGCAATTCGGGTGCACCGGATTTTACTACTTTAGTGAGGAAAATGAAAATATTGATTTTGCTACTAACAATAATTGTGATTCAGGATTCTTATCTTGATTCATTCCTGTCAAAGGTTCTTCAACAATATCTTCAATTTTATTTGCATAATATTAATTTATTGTCTTTTAGTTTCATCAACATGATTATAAAATCAAAAACTTTAGAATGGAATTTGTGAGGTACGATGAAGATTTATTTAATATACTCAAAGTGACACCATTTAAATATAATCGTACAACAACAGCTTATAATGTAACATTAAATTTTAAAAAGACTGTAGGAAGAAAGCATGAGGTATTTTAAAATTCGTACACTGGTCTACACTGTACACAAACCAATGTGGTATACAATAACAGAATAACTAATCCTTTTGCAAATAATATTTTGCCGAAACACATCATTTAAAATTTTGCATTCGGAATTTTAAATTTTGCATTCCGAATTTTAAATTTTGCCGATGAATTCCGTAGGGCGCACAGGGTTTAAATACAGTGATTTAATTGTGTGACACCTACCGACCATTAACTAACTCCGTCAAAAAAAATTGCAGAAGACCATTTTTGATTTTTTTTATCAAATTGTGCACAATTTTCATACACTATTAGATGTTAAAAAAATTCAAACAAAGCAGAAAGTAAACAATGATTAATTTTATAATTTTCAGACTGTTGTACAAGGCTACAAATTTTTAAGTAATGATTATCGTAGAATTCAATTCCGTTTCTAAGTTAACGTTTGTAAAGCATTCGATAGCAATCTAATTGGAATCAAATCAGGAACATTACATTGTGGTAACATAACAGAATGCTACTTCTACAAGGTATAATACTTAAATATTACAAAAAATTTAACAGACTTTCAAAACTAAATTTATTACTAGGATACAGTTTACCATTTTTGCAATTTTTTGATTGATGAAAGCCAATTTCCACCACTGATTCCCGATGGTCTTTATAAATTTTCACTTACAGAACTGTACTTGCATCAGGTTATTGGAGAAGTCCATATGTATATTGAAATATATCGACCGATTTATCCAAAGAAATAGATAACATGTAATCAACAAATTTTAAAAGGTGATGGGTAAAAGGTTATACCAAAATTAATATCTAGTATTTTTATAATATAGTACATATTGCAATGTCCGACACTGACCACAACGTCAATAGAAATGATAACGTCACGATTTGAAATTTTGTTTATTAATAAAGAGAGCACATGACTTATTTGTTCGAACGTAAAAGTTTATCTGATACCAAAAAGTTTAGTTTAACGTCATAAATTTACTTGAAGAACGAGTCACGGAATGAGGTAACAAAATAAATTCAAAAATGCAACGATTTAATTCTGTTAATAAAAATGTTGTTAATATTATAAATTAAATTAATTAATCATAGGAAATGTATTTTAAAATCAAAATAATTGTTTATAAAAATGTGTTAAACATAAAACTTTAATAAGCAAAATCTTTACACGTATCGGAGTGCTTCGCAATTCAATGTATCACAAATGGGAAAGACATTTTTTTCAAAAGTTTACTGGAAGATCACAGGAGATGCAAGAACTTTGGTTTAATCTGAAACATAAAAATTTTATTAAAATTTTACAAGTCACATTGGGCTTGAGCCGAACCTGCAAACTGTAACGTCAATAAAATTGATTTTATATCGACCAAAGGAGCAAAATCACATTTGCCTGGAAAATACACAGGTAGCGATGGTGAAACAATTGAGAAAAGGTGGTTGTTGATTGAATTTTATGAATGGTGTGTGAATTTGTGCGTGTTCAGCTAAAATTATATAAAAGAGAGAAAATTACAAAGAAATTCAACAAAAAAGAATATTAATAGTTAAAAACATTGTACTTGCGTATTTGAGAAGTTAAATTGGTGGAAGATTGTGAAGAATGACGATTATTTTTGGAAAAAACTTGGTAACACCACGAGGTAAACGAACTCACAAGAAAAATTGCATCTTGAAGTATCCTACACACCGAAGGTCATCCATAAAGTGCAAGTGAACAGTTTCATGGTATATGAACCCAGTAAACAAAAATACCCCAGATCATTAAAGGTACCGTTCCATTAAAAATTATATTAAACTTAAAAATTAGTGAAAATTTTGCGATACAATTTACACGTGCATTAATACGTTCCGACTTTATTAGAATAAGATATTTGTTATTTAGCATAAGAATTTTATTGAATTTAAAAAGCCTAAAACTAAATTATAATAAATTACAATTTGTATTATAAAACGGAGCATAATTTTTGTGATTACATTCCGAAGACCACGACATTTTATTTCAGCACTACAATTTGGTCAAGGAAGGAACCCAGCGTGAGAGAAGGTAGGTCTGTGCTCACTGCAATTGTTAAGCCGAGGCATAAGTTCATTTATTTGTATTTATCAAAAATTTTACATACATTTCTATTGACGGGGTACATTTACGTACACTCGTACAAGACATTTACAATTAAAACGTTTAGCTCCAGTGAGGCAAAGACATACACAGCAAATTTTGGCGTCACAACGTGGAGGCACGAGTAACCTCGAACCTCGAGTAACACAACGTGTAGGCATTGATAAAAAGGGGGTACTAAGACGTGGTATCAATAAAAAATTAGATATAGGTTAGTTACGACGGAAAATTTCATTAAAATTAATTACAATAAAGTCAATATTAAAACTAAAGATTTTCCTAATACTAAAATTAAACGTACATAAAATTTACTTAATAACTATTCTCTTATAAATAAATTGATTAAATAAATAAACTACAATGGAAGAAAAGAAATCAATAATGCAAGAGATGCTAGTCATGATGGAAGAAACGAGGAGAATCATGAATGAAAATTGGAAGATGCTAAACTGGTTGTGCAAAAATTCAACAACAAAAGAAGAAAGAGAAGAAGATCGAAAAGAAATAGACAAAATAATTAAAAATGTATTAGAAATTAGGGGGCGAAAAACATTAGAATTAAAGAAGTGTCGGTCGTACAAAGTTTTAACGAAGAAAACATGCAAACGGGTGCAATTGAAATTTAATAGGCTACGGTTAAAACGAAAATATCAGACAAGAGGTGTACGGACACATACAAAAATTTTACAAAAGCGAGATAGAAAAATTTTACAAAGCGGTTTACGAACTAAAAAGTTTACACTTAAAATAATAAAATTTCTTAAATTAAAAGGTAAAAGAGTACAACATAAAAATATTCAGATTAAAAGTAAAAATAATTCAACAAATTTTGGTACAACAATTAAAATTAAAAGATTTCAAAATTTAATGAACTTAAAAATTAAAAACTTAAAGGGTAAAACAGTAACAAGTAAAATTCGGAAACTCAGAAAATTAATAAATACAAAAAGTCACAATAAACATAAACGGGTCCACAAAATTAAATTTATACAAGCAGGAGGCAACAAAAATTTTACAAATAAAAATTTTACAAATAAAAATTTTATCTATAAACGTAAACGGGTCAACAATTTAAAATTTACAAAATCGGGGGGTAACAAAAATTTTACAAACTACAAATTAAACAAACAAAGAGATTATAATAAAATCGGAAAGAAGAAAATTAAATTACAGAAGAAAATTAAGAAAAGAAAAATTTTAATAAATAACAAGATGCATTGGACAAAGAGGTCCAACATAAAATTAAGTATTGAAATAAAAAGAAATGGTTATGTTCATAAGAGAAGATTATTCAAGCGGATAAAATATAGAATTAAAAGAGTACGATGGAAAAGGAAGTCATCCGTACTAGATTCATAAGTGGTTGACAAAACGACCATAGCGAAACTTAAGTAAAAAAAAAAAAAAAAATTAAAAATAACAACTTCTATAAAAGAACCGCTGAAGAAATAGTAAGAAATGACAAGTACCGAATAGAACAAATAATTTGATTTGAATAAACTATAGCAATGTAAATTTGATAAAAGCTATTAGAACACGAAAACGATAAAGATGACCAAGATGAAAAAGATTTAGAAGAAAATGCTACGTTTTACGAATAATCAAAAAGTTGTGAAAGGAAATAGATAATAACAATTTTGTTCATTGATACAGTTAATTAATTGAAACTGCGAGTAAGGAGAAAATTTATTTAAGTAGATCAGTTTTGAATAAATGAAATTATTAGGTGACTGAAAAATGAAAAGAAATAAAATAGTAAATAACAGATTGTAAGAAAAAGGGGTTTAAAATAGATGGTATCCAAGAATAGGTTTGACATTGAAATATGAAGAATTATAAATATTATGGGGAAATATGATTGAATATGATGATAAATATGAAGAATTATGAATAAATATTATGAAATATTATGGGGGGGAAAAACAATTGAATATGATCATGATATACGATAATGAAAATATGATGATAGAAAAATTTATTAGGGGATACCAAATTTAATTAAAAGATAAGACCAATTAATAAAAGGGTAAGAGAAAAGATATTTTAGGTCACAAAATATGAGTAAATAAAAATTGAATTAAAAGAGTACTTAAATAAAGACAGTTAGAATTGAATAAATAAAGTTACGTAGTTAACAACCAAGTAAAAATTTGAACAAGTAATGAAAATTTTAAAAATAAATAAAAGTTTGAAACAACGAACAGTATAAACATGCTAGTAAAAGCAATAAAAAAAATCAATCTTGGTCAGATTAGTTAGTTAGATTAGTTGATTAGGATAGTTTGAGTTTTATAATTAGTTAGTTAATTCTTGAATAGTTATTTTAATTTATTTAGTTAAATTTTTTTTTTGAGCATTTGATTTAATTTAATTTTGATAGGTGTTAGTTACATAACGTTACATTATAAATTTAGTTTGTTGTATTTATGAGAAGATGCACGTGTGTGTTTAAAATTAAAAATTCACCATGAAAATAAGTATTTCCGGATAAATTTTAAATTAAACACAGGAGGCAAAATGCAATGTCCGACACTGACCAAAACGTCAATAGAAATGATAACGTCACGATTTGAAATTTTGTTTATTAATAAAGAGAGCACATGACTTATTTGTTCGAACGTAAAAGTTTATCTGATACCAAAAAGTTTAGTTTAACGTCATAAATTTACTTGAAGAACGAGTCACGGAATGAGGTAACAAAATAAATTCAAAAATGCAACGATTTAATTCTGTTAATAAAAATGTTGTTAATATTATAAATTAAATTAATTAATCATAGGAAATGTATTTTAAAATCAAAATAATTGTTCAATGTTAGTTTATAAAAATGTGTTAAACGTAAAACTTTAATAAGCAAAATCTTTACACGTATCGGAGTGCTTCGCAATTCAATGTATCACAAATGGGAAAGACATTTTCTTCAAAAGTTTACTGGAAGATCACAGGAGATGCAAGAACTTTGGTTTAATCTGAAACATAAAAATTTTATTAAAATTTTACAAGTCACATTGGGCTTGAGCCGAACCTGCAAACTGTAACGTCAATAAAATTGATTTTATATCGACCAAAGGAGCAAAATCACATTTGCCTGGAAAATACACAGGTAGCGATGGTGAAACAATTGAGAAAAGGTGGTTTTCACAGTGAAAACTCCCAACTACCAAGGAATTGTATGACCAAATTCTCTGTTCAATGATTCATATAGTTATTTACAATGCATTACAATTAAAATCTAAGCCTAAGGTTAACCACTGTAGAAAAATTGGTGACGACCCAAATTACAATAAATTATTGCAAAAAATATACAACTACTACTGCAAAAAATTACAGATAACTCCAACAATTTTAGAGATAATTAGAAACAACTTGGTCAATTATTCGTGGGGTTGACCACCATGCAATTTTGTTGCTCAATGTGGTGCAGATGCAATCAAGATTTTAGTTAAAAATGTTTGTATTAAAATTTTAGGAAAGTTATATTAATAATTATGTTACGCAAACGAAGGGGGAATCATAGGCACCACCCCAATTTAGTGGTTACACGTGACCTAAATTGCTAAAAGTTCACTTAAAGTTTAAATTAAACTTTAAATTAAAATTTAAATTTAAATTAAATTTAAATTAAATATGAGAAAGTAGAAAATTCTCCGAAATATAGTACCTAATCTCAAAGCTCAATGTCAGAACAGTACGTTACCAAGATTATTTTTAAAAGGAACAAAATCAACATTTAGATATAATCGATCGAATGGTGGTGGCATTATAATCAAGAACTTGTCTTAGTAAATCGATGAACAACTAAACAAAACATTTTTTTCTCTTGGAAAATCGGTCAATTTTGAAAGTAACCCCAGCCGTTCCTAGAGGAAATCAATTCGAAGGGCACCCGGTGGTTACACTACGACCACAATACAAATTTATTGTGACCGCCAAATGAGAAAGGTTAAATAAAGCATTACCACCCAGTTAAAACATACAAATCAAACATTAGCAAAAAATTTAATAAAGATTTCCTATTTTTATTTACCAAGACCTTGTAAATGTTCATTTGTATACCGGGTGACCGGCCGAAAACTGAACATAGGGAAATAACATGGGAAATTGATTTTTTCTAAATTCCTGCTTCCCATTATAACTGATATGAATAAAAAAAATACCAAATTAAAGAGATTTTTTTTCCGCGCCTAAAGATACCAAACACTTATTATTTTGTTTTTTAATTATTGTTAAAAAGTCGATAGTAAAATTAAGAAATAGCGCTTCTTAAAAAAATATTAGCGGGCTGGGTCGTTCCATTACGTCTAATGTGCCGCATTGCTATTGTTTTTAAACTTTTTAAATTTGTTTTTATTTTAAAAATAATAAGAACGCAATTTGAATATTATTTTATTATAACAAGTTGACCAATATTAAAAGTTAAAAGTAGTTTTATTTAGTCAACAAAACCCAAGAATAAGAAAAATATCAATTGGATTATTAAATACTGCACGAAAGTAACCAAATAATAATAATATTATAACAAGTATTCGAATAACCCTCCATTCTGCACTAAACAGTAACCCAATCTATTATAAAATGATTCTCTTACATTTGCTAGCTGTCTAGCAGTAATTTGATTGCATTCTGCAAAGATCGCGTTCCTCAAAGAATCAATATTTGGGTGACGAGTTTTATAAATTTTGCTTTTAATATGACCCCACAAAAAGAAGTCACACGGTGCCAGATCAGGAGATCGGGCTGGCCAGTTTATAGCACCACCACGACCAATCCATCGATTTGGATATGCTTGGTTTAAATAATCTCTAACGTTTACCCCAAAATGTGCTGGACAACCGTCTTGCTGAAACCAGACCTCATGGTGTTCAGAAGCTATTTCGTCTAACGCAGGACCAATATTATTTATAAGAAGATCTAAATACATATCTGAATTTAAATTTCCAAGTATTTCAAATGGACCAAGAACACGGTTATTATAAATGCCAGCCCAAATATTAATTTTTTGAGGATATTGTGAGCCGGTCATTAAATTTAGTCTCAGATTTTGAATAGCCCAATAGCGATGGTTTTGTACATTTGGCTCATTGTTTAATGTAAATGTACATTCGTCTGTAAAACATATTTGTTTCAGAAAGTTTCGGTTTCTTTTAGCACGTTCTTGCATTTTCTCACAAAATACAAGCCTGGATTCTTCGTCAAACAAAAATATTTCTTGGTGACATTAATATTTAAAAGGATGGTACTTGTGCTTTTTTAAAATTGTTCGAACATTTTCTCTACCAACATTACACTCAGCTGCAATGGATCTAATGCTTGCATTTGGATTCGCAGAAATTAAACCTAATATAGTTTCTTCCAATTCATGGTTGTTTCTCTGATATCCTATTTAAAAAATAATGATAAGACAACTTCAATTAATAATTTTGGTTAATACCTTTATTTAAATTTGTCGAAGTATTACCAGTGTCTTCAAATTTCTTAATTATATTCTGCATGGCCGATATTGATGGAATTTGGCTATTATTAAATTTAACAGAAAATAAGTCACGTATTTGGCGTAAACTATTACCGCTGTAATAATATTTTACCATGAAAACTTTTTCTTCAACAGACCACTTCATTGTTAATAAAATTAATTTTAATCTGTCAAAGTAACTTTTGTTTGTAATATTTGGCTTTCATACAATAGGAATGCGGCACATTAGACGTAATGCAAAGACCCAGCCTGCTAATATTTTTTTAAGAAGCGCTATTTCTTAATTTTACTATCAACTTTTTAACAATAATTAAAAAACAAAATATTAAGTGTTTGGTATCTTTAGGCGCGGAAAAAAAATCTCTTTAATTTGGTTTTTTTTTATTCATATCAGTTATAATGGGAAGCAGGAATTTAGAAAAAATCAATTTCCCATGTTATTTCCCTATGTTCAGTTTTCGGCCGGTCACCCGGTATATTGCCGTGATAAGTGAATAAATATTTAATTTGTAAAGCGGGGAAAACAACGGCTCTTTTTTTAACTGCTCCGGCTAACTCAAAAAAAAATTTTTTTATTGACTCTTAACAAGGGCGTAACTTGAATTCGATTATATGAGAAAAAAGACACCTCGCGTGGTTATTATTTATTCGTAACTCGATTAAATGATAAAAAGAAAACTTATTCTGCCCTTGACCTGCCTTGTACCTATGCTGTAGCTTTAATTAAACAAATTTTCTCAAACAAAATCTCCTCAGTCAGTACCTGTTCATTTTATTAATACAATAAATATCATTGAAACAAACCATAAAATTTCAAATAAAGAAACTAATTAAGTGTACAAATTATTTCTAAATCTAAAAATTCCCCCTCAGATTTTACCGCACTCTTAGTTAAAAGTTCTATCGGAATTATACCGTGTGTAAAATAAAAATAATACGCGCACAGTTTCTTACCGAATACTTCCGACGTTGAAGAACCCAGTTGGTTGCACCTCACTCGTCGCCGGTATCGAAGTGAATCTTACCTTAACTTGTTTGATTGAAGTGTTGGATAAGGATAATCGTAAACCATAAATTCTCTCTGATGAAATAACTGCCAATTGACTAACTATTAGGTAAGTATTCCAGCTTGTGTAACTTAAAAAATCTTCCTCGACCATGTACCATAACTAACAAACATAACATCCAGTGGTAACCAAAATTTTCCAAATCTGGACTGACGCAAATTTCCATATAAACTTTTCTTAACAATTTCCGTTAATTATTTTGCACTCTTCAAATTTGTAAACGGCTTTCTATTCTATCATTTCCCAGTGAATCCATTGAAATAAAAAAGAACTCAATTGTATCTCTGCTTAAATACGGACGTTATGCAAATCCTCATTCAAAATTTTACTACCTTCCCCTTTGGCGGACACGAGCAGAATCTCTTCTTATCTTTCCTTTTCCCCCAAAACCTTTTCGGACCGGCGCAGTCGTTCACTTCCCAGTCTTTTTCAAATTTATTCTGTCTTTTTCCGTATTTCACTTATGCAAGTTATCACATACCGTTTATAATGTTTTTATCTACTTTAACAGATGATTACTTAATTTGTTTTATTCTGTAAAGTTTGAAAAATCTATCCTTATTTTATAATTTGCTTCTTACATTTTAGAATCAGCGCCTGTTGAAAAGACTTCATTTGAGCTCCATAGGAAATCTGAACAAACAGCTTTGTAATATTTTAGGCATTTGCAAAATCCTGGTACAGTTCAACAACCAATTTAAGTAACCTCTTAATTAAACTTAAATAAAAAATGTGTCTTTTTAACTTAATCGACTCCCTTTATTGGAACATTGTAATATAAATAACTTTTTCTCCAGGATACAACGAAAACGTCATTTTAGGCTTCTATACAAAGTATAGCAAGAAGCCTTATTTTTTCATATTTTTATCTTCGAAAGTCATCATTTATCGTACGATGTAAGTTATCAGTGTAACTTGATATCTTTTGGTATACGTAATACGTACATTACGGGTAAATAGAGGTCATTACTAACGGCGGCGTCATCTTGGGCTCTTTGTCATTAAATATAGTTTGCTTTGTGATACACTTGTGGTTAACTTAATAATGTTGATGTACAATCTTGCCAATAATTTCCAAGAAGGTGCAGTTTTGCCCGCGGGTATTCCCTTTGCTGTTTTAAATTGCACTTAATAAATAATAATCTTATCACTTGGGGTTCATGTTTCCTTCATTAATAAAATTGCAAACATATTCAATTTTTGTTTATTTAAGACTTTTATTTAACATTGTAATTTGTAACCTGAAAACGAGCGAGCAGCGCATTTAAAAATTTCGACAAAATAGCACGGCAAACTTATAACAAAAATTTCTTGTCGTCACAATTATTTTTCTAAGTCGAATATTTCTCGAACAAATATTTTTAGGTAGGGTTATAAAACGAAAAGATTGAAAGTATAAATTAACGAACGAAATTACATTTAATAAACGAGTAGTATTATTGAAAAATTTTGAAAGAAAAGAAATAGCTGAGATTATTTTTATATACGTATATCGAATTTTACTATGAACTAAATACATTCATAGAGATGGACGTAGCATGTATCGTTCCTTCAAACCGTCAACAGACAAACCATTGTTCCAGGACAATTCAATCCGCACGTCAACTTACGTAGATATTTATTTATGACATTAAATAGGACGTAGGGACACTTATATTGAGATCCATGAACTCGTGCCTCGAGTTAGTATAAAAACAAACATATTCCGCGGTCAAACCGTGAGAATTGTATGCATTTTATGTTGTTATCTGCCCACGTGTCCAAAACAATCGACCAAGTGTTCATTTATTTGCATTGAAGGTATAGGGATTTCGCAACTTTGTAACGCGACCGAGCATAGAACAAAAAGTTAAAAAGTGAACCTTTTTGATTCGAGAATCAAGCAAAAAATTGTTATTTCGTGCACATGTCTCGCAAAACTTCACGATGCACTTTACATAAATAAATATAGATGTGTGGCCGTCACAACACCTTTTGTCATCCAATTAGGATACGTCAAATTTGGTGTCTCGATTTTACAAATATTAAGATCCAATTAAAATGATCCCCACGAATATTTATCCCCACGGCTAATTTTTGAGTCCAGAAATCATATAAAAGGGCTGCAGAACGCAATTTTAGACAGAGATTCTGAGTGACCCAGAAGAATCCCATTACCGTTCTCACGTACAGTCGCGCTTGTGGTATCGCTGAAAAGCGGAAGTGAACATAAAGTCTCGCAATTATATTGAGATTTTTAAATCAATAACCATTCAGTTGTGCTTAACGTTTGTGTCTTCATTACACAGGTATTATTTAAACAATTTCGGGTGTATTTAAACAATTTCGAGTGTCAATCAATAATTAATGAACTACATTTCGAATTATCTCACATTAATATCAGTTTCAAGAATATTTAAACAAATTATTGGACTGTATTCGAGTTATTTCGTCATTAAATCAGTTTCGAGAATATTTAAACAAATTATTGGACTTTATTCGAGTTATTTCGTCATTAATATCAGCTTCGAGTTTATTTAAACAAAGTATTGAACTATATTTCGAAATATTTCACGTTTAAACAATTTCGAGTGTATTCAAACATATTATTGAACATTATTTCGAGTCATTTAATATTTAACGCCAGTGTCGAGGTTCAATTAAACAATTATCGGACGTAAGGCAAATAATTTGCCGCTTACGGCGACCCTTCATTACGCGTACCATAGGTTACACGACTCCGGTACCCAGATGTTTGAACCGCGCTTCGCATTTATCGGTCAATTTTAAAGACAGGTGTTACATCATTGAAACATATTTGCATTCAAGCATTTTTTTGTCGTCAACCATTTTTACGATAACGTACTTTCCTACAGTGCCGGCTTTAAAGAAATTCAGTTTCGTGAATAATTATTTAGTGCTTTATTTCGAACGTGCTTCCCTTTTTGTCGAGAAACGGGGCGACTAAATCACCCTGTTGTTCCATTCATTGCAACATTACGAGTTGGAGAGATTTTGGAGTCTGGGAATCACACCAACTTTGCTGGCAGGATTTCCGACTTTTTTAATCAACTCAGTTCCGTATTGGGAGGACACAGCTGTTCGAGCTGACGAGATTCTCACCTCTGGAGGTCTGTTCCAAAGACCTTGTCTGAAGGCCGAGCACCAGTAGCAGTATACGTAAGAAAATTTTGATTATTTTTAAGTTTTATTATGTTAAGTGGTCACACCGACCACAGCTTATATTGACGGGTTTTCAACCCAAACCCCGAAGTCGATCGCAATCTCTTGTACTTCTTTTGTTATTAGTTGGTTTTAGTGCCTCAAGGTAACGTAACTTTCATTACGCCAGCAAGGCGTTCATGTGTAAAACAGTTATTTCACGTAATATTTTGCTTTTAATATTAAAACTAAAGTTTGCTTTCCCGTTCATGGGAAGTTTGTATTCAATTGGACAAGTAGTCCATAGATTAATTTTTGTAATTAATACTTTCCGAAGTTGCATGTGATATACTCATGTAATTATTTGTAGGGAGTGTGGTATTCAATACGCACCCCTCACGTATGGAATTTTCTGTCCATTCGCTGTGAATCTTGTACAATCATACTTGTAGATTTGATAGTATTTTATATATATTGCTGTGTAGCCTCGGAGCTTTGTTAGGCTTGCACTCTGAACTGTTAATGACTTGTACGAGTGTACGTAAAAGTACCTCGTCAATAGAAATATAAGCAAATTATTCTCGACAAATATAAATAAAATAAATTGATACCTCGGCTTGACTATTTCGGATAGCACAGACTTACCTTTTCCCAGGCTGAGTTCCTTCCTTAGCCAAATCTTAAATCTGAAATGCAATCTAGTGGCTTTTGGAATGATCATACATAAATGATGCTCCTTTTTATAGCAAATCGTTTTTTATTATTATTATTATTTTCCAAATGTAGATATTTAAAGTTAATAAAATTCTTATTTCTAATACAAAATCTTAATTCTATAATGAAACTAACGTTTTCCCGCACGTGTAAAGTTAATCGTTAATTTGCACAAAATTTATGTTTTTAATAAATTTTTTATGTAACGGTACCTTTATTTGGTGTTATTCTTTTCGTTGGGTTCATATACCATGAAGTTATACGGTGGTATTCGTTCGATGGCCTTCAAGGGTGCGTGATCTAACTGGATTGAATTCCCTCGTGGTAGTTTTTGTATCGTGACCAAAGTTTTCGTTCGAAATAATAGTGAATCTTTTCAATTTTGCACAGATCTTCACTTTTTGAAATACGTAAGTATCATATTCTCTCAATTACTAACTTTTTAATCACTTTCTAAATCAAATTTTGTTATATTTTTCCACTTTTTAGCTGGACACCAAAATTTTTACACATTTACATTTATTAAGCAATCAACCACCCTTTATCAACAATCCATTGTTTTTTTTATATAGTTACTGGTATTTTCAAGGCACTTCTGATTTTCCATTCATCGAAAATAAAATCGATTTATTTTGACGTAAAATTTCCAGGTTCGTACTTAGCTCAAAATGATTTGTAAAATTTTAATGAAATTTTTATGTTTCAGATTTATTTTGAAGTAGTAACATCTCCTGTGGTCTTCCAGTAAACCTTTTGAAGAATATGTTTTTCGCATTCGTGGTACATTGAGTTTACGGCGCACTTTGACACGTAAATTTTGTTATATTAAAAGTTCTACGTTTCAACACATTTTTATAACTAATACTTTTAACAAATTGTTTTTGATTTCAAATTACATTTTTATATATCACTACTTAAATTAATTTACAATTTTAACAAACCTTTATTTTAAAAACTGAATTAAAACGTTGCATTTGGATTTACATTGTTTTCTCATTCCGTGACCTTATCTTCATTAAATTTATGACGTTAAAACAATTCTTTGGTGTCGGATAAAACCCTTTTGTTTGAACAAATAAGTCTCGTGCTACCTTTGTTAATAAATTAAAAACATTGACTCAAAACGTGATCATTTCTATTGACGTGGTTTTGGTACACCGCAATATATATATTTTGTCAACCCCCCCCCTGTGAAATTATTTTCATTATATTTATGTTATTTCCCATTTCTGTGTTTTATTATTGTTGTGTAGATGTTTATTTAGTTATTTTCACCGAAGGAAAGTTCGCCTCTTGTAAAGGTAAGGTCATTGGACGAGGCTTTTCCAGGGTGAGAATCAGCAGAAAGATCATCAAGTTGTCGCGTACCAGCTTAGAAGGTGTGATACTCCGTCCCCTTCAAATAGATTTATATCTTCGTACGCGTGGCGCCCATTTAAATCCCCCTCGTGTATATTATCCCCACCGATTTAGACACACTACCCCCTCGTGTAAATTATCCACACCGATTTTGACCATTTTTCAAATCGCGATCGAGGATTTCCCGGTCGTCGATTGGAGACACTCGCGACATCACGTCACACGACCCTTTGACTCTTTTCAACCACTCACCCCCTTCTCGGCTGGAGCTAGCCACCCTTATTTTATATCTGTTGAAAAGGTGTCGTGGAAGCGAATCGTGTTGTAACAAATTACATACTACATACCTATATGTATTCGTTTTGATATCGAAAAATTGTACAATAAAAATTAATTTCACCAAGTAGTTTTAATTAAACTTTGAAATTATTATTTATTTATGGTAATTTACAGATCTGAACCTGGCGGGGAAACCCGCCGCCGTGTCTGCATTAACTTCAACTTGTTATCTTTAGCAAGAACTGCATTTCTTTCGTGCTTACATGTGTGGGTTTATTTATACATTCGTTTGAATAACGATTTTGTTTTGGATTTTTAATTTGTAATAATAAATATTTTATTTTTTGTATTTAACTTAATATAATGTTTTTATTTGAATCTTGGCATTTGATTTCATTTCATTACAAAATTATTTTGTGGTATTCCTTTGATTATTTTAGTACAGTTTTCTTTTTTTATTCCTGTAGGGCTTTATCCTGGAGAAAAAACAGCATACGTGATGCGTACAGAAACGATCCATTACAAATTATACGTAATACTTATACGTAAATAACTATTTATGTAACTACAGATTATATAAACTACAGATTTTCATTTCGTCGTTTAAATTTAATGTTGATTTTACTACTTTAGTGTGGAAAATGAAAATATTGATTTTGCTACTAACAATTGTCATTCAGAATTGTTATCTTGATTCATTCCTGTCGAAGGTTCTTCAATAATATCTTCAGGATGCAGTTTACTATTTGTGTAATTTTCTGATCGATGCTGAGCGAATTTCACCACTTGTTCCCAGTGGTCAATATAAGTCTTCAATTACACTAATATGATAAAGATGTTGGAGAAATTAATCAGTATTTTGAAATATTATATCGACCGATTTATCCAAAAAAACAAATAGATAAGGAGAATGGATATAACTTACACTACCGGTCAATAAATTAAGCCCACCCTCAATTTTTGAGTTTTTGTTAAATTCATCAAATTCTTTAGCGCGTTTTTACACAAAATATTTTTTATGAAGCTGTAATGTTAGAGAAATACTTTTAATGCGGAATTGTTTATATATTACAAAAAAGAATATTATATTTAACTTTCTTCGAAATATTCTCCTTTTACTCGCATTACAGCTTCGCACAAACGACGCGTTCTAGCTGGTAACTTATTTGATATGTCTTGCTCAATTTCATTCCAGACTTGTTATAATACATCCAAAAGTGGTTTTTTGATGAAGGACCTTTGAGACGAAGCCGGCGATGAAATTCTTCCCAGAGCAACTCCATAAGGTGCAAGTTTGGAGACCGCGGAGGCCACTCCATGTAATTTAGAGCTCTGTGACTATCCTTTTCCATCAGATACCCCCTAAATAATTTAGAGGAATGTTTACGATCATCATCTTCTTGGAAAATGAAACCTCTTCCCATTAAACGCTGGCCCGATGGTAAAACATTGTCCTCAAATATTTTGAGATATCCCTCTTTTTTAGATTTCCTTCAATTGTAACTAAGTGTCCGGTCCGATTATTACCAAAACATCCCTAAATCATTACAGAGCCTCCACCATGTTTGATGGTTGGCACTGTGCAATCATTTAAAGCCCTTTCTCCTGCTCGTCGCCGTACAAAAACACGCCAGTGAAAACCGAAAATCTCAAACTTTGATTCAGCTCCCCAAAGTATTTTTTCCATTGGCTAATAGTCAACTTTCGATGATTTTTTGCCCACGTCAATCTTTTCAGTTTGTTTGAAGTGTTAAAAGTGGCTTTCGCATAACAATTCTACTATGTAATCCGGCAGCTCTCAATCGTCTCCCTACCGTTGAAATGCTTACTGAATTGACTCGACTGCAATTAAGATTATGAGCAAGTTCAGGTGCTGTAAGCCATTGATTTCTCATGATATGCTTGGTAAGTATCTTATTTTCACGTTTAGTGGTCACTCGGGGTCTTTCGGTGGACTTGCTGCTCTGAAAATCATTCGAATCCGTGAAAATTCATATAGCACTTCCAACTGCTACTCTTGAAACTTGAACTTCTTTGGCAATATTTCTCGATCATACTCCTGATTGATGAAAATATACTGTAACACTTCATTTTGTGGGTGATATATCCCGGCACTTCCACATTTTTAGTAATATATCCTTAAAATATTGAATTCATCATGATTCTTATTGAATGATATTTTTTCACCATTTTTAATCAGTAAAAATTATCATACTTGCCCTAATTGTAATTACACTATCACAATTTTGATGAATTTATCAATTTTCACTTGAAATGGCGCTAGAGACCGACAATATATTAACTTCTATTTGCGGGAATTTTGATTTTGAAATTGCGGGGAATTAACTGAATTGTTAAGTGGGGTACCGTGAAATAAAATTTTGTTATGTTTTATTTCGACAATTCGATCCTTAGGTTGTGCTTTAGTATGTGGCATAATTAGATCTTTTTTGCGCAACTCATTTCCATATAATTAAATAATGAAATTTAAATTAAATTAAATGCTACGATATCGTCTTTAAATATTAAAAATCTAAAAATTTTCTCGATACTTCTTTAACGCTTGCCGTACTGAAACCGGGTCATCTCTGACCCAGAACTTATATTTTTCTAAATATTATCTACAGGAATATTTTTAACTAAATTACCATTCTAGAATTCTAATATTTTTAGATAAAAAGTTATATTCATGTGTCAGATTTCAAAATGTAATTTTTTTATACAAGTTATTCAGTTTTTGTTAACACGGGTTAACATGGGAGTGGCCGAAATCCGAAATATAACAACAAATAACTTTTTCACGCACGTTACTTTGGCGGAAAAATTATTATTGCAAAAAATAAAACTGGATGAACAATGTGTCAATAAAATCACGTTGATTTTATTTTTTACAAGAACTTGGTTTATGGACAGAAGAGGATTTTTCAAAAGTAACCTGTGATGCTATTAAGAGCACTGGGAAAGAATTTTTCTCCAGGATAGCGCGAAAACATTATTTTCTTTATAATTTATCTCTCTGAAAGTCGGAAATTCTTGTTCAATCAAGAAATTATTAAATTTACAATCTAAGATAACAATGTAACATGATCCCAGATGTACGGAAATCGATGTTTTCGAGCGATGGATGATCATATTACAATTTTTCCGTCGATGTTATGTTAGGTCAATAGTTGCTGTGATACGCTATTTGTAATTAAATATATATCATCAAAAATTACAACCAGTAAAATGTAATCAAATTAAATAATACATAAAGTATTTCCAAAGCGTTCTGGTTGATATAAACGACTTTTATTACAGTCGAATACTTGACAATTGCAAAAACAAACGAAACGCTTAGGAAATGCACAAACGAATATCTCCTTCCATTCAAGTCATGAATGTAGGCAGCTTATCAAAAACTTTTTTTTTTTTTACTTACCTTCTTCCTTACCTGTCCTCCCGGGTGTCCGCCGTCAGGCATTGCTTCCGGGATGATGTGTCCTAGAATCGGACCACGTTCTTCTCCTTTGATAGTGTCAGCTTATCAAAAACTTAATCGCCATCACCTCACCGTGTAACCGGTGACTGTAATAAAAGTCGTTTCTATCAACCAGAACGCTTTGGAAATACTTTATGTATTATTTAATTTGATTAAATATATAGTTTGCATTGTAATACACTTGTGGTTTACTTAATAAGATTACGTATGTACATTCTTGCCAATAAATTCCTAGAAGGTGCAGTTTTGCTCGCGGGTATTCCCTTTGCTGATTTAAATTGCTCTTTGTTAATAACATTGTCGCTTGAAGTTTCATGTTACTTCCATTAATGAAAATGCAATCATATTAAATATTTGTTTATTTAAGATTTATATTTAAAATTGTACATGCTATACTGTTATGTCTTGTCTCCCTTAATAGCTCTAAGGAGACAAAGAACAACAAACTTCTGCACTTACCTTAGTAGAACTCTTATCTCAGGATTAATCTTTTTTTAATTGGCTTATCTCACGGCAACAACTATCAATAAGCATCAGCACAAAAGAAAACAACAATTTGGTTCAGTTAAAAAATTTAATAAATAACAACACATGAATAAACAAGAAACAATAACAATAACACACAAACAAATAAATCAAACAACAAACTTAAAATTAGAATTCACTAGCTAACCTTATGACCTTTTGGCTAAACGTGGCTATCGTCGCACAACACTTTGGCACTGGAACTCTCCCGGTTCAAATTGGTCGCCTTCTCTTGTTAGGCGTCTGGCTTAACCCGATCCCAGTCCAAATGCTATTATATCTCTGCTGGTTCCTTGGAGGACACAACCGTACCGATCCCTTGATATGGGATGTAGTAGCTCCTTGGCTATACGCCCGTCTCGACTTAATTGTCTGTAAAATTTGCTCGGTGATCGATACACCCTCACTTCTATGTAGCCGATGGCCCGTATTCCAGCAATTGATAATCGCTGATATTATTTCAAACTAACTTGTAGATAGGTCGCGAACTCGACACGTTGATGTTCAAAGAACAATTTAATTTAGACTCTTTGTTTGGGTCGCGAATTCGACACGTCCTTTTTCAATGAGTAATTTATTCTAACTAACTTGTATTCCCGTCGTTACTCCCCGTTACGAATAGCATTTTCTGTTTCTCTTTTGTTCCCGTTTGGAGATCCTTATTTTTCCTGTTTGTTTTCCTTGCACGTCTTTAGCCTACGCATTTTGTTGCAACACTTAAACTACATGCCTTATAATTATTAAAAAATCAAAATAATAAACGTGAACAATAACTAAATTTAAACAATAAAACAATTTTGTACCTCGCCAAATTGTGTTACTTTTGTACTGGCTTTCAATTACATCTCTCCTACCACTCAAACGGGTCACAACAATACATACTGCAATGTTATTTACTTTAACGAGACGAGTGATCTTTCACGCAACAGAAAGTTTGAGCATATCGTAATGATAAAAGTTAAGTGAACGCAGCTTAACAAAATATAGGTAAAGGAATTAAATTTCTGAATGATACTGCTGAAGGAAATTGAAACAGAATAAAATTTTGACACACACAAAAATTGTTAATTGTAAGATGTTTTAGTTAAATTAATATTGTTAAAAAAAAAGGATAGTTTAAGAAATGTTAACGGATGATTACGTGGTGCAACAAATCGGTAGAACGATAAGTACAGTTGTCCATCCGAGGCGGTACTAACGGGTGCGGGAAGACAATTTCCGGAAAGTGACGGACGTTGAAAGCTAAAACCAATATCAGACATTAAAAACTTTAAAAAATAAATTCAATGACAGTTTAATTAAAAAATTAACTATCAACAGTGCTTAATGAACTTACAAAAAAAGGAAATCCAAGTGGTAAAGTAAAACACAAAATCGTCCGGAAACGAAGGAGACGATAAAAAAAAAATAAGAGGTCTCTGAAATGCGTACTATCGAGCACGGACGCGTAAAGCCGGTTCCAGAGCAAAATCGGTAATTTTGGTTAAAAAACCAACGGAAATATTTACGGATTCCTACAAAAGAAAAGTTGATAATAATCTGTGATAAAAAAGTGCGGTTAAATAACCAAGATTAATAAAATAATTTACCTACCATAAATCAATTGAACGGAATTCTGAGATACTGTGTTAGATCAATGCAGAACTGGTCACTGTGGTAAATTAAATGGAATAAACTGGACACGTTTCACAAGAAGCACGAGACAACGGAAGCAAAGTTGGATATTCGAGTAGCGTACGTAAAGAAGAAATAGTGAGACACCTGTTGGCGGTAAGACTAATTAAATTATTAAAAGCCGCGAGTGAAAATTTAAAAGAAAACGGGTTTTTCTTTGCGCCACGTAAAATAAACTATTTGGGGAAAACACGCGTAGTATAAGATTTGTTATTTATATTATTTAATTTTTCTAACTGTTTTATGTTCGTAGTTGTTAAGAATTTGTGTTTATTAAAATTTTTATGTGTGATAAAATTAAATCTGCATATTTAAACAAAGGCGCATCATTGGGGAATTTAATATTCCCACAAAAATTACAATTTTCAGAATAAGTTAAAGAAGCCACTTCTAAGGTAAGGGTTCACTTATGCTTAAAAGATAAAAAAAAGAACGCTAGCCGAGGGAACATAGCAATACCTATTCGTTTTTAATATCGAAAAATTGTACATTAACACCGACCGTAAGCGATCATTTGGCGTTGTGGTAGTTAGTTTGAATGTTTGCAAATAAATTTCTAAGTTGGTTAGCTTTTTAACCTCGAAAAATGCCAAAACCGACAAGATGGTTAATTTTTGTGTAGTTTATTTTTGTGAAATGCAAGTTTTTAAGGTGGTTGGATTTTATTTTTGTGTAACTATTTGCAATAATAATAGAATTTATTGTATAGTAGAACTTATCGAAGAAGAAGATATTGACTGCAAATTGTATGTACAATAAATTTTAGAAGTAAAAATGGTTTATCATAATTTTTCTATTTTAGATTGTAAAGAATAACAAAATACCCATACGGCTGTTTTCTGCTTTTTGTCGATCAACTATTCGACACTGCTGACAGCACAAGTAAAGAAATTAAAAACGGAAAATGCATAAGGTGTTATATTATGCACAAGAGGTTCATGTTTAGAATTTTGGAAAACGCTATCACTGTGTTGGTGAGCATCAAATTCTGTAATCAGAAAACCAATAAAAAATTTGTACCTCTCAACAATAAATAGTTGGATTTTTACTGTGCAAGGTCTTAAATTATATTTGGACAAAACTGCGAATAATTTTAATTTTCTCTGCCTTACGAATTTTAATCAGGATCCTGCCGACAACTTTTTTGGTAGCATCCGTAGTCATGGAATAAGAAATATAAATCAAACGGTTAATATAAACCATGGCTAATAAGCGATTTTAAAAATATATGTAAAACAAAGTCACATTAAATTCGAAGTAGGAAAAAATTATTGTAATTTGCGTTTCAGTGTATTAAAATATGTAAATAAATGATCTAAATGTTAATTTTATCATTCTTTTGCGATTTATTATTATTTTGTGCATTAAATTTGATATAATGCATTAGGTACTTCTAAAATATTTGTTGACAGAAAAACTTCAATTAATGCTTAATATCAAATTTAATGTGCAAATAAACCTGAGAGAAATTACAAAAATTTGGATTACGTCCCTGAAATTTTCGCCAAATTGTAGTTGGGACATCGACTACTTTTGGCGCTTTAATACGTTACAATTGAAATCCGGCGAGTTGCCTATCTATATAATATTATATTTTATTATCTATGACCGTTACTGAGGACTGGGACCACTCCGTAGAGATTAAATGCCGCATTGCAAGGGCACGTTCCGCGTTTTTGAAGATGGCGAAAGTATTCAAGCCTAGGGGCCTAGCACTGACCACCAAAGTGCGAATGTTGAGGTGCTACATTTTTCCTGTTTTTTTTCCTGTTTCCTCGACAGGAAGTATATTCATGAAATGTGATACATAGTACATATAAGCAATAAAAACTTAACAATAAATTGACACAACTAGAATGGTGGTGATAAATGGTGATGAGTATTAATGTAGATGAGTTTAACAATATAAGAATTAAATATTAAATTATAAATAGAAATTAGACAAATGAACAGCGGGTAAGTAATAGCAAAATTAAAATTGGAATGAATTGAATGAAGTTTAACAGATTTATTGATAAATATTGGTGTGGCATAAATCCATGTTAGACAGACTAAGGGGGGGGGGGTTAAATTGTTTTAGGGTGTTGATAATTGACTTACAAAACGTAATAAAAATTTTGGTTATGGATTTATTAACGATAATTTCTGAAATGATGTATGGTGAAATATTTAGTAAAAAGCAATGAGAAGTGTAGGAGTGGCGTTGTTAGACATATTTCGGGCAGGAAGACAATAAATGATGCAGAGTCTGCCTACTTTTTGAATCGCAGGGGCACACGTCAACAGGACTGATCTTGAATCTGTATAGATACTCGCGCGCAAACGAGTGACCCGTCAATACCTGCGTCATTTCAAAGGAGGTATCAACGGCACTTCGGAACAAGCGAACATCATGTAGCGTAGGTAAATGCTGCCGGGTGGTCGAACCTTGGACGGCATTTCTGTACTCGGTATCCCAAGTACATGCCGCCTCAAGACGAATCACCCTTCTTGCATAGCTAAGAGGGAACTGGTTGTATGCCATGCGACTGTGTGAAACAGCCGCGTCTTTGGCACATTGGTCTGCAACCTCGTTCCCTTCAATGCCGCAATGAGCCTTTACCCATGCAAACCTGATGATCGTTTGGTCCTTCAGTTTGAGCAGTGAACGATGGATGGAGGTGACCAAAGGTACGGTGCTACTCCGATGGTAACAAGCGAAGAGAGGCTGTCGGAGAAAATACACACTGAGTGTAACCTCCTGGGGGAGATCTAAGTCAGGGCGGCGTCAATCGCATATAACTCGGCTTGAAACACGCTACAAGTACCGTTTAACCGGTACTTGTGGGTCTCTTGCCGAGCCTTACGGTGGTATATGACGATTGCCGCGCCGACCTCCCCACCTTCCTGTTTGTTGCCATCGGTAAATATAGCAACATCGACCTGGTCGCATATTTGATCGACTTCCAGCGAGTCGTTTGCGTTTACGAAACTGATCGTTTGTCTGTAGCGGGGATGTAACATCTCCGCTGGCGACGTACGATTTTGCAAGACGACGTCGTCCGGAAGTCAATCAAAAGTACCACCCATTTTCACTTGCTCTATCCTTGCCACCTCCTTTATCCTTAGCTCGGTTGGAGTAAATCCCGCTAAGGCCAACGCAGATATTGCCGAGACCGTATGAAATGCGCCAGTAGTCCTGATGGCGAATGCCCGCTGAAAAGATCGCAACCAACCCAGCACGTACTTGTATCTTAGCACTCCACTCCAAATAAAAGAACCGTAAGTAATGGTCGGTTCGATGACCGCGTGGTATATTGTCTCCACATTTCGTGGATTAATACCCCACGTGGGCCGTACGAACCGACATAAAGATTTAAAAATTTTGTTGGCTTTGACTATGATGTGTCGAACGTGTTCATTGAATTTCAAGTGTTGATCTAAAATAATACCTAGAATTTTAATGTGAAGCTCATAAGTCAAAACAGTGTTGCCGAAGGAAATTCTACAAAATTTTGTTTTTGGAGTGAAGGCTATTGCTTGAGTTTTCGGAGCGCTAAATGTTAATTTAACACCTGCGCCCCATTCACTGATCGCAAGTAGAGCTGCGTTGGTACGACTTTCCATCTGCATGACACTGGGCGACCTCACGATTAGAAGGACGTCATCCGCGAATGCTTGCAGATGACATCCCTCCGGTAAACCTACCAAAACACGTTAAACGCTTGGTGAACAGCTTTTCCAGCAGCTTTCTGGAGTGATATGTTTAATTTATGTGAATATGCAACGCTCAGGACACCATCACCGCGCTTATCACTTCTGATCGAGCCCCGCCAACAATAACGTGTGATCCTTTGATCTTATCTAGGAAGTGGTTCAGATTTACCAGAGTACTGTTGTGGTCATGGTTTGGCTCGATGTACACGCTTCCAACATACAAGAACCGATGTCCAAAGCCGATCCTGATCACGCACAGGTCAGTGTCACAATACTGAGACATGCCCAGTACTGCCCCCAACCTCTGCTTGACCAGAATACAGCTCTTGACTCTGGGTTTATTCAGGCGGTTCTTGTTGCTTTGGAAGATATGTATACCGTCCACACCTTGCATCTGGTTAATTCGGCCTACGTATGGCTCTGTGATAAGAGCGACATCTCTGTCGCTCTTCATGAAGTAAGAGAGGAATTCACGGTGAGAGGCATAGGAGCGCCTTAAATTGCATTGCACAAAATTTATTGCCTTACCAGCCGTACTCAGTTTTTTCCCTTAGTCTGCCTTCCATTGTCTTGTAAATATTACAACTAGTGGACGTTGCCGAATGGCAGGAGTTAAACTTTGAGTTATATTTTTTATTGTTCATTGAACAGTTGTAGCAATTTGGAATGTCTTTAATTTTGTTGAATTCTTTATAGCAGTGGTCCCCACCACAGTGGGAACAAGATAGCGCCTTCTCGGTACCAAATTTTCGGAGATGTCCATACTTGAGGCAGCCGAAACACTGCCTCACGTTTACATATTCCGCAAAATGGACCCTGCTGTAGTCTACATTAATTTTGTCCAGTTTCATTATAGTACAAAAAATTTTAGGTGAAGTTTCTAGATTGACGTTGTATAATGATTTAGGTATTTTTATTATTTTTTAAAAATTTGATTTTTAGATCTTCTGATATAAAGTTAGTTTTTATTGTATGGTTTTGAATGACGATTAAATCAATAAGTTCACCCGGGTCAACCTCCCGGGGAACGCCTTTTAATATTATGTTTGGTTTAAAATTTATAGGCTCTTCTATTTTTAATTTTGTATTCTTAGAGAGTATATTTTTAATTTCTTCCTTTTGGGTCAAATTTTCTACTGTAATTTTAATTTTATTATTACTTAATTTAGTGATGGAATTTGGCGCGAAATTTTTTGTTCTAAACCTGACCGACTCTTTGAACATTTTCACAATCTGCTCGTGCGAACTGGAGGATGTCGTTGACGAGATTATGATCGCTGGTAGTTTCCTATTGATTTTCGGTTTGACCACATCGCTATAGGTGGTTTTAGCTGCGGCGGTCTCGCATGGTTTGTTTGCGGCACTCTCCAGTTCGCAACGAACAATTGATCTAATTTCTTCCGCCGTAACAGGACTAATATTTTCGTCTTGGCTCGGAGCTGGAGCTGCTGCTGGTGCCAGCAGACAGATCTTCGTAGCCGCGTCGAACATATTAGCCCTGAGAGTGGTTTTTAAATTCTTACTTAAAACTAGCCTATCAAGAATTATCTTTCCTAGTTGTTTTATTTCGGCCAATCTTACTGGTAGGTGGGCACCTGGCACTCGGCTGAAATACTGTGGATCTATGCTCACCCTGTTTCCGAAATACTATAATTTTTCTAATTCTAATTTTTCTAATACTCTAATGTTTAAGATCAATTGGTCTCAAAGTTTTGATAACGGAGTTTTTCCAAAATACTCCAATTTTGTAGCCAACACCTGTTTCCGAAATAATATAATTTTCCAATAATTAGAGTTTCCTAATGTTTCCTTTGACTATATTCGCAATCACCCAATTATTTTTCTACAATAACCAAGTCCAAAATATCCAATATAATTTCAAAATCTTCCCTTGACTACATACGCAATCACTTCAATAATTTTTCTACAATAATCAAGTCCAAAATATCCAAAAAAAATCTTCAAAATTTTCAGATGTCACGTCAAACAATTGTACACTAATCTCCCATGAATTGGGATTTTCTGATCTTAAACGATTCCACCTGCCTTTTACTATATTCTATATCACTTCAATATTTTTTTCTACAATAATTAAGTCCTACATATTCAATATAATTTTCAAAATTTTCTAATGTCAAACGCCAGATAAATTTTTTGCACAATTTTGCCCCAATTTCGAATTTTTTATCTTGATATGCACCTTCCCTAACGTTGTCCACTGTTTAAATAATTTTTTTATTCGATTTCAAGCCTAATAATTGGAACTTAGTGGGAGCGTACTTGGTTCAATGCAACTACGTACAAGCGGCTTATTTAGATCAGTAGCTGATAAAGTCAAAATCGCAATCATGATCGCCAACATCCAGAAGGGAGAAGCACTCCAAGAAGAATTGGTGCAGATATATGTAAGATCTGCACACCAAATAGTATATTATTATTTTGTGTATGTAACTGCGGTATTTTTTTACTGTCCGAAGATCACTTTTATAGCAGTCATAATTGGTCTAGTGCTTATGCTAGAAACTATAAACCAGTTGGCTTAGCTTCGAATCTCGTCATTACATTTTTTTTAATCTTTGAAATTTTATGAATTTTTTCAGGAGATTATTTTATGTTAATTATTAGAGGTTATAAATGTATTTTAGCTTTTCAATAATATTTTCCACTACGTTGGAAAATACATACTATAAGGAGATCTTGAGTGAGGTGCAAAATTTTTTTCCTTACAAGTGATACATTTCCCTCCGAAAGAAAATTTTTCATTGGCAATTTTTTCTCTACCAATTCCTTTTTTGCGAAAGGAGAGGGATTTCATTAACAGGGATATTTTAAATTTCATTTAATAACGACGTTGCTCTTCAAAACTGGCTCGACGACTTCTTCAACTCCAAACCACTGGATTTCTTCAGGTGTGAAATCGAAGAACTGCCAGAACGTTGGAAGTCAATCATAAACAATGCAGGAGAATATATTATTAAATTAGTTTATTAAAAAATTAAATTTTAAATTTAAAAAACAGCTACGAACTTATGCATCAATCCGATAGTACGAACAACCCAATAGAGATCGTTCGAAAATTTTAACGGCTTGTTAAAAAGTTTAAGTAAATTTTCATAAATGAAAAAAATGTTTCACTACGAATACTTCCCCAACGTATCTGCGCTGTAGCACATAGCGCACTTCCATTAACTACCTGGATCCGTACAAGTAGCAGACATAAGTTTTTGCCAAAATTGGTTCGAGATCACATGCACTTTTAGTTTTGGAAATCTGTTGAGTGAACTTCATTTTAAGATTTTCTAGGAACAGGCCATCACCCTTGATTAAATTTTTTATAAGGCAACATTACGCTTTCAAACGCATGACCTCAGCTCTCCAACAAGCAGATAATATCAGGGCATTGTATGATCAACTTTTGTTTTATAAAGCTTTTGTTCGATTTTATAATGGAACATTAGCACGATAATTATTTTATAATTTTTTAGAACTTTTCCAAAAAAAAATTAACCTTGTTCTAATGGGACATTAGTAGGTAATATAATCACTTTATAATTTTCTAGTGGGCCTTGTAAATGATAAAAACAACAAAAATAAATTGTGATGTAACTGATGATATTTATATAAATGAGAGATTTTCATCCACCGTATCACTTCGCTGTATCTCAGTAAGTTTAGAAAATGAAGCGTCTTATGTTATTATTGACAATTGTGATCCATAATTGTAATTCTGTTTCTTTTATCTCAAAGGTTGACAATTAATAACTTTAATTTAAATTAGATAAGATTTATTTCTCTTTCAGTTTCAACAACACGATTATAGAATCAAAAACTTAAGGATGGAGATGGTGAGATACGATGAAAATTTTTTTAGAGTAATGAAAATTACACCATTTAAATACTATAACCGTACAACAACAGCTCATAATATAACATTTTGTACTAAAAAACCTCTAGGAAGAGATCTTCAGGTAATTTTTAAAGTTTGTTTTTATCCCGAACGTAATTTAAAGTTTCTCATATTTCATCAGCACTTTATATCTTTTAAATACATAACTTTTCATAATAAGAGCTATATTTGCTTTCGTTTAAAATTAGTTAAAAATTACCGCTTGTTTTTTTGCTGTTACCATCGCTAACAATTCTCAAGGCAGAACGACATAGTAGTCGTACAAAATGCAAAATTAAGATATTGGTGTCGTTGAAAATATCGCGTCAGTAACCTTAAGTGAAAGCTACCGTAATAAATAAACGCAAATATAGTAATTACGTAGAAAATATAAATTTTATTATTTTCAGTTTATTATACAAGCCTACAAATTCTTAAGTAATGAGTACCGCAAAATACAATTACGTTTCCAAATTACTGCGTGTGAAGCAATTGATTATAATTTGTTTGGATTAAAAGTAGGGTTATCTAAGTGTGGTAATGTTACACAGTGTTATTTCTATAAGGTAGGAAACTGAAATATTTAAAAATGAAAATGAATTTAAAAAAATTATTAACAGGATACAGTTTATCATGCTTGCAATTTTATGATTGATGAAACGAAATTTCCACCATTCTTGCCCACTGGTGAATATAGGTTTTCGTTTAACCAAATATACTTGGATCAAGACATTGGACATTTCTATATTTATTTGGAAGTGTATCGACCGATTTATCCAAAAGATAAAAAATAGTTAACATGTTATTAACAAATTTTCTCAGAGTCAAGAGTTAGCGAAATAAAATTATGCTAAAATTTAACTGAGGTCATAAAAATAACTTTTGTTTCGTTTTTTCTCTTTTTTGATTGTTCCTTTCCTTCATTTCCATCTCAATCACCTTAAAAAAAGTAATATAGTCAACATGGGCCCTTTCTCTGTTACATACCCTCCCCAGTGTTATGGTCAAATATAAAGGACCTACAGTTTAAAGTCAGTTCCAAACTACAAATTTTAGTGAAAAGTTTTAGCATTGGGTTGCTTGTCCACGGTTGCCATCTGGGTTTGAATGCAACCTTGGCACTTTTACCTCAGTAGTGGAGCGCTCTACCATTGGGCTAACCGTACCCATACAAAATTGCTTCTACAATCATAACCACAGAACTTACTCGTAACTTACCCGGGGGTCGTCCATCTCTAGGCGCCTGTATTAGTTTTTCTTCGTCCATTCTGCTAACATGCTCGTCTGATTCTCTTCTGGTTTTCATCCACTTCACGACGTCTTGAACGATAGTCCTGTATCTAACGCCTTTGTTGGTCTGTCTGTCTGATCATTTTATTCCAAAGAGTCTTCCAAGGAATTTGGAATTTCAGCAGAAATGATGTCGAATTGTTGTGGTTTAAGTCCATGTGTCAGTCAAATTAAAATGTGTGCGTGCAGAAGACCTCTCTTTTGTCACTCGACAGAATAAAGCCAATACTTAACCGAGTCAAAAACCTCACATTTATTAAACGCAGGTAATTGAACCATTACTAACACATTCCTGATAATTCTTATCCCACTTTGTAACATCACATATTTTAGACATCGACCCAAATGGCAACTAAATTGTCAGTTGCATAAGAACGTTCTGATTTATATTTGAAAGCACCTAAATTCCAATCTCTACCTTTAAAAGCCTCCGATCGAGTTCGAGCTTGTGTTGTTCTTTGGGCCGTAAATCGTAAATGAACGCACACATCACCTTCTCGCTCCCTATGAGTAGCCTGTCTTGTAGTTTTTCATTAATTCATTTATATAGAAAAGATGGCGGGCACCAAGAGAGGGTGAACAGCTTAAGCGGTTAAGTGCGTTGCTGCTAATGCTGAATGCCTGGTTCGACTCCGGGCTCAGTAAAAATGTTATTCTAACCGTCCCCCTCGGAAGGTAATGGCAAACCACCGAGGTGTAATCTGCCTAGAATAGCCTCTCTGGAGATGAAGTTTACACACTTCCCGCGGATCGGATCCCGCGCTAAACAAGTAGGTCCCCTATGTGTGTGATAGTACTACAAACTCACAATACATACATAGGAGAGAGGTCACCAACATCCGGTAACGGATAGACACGTGAAGAAGATAGAAAAAAAATTCTCTTTAATCCTTTAAGTAGCTTAATCTGTAATTTGCCATATTACTTGGGCCAATTCTTTATTTCAGTTCTTTTTTAAATTTTCTTTTCGTAAGAGCCTATGCTGACCCTTATTGAGTAAGTGTGCAAAATTTTGCACAAAAACGATTTGGTATTACCAAGTGTGACAATTTTAATGGATGATAGTCAACCGAGAGGGTTTTCTGAGTGTTTACGTCCAGAACGATTGTAGCGAATTTTTTGCCCTTTAAATTCGTTCCCAATAATTATTTATTGGCACTTCTCGCTCCATCTAACGGTCGAACTGGGAAGAGGGACTGGAAAAGGAGGTAAGAGGTTCCATCGGCGCAAAAGGATAGTCTTGGGTGAACCATGAAACGAGTAACGCGCTCTTGTGTGAGTTTTTAAAGCAAGAAGGCGGGTGTGAATTTTTCACACACCAATGTCGATTTGTGTGGCCACTGTGGAATAATCATGGGCTTTTGGGTTACGTAATTAGCGGATATGGAATGAAGATATTCTTATATCTTCGTTGTTGTGTTGGAAAATGATGGATTTTCCCCCATATCGGACGTTTCTTGGTCGGATCTATTGCCCATGCTATCTTTGAAGGTTTTGGTTTTCGTTCGGATTGGTGAGTAACCTTCTTTGTTACTAATTGTTCCACAGTGGTATGCATTGATCGAGTAGGACAAATTTTACTCCGTCAAGCTGGGTTTCGCTTTTGTTTATTTCACCCTTGGCTGATATGTATTTTTTTAGGTCTTGTTATAGAGGTTTTCTTTTGCCTTGCATTTTTTTATTAGAACGTTTTTGGCCGAAATAATTATCGTTAAGTCGCAGGTTTTACTTTTCTGTTCGACGTGATTAAAGGTTATCTAATCTGACGTTCGCAGACGAGGATTATAATGCTAATGTTTGAATTTTATATTTGGGAAACTAATTAATTATTATATTATATTATTATGTTTTATTTGATTGAGTTTGAACTGTGCATTTTATTCACTAGGTAACATCGAACGGCGTTGGTCAATCGCATTGGCATAAGAATTCCTACGCGTTCGACATGGCTTCAAATCTTGAATTTGTAATTCTATATTGAACATTTTTTTGTGTTTATTTTTGGTTTTATGTTTTTTTATAAGAAGGCAGCGATGTGCAACCAACGTACAGGGTGTTGCATTTCATCGAGGTCGCTTCCACTTGATTTTATTGTTGGACGTTCGATTGTGGTTCTACCGTTTGTGGGATTTTTTATGACCACTCGAACGTTCCGTTGATTGATTTTGGGGAGTGGTTCTTGGTGGTAATGTCTTTGCCACTGTACTGGTTCAGGTCGGCTAATGCAATTTCCATCCGACATCGCTTATGTCATCGCCTTCCAGCAACGAACATCTAATTGCTGATTTAATTTTTGTTGTGTTAGCAAAGCTGTTTCCTTGGTTTTCTTCGGGGCATTCATTTGACACGACCCACCCTGCCGCTATAACGAGCTGGCTTATACCTACCATCAGGCCCCACGCAAATAAAAGTAGAATTTATTTTCTGCGTGGACATTATCTGTTCCGAGCTACCTTCTCATTAGAGATAGTGAGGACAGATATTGTTGCACGATCCTGGAATGAAAATTTGAAGCCAGGAAGGTCAGTCGTGGATTGACCGCCGTAGAGGGAAGTCTTCGACTCACCGCCGTAGAGCGAGATCGAGTTTAAAGGTCGATATTAATGGCCGATCGATTACCTAAGTAAAAAGGATCGAAGTTTAATTGTCGATAAATAATCGACATATAATTAATAATTACAGAGCAACGGTAATTTTGTGATTAAGTGAATTTATACGAACGGATGGATCGATTTGTAGTAATTGGTTATATTGACGTATTTTTGGACACAGAAAGATTAGTCCAGATTTGGAGAATCAGGAAAACAATTCGGCAGTCAGAGAAGCGATGCAATACAATACCGGAAAGGAGATTGGAAATTGAAATTATTGGAAAATTGAATGGATGATCGAGGAATTGGAGAGCTCACAAGATGGACGCCTACAAAAATTATAAGCAATCAATTTATTTGTAAAAATTTTATAAACTTTTATTCATATTATGAACTCTTTGTTAAAAATCATTATCAACGTATAATTTTAAATTGTGTAAATAAAAATTTCAATTATCAATTTCAGAAATTTGAGTTTTATTAAATTTAAATAAAGACAAAATAAATCAATTTGGGGAATAAAATTATGGGTTTGATTACAGATAAACCCTCTAAATTGCGAGAAAAATTTCTTGTTGCCGCGTTTTATTTTTGGAACACGATAATATACATATTGCTATGTGCCGACGTAGCTTTGCTAGGCTTGCACTCTGTATCGTTGATATCTTGTACGAGTGTACGTACAAGTACCTCGTCAATAAAAATGATTGTAAAATAATCTGACAAATTGCAATAAATGAATTTACCTCGGCTTTGACTATTTTCGGAGAGCACAGACTTACCTAATCTCAAATTGGGTCCCTTCCTTGACCAAGTTGTTACTGAAATATAAATTGCTGGTCGTCGGAAAATCAGGTTGTACAAACAAATTATGCTTCGTTGTTAAAGGAATAATAATTTTATTATAAATAATGCAGATGAAAAATAGAAAAATGAAATGGAAATGTTTAAATTTATTGACAAAATCTTAATACTAACACTATAAACGGGCTAACGCACGCGTGTTTTAGTTTTCAAAAATTTTCACTAATTTTTATTAAATAATTGTTAATGTGCATTTACCTTAATAAATGTAGGGAATTTCTTGTCCCCAGTTGTTAACAGCATACAATAGAATCGCTTTACTTGGAGGATGACCTTCGCTTAATGATAAGAATTCAGATAGGTTTCTTGTGTAGTGTAACCACGTTTTGTGCGTAGTTAAATCTTCAAAAATAAACACAATCACTTTGTAAATTCAACTAAATTGACTTGTTTAACACGTAAGTAATTTTTCTTTAATGATATCTTTACTTTTCATACGGTTTTAAATAATTTTTATCAATATTTATTTACTTTTAGGAGACACTAATAAAATTGCACCACCATTCAATTTCAAGAAGAATCAACTTATTATTAATCAACAATCCATTGTTTTTTCCCTAGTTACCTATCTTTTCAAGGCAAATCTGATTTCGTTTTATTAGTCGATATAAAAATCAATATTCTTGCGTTATAATTTTCCAGGTTCGTACTTAGCCCAAAATAATTTGTAAAATTTCTAATAAAATTTTTATGTTTCAGATTTATTTGAAGCACCAGCCTCTTCTGTGATCTTCCAGTAAACTTTTGAAGAAAATGTTTTTCGCATTTATGGTTCATTGAATATCGATGCACTTCCACACGTAAAGATTTTATTATCTTGATTTTTAAAAGTTCTACGTTTTAACACATTTTTATAACTAATGTCTTGAACAATTATTTTGATTTCAAAATTACATTTCTTATAACTACTTAAATTAATTTACAATTTTAACAAACATTTTTATAATAGAATCAAAACGTTGCATTTGAATTTATTTTGTCCTCTCGTTCCGCGACCTTATGTTTACATAAATTATGACGTTAAAGCAGATTCTTGGTGTCAGATGAAACCTTTACTTTCGACCAAATAAGTCATGTGCTATCTTTATTAATAAATAAAACCTTGAATCGAAACGTGATCATTTTTATTGACGTGGCCGTGGTACATAGCAATATATTTACATAGATAATAACTACATAATTATGTATATACCATCAAGTGACACCAGCAAGCCGATAACATCAGCATTGCATGATTAATTTTCGTTATAATTATAAAACATTACTTCGATTTCCTAATGGAACATTAGTGCGATCATTATTTTATAATTTTCGGAGGAGCCTTGACAAAATAAAAAATTCACCTTGTTCTAATGAGACATTAATAAAATATAATTGAAGGGCCTAGTGGAAAAAGTAGTTAATAAGTCACTCTTTTTTTCAATTTTTTGATTTTTATACTAATTTGTAGAGAATAAATGCCGCAATGTAAAAATGTGCTCAACTACAAATTGAAAAAAAAGTGACTTAACTACTTTTTCCACTAGGCCCTTCAATTATTTTATAGTTTTCAAGTGGGCCGCGCAAATTATTACAACAACAAAAATAAATTATGATATAACTGATGATAGTATATAAACAGAAGATTTTCATTCCACCGTATCGCTTTAAGATTTATTGCATTTAGATTTAGATTTATCGTAAGTTTAGACTATGAAGCTTTTTCTGTTACTATTGGTAATTGTTACATATAATTAATTATTGTTATCCTACTTCTCTTCTCTCAAAGGTGGGCAAGTAATAATTTTAATTTGAATTAATTAAGATGTATAATTAATTAAATACCTAAGGGTGGAGATGGTGAGATACGATGAAAATGTCTTTAGAGTAATGAAAGTTACACCAATTAAATGTAACCATACAACAACAGCTCATAATATAACATTTAATACTAAACCGTAGCGTCGCTATAAGAACAATTCGACACGCTCATTCAAGGTCCGGCTATACTTGATAGCGAGCATATTATAGTACATCCGGTGACGTGACGTATTATTTAAAATTGTGCGAAATTTTAAAAAATTACTTTAAAGTGTTTAATTTAATTGGCTTAATTAAACCTAAAATAGAGGCTGAATAGAACCCCACTTAAACTAGCATCGGAAGTTAAGTATCTAGGCATAATACTTGACAAAAAGCTGAACTAGGGCAAACATGTCAGTTATAAAACTGGAAGAGCGAGCATGGCCTTCTGGCAAAGTCTTGGGGCAATGGGGCGATCATTGGGATTTTCCCCTAGGGTTGCCCTCTGGCTCTACACCGCCATAATAAGGCCCATTCTATAACAGAATTCCCCCTATTCACCTATTTGATAGGAAATTTAGCATTTTGCAAGACACAACAAGAACTGTAAAGACAGACATATCTCTCTACACTGACGGTTCCAAAACGGCTGATGGCTCAGGTGCGGGGATTTTCTCCCGGGAACTGCAGCTAAACACATCTATATAGCTGGATAAGTATGCCTCGGTGTTCCAGGCGGAACTTGTAGGCATACTACACGGCGCAAAAACAGTCAAGGATAGAGGCAATCGAGATAAAGAATTCAGATATTTACAGACAGTAGGGAGGCTCTTGTGGCGCTAAACCGCCACAAGATTACCTCGGGGCTGATACACTCAATGAAATATCAACCGACAACAACCTTACACTCAGCTGGGTGAAAGGTCATCAACGCAATGAAGGGAATGTGAAGGCGGATATGGTGGCGAGAACATGCTCGGGTAACCCACCATGCGGTCCTGGGCCTTTTGTCACGCCGGCTGTCAGCACAATCAGCACCCTCATAAGAGAGAAAACTCAGAAACCACATGGTAGAATATGGGAGAACATAGATGCATGCCGTCAAGCGAGAGCGGCTATACGCAGCCCTCTTGAAAAAATGCCAAATGTTACACACATCTGTCTCCGGATAGTCTACGTATTATTGCGGGGATTTTGACGGGGCAATGTAAGTTAAATATACACTTGCACACGATGGGTCTTCTAGAGAGTCCGATCTGTCTTGGTTGTGAAGAAGCAGACGAAACGGAAGAGCAGATGCCCTGCCCTAGCGTCGATCAGAGGATCCATGTTGGGGGAACTCCGGCCTAGCATGGCCAGTATTAGGGACATGCCACCCTCTAAAATTCTCGAGTTCATCCTAAGGTTGGGATGGCTTGGTGAGTAGGGGTACGGCTCCCTAAATGAAGGCAGCATAATGAGTCAAATTGTGGCCTGAGTGCGTACGACCTCGTAAGAGGCTGTCCTTCACCTACAATCCAGAATCTAAAATAGAAGTGAATAAGAAAAATTGCGCCAATACAGTACATACTGCTGTGATTCAAAATGCTTTATGAAGGCTCCCAATTCAAAAACGAATATTAGATTCGTAAAGAGCACAACATTCTAAGTCGAAAGACACTTTAAAAATTTGCATTACGAGAAATTTGAAATTTTCTCAAATTTCAACTTCATGTTGAATCTCTCAGGATAAGTAAGATATGATAAAAATTGCTAAGAATAATTAGATTGATGATTGTAACATCAAAAATGAAACAAAAGATTTAATTAGCTCGAAATTAATTAAAAGTTGTTTGTTGTTTTGTACATGTTCACAACCTTAAAAATGTGAAACTTTGTAATAAATATTTCTGTAAAAATAACGTTATGTAAAAATTTGTTCACATCAAAAATTAAGTTATGATTTCATCTATGTGACGTGAGTAATCTTAAAGCGTGAATCAACAAAGTTGTTAATAAGGGTGATATTCGTGAAAAACCAAAATTTGTAGAAGATGGAGTCAAATGAATCAAACTAGGATCCAAAATACATCACAAAAATGCCATATATCAATGGAATTGCATGGAAGACGTCTGTTGAAAACACAAATTCAACATGGACCACGAATCTAAAACAGAAACAATTTTTTAATAAAATTTAAAATCGAAAATAATTCAATTTGACTCACTTTTCAAGAACAGGTATACCAATTTCTATCGATTTTGGATCAAAATCAGTTGGTTTGGAACATTACGATAGAGTGGATGTGTTTCGTTTACGTCCAGAAACAATAACAACCATTTAGAGGTCAAATAGCATCAATGGCCGACTACAACAACATTTTTGCTAAATTGTGATTTTCGAAATCAACTCAACATTTCACTGAGACCTGAAGATGTTGGCAATTCATACAACTTACCTTAATTAACTCGATGTCATCAACAAATTAGGTAAACAATTCTAATTAACACAAGATTCGAATCGAGAAGAACATCAACACAAGGTTACGTGATGTAATCTAACCAACAACTGAAGTAACTCAACAAAATCACAGCAGGTGCATATGACTCATCGAGTGTCATTCTTAATAAAGCAGTCCATACACTCATATCCTTTTTTAACTTGAAATTGCAATTTGACGATTTGAAGGTACAGTGAAAACTTTTATTTTATATTTATAAACTTTGCCATCAGCATTTAAAACACAGGATTTGGAATCAAGACTTTCAAGGAAGTGCATTTTTCATTACCCCTTATTGAAAGGTTCTTTTTTAAAAAAAGTATTATTTTATTGGTCAACGTTAAGTTTTACCAAAAGCAAAATATTATTTACAAACATTTTAAACCGCTATTGTACAGCGAGAGACTTAATTAGTTTATAACTAATTAAGCACGACAAGAAGGAAAGAAGAGTCTTTTCAACTTGCAAATTTGATAAATCAATAAATTTTTATTTGTAAAATTTCATTAATGCTAGATATGCGATCTACAGATGTGTGTAATCATTTATTTGTGCGCATTGCGATTATTTTTCTTTGTCAATATAAACATTTCTTTAAAAGCTATTGAAATCTTTTTTTTATTTTTCACTCAACAAAAAGCAATACAAATATGCAGAGAGAGCAAATTTATACCCAATATTAAAGATCACCTCTTATTGTAATCAAAAGGAACCGACCCTTGAAAGTGTCATCAACTGAGTCTAGTAAGAAGGGGCATAAGTGTTGAACATCCCTCAACTAAAAATTTTCATACGAACCATTTTTATCAAAACATTTTGACTAGCCAACTTAGGGCTGGCGCTTTAAAATTAGTTAAGGGAGGTCACAGCAATACGTATAATCGAGAAATTTACGGCAGTTTGCGAAAGCAATATCGCAAATCCAAATGATATGGTAAAAGAACAAAAAATTAAACGAGGCAATAGTTGGTTAAGTTCGCCAGGTACTAACAATACAAATATTTCAAAGAAATCCAAAAAGGATTCGGGTAAAGACAATTCGGACGAAACAATTTATAACGATGACGTCACAAACAAATTTGTTTGTTTACTACTATTGTAAAATGACGATACAATAGAAAATGTTGACGTAACATCAGAGTCACTTTGTGCTAATATTCCAAATAATATTAAACCGCTTCATAGAAATCAATTTTCGTACCAACCAGGCAAAGGTACGGTGGATGCACTTCACCACCTTGTAAGAGAGATTGAAAAATCTCTCGAAACAAAAGAAAATGCGGTCGGAATATTTATAGATATAGAGGGTAACAGCCGCCGTAAGACACAGCATTGAGGCACCCACCATAACTTGGATAGAATCAATGCTGGAAAGCCGAATAGTAACGGCTTCCTTAGGGGAGGAAATCTCGGTGACCGCGGCGAGGGGTGCCCACAAAATGGAGTGCTGTCACCTCTTCTGTGGTCCATCGTGGTAGACCACCTACTGAAGAAATTAACTGACGATGGATTATGCGTACTAGGATATGCGGACGACATTGTCATTATAATCAGGGGCAAGCATGAAGGCATAATTTAAAACCTAATGCAAACAGCCCTAAACAAAATAAAAGAATGGTGCGAAAAGGAAGTACTTACAGTGAATCCTTCAAAAACCATTATAGTTCCATTCACAAAGCGTAGAAAGATAAACCTAAAAGCTCCACAGCTTCCGGGTTTATCGACACCTTTTTCCGGAGAGGTAAAATATCTGGATGCAAAACTCACCTGGAAGCCACATATAGATAAAATTCTTTCCAAAGCAACAGGAGCCTTTTGGGCTTGTCGCAAACTTTTTGGAAGGACCTGGGAACTAAGACCAAAAATGATCTATTGGTCAAATACATCAATAAAATTAGACCCATTGTCACATACGCATCGCTCGTATGGTGGACAAAATGTGACGAAATCACGACACAAAGCAGGTTGCAGAAATTGCAAAGGCTAGCGTGTCTGGATACAACAGGGGCTATGCGCACAACCCCAACCGCGGCTATGGAGGCACTCTTAGACCTGCCACCTCTTCACCTACGAGTGAAAAGGGAAGCCATACAAGCGGCCATAAAAATTACCCAAACAAGAAATTCAAACCAGGAGACAAGACAGGTCACCTATAGATACTGGACTTCTTACAGCCAGATCTATTTGAAAAACCTTCGGATATCATTCCGAAAATCTTTGACTTCGAAACACCGTTTGAGGCTGTTGGAATTAACGTGGATCGAGTTTAATCAAAACAGGTATTGGTTAGTGATTATTTTATTATTACAATAATAATAATTAGACCACTTCTCTAATCGCTAGAACCGACCAACCATTGGAAAGTACAGCTTACATACAGAAACCAACGAAAATAGCAGAATATTGATCGATTTTGCTATGGAGCACGATATGAGAATCGTAAGTACCAAACACTAGCACAAAGAGATTCGCAAGGGAACGTGGACAACGCCGGATGGAAGCAATGTAAATAAAATCGACCATGTGCTGGTAGAAAAAAAGAAGTGAAACAAGTGTAAAAGATGTACGAACCTATAGAGGCTCCCACATAAACTCAGAGCATTTCATGGTAGGAACCTAAGTAAAAAGTAAGAGTGTTTAAGTTTTCTTTGTGAAATTTTAGGGGTTGTAGGAACACGACATCTTTAAATTGCCGTCCAACGTGACGCCAGTTTTTATAACCACGACAACGGAAAATGTAACAATTTTAACAGTATTGGCTTTACCAATAATAGCGTGGGGTGCGATTAAAATTTGGACTTACTTATCCCTGAGATTGGGAAAGAAACCTTTAGGGGAAAGTACCCCGGAAAAAATGAATGAGGATGTATCGGAAGAAGAAGATTCGTTTTATGGTGCTAATATTTTTCTATTGTGCTAATATTAATATATTAATCCTGAAGTTGGATGGCAAGAAATGGTAAAATTATTAGCAAAACCAATACAAGAGAACGCAAACAAAACAAATAGAATAATAGAAACAATAAATCAAGAAATGCAAGATAACATGAAACAGATGATAAATAAATCCCAGATTCAGTTCCAAACGAAGATGGAAAATTTTGGTACAGCTATCCGAGACGTACAGAAAAAAGCTATCGCGGAAGAAATACTAAACATAGGCGTACAAGAAATAAAAACAAATTTTGGTAAAAAAATTAAACAATTAAAAGACAGCGTAGAAGAAATAATGCGAGGAACCAACAAAAATTATTTTGAAAAAATTGAAGTAGACGTTCCAAACCGGGGAATAAATGTCCAGGGGGAGAAGATAAAATGGATGGACCGAATGAGACGTTAGGTGTTAATGAGGAGGATCAAATGATAATTGATGGAATTACGATTGAAGGAGACCAGGATGTGGAAGATGTTAATAGAAATGATAGAACAATTAGTATGAAAAATTGGAAGAATATATAATTAGCGTATAAAGTACAAGTATGGACCGAACTAAGGAAAATGATACAGGACAACGTAGTTGAAGAAGCCGCAACTTCCTATTTGAATTCATTAATGGTGGTCGAGAAGAAGGTTGGAATGTTGGAAATGATATGAAAACGATTGGGTCTGGTTGGATGAAATTTAACAGGATGGTCGGCATAACACCTTCAATATAGAGGCCTTTAACAAGAATCATCTCGTGAAAGCATGTGAAATGAAGAAGGAGACTGGGATGCAGATTAGAAAGAATAACACATTATAAAATAAATCGTGAACAAAAGAAAAATTTTAATTGAAACAAATTTAGTTTAAGGTAGATACCCCACTTAAGGGGGAAATTTAAATTTTTATTTATTGTAATCAAAAGCGATAATGTTTTAATTTAATTTCGGTTATAATTTCTAAACTACAAGTTAATGTAAATTTATTTTTGACTCATACCGGTGAAAAACCGTTTATTTGCCATCAAATGTATGTTTTTAAATAATTGTATTTCGTAATGATTATTTCAACAAATCTTTTCTCAATCCAAAGGGGGAAGTTGAACTGTTATTTTTCCTTCTTAAAATATTTTGTGTCTTTCATAATATTTGCAAATTTATTTGAATAACGTGAAAATTTGAAATAAACATTTAAATTTGAAGATTAGAAGTTTGAAGGAAAATAAGAGGTGTGTTAATGGAGATGAGCGGAGAAATGCAGTGTCGTGCAGTCAGGCCCGCGCGAAGAGGATAACGAGTTGAATTTTGTATTTTGTCGAAGTTTTTTTTTTTTTGTATTGTCTTCAATTAATATTTACAATCTGTTCGCAAACAATAAGTAAATTTGATGAAATGAATATAACATGTAGAGGTGTATCCACTGATGCACTCCTTTATTTTTAACTGTACAATTTAGTTAATAATTTACATAATATGATATGATAGAGATGACACAATTGGGTATGATAGATGACATATTGGGTGTGATAGATAAGATACAATTTAAAATCTTGACGGTAAATCCGAAGGTCTGAACTTTTTTAGCCTATGCACTTCACTGACACTGGTTAGTTTAACTGCCAAATTGTTAGGGTGAACACTAAGTCTATCAAAATATTTGCTACTGAAGTTTGTGATTTCATCTTGAACCGGATTTATTTTAAGATCACGATGTATCAGATTGTTGGGCACATACCACGGTGCATCGACAATCGTCCTTAGCACTTTGGATTGGTACCTTTGAAAAATTTGTATGTTGGATAGAGAAGCTGAGCCCCAAAGTTGTATTCCATATGTCCATATTGGCTTCAGTATGGATTTGTATAATAGCAGCTTATTTTCGAGTGAGAGCCGAGATTTTCGTCCCATAAGCCAGTACATTTTGGTGAATTTACAGCCAAGTTGTTTTCTTTTGGCGAGTATGTGTTTGCTCCACGTGAGTCGTCTGTCCAAGTAGATTCCAAGATATTTAGCGTCGGTGCTTTGTGGTAATTGATGTTTGTTTAAGTATACCGGTGGACACGTTTTTCTACACATAGTGTACGTTACTTGGACCGACTTCATCTCGTTTACTTTAATGCGCCACTTTTTCAGCCATTCTTGAATTCTGTCCAGATGTCTTTGGAGCATTTCTGACGCAATAGTTGGGTTCCGGTGCACTGCTAGAAGGGCGGTGTCATCAGCGAATGTGGCAGTGACAGTATTTTCCATTGTTGGTAAGTCTGCTGTATACAGGATGTATAATATTGATCCAAGGACGCTTCCCTGCGGGACCCCAGCGTTGATGTAAAATAGAGAACTGTATTCTCCGCAATGCTTCACCATGTAGTGTCTCTCAAGTAGGTACGATCTTAACAGTCTATAGTAATTGTGGGGTAAGAAAGTTTTCAGTTTGAACAACAGACCAAACATGCCAAACCCTGTCAAATGCCTGAGAAATGTCCAAAAGTGCAGCAGCACAGTTGGTTTTGGTTTCCAGTGCTTTGTAGATTATATCCACAACACGGTGAACTTGTTCTATTGTGGAATGTTGTTGTCTAAAACCAAACTGATGGTTCGGTATCAGTTTTCTCTCTTCTATGACTGGTAGGAGTCTTTTCAGTATCATTTTCTCAAGCAGTTTAGACAGTATTGGGAGAAGGCTGATGGGTCTGTAGGAAGCCACATCATTTGCTGGTTTGTCTGGTTTCGGGATGAGAATTATTTCCGCTACTTTCCATTGCATGGGAAAATACTCTAATCGCATGATGGCGTTAAATAGTTGGGTTAAATATTTGATGCCTTTAATCGATAATTCTTTGATTATTCTGCCAGATATGAGGTCATATCCAGATGATTTCTTGGGATTTAAGTTCTTATTTATCATGGACCGTATTTCTTTTTTTTTGAAAGATTTAATGGGCATCTCTAGTTGGTCAGCCGAGTTTAGAAATTCGTTTATCTTAACATCTTCGCTGGGACATTCTGATTTATGTGGCTTAAAGATTTCGAAGAGATGTTCTGCGAATAATTTTGCCTTTTCTGCATTACTTCTTGCCCATTTGCCTTTTGCTTTTCTAATTGGTGGATTGCTTTGTTGCGCTTTGTTTAGTTTTTTTGTTGTTTTCCAAAGCGAATAGTCCGTAGATTTTGTTGCTGACAGATTTTGCAGGTAGTTTTGCAAGTCAGCATTACTTTTGTTTTCCAGCATATGTTTGAGGTCTTTTATTGCTTTGTTGAGCTTGGTTTTGTCCTGCGGTGCTCTGGTTTCCTGCCAAACCTTCCTGAGTTTACGTTTCTCAGTGATTTTTTGTTGAATTTGTGTTTCGCAGTTATACGTTGGCTTATTGATTACCTTGGTCTCTGGGGTTGAGTTCCAGGCTGCTTGTTGTATACTTTGCGTCAGGTGTTCGGTGACTTCGTCAATATCCCGATTTGTTTTGAGTGGGATGTCCAAGTTTAAGAGTTCATCCAATAGCTGTCTGAACTGTTGCCAGTTTGTTCTTTTGTTTGAGAGGGTGAACGGTTTATCCATTAGTATTACGTGGGTGCTCAGTGTTACGATTATGGGTGTATGGTCAGACGATAGCAGGTCTAAGCAGGATTCTACTTTAAAACGGTTTTTCGGTATGCCTTTTGTTATGCAAAAGTCAATAAGATCGGGCAATTTAGCCGGATCCGTAGGCCAGTAGGTCGGCTCGCCTGTCGATAACTAGTCCAAATTTTTGGCTTCTATAGCTTTTAAGAGTTCGCGACCTTTGGTAGTAGTTAGTCTTGAGCCCCAGTATGTGTGTTTGGCATTGTAATCGCCTCCAGCAATAAACCTGTGCCCAAGGGTGTTATAAAAGTGTTCGAACATATCCTTCTTTATTGCATGTTTTGGTGGACAGTAGACTGATGCTATTTTCATGGGGCCATTCCATTCTTCAACCGAGATGTAGGTAGCTTGTATATAACTTTGCTTATATTCTTCAATTACATGATGTTTTATTGATTTTTTGTTGATGATGGCAGTTCCACCGTGCGCCTTGCCATCCGGATGTTGGGTGTCATAGATGTTGTAATTTGTAATCTTCTGGTAACTGTTTTTGGTGAAGTGCGTCTCTGAAATTAACATTATATCAATATTTTGTTTTAGTAAGAACATTTGTATGTGTTTGGTGTGTTGGGCCAGGCCATTAGCATTCCAGACAGCTATTTTGATGGACTTTGTCATTAAGCGATTTTAGAGACTAGGGTTGTAAGAAGGTTTAGCATAGTTCCCATTTGTTCCATGAGTGCCTTCATCATAGTCTTCAGTTCTTGCATATCGCTTGTTTGGTGATTATTTATTTGTTGTTGTTGTTCTGGGATGTTTAGTATTGGTGGTTGCGCTGGTAGGCTTGTTGTGTTTTGTGGTTGTAATTGTTCTGAGATGTTTAGTATTGGTGATGGTTGCACTGGTAGACCTGTTGAATTTTGTGGTTGTTGCATGTTGTTGCTCGTAGCTTGAGCGTATGTATTATTTTGGTAAATAGATTGACTTTCCGGTTTGGTTAACCTGATGGCAGTGTTAACGAATTTATTTCTGAGAGGTGGGTATTTCTTAATTTGGAGTTCTTTATAAACCTCACATCCCCTAAAGTTAGCTGGGTGTTTATCACCACATAGTACACATTTTACTAGATCTGATCTTTCTTTTCTGCTGCAATCGGAAGTTAGATGGTCTTCTGCACACTTAACACATCGGGGACTGCGGTAGCAGAATTTTTGTGTGTGTCCATAGCGTTGGCATTTTGTGCATTGTGGTATCTGTCTTTTCTGGTGTGGTGGTTCGATGTCAACGCAGCTATTTCCAATTTTGTTCAGTTTGTATATGTCCTTATTATTTTCATTTTGCTTCAGGTCAATGTAGAACATCGGAAGAGGTTCTTTAGTTGTTCTTTTCCTTATGTTACTCACATTCACTACTGTATGCCCATGTACTTCAATATCAGTCTTTATTTCCTGGATATTTGTTGATTGGTGTATACCTTTTACAACAACTCTAAAGCTTCGATCTTGTTTCGGTTGATAAGTGTGAAACTCCGTTTTTTTTGCTTCAAGAGCCTTAATGATTGCTGTATAGCTTTTAGATGACAATGGTTGCATTTTGACTTGATCCTGTCCTTGTAGTTTAATTACGTGATCGTTCATTGCAACTGTTCTCAATAGTTCGTTTAGTGGTGTGATATTGCCGACTCCTGAGACAAATATTGGAGGGGGCTTGGGTATATTTTCTTCTTCTGTATTGTTTTCCTTTGGTAGAACTCAATCCTGTACATTGATATGTTTACCCTCCTTTCCGTTCCTAATGAGAGAACGGTTTGGAAAGGCAAACAAGACCACGCAGAAGTAAAACTCCTACTTATATTCGTGGTAACCCTGATGTTGGTATAAGCTAACTCGCTATAGCCTGGAAGCGAGGGTCGTAAGTCCAATGAAATTTCCACTCTGCGTTGTGCTGAAAAATACGAGGGTACGCTTCGTCGAAAAATAAAACAATAATTAACAATAAAATTTTAATGAAAATTGAAACGATTACGACAATTACAAACGCTCGTGGTAGTGGCGTGCCAAGAACAAGAAGCACGTTAACTGATGGTGACAACGGTACGTCAAAGGTGACACAATACGGGACACCAGAATGGTAGGCCCGTCAATACAAATAATTGACTGTAATGAATTACCACAATACCACAAGAATAAATCCACACAAGAATATAAAATTTGTCTCACCTTGATATCAATCGTGAGTTCACACAATGGAGATGACAGCAATAATCCTTGTATGGAATGCAGTGGTTGGTGTTGAATTCCAATGGCTCCCAATCTAAGATCCTCGGACTGCAGTACACCGACGTAATACTCGATGAGCAGGTTTTGACAGGCGGATACGAAGATGGACAGGCGGCACTCCGCTGCGTTGACAGTATGGTACAGGTTGACGATCCAAATAAAACAAAGTGATCGTCCAGTACAATTTGATCACAAAAACTGAAGCCGCGATTGACAATAACAATCGACTTCCAAATGTAAATAAAAGCAGCTGTCAAAATAGTCACCAGACGAATGTTACCAAATAAAATTATGGTTGGTACTAATTTGTACTTCGATAAAGAAAATATGGTGGTTCGATATAACCAATCGAATATTTTCCAAAAAAATGCTTGAACTGGCTAAAACAAAATAGCTACGCACTGCTTTCACGAAATCCGTAATGACGGTGGAATTACTAATGCGTATCACTAATTTTGTAACGAAAATCGACTTATAAATAATTGATTTACACGCGATCAATAAAAATCGAACTGTCTTGTCGCACTCTCAAGCCAAAGTTAAGTTTTTAACGGCGCGCGTCTATATCCTGTACTATCAAGTACGTTGCAAAAATGAGTAAAGAGATGGCGCTTGGAGTAACAATTTATAATTTAAATGTTATGAATTAACATTTGGAACGAAATAGACATATTTTGTTACACACCCCCCAACTAAACGATCTGGCCGCAGGCCAAGATCTAAAAAGATCAGATAAAGAAGTTGACATTTACAACGAACTGTGAATTTACAGAAGAAACCGTACTGTAGTGAGGAGAGAGTTTGTCGCAATAATGGTAGGATAGAAATATCAAGCTTAACAAGAAAAAAAATGAGCTTAAAATATTTCAATAGAAAAATAAAATAAAAAAATCTCTAAAGGATTAAGAATAAAATAATAATTGTATGGTTTTTCACCCATGGGACTAAATGTCGCCTTAAATCCGCGGAAACGAAAACCAATTGGTAGAGCTAATGATAGCTACTGAAAACCATAATGTATAAATGATTTTGTCTCAGATAAAAATCAATGAGTACAAAATGGGCAGCCCGCATTGGACCTGCACCGAAAAAAGTGAATACAAAAAAATCTTTAGGGACATCAAGACAAAAAAACGTCTGATAATCAACCTGGGAATGGGTCACATAGGATCCATTCGAGAATAGTCAAACAAAAAAATTATATTCAACTAAATTCTACTTTCCAGTGTGAGACACTCATGGTTCTCAACCCAAAGGAAATGGTATTTTGCAAAATAAACAAAATAATTAAATAATTTGATCAAACGAATATTTGATCAACAGATCGTCCTACCAAGACTTTGACAGCTTCTCCGGAATCGTTGGAATAAATTCCGATGGAATAATTAGTGGCGAGATGGTCTGCACTAATTATGACGTAAAAACCAGGGAGTAAAAAAAATAAAACCCTTGACCCTGAATAGTAAAACGGATGGAATGTTTTACGGGATTTTTTTATTATATGATCTGAGATGGAATGTGATCAATAAGTTGATGTGTCGACAAGAATACAGCCAACGACCCTTCATGCCCGTAACAGGAGGAAAACCAGCCGATTACCCCCCAACTAAGATTTCTGACCAACCCCACTGAGGTGTAGTCAATCCCGTCAGAAAGCAACAAACCGGCCACCCTGCCTGCACTAAGCACGAAGTCCGCTAACACCATAAATGCCAACACAAATAAGCAAGTGGTAAGACTGATGGAATGTCTTACGGGCTGTTTTATATGATCTGAGATGGAACATGATCAAAAAGAGACGACATTACTAATAAAATGTAGGATTCAAGGTGTAATCGAACCCCCCCTGTGACAAACATTACCCAACCTCCGCCCATGTAATGTGGATTTTAACCCCTTTCAGATATTCGATCATCGTCGTCATCGGGATGTGATTTTAAGTCCTTAATATGATAGACACCTACATCTTTACCACGCTCGTTGACTAAACGATAAGTTAATGGACCTGTAACCTCGCGAACCTTGCACTTGATATACTTAGGAGATAGCTTACTACTAATTTTATTCGGAGCATTAGAAAGTACGAAATTTCTTCGCCAAACTATGTCACCTACTCGAAAATTGATGGATCTTTTGCGCAAGTTGTAATGTTTAGCCCCCCTAAGATAAGCATTATGCAATCGCTTAGTAACATCTTCAAACACCCCATTTAACTTTCGCATATCATGCGCGACGCTTTCACGGTTAGCAAGGGTTAGATCATCCTCTTTAAACTGTTGGATGCGACCGTAATAATCTCCGTTTATCGGAACAGTGCGACCTAAATTCAAGAATGATGGTGTATACCCCGTAACTTCGTGGGTAGCAGATCTTAAAGCATGTGCTATCTTAAAAATTTCTACATCCCAACTACGATGATCACGCTTGACATAAGACCTAATAGCGGTACCAATGACTCGATTATATCGCTCTACAAAATTTACTTGTGGATGGTAGTTGGCATTTTTCCACACATGTGAAATCTTGTAGTTGTTCATTAGTTCTTGAAATTCTTTTCCCGTAAATTGGGGACCATTATCGACTTGGCAAATCATCGGTGTACCAAATAGAAGGAATACTTCATTTTCCAAAAACTCACAGATGGCCTTAGCCGTAGCTTTTCGTAATGGTTTGACTAATACAAATTTCGTGAACCAGTCACAAACTACAAGTAATACTGTATTACCTTTTGCAGAACGGGGAAATGGACCCATTAGGTCGATAGAAAGACATTGAAAAGGAAAACGGACTTTTTTCTCTTTACCCATTAGTCCGTAGCGTGCGCCTTGGCAAGCTTTAGAAGCCAAACAAACTGTGCAACGACGCACGTAACGAGCAACGTCAGTACGCATTTTAGGCCAGTAATAAAGCTCCAGAATTTTATTAAAAGTTTTTAAAGTACCTAAATGTGCAGACGTAGGATCGTCATGACACATTTTCAAAATTTCATTACGACGAGGTTTAGGAATAATCTGTTTCCATTCAACCAAATTGGAAATAACGTCGTGTTTGTTTGTAATGAGCTTATACAGACGATCTGACTCAATACGCCAGTCTAGATAAAGTTGCGGATTTGTTCTAACGTTGATCAGCATGCGCCGATACCAGGGATCCAAGTCATCATCAGTTAAGACTAATGAAGAGACTTCCAAGGGAGCACGGGACAAGGCATCTGGAACTACATGCAATTGACCTTTGCGATGCTGGATGTCGAAAGAATGTTGAGCAAGACGAACGGACCAACGGGCTAATTTATTGGCTGGATCTTTCATATTCATGAGCCATAAAAGTGAATAATGATCGGTCACAACTGTAAACTGAGTACCCTCAACATATGGTCGAAACTTTTCGATACCAAATAAGACCGCTAAACATTCACGCTCCGTCGTCGAATAATTTCGCTCAGCCTTGTTCAAGGTTCTAGATGCATACGCAATGGGTCGCTCATCATCACCTTCACCCTGTGTCAAAACACTTCCCAAACCGTAACCTGATGAATCGCAGTGTATAAAAAATCTCTTTTCAAAGTTGGGACTAACTAAAACGGGTGCTGTAACTAGTAGTTTCTTTAAACTCTCAAATGACTCAATAGCGTTAGGAGTCCAAGTAATGGTTTGACGTTTAACCCGTCCCTTAATTAACTCAGTAATGGGAGCAGAAAAGGTGGAGAGATTAGGGATAAATCGTCGATACCATCCTATAAGTCCAAGGAATCGTTTTACTCCAGTAACAGTAGTTGGACGTTCAAATTTAGTTATGGCCTCAACTTTGTCAGGGTCGGTATGAAGACCAGATTTGTCAATAACATGACCTAAAAATTTTAATGTGGATCTGCAAAATTCACATTTTTCAAAGTTAACGGTTAGGTTAGCATCTTTCAGTTTCTCAAAGACTTGTTGCAAAAGGCTTAAATGTTCGGCAAAGGTATTGGAAACTACGATTATGTCGTCAAGGTAAACAAAGACCTTCTCACCAAGCAATGAACCAAAAACGTTGTCCATTAATCGCTGTTGAGTAATAGGGGCGTTGGAAATTCCAAACGGCATAACGACATACTCGAAGAGACCTCTGCCAGGCACAGTAAATGCAGTCTTTTCACGAGATGAGGATGAGAGAGGAACTTGCCAAAATGCTTTTTTAAGATCTATAGAGGTCAGGAATCTAGCGTCCTGTAAATGAGATAAAATGTCATCCAATCGAGGAAGTGGGTACGCATCCTTTTTAGTCAATTGATTTAATTTACGGCCATCGAAACACAGTCGATAGGAACCGTTCTTTTTACGGACTAAAAGCATGGGTGACGACCAAGCACTCTTAGAAGGGACAACGATGTTCATTTGTAGCATTTCGTCTAGTTCACGGTGAGCAATAGCTCGCATGGGTGGAGATAAGGGATAGAAACGTTGCTTGACAGGAGCGGCTGAACCCGTATCTATATGGTGAATTACCTTATCAGTACGAGTCAACCCCTCACGGTCCAGTTCCTTATATTTGTCTTTCATGGAAGAAAGCATAACCTGCTGCTCTATTGATAATTCGGAAGCGGAACGCATAAATTCCGTGGCACTAATTTGATTAACAAAATATTGGTCTCTACCAAAATCAATTTTGACACCAAACATCTTGCAAAAATCTATACCTAGGGTTAATGATGTGGTGATACTACGGCAAACTATGACGTTTAAAACTTTAGTGACTTCACCAATGGTGATAGGAAGCATGACTTCACCTAATAAATCTTGTGAAGTTCCATCAGCGGAATGTAAAAGAGATTTGGTGCCGCGCGTAAAACATAAATCTAACTGATTTATTAAAAAGTGCGCATCACTACCCAGAACAGAAACAGATGCTCCAGAGTCAAGCAGAGCAGCAAGAGGTACCCCCCCCACAGTTAAATTAACATAAGGTCTTATGTCTCGCGTGGGATGTGTAAAGAGAGCGGAAGTAGTCTGCGATGATCCGCAAAAAGAGCGTACGCGTCCTAACCACCCCTTCCAACACAAGGAATCGGCTTTAAGAGCCTTCTTGAGACGCACGCCGTGATGCCATCTCGCTCTTCTTCTTTTGTCGGCCTTTAACGCGGATTTGCCGGGCGAGCCGAAACGCCTCTCCGCCTTCGCAAGTTTTTTGAACGTCCTTGATGTTTTCTAGGACATGTTATGGCAGTTACCCCTTTTTGGCCGCATACAAAACAAAATTTAGATAAAGGTTTTGGGCAATCCTCAAAACCATGCGCGGGATTATTACAGTTCCAACAGTTATCTAGAGAGTTGTCTGACTGAGGGTCTAATGGAAAATGAGTAGTAGTAATGGGAGATGAAGACATTGAACAAGTGGCCTCTGATGGAGTAGTCCACTTTATGACTCTTTCAGCCGCTTGAGCTGCTGTAATAAGTGCTTCTCTAGTTTTGTATTCGTTTAACCCTAAGGTTAATGAAATTTGTGGAGACATGTTACGTCTTATAACCCATAGCTGTTCCTCATCCGAAGGAATTGGATTTAATCTAGAAAATTGAGCAATCATGGATTCTATGAATCCCAGAACAGATTCACCTGGTAATTGTTTCCGAGCCCGGATTTGATCGGCATATTCTCTACTATAATCGAGAGATAAAAATCGGACTTTCAAAGCATCCATTAATTGTGACCAATTTGAAATAGTGGGACTCAAGGAACGGTACCAGACTAATGCCTCGTCTGAAAAGAATTCCCCAGCTTTTCTAAATAATTCGTCTTCTTTAACCCCTCGTGAACGTGCAAGTTCTTGTGCGCGCTCAATAAAATCAAAAACGGCTTTAAAATTACCCTTGCCATCATAGCTAAGACCCCATTTGTGAACAGATACCCGATTTTGCGATTGATTTAATAAAATGTTAGTCAAGGCGGTGCTAATGTCTGGATTAATCGGAATTGAATCGGCAAGAGTGGACCTACGTGAAGGATGAAAATTACTTGCTTGAACCGGAGAGTTCGTGATTGGTAAGACCTCCTCGCTTTCCAGCGCATCTGAATCTTTGATTAAAGATTCGAGATTCTCACGTAGAGTGTTACACGTACCTATTAATGTATTTCTCTTGGGATCATCAAAACCAACTCCTTCCATTGAATCTAAACGATTACTATAATGCGCCAGCCGATGATCTAACGCATCCAAAAGCTTATCATCAACATTAGTTGACAAATCATTAATTTGTTTACTGATTACTGAAAGGGACTTTTCGCATATTTCTAGTTCGGCAGGTATGTCGACAGGTTTATATTTAATCATAGCTAATGATGAATTATATTTCTCATCGCGCATCAACTGACATAGTAATTTACGACGAGAAGCTAAATGTTCAGGAATTCCGGGTAAGTCATTTCCTTTGCGTCGTTGCAACTCAACGGCGATCTCCTCTCTAGATAAGGCTGCCACGTAAGCTTTTTCAGACATAATAATTAACTTGACAAAGACGAAGTATAAAATTGTAAGCGTTCGATAAAACACGAAAAGAAATCGTACAAAGAATCGAATAATAAAAATCAATAGTGCGTAAACACGACTCCTAATTGCGTGACAAAACAAATACAGTCAAATTGCAATTGGAGGGAACGCAACAAATGATATTATTATTCTGATATATATACGTAAATGGTTTCTCGCCGGTGTGAATTTTGAAAATGGGCGTAGCGTTACTCGCAAGCAATAATTAAAAATAATATATATATTGCAAAAATGAATAAGGCGAGAGCACAACAAAAGGATATTTCGTTCTTGAACCAACAAAACTTGTGCACCACAAACAACAAAGTAAAAAGGTTTTTCGCCGGTACGAGTACTAGGTTGACAACTCAATCTATTATTATTTACCATGTACCAAACCATACAAACACGCAAAGCGCCCAGTCCACAACGCTCTCCAGTTGCCAAAAACTGCTGTAATAATAAAAAATTAACACGACCACAAACGTTCCGTTGTCGAATCGTATGCACGAAAACGCACCTCGGGACAAACACAGAGTTGGAAAATCAACAAATTGAGCTCCACGTATGGACGCCAGTGATATGTTTACCCTCCTTTCCGTTCCTAATGAGAGAACGGTTTGGAAAGGCAAACAAGACCACGCAGAAGTAAAACTCCTACTTATATTCGTGGTAACCCTGATGTTGGTATAAGCTAACTCGCTATAGCCTGGAAGCGAGGGTCGTAAGTCCAATGAAATTTCCACTCTGCGTTGTGCTGAAAAATACGAGGGTACGCTTCGTCGAAAAATAAAACAATAATTAACAATAAAATTTTAATGAAAATTGAAACGATTACGACAATTACAAACGCTCGTGGTAGTGGCGTGCCAAGAACAAGAAGCACGTTAACTGATGGTGACAACGGTACGTCAAAGGTGACACAATACGGGACACCAGAATGGTAGGCCCGTCAATACAAATAATTGACTGTAATGAATTACCACAATACCACAAGAATAAATCCACACAAGAATATAAAATTTGTCTCACCTTGATATCAATCGTGAGTTCACACAATGGAGATGACAGCAATAATCCTTGTATGGAATGCAGTGGTTGGTGTTGAATTCCAATGGCTCCCAATCTAAGATCCTCGGACTGCAGTACACCGACGTAATACTCGATGAGCAGGTTTTGACAGGCGGATACGAAGATGGACAGGCGGCACTCCGCTGCGTTGACAGTATGGTACAGGTTGACGATCCAAATAAAACAAAGTGATCGTCCAGTACAATTTGATCACAAAAACTGAAGCCGCGATTGACAATAACAATCGACTTCCAAATGTAAATAAAAGCAGCTGTCAAAATAGTCACCAGACGAATGTTACCAAATAAAATTATGGTTGGTACTAATTTGTACTTCGATAAAGAAAATATGGTGGTTCGATATAACCAATCGAATATTTTCCAAAAAAATGCTTGAACTGGCTAAAACAAAATAGCTACGCACTGCTTTCACGAAATCCGTAATGACGGTGGAATTACTAATGCGTATCACTAATTTTGTAACGAAAATCGACTTATAAATAATTGATTTACACGCGATCAATAAAAATCGAACTGTCTTGTCGCACTCTCAAGCCAAAGTTAAGTTTTTAACGGCGCGCGTCTATATCCTGTACTATCAAGTACGTTGCAAAAATGAGTAAAGAGATGGCGCTTGGAGTAACAATTTATAATTTAAATGTTATGAATTAACATTTGGAACGAAATAGACATATTTTGTTACAACATCGTTATCGTTTTTATCGTCCACTTCCAGTGCTGCAAAGCTATTTGTTGTTGTAGAAGAGTTTAGCCAGTAGTCGGCTAACTTTGATTGTTTGACGTTTCTAGCAGATTTCTCTGGGCTATCCGGTCTAGGTCGCTTAGTTTTTGGTCTAACGTATGTCCATTCCGTACTACTATATTGATGCTGTGAACCACTTGGTTGTGATCCCTGTAACGGAATCCATTGGATTTGGCTTTGGTTTGGTTGTTGAGGTATTTGTGAGTAGTTTATCATACTCTGATTTGTATTTATTTCATGACCAGGGTACTGTATCATATTGTTTGGGTAGTTTTGGTTATAGTAAATCAAAGGAGTTGTTTGTTGCAAATTGGGCAAGTACGGCCCTACAGGTTGATTCATTGCTTGCGTGTTTATATTTTGATGAACAATGTCATTTGACGATGCTGACGTTCCCGGTAAATTTTGCCATGATTCGTCGCAATGGGGTTTCATCCCTTGGGGTATGTTACCTCTTTTCGTAGGCGGTGTACGCTGCATGTTGGTGCTTCACATCCTAACCTCACTTTGGTTTTTAATTGTGCAATAATAAACTTTCAGATCACTGAAACTTGAGTTTATAGCCACACAGGTAATTTATTAATCACTGAGAATTTTAATCACTATATTGATCACCAATAAAGTTTATACAATAAATATTTAGTAAAAATACCTCTAACAATAACAAACTCGACACCTGTCGTTCAATGCCGTAAAATAGTCTTGTCGAAGTTGAAAATAAAATTGAAATAAAGAAAAAATGTTTAAGTTTTCTTCGTGAAATTTTAGGGGTTGTCAAGAACACGACAATTTAGATTCTTAATTAGGAGTACCAAAGAACTTGGTATCCCTAGGCGACAAAAAAATTATTTCCATTATTGCTTCAGCCGCCATTGGTATACAATTTCTCAATAGACCGAAACAATTTTATTAGGTCAAACTACATTAAATTTTGGATTTTAGGCGAAATTTTACTTAATGTGAGGGTAAAATGGAATCGCCTGGATTCCAATGAAATTCATGTTTATGATAATTTGGGAAATTTGCGAGATCATTAAGGTCAAACGAATCATTACGTTATAATTTAAACATACGAATGAAACATTAGCAGATAATGACTTTATGATTTTCATTTGCAGATAATAGGATAATTATGAAACCTTGTAAATGTTAATGATAACAAATTATAAATAATTATCGTACTTCCCAAATTACATGCTAATTAACTTGTGGTACCTTTATAAACAGAATTTTTTTTTCGCTGCTTAAATTCAGCATTTACTTTATTGGGTCAGTTTCGAAAATGAAAATTTTTCTTTTATTATTAGCAACTGCGATCCAGAATTGTTATCTTGAATCATTGTTCTCAAAGGTTCGCCGATAATATCTTTAATAACAGGTGAATAATATTCTTTATTACCTTTTAGTTCCATCAGCATGATTATAAAATCAAAAACTTTAGGATGGAGTTGGTGAGATACGATGAAAATTTCTTTAACATTTTTAAAATGGTACAGTTTAAATATAACCGCACAACAACAGCTTATAATACAACATTAAATTTAAAACAAACTGTAGGAAGAAAGGTGGAGGTACTAAATAGTTTTACATGCTGCTGAAATTCTTTTCAATGAAAACAATGTGCGCAATTAAAAAATATATTAATTTTATATTTTAGTTTGTTACACAAGGCTATAAATTTCTGAGCAATGAATATCGTATAATTGAATTGCGTTTCCAAGCTAACATGTGTGAAGGATACGATAGCAACGCAGTAGGATTAAAAACAGGGGCATTCAATTGTGGTAATATTACAGAATGTTATTTCTATAAGGTAATACTGAAATAAAAAAATTCAACATAAATTATTAAAGTTTATTAATAGGATACAGTTTACCATGTCTGCAATTTTTTGATCGATGATATGCAATTTCCACCACTTATTCCCAATGGCCAATATAAATTTTCAGTTATATTGCTGTACTTGGATCAAGACATTGGAGAAATGTATCTATATTTTGAAGTATATCGGCCGATTTACCCAAAAAATAAATAGATAAACGGCATTAGCTATTTTTAACCAGAAGGTATTGCATACGTGTTTGTGGTAAAGGGTGGTGGATAAAACCAATTTCAATTAATAATATGTAATCCAAACTTTTGAGTTAATAAAAAAATTTGTTTTGTGCTCCTTAGTTATTGGTATTTCTTTTCCTTCGATCCTTTCTAGCTCAATGATACTCATATGGGTCATTTTCCCTATGAAATCAACCAATTTTTTTCAATTATTTTTATGTCCCTCTTCAATTTTGGTCAAATTTGGTGTACATCTAAGTTATGCCAAATAAACCGACCCCTCAATTTTTTGGCCCTAAAGTGACCCGTTTACATTGTATAGCCCTTCAAAATAAATCAAATTTGGCTTGTAGAGTTTCGATAACTTATTTCTACTGACCGAACCGTAGCACTTAGAGACATGATTTCTTTAAGAAATGAAGATATTGAATAGGCCTTTTAATTGTTTTTTGTGTGTAAATAATTAAGGTCACAAAAATTTTTCATTATTCGACCCACTCTGGAGTATTTGTATTTGACAAGCTTTTTTGGAATATTGTGATCAGTTGGGGACTTCAGAAGCCAAATGACTTGGTAAACCATATTTTTTGAGTGTGAAGGAATGACGTTCGTTTTTGCGATTTAGTTTTGATGACAAAGACGACGTTCTAATTCGTTTTGGTTACAGTGAAGGAATCTTGCATTGAAGCGAATTGGACTTCAATTTTTTTAGAACATGTGACAGAGTATTTAAATAACTTTTGCTACGACTTTTGTATATCTTCAAGGTTAAAGATGGACTGTTACAGGTAATGGACCAAAAGAAGCTATGGAATCACAAACCACAGCAAAAACGATTATAGCGCAGGGGCTCGGATCCCCAGTGCCGGTCGGGGAAGTTGGTACGGGAGTAGGCCACACCCGACCGTCATCTAGCGACTACCCCAAAACTACACAAAGCCAGGTAGGGCCCATGGACAAATACCTACCAAGGCGAAAAGCGTAACCCAGAAGGAACCGACAAAGGTTACCCCGGTGGTAACGCCGAAAACCGGACTTGTAGAAAAGAAGCCAAAAATAGTAAGCCTGTCGAGCTCTGGAGGCACGGCTTCGATAATAGACGAGGCAATTATGAAAATAAACGAAACCCTCCGAGGCCCCCGGTACAAATTATTATAATATGCCCCTCTTCGCAGCGAGGTCCAGACCTACCTTGGTATGACACAGAAAGCCCATACCACTGAGATGAGAGCGGCAAGTGCAGCTGGGTGGAGCAAGGAGATGGGGGCCGTGCTGGAGCAATTGAAGCTCCAGCAGGAACAAATGGCCCAGCAAGATCAGAGGATAGATAGGCTAACAAAGACGGTCAAAAGAAGAGGCGATGGAGAAACTCCATAAGTCTGAAGGAATCCTCCTCGCCAAAATTACCAACGCTCGCTCTGAAGCAACCAAGAGCGAAGAGGCGGCCAGACAGGCCAGGAATATTGGCTGCGAACAATCGTAGGAAACAAAAGAGAAATTTAAGACATTGAAAGCCAAGATGGAAGATCTCCAGGAGAGATTCTTCATGGTGGAGACTGTGATCTCTGTGTGGTGTGTATCCGCCTTTAGCTAAGAACAATTTAGGAATAAGCATATTATATTATTAGCGAGTAAGCAAGATTGATAGTATGAACGTAGTATGAATGAGGAACGTTAGTATCGGAGTAGCAGTCGTATGATAGCAGTCTTAGTGTAACAGTCTTAGTGTAACCATGGCAGGAGATGTATGGGACAGTAGCGATCGAGCTGTCTTGTGAATCCTTAATGTACATAAGTTATGTATCAAATGTACAAAGAGTATTAAATAAAAACCAATAAATATACAACAGTGTTATTAATAAATACCAAGTAGCACAAGAGAAGAAAAGTATCAAATTACGTTTCACATGGCGACCGTGACAAGTGGCAAATGGACCGTGACACGTGAAAAAAGGACCCGTTAAAAATAAAGAACATTAAGTGAAAAATTTTTTTAGTTTTCGAAAAAGTGCACATAAAAATGGGTGCTACAAAATAAAAGTAATAAAAATGACAGTGAAACGTGATCGTGATCGTGCCAAAAGGACACGTAAAAAATAACGTGCAAAAATAAAGTGCAAAAATTTTAGTAGTGTAATCAAAAGTTCGAATAAACAATATTAAATAACATGCAAATTCGAAAGAAGAAGTGGCTAAAAATAACAAAACTTCATTCGGTTACTTCGATGGCCAAAATTTTTGCCAAATTATATATCAAATTATGTTGGAAAAAATGCAAACAAGGTATGTTTCTATGGGTCATTCAAAAATTGTAATACATAATTTGGTTGACGAACTTATATTTTATAAATTATAACTTATAATTTGTGCGAATTTAATAAGAATCTTTTGAAAGTGTAAAAAAGTGCCAATAACATTTAAAAATAGTGTAATAACCGAAAGTTCAAATAATAGTTATTTACATAAAAGTCAGGAAAATGACATATTACTGACGAGGAGCAATGTTGAAATACGAGGCACTTCGTGCCGAGTATTTTAGAGCTCCGAGTCAAGTGAGACATTTTACTGACATGTTTTGTATTAAATTTTTCCGAAAATCGTAAAAAATCGAAATTTTAAAACACTAATTGAACGACATTTTTTGACATTGACATTTGTCTATTTTATTTTGTTATTATTAACCTTACTAATTATTACCGGACTAGTCAGTAAAGTTCAATTTCCCTGCGCGTGCATAAGCAGGGAAATGTTGTTTCAATGACGATTTCCGGAAAACAATATTAAAAACATGGAAACGGTGCTACATTATAAATTAAAGACACGTATTAGTATATGGAATTTACAAATTCGCTACAAGTGCAATGTGTAAAATAAATGCCCAAAAAATCGACAATAAATTTTGAAAAAATTAAGTGACAATTAAGTTTATTACAAAGTTAAATAAGTGCATCGAAATAGTAAAAACTTTCCAACAGGAAATCATCGGATCGGTAGCATCGGATAGCAAAAATGGAGGACATACAGTTCAACATGGTTCAACAGGATGGAAAAATTCCGATCAACGACCAGCATTTGGCAGAGTCGACGATTTCAACAGGAAATCAAAGTGCAACTTCCCAAGAGAAAAATTATAGGTAAACGAACTAAAAGTTTCCATGCATTTTTGCGATTTGACAAAATTTTTTATGTTCTTTGTAATATGTAATATGATAGATTTAATTTAATTACGAAATTGCAATTTAATCAATTTCATTATCAATCTAACAATTTTTAATTAATAATTTAAATAATTTAAAAAAAAAAATTCATTAAGTTGCACAAGTAAGAAAATTATTAATTTTAATAACCATTAGTATGGTATAAATTTAAGTATTTAGATGGGTTAGAACAAAGGAAACTAATTCATAGAATGCGAATTTTTAATTGATATAAATTTTAAAAAATAACCTGAATCCTAATTATTAATAAATGTTCATAAACTTGATTTCAGAGAAGGAAAGAATTGATTCGGTTTGTTTTTTAGATTAAATTTGGTATAGGTGTTAAAACTAAAAATTTTAATTAGTAAATTTTAAAGTAATGACTTTTTAGCAAAGTTAGTTAAAATTCAATGATATGGAACTTAAGTGGTTAAACGAAAAACCAAAACGTTATTTAAAAAACCAAAAATTTATTACAATCATTAGTAAAAGAAAGGTCAATAAAAATAAAACTGCATTGTTTGAAGTTTTGAAATTGATTATTATAATGTAAAGATTATAATGCATATTTTAGAAAAAGAGGAAAAATTTTAACAAATTAATTAATTACATTAAATTAAATTTTAATAAATCGTATTAATTTGAAACAGTCGGACTAATTAATAATTTCGAAATATCATTTTAAGTGTTTTTTGAGAATAAACACAAGTGTTATTTGAATTTTTCATTACTAGTTAATATAGAACAAAAATTTGCTAACGAATTTTAATAGGTAAATAATTTTAAATAGGTTTTGTTAATAAACATAAAAATTTTTTATTACAATTTTAATAAAGACAAATTTCATTACAATGAAAACGCAAGTTCAACAAATAGCTTGTAAAGATATTATAAATGCTACAAAGTTCAACAACACGGAATAGAAAGAATTTGCTGATAGGTAGTTTTGCTATGATAAACTTTATTAATCATATGAATAAAATGCGAAAGTTAGAAATGCAATGAAGAATTTATTTTTCAAATTAGGAAATTTTATTGCATAAATTATCATGTCGAAATATGTCAAAAAGTATTTTAACTCGTAAAAACGTTAAAGAATCGATCACCTATAAGTATTCAGTTATTAAAATATCAGTAAAGTCAGTAATTAAGTAAAGCTTCAATGTAAGCTAAAATTCAAATCGAAAGATGTTGAAAAATAATTCTACGGTAGAGAACAAACAGTTTCTAAATGAAGGTAAATACATCAAATGTATCGGTAAAATTGTACATTATTATTACGATTTTTAAGTCCGCGTTATCAATCGATAACAATAATTGTACAAGGAAGTAAAATCACCGCACTTAAATATTTCTATAAAGGATAGGCGTCATGAACTTAAACTTGTAGAAATACTTAAGAAACAGAAGGATAGGCGTCATGAACTTAAACTTCTAATATAAGTATATTTGAGAAACCAAAGGATAGGGTAGAATTGAAAACTTAAGAAAAATGGAGCACATCATAACAAACAGTAATAAATTAAAAAATATATATAAAGTCTCTAAAAGCTATTCATATAGATCCAAAAACCTAATCGATGGCAACACGAGATGTTCTATCGAAGGATTTGGAGATATTCTATGTAAATGAGCTAATAAACCGGAAGTAACGAATAGTTAAATATGTAAAGAAAATATTCCGGAAATCGCGATTTAATTAATAATGATAATAAGGGAAGATTAATAAAATAAATAAGCGCTATAATATAAAAGCAACTCCAAATGTGTCATGACGATGAACACAAAATTAATATATAAAGTAAAAGGAGTGCAAAGATTAAAAAATAGAGACATGTGCATTCCAAAAAATACTGAATAGAATGAAAAAACAATAATAATAGTAATATTAAATTAATCGACAGGTATCGACAGTTAAATAAAAAATTAAAGTAAATAAATCGTAACAGCATTAATACGTAAAATGACATAATAGATCAAATTTCAAAATAATCGACATCAAAATAAATAAATTAAAAAGAAACTATCCATCACAATAAGCAAATTTATTAAAAAGGTTCAAGTAAATGATGTAAGAAAAAGCAAATTTATTAAAAAGTCAACTAAAAGATTAAGCAAAAAGCAAATTTATTTAAATTTCAATTAAAAGAAGAAATATTAAGCGTTTATAAATTTCATGAAACCATAATTTGAGATAGAAAATTTTTTAATTACGATTATATTTATAAGAGGGTTTTATTTTATGTAATAAGGTAAATTATAGAAATAATCAAATAGTATAAAAAACTAATATGTTAGTTTGAATTTATTTGTAAAGGTTAATTAAGAAAAATCTGTAAATATAACTTAAGTAATAATATCATATTTCCGAGTTTAAGTTTATTTATATCCATATAATGTTTAGGTTAAGATTTCTTTTAACGCAAGTTATGTATGTCATTATTTTGTGTATGTTTTTTTTTAGCTAATCTTTTAATTAGTTTTAATTTTAAACTTTTAATTTTAAATTGCATTTTAGTAATGAGTAAACTAGTAATTTAACCTAGCCCAAAATGTTATACATATTGTTAAGTACCCTTAAGTTGTAATCTAGTATTAATAACATTTAAGAAAAAAAAAAAAAAGAGAGGTGGAGAGTTTAACCCAACTCTAAGTAAACATTACGAGCATCTCAAATATTTGTAAAAGGAAAAGAATTTAAATTCCAAGGAGATAAAATTCTTTTACTTGCCCAGGGAGATGTGGTGTGTATCCGCCTTTAGCTAAGAACAATTTAGGAATAAGCATATTATATTATTAGCGAGTAAGCAAGATTGATAGTATGAACGTAGTATGAATGAGGAACGTTAGTATCGGAGTAGCAGTCGTATGATAGCAGTCTTAGTGTAACAGTCTTAGTGTAACCATGGCAGGAGATGTATGGGACAGTAGCGATCGAGCTGTCTTGTGAATCCTTAATGTACATAAGTTATGTATCAAATGTACAAAGAGTATTAAATAAAAACCAATAAATATACAACAGTGTTATTAATAAATACCAAGTAGCACAAGAGAAGAAAAGTATCAAATTACTTTTCACATCTGGGATGCGCACCACGGGCATTAAGACATCCTTCTCCACCGAACAGATTACGAGGCTGGAGGAGCTGGCACAGAATCTAGGAGAGATCCATGAAAAGATCAAGAACATCGCCCGTGCATATTCCCATGAGGAGTACGTTAAAATCATGTAGAGTCACACCGACCAAATCATCGGGAAAATTGAAGAGGAGAATATGAAAACATACGATGAAACGAGGACAATGGCCAAGGTAATCAGCGGGAACGGGGGCGCCCTCGAAGCTGAGGAAATGGCCCAACAGGAAATAAAGCGACGGGTCATAGAATATGGCCAAGAAGAAGTAAAGAAGACTTCCCCTATTAAGGAGCCAATAATAAAAACAACAAGAAGTCCATCAGCAACGGAAGAACAAGAGAAAGCCTGGAAATGGCCAGAAGCAAGAAAAGAGAAAAAAGACAGACAGGCGGCTAAAAGGGAAGAAAAACAATCAAAGATCGGGAGTCCGACGAAGCCGAGGAAGAGGCCACCGAGGGGGAAGTTCCCGGCGGTCATTATTGCGGTGACGGACTCCCTATCCTACGCAAAAGTCCTGAGAAAACTAAGAACAACAAACCAAGAAGCGATCGATAACGTTGAAAAAGTGAGACCCACCAGAGGTGGAACGTCCTAGTAGAGTTTTTAAAAGACGACCCCCCCCCTTAAGGAACAATTAGCATCCAAATTGGATTCAGATACTATGCGCTCTCTCACCAAAACGATGCAAATCCAGGTGAGACATATACTAGATGACATTAATGACGAAAGGAGGTCGCCGCCGGAATAGCCGGGTCAGTAGGAGGGGAGGAGACAGATTGATATAAAGATCGAATCCCTGGCAGCTGCTCCTGGAATGACCAAGGTGGCGAAAATCAGAGTTAGAGAGGTCGTCGGCAGGAGGATCTTGGCCGAGAACATCAGAATAGGCCTCACCAACGCCTGTAGGACGAAACAAGCCTACAGGTGCTTTAGATGATGGGCCTCCGACCTTGACGGGGGAGGCTGCAAACGAGGTGCCCAAGACAATAGTTACAAATGTTGGAACTGTTGTAAGGACGGACATAGGCCGAGATAGTGCCAAGACGAACCATACCGTCAAGAGTGTAAGAAAAGCGGGCACAGAGTCAGCAACCGAAGGTGCGAATGACGTAGAGGAAGTCGAAATGCGTTGCTAAATCGAAAACGTCTCGGAAACGGTAAGTGGGAGAGATGAAAGCGTCTTGCAAACCGAAAACACTTTCAGGTGAACGTACGCCTTGCGAAACCGAAAACATACGGTGCCAATGTAGGAGAAATCGGGGACGTTTATTTACTGGTGACCTAAGCTTATATATTCTTATTTTCTCCAAGTGTTATCTAACCTAAATGTTTTGGTATTGTCCTATGATTTCTTTGAAACTGATTTACATAGTTAGGGGAAAATCCTTATTTTAATTGTTCTTTTATTTAGATAATCAATAAATAATTCTCTTTTGAAACACGAAGTTTAATTTATTTTTCCCGTTGAGGAGACTTTTTCTTCGTTTTGACAGTGTCTAGTGTGCATTTTGTATCCGCAACTGAGACTTTCATCTCAAAACTGAATGCCAGAACAATACGTTACCAATATTATTTTTGACCAAAATCGACATTTAGGTATAATCGATCGAATGGTGGTGGCAGTATAATCAAGAACTTATCTTAGTAAATCAATGAACAACTAAACAACATATTTTTCTTTTGGAAAATCGGTCGATTGTGAAAGTACCCAGCCGTTCCTAGGGGAAATAAATTCGAAGGGCACCCGGTGGTTACACTACGACCACAATACAGATTTATTGTGACCGCTAAATGAGAAAGGTTAAATAAACCATTACCACCCAGTTTAAACATGCAAACCAACCATTAGCAGAAAATTTAATAACAATTTCCTATTTTTATTTACCAAAACCTCGCAAATGTTCAATTGTATAAATAACACAATTTTTATTAACTTATGCTATATAAACTACAGATTTTCATTTCGTCATTTAAATTTAATATTGATTTTACTACTTTAGTGAGGAAAATGAAAATATTGATTTTGCTACTAACAATAATTGTGATTCAGGATTCTTATCTTGATTCATTCCTGTCAAAGGTTCTTCAACAATATCTTCAATTTTATTTGCATAATATTAATTTATTGTCTTTTAGTTTCATCAACATGATTATAAAATCAAAAACCTTAGAATGGAATTGGTGAGGTACGATGAAGATTTATTTAATATACTCAAAGTGACACCATTTAAATATAATCGTACAACAACAGCTTATAATGTAACATTAAATTTTAAAAAGACTGTAGGAAGAAAGCTTGAGGTATTTTAAAATTCGTACACTGGTCTACACTGTACACAAACCAATGTGGTATACAATAACAGAATAACTAATCCTTTTGCAAATAATATTTTGCCGAACCACATCATTTAAAATTTTGCATTCGGAATTTTAAATTTTGCATTCCGAATTTTAAATTTTGCCGATGAATTCCGTAGGGCGCACAGGGTTTAAATACAGTGATTTAATTGTGTGACACATACCGACCATTAACTAACTCCGTCAAAAAAAATTGCAGAAGACCATTTTTGATTTTTTTTATCAAATTGTGCACAATTTTCTTACACTATTAGATGTTAAAAAAATTCAAACAAAGCAGAAAGTAAACAATGATTAATTTTATAATTTTCAGACTGTTGTACAAGGCTACAAATTTTTAAGTAATGAATATCGTAGAATTCAATTCCGTTTCTAAGTTAACGTTTGTAAAGCATTCGATAGCAATCTAATTGGAATCAAATCAGGAACATTACATTGTGGTAACATAACAGAATGCTACTTCTACAAGGTATAATACTTAAATATTACAAAAAATTTAACAGACTTTCAAAACTAAATTTATTACTAGGATACAGTTTACCATTTTTGCAATTTTTTGATTGATGAAAGCCAATTTCCACCACTGATTCCCGATGGTCTTTATAAATTTTCACTTACAGAACTGTACTTGCATCAGGTTATTGGAGAAGTCCATATGTATTGTAGCGTTAAGCGCACTCGCCACACGTTGTGCTGACAATTTGTTGCGTTCTGAACACTTGCCACACGTTGTGCTGACAATTTGTAGCGTTATACCGAGTGACTTCTCGCCCTCTAGTTGGGTGCCACTTTGTTGCGTTATGCGCCTTATATGAGCAGACTTACCTATTGGTAGACTTAATCTCAGGGTTCGTCTTTTGCTTAAGAGTCACGATGAACAAAGAACAACACAGACAAAGATGCAATTTCAAAATTCATATTTATTGAACACACTTAAATCTAACAACATGAAACACATTAAACTAAAATTGGAAATTTATCTAATCCTAACCTTGATTACTTTGTGGTGACTCGTGGCTTGCGTTGCACAACACGATTGCACATGCACTATCTTCCTTCTTCTTGTAATCGCCTGGTCCAATTGTCGCCTATACTCGTTAGGTTCCAGACCTGACACGATCCCAGTCCAAATGCTGGCTCTGACTATTCTTTCTCCGTAGAGAAAACCCACGGAATGATCTCTTTGTATGAGATGCTGTAGCACGTTGACTCCACGTCCGTTTCCGAATTAATTGTAGATTAATTAATTTGCTTAGGTGATTAATTCACCTCACGTCTGAATAACCGATAGCACGTCCGTTCTCTATTAATTGTCGATTATGTCGATTAATTAATTCAATAGTTGATTATGTTCAACTCGCGACACGATACGTCTTATCCGGACGCTCTCTAAAAGGCTACCAATTGTAATTCCAAAACACGTCTTATCTGGACGCCACACACTTCGGAATCTCTTGTTTTATTTCGATTAATTTAATCGACGTCTTTTCTGTTTTGAAACTCACTTTTTAATCTTTTTCTTTAAACGAATTTAATAAACCGCTTTTCTGTGTGGAAACTCACGTTCCAATCCAACTTGTTTATTTTCTTATCTCCCCCGTTACCTCCTCTTTTTTTTGTTTTTATTTTTAATCAACATTACTAAAAACGTGCATGTCTTAAAAACATGCCAACGAAACAATAAACAACAACTTAAAAATTAACAATACAATCCTATGAAACGATCTAAACAATACTACGATAATTAAACTAAAATTATGACATGTTGAAACCACATCTTGTCCGCGTCGATCGTTGTTGATCGCGGCTCTTAAGATATATTGTGGACACAACAGTATATTGAAATATATCGACCGATTTATCCAAAGAAATAGATAACATGTAATCAACAAATTTTAAAAGGTGATGGGTAAAAGGTTATACCAAAATTAATATCTAGTATTTTTATAATATAGTACATATATCTGACATGTGATCCTATTTTTGAGTTAATAAAGAACTTTCTTGTGTGTTGTTTCATTTTTAGTGTTTCTTTTCCTTCAATTCTATGTTTCACAGTGAAAACTCCCAACTACCAAGGAATTGTATGACCAAATTCTCTGTTCAATGATTCATATAGTTATTTACAATGCATTACAATTAAAATCTAAGCCTAAGGTTAACCACTGTAGAAAAAATGGTGACGACCCAAATTTCAATAAATTATTGCAAAAAATATACAACTACTACTGCAAAAAATTACAGATAACTCCAACAATTTTAGAGATAATTACAAACAACTTGGTCAATTATTCGTGGGGTTGACCACCATGCAATTTTGTTGCTCAATGTGGTGCAGATGCAATCAAGATTTTAGTTAAAAATGTTTGTATTAAAATTTTAGGAAAGTTATATTAATAATTATGTTACGCAAACGAAGGGGGAATCATAGGCACCACCCCAATTTGGTGGTTACACGTGACCTAAATTGCTAAAAGTTCACTTAAAGTTTAAATTAAACTTTAAATTAAAATTAAAATTTAAATTAAATTTAAATTAAATATGGGAAAGTAGAAAATTCTCCGAAATATAGTACCTAATCTCAAAGCTCAATGTCAGAACAGTACGTTACCAAGATTATTTTTAAAAGGAACAAAATCAACATTTAGATATAATCGATCGAATGGTGGTGGCATTATAATCAAGAACTTGTCTTAGTAAATCGATGAACAACTAAACAAAACATTTTTTTCTCTTGGAAAATCGGTCAATTTTGAAAGTAACCCCAGCCGTTCCTAGAGGAAATCAATTCGAAGGGCACCCGGTGGTTACACTACGACCACAATACAAATTTATTGTGACCGCCAAATGAGAAAGGTTAAATAAAGCATTACCACCCAGTTAAAACATACAAATCAAACATTAGCAAAAAATTTAATAACGATTTCCTATTTTTATTTACCAAGACCTTGTAAATGTTCATTTGTATACCGGGTGACCGGCCGAAAACTGAACATAGGGAAATCACATGGGAAATTGATTTTTTCTAAATTCCTGCTTCCCATTATAACTGATATGAATAAAAAAAATACCAAATTAAAGAGATTTTTTTCCGCGCCTAAAGATACCAAACACTTATGTTGTGTTATGTAGGTTCTTTTAGAGGTAAATACTAAATAATACACGAGCAAGTTGTGCTGATTACACAGATTTCTAATATATACCTAGATGTGCGGCTTGCATTTTAAAGTGAAGCATGTGGAGTGGGGGAGCCGCCATTTGTAAGAAGGTCACAACAGTCGAAATTGTACATTAAGGTTAATGTGTTTGGTGTGTTTTATCGAACAATTTTGTACTTTTAATTATATATAACGTATTATTTAAAAGTATTTCGCATTCTACCAACTTGAAAGAGTCACGGTAAGTGTTTTAAGCCTTTAATATAAAGAGATTTCAATCAAATAATTGAACTACATAATCAACGTATTTTGTTAGGTTAAACAATTTCAATTTTATTTAATTATTAAAATTTAACTAGATTATCATGCCAGTAACATGTTCTGCTTATGGTTGTACCAAACGCCGTCGTCCAGGAGAACAACTTCAGTTTTTTGCGTAAGTATTAAATCAAAAAATTAATTTTTTGAAACTTGTCAACTTTTATGAGTTTATTTGTATATATGTAATCATTTCAGATTTCCTATTAAAAATCCTGATTTAAATCGACGTTGGATTAACGCAGTAAGAAGAGACAAATTTATACCAACCTCGTTCAATAAAACTGAACATAGTTACTACTCGCACACATCAATTTATGCAAAACTGGTGGATCTGAAAAATAGCGGGGGATTAGTTTCTGCATCAGATGATGTATTTAAAATTATTAAAGAAACTAATCGTCAAATTCGAATTTTTACAAATAATTTTAAGGATCTGCGAAACAATAATTTGTGTAGCAAGGTAATTATTTCGCTAAAAAATATTATGGCACTGGATTCTAAAGTTTTTAAAGGGTTGCGATGTGACAATGAGAGTCTTGAAAGACACACCATAAACTCGAGCTAATTAAGTTAATAAGCAAGAGTTATATTGATATTTGTTTACATGCATATGCTAAAACTTTTTCAGCTGATTTACATCCTGTCAGCAAAAGACAGAATTTAAACAAATTAATTTTATTTTCTAACCAGTAATTAATTACATAGGTACCCAAATAATTTATTCTTTGTTTAATGGTTTTTTTGTAATATAGTATGTTTGTTATAAAGTACGTATGTTATGTAGTAGGTGTTTCATTTTATCATTGAGTAATCGACGATTTTATATCAATAATAAAAATTTAATATACTCTATATTGGTTTTATTTACTTTGTAAATTTTCATTGTTATCTCCAGCGGTCAAAAACTCCAAAAAAAAACAATAAATTAGAATTTTGTCGTATATAAACCTACAAAAACCATGATTTCCTATACCTTTTCTTAAGTTTCTTGACCTTCTGACAAATGGCCGCCGCCAAATGTGCTCGCTTCAATTCTTACAATGAGCAGGTATAGGCAGTCGCCCATCTAGGTATATATTAGAAATCTGTGGCTGATTATAACGTATATTCTGTACTGTCAAAAACTTAAGATATTATTCTTATGTACAATGTTGCCAGTGGCGTAACACTACATTTCTCCCATATAAAAGTTTTTAAAACATTATTATTACATTAAATAAAATATTTTGACTTCCTTAAAGAAAAACAAACCTAAAATTATGATCTTTGATTTTCCTTGGCGTTTTTGTAGGCTGCAATTCGGCTACTTCGTCTCAAAGGTACGACTTCTTGTTCATCCGATGTTGGTTACATTTCCAATCCATGTCCTTCTTCCTCTCTTGTCTCAAGCATCGTCGTCTTTTCGGGAAGGTCGCTTAAAACTGTATTTCTTACGTTAACATTCGGTTGCGTAGAAATATGAATAGGGTTTTCGAGATAGGGTGCATTATCATCGCGTTGACGAATATGATCAGAATGTCTTCTTCTTTCGACTCCATCGCTAGTTCGCACTTTATATGAATACCTGTTCGTTCTGTCGATAATTTTCGCAGGAGTCCATTCTTTTTCTAACTGTGTTCGTACATAAACATTTTCTCCCTTACCAAAATTTCGATTTTCATATTTTTTTACTTTTTCGTTTTCCATTTCTTGTTTAATGTTTTTGAAACGTAAGTTGTCTTTCAAATTTGGTTTTATGTTGTCCAACATGGTTGTTAATCTACTACCAAACATAATTTCGTTTGGGCTTTTATTAGTCGTATTATGTGGTGTGTTTCGGTAATTGAATAGAAAATTTCTTAAGCGTTGTATTTGATTTTTATTATTATTTCTGCTTGATGCCATTCTAGTCTTAAAAGTTCTCACAAAGCGTTCTGCTAATCCGTTGGTTTTTGGATGGTACGGCGATGATGTTATATGGCGAATGCCTTTCTTTTCGCAGTAGTTTTTGAAATTTTCCGACGTAAATTGACGACCGTTGTCCGACACAATGATTCTAGGAATTCCAAATTGTGTAAAAATATCATCCAGGGCGTTACATAAACTCTTCGTAGTTATTTCGTGTAATGGTTTAACATCTGTCCATTTTGATAAGGCGTCAACCACAATTAACCAATATTTTCCTTCAAATGGACCGGCAAAATCCATGTGTAATCTCTCCCATACGTATTCAGGAACAGTCCAGGAGTAAATACATCGCGTGCCTACAACTGGAGGCCTACAACTATTATTTGTGCAATTGGCTGAAAGATTTGTCGGTGAAACACTCAGGTAAGTGTTGTTAAAAATTAAGTTAGTATTGTTATAATAAGTATTTTTTCTTTTGTAGGTAATGCACAGCCAAAGGTTGAATTTGCCATATACAAAAACTTGGTTCGTGACAAAAAAACAGGACAAATACTGGCGGGTCACTGTGACTGTAATATTGCAGGACTCAGAGAATGTTGCAGCCATATTGGTGCGACTCTATTTGCAGTTGAAAATGCTGTTCGAAATGTTGACGAGGTATCCGTAACAGGAACAAAAGCATATTGGACCGTGCGAACTTGTCCATGGACTTACGCAATTTTCACATTTCTTTTCTTTTACTATGTTGTAGATTGTAGCTCAATCACCGTTCACTATTGAAGATGAAGTACAATTTTGACTGCGATAAGATGACCCTTGTCATTATGCAATTTTCACATGAGGCCGACGACTTGTGTTTGGTTTATCAGCACTACGCCCAGAAATAAAAAAAATTTTAAAGGTTTTGAGAAACCAGGAAAAATAATATAATGTACCTATTTATTTTATAAATATAAAACCCATACATACATAAGATATGTTAATAACTTTTATTAAGTTAATAAAAAATAAAATAAAATAGCTAATTGTAATTATTCCAAATGAAAAATACAAGACGAACATACATTCAATAATCAATTTAAAATCAGTTCCAACATTACAAACTCATAAAATTAAAACTAGAATTACATTCGTCGACATCATTGTTTGTAACCGAGTAATTAACAGCCGCTATACGACTTGGTTCTCCAACTGTACAAGTTGGCACAGTCCAATATGCTTTTGTTCCTGTTACGGATACCTCGTCAACATTTCGAACAGCATTTTCAACTGCAAATAGAGTCGCACCAATATGACTGCAACATTCTCTGAGTCCTGCAATATTACAGTCACAGTGACCCGCCAGTATTTGTCCTGTTTTTATTGTCACGAACCAAGTTTTTGTATATGGCAAATTCAACCTTTGGCTGTGCATTACCTACAAAAGAAAAAATACTTATTATAACAATACTAACTTAATTTTTAACAACACTTACCTGAGTGTTTCACCGACAAATCTTTCAGCCAATTACACAAATAATAGTTGTAGGCCTCCAAACTTTTATGTGCTCTAAATTGTTCCTGGGTATATGCACTTTTCTCAAATACAAAATAGTTCACGATATCAAAATATTCAACTTTTGGGATATCACAAACATTCTTAAAACATGAAGTTTTATCGAATAAATACGGGTCCAAGTTATTAGTGTCCATTTCAGTTGGTAATTTAACATTTACCAACATTTTCATAAATAATAACACAATTTTACAATCGTTTGTACCGGTTATAATATCAAAAATATTAAATTGACTATATTTTATCCTTCACACCAGTTCATTCACAAACCACTGCTATACAAAAATTAGGCATATTTATTAATTTACACTGATTTAAACCAAAAAAAAACGATGCACTATTTATGTTGAATTTAAATTTGTCATACAGGCTTGTTTGACAGCTGAGTTTGATCACGTGATGCACGCGATGTATTGGTAGTTCACACATGTGTTGTCTGTGTTGTTGACAATTTCTACACTTCTGTACGTATTTTTCAATGTCTTTATCAATGTTTGTTTCCTTTTCTGTATCGCTTTTTATCGAATAAACTTTTTGTGGAAAAGTCATTTTAAATGCTTCACTCCATGACAATCCAAATAGCATCGGGTCTGCATTATCTATAATAATTACAGGTAATTTCTTCGTATACCCATCAAGTGTAACGTTAATTTTTGTTAGACCTCTTGTGTGTAATTTAAAATTTCCATAGGCTATTAGTTTTGGAGCTTTTGTTACTAATGGTTTTCCAATTTTATTCCACATTTTGTAATTTATAATTGAGTGTGATGCACCAGGATCCCAATCCATTGTGCAGTTAAGTCCGTTTATTTTCACGTTAATTTTCTTACTTCTGTTTTCCTTAAGGACTGTTTTGAATATATTTCCACTGCTATCACTTTCACTAACATTTTCTGTATCTTTGTTTGTCATTTTATGTATTCTAGGATAGTTTTGTTTAGGATACGTGTATTTTTTCAAGAATTTTCTTTTGAAGTGTCCGTTGTGCACTAATTTTGCTTTTCCTGTTTTAATACATACACTTTCAAAATGTCCCACTGTATTACATGCTGTACATGTGTGTTTTGTTGCTTTGCACTCATCATTGGGATGTGTATTAGTGTTTCCACATCGTTTGCATTGTTTGTTATGTATTAAACGCACTCTTTGTTTATATGCTGTGTTAACTGTGTTCTTGGATTTGACTTTATTTATTGTATTACTTGTGTCTTCTTCGTCGTCGTCATAATCCTTCTCGGCTATTTCTCTCGCCTGTGCTATTTCAAAAACATTAAGAAAAGTTATTTCTTCATTCGTTTCCGTTTTTAAATCTGGCCACTTTTGTTTGAGTTCAATTTCCAACCGTTTATGATTTAATCCTGTTGCAAACCTGTCTCGTAACTGTCTATCGAGCATATTACCTTCGTATCCACAGTGATTTGCAATGTCTTTCAATTTGTTTGCATAGTTCTCAAATGTTTGATTCTTAAGACGTGTACAATTCCAAAAATCAGTCAGAGCCTTAAATCGAGTTGTTTTTATTTGAAAAAGGTTTAAGAATTTTTTAGAAATTTCTTTGTATGTTTGTTCTTCGAATTTTGGTGTCACATTTGCAAAAGCAATTTTCAGCTGTTTGTAGATATCTGGTTTTAAACATGTTAGAAATAATTCTCGTTTTGTTTTTTGATAGTTGTTATCGTTAGGTTTTTTGTCTACACCCCACATTCGACATTGTGCTTCGAAATAATCTAAAAAGGTTTCTGCGGGTACTACCGAGTCGTATTTTTCACACTTGAAATTTATGATTATTCTTTTTACTTCTTCTTCTGTGTCTGTAGCTTTTGTAGTAGCTGTCATTTGTGAAGTCATCAATTGTAGCATCTCTGTTATTTGTTTTTGTTGAGCTTCTTGCATCTCCAGGAATTTTTTAAATTGTGTGGTGTCCATTTCGTAAAATGTCCTTGAAGCTTACTGATTGTATTATTCTAAAAAACTAACTTGTTATTTATGTTTTTTACGTTTAGCATATACCCCGTTATTGTAGATATTCGTATCTTATCAATTTCATCATCCTCGTCGCCAGTATGTTGTGTTATGTAGGTTCTTTTAGAGGTAAATACTAAATAATACACGAGCAAGTTGTGCTGATTATAACGTATATTCTGTACTGTCAAAAACTTAAGATATTATTCTTATGTACAATGTTGCCAGTGGCGTAACACTACAACTTATTATTTTGTTTTATAATTATTGTTAAAAAGTCGATAGTAAAATTAAGAAATAGCGCTTCTTAAAAAAATATTAGCGGGCTGGGTCGTTCCATTACGTCTAATGTGCCGCATTGCTATTGTTTTTAAACTTTTTAAATTTGTTTTTATTTTAAAAATAATAAGAACGCAATTTGAATATTATTTTATTATAACAAGTTGACCAATATTAAAAGTTAAAAGTAGTTTTATTTAGTCAACAAAACCCAAGAATAAGAAAAATATCAATTGGATTATTAAATACTGCACGAAAGTAACCAAATAATAATAATATTATAACAAGTATTCGAATAACCCTCCATTCTGCACTAAACAGTAACCAAATCTATTATAAAATGATTCTCTTACATTTGCTAGCTGTCTAGCAGTAATTTGATTGCATTCTGCAAAGATCGCGTTCCTCAAAGAATCAATATTTGGGTTACGAGTTTTATAAATTTTGCTTTTAATAAGACCCCACAAAAAGAAGTCACACGGTGCCAGATCAGGAGATCGGGCTGGCCAGTTTATAGCACCACCACGACCAATCCATCGATTTGGATATGCTTGGTTTAAATAATCTCTAACGTTTACCCCAAAATGTGCTGGACAACCGTCTTGCTGAAACCAGACCTCATGGTGTTCAGAAGCTATTTCGTCTAACGCAGGACTAATATTATTTATAAGAAGATCTAAATACATATCTGAATTTAAATTTCCAAGTATTTCAAACGGACCAAGAACACGGTTATTATAAATGCCAGCCCAAATATTAATTTTTTGAGGATATTGTGAGCCGGTCATTAAATTTAGTCTCAAATTTTGAATAGCCCAATAGCGATGGTTTTGTACATTTGGCTCATTGTTTAATGTAAATGTATATTCGTCTGTAAAACATATTTGTTTCAGAAAGTTTCGGTTTCTGTTAGCACGTTCTTGCATTTTCTCACAAAATACAAGCCTGGATTCTTCGTCAAACAAAAATATTTCTTGATGACATTGATATTTAAAAGGATGGTACTTGTGCTTTTTTAAAATTGTTCGAACATTTTCTCTACCAACATTACACTCAGCTGCAATGGATCTAATGCTTGCATTTGGATTCGCAGAAATTAAACCTAATATAGTTTCTTCCAATTCATGGTTGCTTCTCTGATATCCTATTTAAAAAATAATGATAAGACAACTTCAATTAATAATTTTGGTTAATACCTTTATTTAAATTTGTCGAAGTATTACCAGTGTCTTCAAATTTCTTAATTATATTCTGTATGGCCGATATTGATGGAATTTGGCTATTATTAAATTTAACAGAAAATAAGTCACGTATTTGGCGTAAACTATTACCTCTGTAATAATATTTTACCATGAAAACTTTTTCTTCAACAGACCACTTCATTGTTAACAAAATTAATTTTAATCTGTCAAAGTAACTTTTGTTTGTAATATTTGGCTTTCATACAATAGCAATGCGGCACATTAGACGTAATGCAAAGACCCAGCCTGCTAATATTTTTTTAAGAAGCGCTATTTCTTAATTTTACTATCAACTTTTTAACAATAATTAAAAAACAAAATATTAAGTGTTTGGTATCTTTAGGCGCGGAAAAAAAATCTCTTTAATTTGGTTTTTTTTTATTCATATCAGTTATAATGGGAAGCAGGAATTTAGAAAAAATCAATTTCCCATGTTATTTCCCTATGTTCAGTTTTCGGCCGGTCACCCGGTATATTGCCGTGATAAGTGAATAAAAATTTAATTTGTAAAGCGGGGAAAACAACGGCTCTTTTTTTAACTGCTCCGGCTAACTCAAAAAATTTTTTTTTTATTGACTCTTAACAAGGGCGTAACTTGAATTCGATTATATGAGAAAAAAGACACCTCGCGTGGTTATTATTTATTCGTAACTCGATTAAATGATAAAAAGAAAACTTATTCTGCCCTTGACCTGCCTTGTACCTATGCTGTAGCTTTAATTAAACAAATTTTCTCAAACAAAATCTCCTCAGTCAGTACCTGTTCATTTTATTAATACAATAAATATCATTGAAACAAACCATAAAATTTCAAATAAAGAAACTAATTAAGTGTACAAATTATTTCTAAATCTAAAAATTCCCCCTCAGATTTTACCGCACTCTTAGTTAAAAGTTCTATCGGAATTATACCGTGTGTAAAATAAAAATAATACGCGCACAGTTTCTTACCGAATACTTCCGACGTTGAAGAACCCAGTTGGTTGCACCTCACTCGTCGCCGGTATCGAAGTGAATCTTACCTTAACTTGTTTGATTGAAGTGTTGGATAAGGATAATCGTAAACCATAAATTCTCTCTGATGAAATAACTGCCAATTGACTAACTATTAGGTAAGTATTCCAGCTTGTGTAACTTAAAAAATCTTCCTCGACCATGTACCATAACTAACAAACATAACATCCAGTGGTAACCAAAATTTTCCAAATCTGGACTGACGCAAATTTCCATATAAACTTTTCTTAACAATTTCCGTTAATTATTTTGCACTCTTCAAATTTGTAAACGGCTTTCTATTCTATCATTTCCCAGTGAATCCATTGAAATAAAAAAGAACTCAATTGTATCTCTGCTTAAATACGGACGTTATGCAAATCCTCATTCAAAATTTTACTACCTTCCCCTTTGGCGGACACAAGCAGAATCTCTTCTTATCTTTCCTTTTCCCCCAAAACCTTTTCGGACCGGCGCAGTCGTTCACTTCCCAGTCTTTTTCAAATTTATTCTGTCTTTTTCCGTATTTCACTTATGCAAGTTATCACATACCGTTTATAATGTTTTTATCTACTTTAACAGATGATTACTTAATTTGTTTTATTCTGTAAAGTTTGAAAAATCTATCCTTATTTTATAATTTGCTTCTTACATTTTAGAATCAGCGCCTGTTGAAAAGACTTCATTTGAGCTCCATAGGAAATCTGAACAAACAGCTTTGTAATATTTTAGGCATTTGCAAAATCCTGGTACAGTTCAACAACCAATTTAAGTAACCTCTTAATTAAACTTAAATAAAAAATGTGTCTTTTTAACTTAATCGACTCCCCTTATTGGAACATTGTAATATAAATAACTTTTTCTCCAGGATACAACGAAAACGTCATTTTAGGCTTCTATACAAAGTATAGCAAGAAGCCTTATTTTTTCATATTTTTATCTTCGAAAGTCATCATTTATCGTACGATGTAAGTTATCAGTGTAACTTGATATCTTTTGGTATACGTACATTACGGGTAAATAGAGGTCATTACTAACGGCGGCGTCATCTTGGGCTCTTTGTCATTAAATATAGTTTGCTTTGTGATACACTTGTGGTTAACTTAATAATGTTGATGTACAATCTTGCCAATAATTTCCAAGAAGGTGCAGTTTTGCCCGCGGAAGTTGGGTTGAAGAAGTAGAAAAATAAAGAAAAGAGATAAGAACGACCTGGGTACAAAATTCAAAATTGAAAAGAGAAAATTCGTTTTTAAAAATTGGCAATATTCTACACCAATATTGCGTCCGATAACCACGTACAAATGCGCGGCCAGATAACGCCACACATTTTTGTACCTTTGGTGTAGTAAACTCGCAAAATACGACAAGTATGGAAAACCACCGGCTAGATCAAGAGTTTCTAGAATCTCTGTTGGCAGAAGTAAATAAGACCCGCGGGACGATAACACCAGTGCCCAATCGACCACCTCCTCAAACCCATTCGGGAAGGAAACAGGGCCAACTTTGGAGGAAGGCACAGCGGCAGGCGGAACTGTTGCGAAGGCGCACCCAGGTACGTCCAGCACCAGCAGGACCATGGGGACGAAAAGCCACCCGGCCAACACTCGTAACGGGCCGCAGTAAGAAGCCTTCCTTCGAGGACATATTATCAGGTATGGATTCTCTTATGTTAAAAGATAATACGGTTCCAGGACACTTGGGTAAGGTAAGACGGCCAGCGAGGAAGCCAAGGGTCGCTGAAGCCATGGTGGTTACCCCCATAAAGGAGAAGGTAGCCTCGCCCTCTCCAACACCCAATGTGGAAGTAGCCCAGCCGGAGCCACCCATCGAGGCCAAGAACCACAGAAGTCCGCCCCGAGTGGAGGCGCCGAGCCCGGGCTATATCATTACCTCTCCTCCCATTGCTACGACCATCGGGGTGATCCAGAGGATCGTAGACCAGGGGATCAAGAAGAGCGGCCCCTGGAGAACCGTGGTCCTATGCGATGGCAAGCCGTTAGAACTGCGCCAGAAAAGGCTAAAGCGTTTGTTGCGTCGGGCACATCCCTTCGAAAGCAAGCCTGGCCAGTAGTAGTCCTGGTAACGTAAAAGTAAAATCCTTGTTTTCTTTTATTTTCTTTATTATTTTGTTCTAACCGAACAGTACAAGGTTAAAATGGCAACAGGTCTTTTCAGTTTAGTTTTTTTTATTAGACGTTAAATAGTTTTTTTCATGCCTTTCAGTTACTCGGGATGGGGGAGTTGTAACGAAATAAATATTTTTTGGTCAATCTGCTGATAGCATTTGTGGACAACTGTCAGCCGATGTGAATATTTATTAAGGTTTGGAGGTTAATGACAGGACCCTGTAAATATGATTCGGTCACTTTAATGCCAACAAAAATAAATTCACACAACTTTTACCCATCCTGTTTAGGTGACGCCGGAGAAAGATGCAATTTTATAAGCTTTAGTCGCTATCGCAGGAAGGTAGGCAATTTCTCTGATGTCATCATCGTATGTTTTTGGTTTCGCAAGGCGTACGTTCTCCTGAAAGTGTTTTCGGTTCGCAAGGCGCTTTCATCCCCGTTGCTCACCTACTGTCCCCGAGATGCTTTTGTCTTAACAAGGCAGATCGATCCATTACGTTTTTGGTTAAACAAGGCGTAAGTCTCCCCGAGAGTGTTTTCGGCTATTACAAGACACTCTGACAAAGCTCCCGTCCTGTATTCATTTCTTCCCGAGGTACAAATAAGGTCACTGCTCCGGCCATTTGTAAGGTTAGAATTCAGGGGGCCAGTCTTTGTTGTCATTTGTGGGTGTAGATTTTGCACATATCCCAAAGTCAATTTTGATTCATTTATTTGATCTACGAAAACTAGAAATTAAAATAATTATTCACTTCTTGATAATTAGTAAATAAAGTAAAAGATTTCCTACCGTGGTTAAGGGGGAATACAAGTCACTTGTTTTGTTGTTTTGATACTCAGTAGGTAGCCAAAATAATTTGTACCTGTTCGGTTTTGAAACGTCAAGTCATTGGAACTACTACGAACAGGACCGTAGTAAGGAGCCCTTGTGTATATAATTAAATTCCCTTTCTTTGATTTGTAAATAGTTTGTAAATGATTCATCCTGTATTTTTGATCTTACCTAAGTGTAATTGTAAATACAATAATAAGTTTTGTTCGTTTGGAAAGTACCTGAATAAATATTATTTATTTTAAAGTTTTGATTTTTCTTTTGTTTTAAGTTTCGTTGTAAGTCTCTTTTATTAGAAAAGAGTGGCGCCCGCAGATTGTTAAAAAGTTAAGAAGTGAGAGAGGGAAGTTACTTTTCGGCATATACGCCCCCCCCTGGCCCACGCTCCCGTTAGCTACCCTTAACAGCCGGTTGGGTTGTTACAATACTACATACCTATATGTATTCGTTTTGATATCGAAAAATTGTACAATAAAAATTAATTTCACCAAGTAGTTTTGATTAAACTTTGAAGTTATTATTTATTTATGGTAATTTACAGATCTGAACCTGGCGGGGAAACCCGCCGCCGTGTCTGCATTAACTTCAACTTGTTATCTTTAGCAAGAACTGCATTTCTTTCGTGCTTACATGTGTGGGTTTATTTATACATTCGTTTGAATAACCATTTTGTTTTGGATTTTTAATTTGTAATAATAAATATTTTATTTTTTGTATTTAACTTAATATAATATTTTTATTTGAATCTTGGCATTTGATTTCATTTCATTTCAAAATTATTTTGTGGTATTCCTTTGATTATTTTAGTACAGTTTTCTTTTTTTATTCCTGTAGGGCTTTATCCTGGAGAAAAAACAGCATACGTGATGCGTACAGAAACGATCCATTACAAATTATACGTAATACTTATACGTAAATAACTATTTATGTAACTACAGATTATATAAACTACAGATTTTCATTTCGTCGTTTAAATTTAATGTTGATTTTACTACTTTAGTGTGGAAAATGAAAATATGAATTTTGCTACTAACAATTGTCATTCAGAATTGTTATCTTGATTCATTCCTGTCGAAGGTTCTTCAATAATATCTTCAGGATGCAGTTTACTATTTGTGTAATTTTCTGATCGATGCTGAGCGAATTTCACCACTTGTTCCCAGTGGTCAATATAAGTCTTCAATTACACTAATATGATAAAGATGTTGGAGAAATTAATCAGTATTTTGAAATATTATATCGACCGATTTATCCAAAAAAACAAATAGATAAGGAGAATGGATATAACTTACACTACCGGTCAATAAATTAAGCCCACCCTCAATTTTTGAGTTTTTGTTAAATTCATCAAATTCTTTAGCGCGTTTTTACACAAAATATTTTTTATGAAGCTGTAATGTTAGAGAAATACTTTTAATGCGGAATTGTTTATATATTACAAAAAAGAATATTATATTTAACTTTCTTCGAAATATTCTCCTTTTACTCGCATTACAGCTTCGCACAAACGACGCGTTCTAGCTGGTAACTTATTTGATATGTCTTGCTCAATTTCATTCCAGACTTGTTATAATACATCCAAAAGTGGTTTTTTGATGAAGGACCTTTGAGACGAAGCAGGCGATGAAATTCTTCCCAGAGCAACTCCATAAGGTGCAAGTCTGGAGACCGCGGAGGCCACTCCATGTAATTTAGAGCTCTGTGACTATCCTTTTCCATCAGATACCCCCTAAATAATTTAGAGGAATGTTTACGATCATCATCTTCTTGGAAAATGAAACCTCTTCCCATTAAACGCTGGCCCGATGGTAAAACATTGTCCTCAAATATTTTGAGATATCCCTCTTTTTTAGAATTCCTTCAATTGTAACTAAGTGTCCGGTCCGATTATTACCAAAACATCCCTAAATCATTACAGAGCCTCCACCATGTTTGATGGTTGGCACTGTGCAATCATTTAAAGCCCTTTCTCCTGCTCGTCGCCGTACAAAAACACGCCAGTGAAAACCGAAAATCTCAAACTTTGATTCAGCTCCCCAAAGTATTTTTTCCATTGGCTAATAGTCAACTTTCGATGATTTTTTGCCCAGGTCAATCTTTTCAGTTTGTTTGAAGTGTTAAAAGTGGCTTTCGCATAACAATTCTACTATGTAATCCGGCAGCTCTCAATCGTCTCCCTACCGTTGAAATGCTTACTGAATTGACTCGACTGCAATTAAGATTATGAGCACGTTCAGGTGCTGTAAGCCATTGATTTCTCATGATATGCTTGGTAAGTATCTTATTTTCACGTTTAGTGGTCACTCGGGGTCTTTCGGTGGACTTGCTGCTCTGAAAATCATTCGAATCCGTGAAAATTCATATAGCACTTCCAACTGCTACTCTTGAAACTTGTACTTCTTTGGCAATATTTCTCGATCATACTCCTGATTGATGAAAATATACTGTAACACTTCATTTTGTGGGTGATATATCCCGGCACTTCCCCATTTTTAGTAATATATCCTTAAAATATTGAATTCATCATGATTCTTATTGAATGATATTTTTTCACCATTTTTAATCAGTAAAAATTATCATACTTGCCCTAATTGTAATTACACTATCACAATTTTGATGAATTTATCAATTTTCACTTGAAATGGCGCTAGAGACCGACAATATATTAACTTCTATTTGCGGGAATTTTGTTTTTGAAATTGCGGGGAATTAACTGAATTGTTAAGTGGGGTACCGTGAAATAAAATTTTGTTATGTTTTATTTCGACAATTCGATCCTTAGGTTGTGCTTTAGTATGTGGCATAATTAGATCTTTTTTGCGCAACTCATTTCCATATAATTAAATAATGAAATTTAAATTAAATTAAATGCTACGATATCGTCTTTAAATATTAAAAATCTAAAAATTTTCTCGATACTTCTATTAACGCTTGCCGTACTGAAACCGGGTCATCTCTGACCCAGAACTTATATTTTTCTAAATATTATCTACAGGAATATTTTTAACTGAATTACCATTCTAGAATTCTAATATTTTTAGATAAAAAGTTATATTCATGTGTCAGATTTCAAAATGTAATTTTTTTATACAAGTTATTCAGTTTTTGTTAACACGGGTTAACATGGGAGTGGCCGAAATCCGAAATATAACAACAAATAACTTTTTCACGCACGTTACTTTGGCGGAAAAATTATTATTGCAAAAAATAAAACTGGATGAACAATGTGTCAATAAAATCACGTTGGTTTTATTTTTTACAAGAACTTGGTTTATGGACAGAAGAGGATTTTTCAAAAGTAACCTGTGATGCTATTAAGAGCACTGGGAAAGAATTTTTCTCCAGGATAGCGCGAAAACATTATTTTCTTTATAATTTATCTCTTTGAAAGTCGGAAATTCTTGTTCAATCAAGAAATTATTAAATTTACAATCTAAGATAACACTGTAACATTATCCCAGATGTACGGAAATCGATGTTTTCGAGCGATGGATGATCATATTACAATTTTTCCGTCGATGTTATGTTAGGTCAATAGTTGCTGTGATACGCTATTTGTAATTAAATATATATCATCAAAAATTACAACCAGTAAAATGTAATCAAATTAAATAATACATAAAGTATTTCCAAAGCGTTCTGGTTGATATAAACGACTTTTATTACAGTCGAATACTTGACAATTGCAAAAACAAACGAAACGCTTAGGAAATGCACAAACGAATATCTCCTTCCATTCAAGTCATGAATGTAGGCAGCTTATCAAAAACTTTTTTTTTTTTACTTACCTTCTTATTCCTTACCTGTCCTCCCGGGTGTCCGCCGTCAGGCATTGCTTCCGGGATGATGTGTCCTAGAATCGGACCACGTTCTTCTCCTTTGATAGTGTCAGCTTATCAAAAACTTAATCGCCATCACCTCACCGTGTAACCGGTGACTGTAATAAAAGTCGTTTCTATCAACCAGAACGCTTTGGAAATACTTTATGTATTATTTAATTTGATTAAATATATAGTTTGCATTGTAATACACTTGTGGTTTACTTAATAAGATTACGTATGTACATTCTTGCCAATAAATTCCTAGAAGGTGCAGTTTTGCTCGCGGGTATTCCCTTTGCTGATTTAAATTGCTCTTTGTTAATAACATTATCGCTTGAAGTTTCATGTTACTTCCATTAATGAAAATGCAATCATATTAAATATTTGTTTATTTAAGATTTATATTTAAAATTGTACATACTACACTGTTATGTCTTGTCTCCCTTAATAGCTCTAAGGAGACAAAGAACAAAAAACTTCTGCACTTACCTTAGTAGAACTCTTATCTCAGGATTAATCTTTTTTTAATTGGCTTATCTCACGGCAACAACTATCAATAAGCATCAGCACAAAAGAAAACAACAATTTGGTTCAGTTAAAAAATTTAATAAATAACAACACATGAATAAACAAGAAACAATAACAATAACACACAAACAAATTAATCAAACAACAAACTTAAAATTAGAATTCACTAGCTAACCTTATGACCTTTTGGCTAAACGTGGCTATCGTCGCACAACACTTTGGCACTGGAACTCTCCCGGTTCAAATTGGTCGCCTTCTCTTGTTAGGCGTCTGGCTTAACCCGATCCCAGTCCAAATGCTATTATATCTCTGCTGGTTCCTTGGAGGACACAACCGTACCGATCCCTTGATATGGGATGTAGTAGCTCCTTGGCTATACGCCCGTCTCGACTTAATTGTCTGTAAAATTTGCTCGGTGATCGATACACCCTCACTTCTATGTAGCCGATGGCCCGTATTCCAGCAATTGATAATCGCTGATATTATTTCAAACTAACTTGTAGATAGGTCGCGAACTCGACACGTTGATGTTCAAAGAACAATTTAATTTAGACTCTTTGTTTGGGTCGCGAATTCGACACGTCCTTTTTCAATGAGTAATTTATTCTAACTAACTTGTATGCCCGTCGTTACTCCCCGTTACGAATAGCATTTTCTGTTTCTCTTTTGTTCCCGTTTGGAGATCCTTATTTTTCCTGTTTGTTTTCCTTGCACGTCTTTAGCCTACGCATTTTGTTGCAACACTTAAACTACATGCCTTATAATTATTAAAAAATCAAAATAATAAACGTGAACAATAACTAAATTTAAACAATAAAACAATTTTGTACCTCGCCAAATTGTGTTACTTTTGTACTGGCTTTCAATTACATCTCTCCTACCACTCAAACGGGTCACAACAATACATACTGCAATGTTATTTACTTTAACGAGACGAGTGATCTTTCACGCAACAGAAAGTTTGAGCATATCGTAATGATAAAAGTTAAGTGAACGCAGCTTAACAAAATATAGGTAAAGGAATTAAATTTCTGAATGATACTGCTGAAGGAAATTGAAACAGAATAAAATTTTGACACACACAAAAATTGTTAATTGTAAGATGTTTTAGTTAAATTAATATTGTTAAAAAAAAAGGATAGTTTAAGAAATGTTAACGGATGATTACGTGGTGCAACAAATCGGTAGAACGATAAGTACAGTTGTCCATCCGAGGCGGTACTAACGGGTGCGGGAAGACAATTTCCGGAAAGTGACGGACGTTGAAAGCTAAAACCAATATCAGACATTAAAAACTTTAAAAAATAAATTCAATGACAGTTTAATTAAAAAATTAACTATCAACAGTGCTTAATGAACTTACAAAAAAAGGAAATCCAAGTGGTAAAGTAAAACACAAAATCGTCCGGAAACGAAGGAGACGATAAAAAAAAAATAAGAGGTCTCTGAAATGCGTACTATCGAGCACGGACGCGTAAAGCCGGTTCCAGAGCAAAATCGGTAATTTTGGTTAAAAAACCAACGGAAATATTTACGGATTCCTACAAAAGAAAAGTTGATAATAATCTGTGATAAAAAAGTGCGGTTAAATAACCAAGATTAATAAAATAATTTACCTACCATAAATCAATTGAACGGAATTCTGAGATACTGTGTTAGATCAATGCAGAACTGGTCACTGTGGTAAATTAAATGGAATAAACTGGACACGTTTCACAAGAAGCACGAGACAACGGAAGCAAAGTTGGATATTCGAGTAGCGTACGTAAAGAAGAAATAGTGAGACACCTGTTGGCGGTAAGACTAATTAAATTATTAAAAGCCGCGAGTGAAAATTTAAAAGAAAACGGGTTTTTCTTTGCGCCACGTAAAATAAACTATTTGGGGAAAACACGCGTAGTATAAGATTTGTTATTTATATTATTTAATTTTTCTAACTGTTTTATGTTCGTAGTTGTTAAGAATTTGTGTTTATTAAAATTTTTATGTGTGATAAAATTAAATCTGCATATTTAAACAAAGGCGCATCATTGGGGAATTTAATATTCCCACAAAAATTACAATTTTCAGAATAAGTTAAAGAAGCCACTTCTAAGGTAAGGGTTCACTTATGCTTAAAAGATAAAAAAAAGAACGCTAGCCGAGGGAACATAGCAATACCTATTCGTTTTTAATATCGAAAAATTGTACATTAACACCGACCGTAAGCGATCATTTGGCGTTGTGGTAGTTAGTTTGAATGTTTGCAAATAAATTTCTAAGTTGGTTAGCTTTTTAACCTCGAAAAATGCCAAAACCGACAAGATGGTTAATTTTTGTGTAGTTTATTTTTGTGAAATGCAAGTTTTTAAGGTGGTTGGATTTTATTTTTGTGTAACTATTTGCAATAATAATAGAATTTATTGTATAGTAGAACTTATCGAAGAAGAAGATATTGACTGCAAATTGTATGTACAATAAATTTTAGAAGTAAAAATGGTTTATCATAATTTTTCTATTTTAGATTGTAAAGAATAACAAAATACCCATACGGCTGTTTTCTGCTTTTTGTCGATCAACTATTCGACACTGCTGACAGCACAAGTAAAGAAATTAAAAACGGAAAATGCATAAGGTGTTATATTATGCACAAGAGGTTCATGTTTAGAATTTTGGAAAACGCTATCACTGTGTTGGTGAGCATCAAATTCTGTAATCAGAAAACCAATAAAAAATTTGTACCTCTCAACAATAAATAGTTGGATTTTTACTGTGCAAGGTCTTAAATTATATTTGGACAAAACTGCGAATAATTTTAATTTTCTCTGCCTTACGAATTTTAATCAGGATCCTGCCGACAACTTTTTTGGTAGCATCCGTAGTCATGGAATAAGAAATATAAATCAAACGGTTAATATAAACCATGGCTAATAAGCGATTTTAAAAATATATGTAAAACAAAGTCACATTAAATTCGAAGTAGGAAAAAATTATTGTAATTTGCGTTTCAGTGTATTAAAATATGTAAATAAATGATCTAAATGTTAATTTTATCATTCTTTTGCGATTTATTATTATTTTGTGCATTAAATTTGATATAATGCATTAGGTACTTCTAAAATATTTGTTGACAGAAAAACTTCAATTAATGCTTAATATCAAATTTAATGTGCAAATAAACCTGAGAGAAATTACAAAAATTTGGATTACGTCCCTGAAATTTTCGCCAAATTTTAGTTGGGACATCGACTACTTTTGGCGCTTTAATACGTTACAATTGAAATCCGGCGAGTTGCCTATCTATATAATATTATATTTTATTATCTATGACCGTTACTGAGGACTGGGACCACTCCGTAGAGATTAAATGCCGCATTGCAAGGGCACGTTCCGCGTTTTTGAAGATGGCGAAAGTATTCAAGCCTAGGGGCCTAGCACTGACCACCAAAGTGCGAATGTTGAGGTGCTACATTTTTCCTGTTTTTTTTTCCTGTTTCCTCGACAGGAAGTATATTCATGAAATGTGATACATAGTACATATAAACAATAAAAACTTAACAATAAATTGACACAACTAGAATGGTGGTGATAAATGGTGATGAGTATTAATGTAGATGAGTTTAACAATATAAGAATTAAATATTAAATTATAAATAGAAATTAGACAAATGAACAGCGGGTAAGTAATAGCAAAATTAAAATTGGAATGAATTGAATGAAGTTTAACAGATTTATTGATAAATATTGGTGTGGCATAAATCCATGTTAGACAGACTAAGGGGGGGGGGGGGGGTGTTAAATTGTTTTAGGGTGTTGATAATTGACTTACAAAACGTAATAAAAATTTTGGTTATGGATTTATTAAGGATAATTTCTGAAATGATGTATGGTGAAATATTTAGTAAAAAGCAATGAGAAGTGTAGGAGTGGCGTTGTTAGACATATTTCGGGCAGGAAGACAATAAATGATGCAGAGTCTGCCTACTTTTTGAATCGCAGGGGCACACGTCAACAGGACTGATCTTGAATCTGTATAGATACTCGCGCGCAAACGAGTGACCCGTCAATACCTGCGTCATTTCAAAGGAGGTATCAACGGCACTTCGGAACAAGCGAACATCATGTAGCGTAGGTAAATGCTGCCGGGTGGTCGAACCTTGGACGGCATTTCTGTACTCGGTATCCCAAGTACATGCCGCCTCAAGACGAATCACCCTTCTTGCATAGCTAAGAGGGAACTGGTTGTATGCCATGCGACTGTGTGAAACAGCCGCGTCTTTGGCACATTGGTCTGCAACCTCGTTCCCTTCAATGCCGCAATGAGCCTTTACCCATGCAAACCTGATGATCGTTTGGTCCTTCAGTTTGAGCAGTGAACGATGGATGGAGGTGACCAAAGGTACGGTGCTACTCCGATGGTAACAAGCGAAGAGAGGCTGTCGGAGAAAATACACACTGAGTGTAACCTCCTGGGGGAGATCTAAGTCAGGGCGGCGTCAATCGCATATAACTCGGCTTGAAACACGCTACAAGTACCGTTTAACCGGTACTTGTGGGTCTCTTGCCGAGCCTTACGGTGGTATATGACGATTGCCGCGCCGACCTCCCCACCTTCCTGTTTGTTGCCATCGGTAAATATAGCAACATCGACCTGGTCGCATATTTGATCGACTTCCAGCGAGTCGTTTGCGTTTACGAAACTGATCGTTTGTCTGTAGCGGGGATGTAACATCTCCGCTGGCGACGTACGATTTTGCAAGACGACGTCGTCCGGAAGTCAATCAAAAGTACCACCCATTTTCACTTGCTCTATCCTTGCCACCTCCTTTATCCTTAGCTCGGTTGGAGTAAATCCCGCTAAGGCCAACGCAGATATTGCCGAGACCGTATGAAATGCGCCAGTAGTCCTGATGGCGAATGCCCGCTGAGAAGATCGCAACCAACCCAGCACGTACTTGTATCTTAGCACTCCACTCCAAATAAAAGAACCGTAAGTAATGGTCGGTTCGATGACCGCGTGGTATATTGTCTCCACATTTCGTGGATTAATACCCCACGTGGGCCGTACGAACCGACATAAAGATTTAAAAATTTTGTTGGCTTTGACTATGATGTGTCGAACGTGTTCATTGAATTTCAAGTGTTGATCTAAAATAATACCTAGAATTTTAATGTGAAGCTCATAAGTCAAAACAGTGTTGCCGAAGGAAATTCTACAAAATTTTGTTTTTGGAGTGAAGGCTATTGCTTGAGTTTTCGGGGCGCTAAATGTTAATTTAACACCTGCGCCCCATTCACTGATCGCAAGTAGAGCTGCGTTGGTACGACTTTCCATCTGCATGACACTGGGCGACCTCACGATTAGAAGGACGTCATCCGCGAATGCTTGCAGATGACATCCCTCCGGTAAACCTACCAAAACACGTTAAACGCTTGGTGAACAGCTTTTCCAGCAGCTTTCTGGAGTGATATGTTTAATTTATGTGAATATGCAACGCTCAGGACACCATCACCGCGCTTATCACTTCTGATCGAGCCCCGCCAACAATAACGTGTGATCCTTTGATCTTATCTAGGAAGTGGTTCAGATTTACCAGAGTACTGTTGTGGTCATGGTTTGGCTCGATGTACACGCTTCCAACATACAAGAACCGATGTCCAAAGCCGATCCTGATCACGCACAGGTCAGTGTCACAATACTGAGACATGCCCAGTACTGCCCCCAACCTCTGCTTGACCAGAATACAGCTCTTGACTCTGGGTTTATTCAGGCGGTTCTTGTTGCTTTGGAAGATATGTATACCGTCCACACCTTGCATCTGGTTAATTCGGCCTACGTATGGCTCTGTGATAAGAGCGACATCTCTGTCGCTCTTCATGAAGTAAGAGAGGAATTCACGGTGAGAGGCATAGGAGCGCCTTAAATTGCATTGCACAAAATTTATTGCCTTACCAGCCGTACTCAGTTTTTTCCCTTAGTCTGCCTTCCATTGTCTTGTAAATATTACAACTAGTGGACGTTGCCGAATGGCAGGAGTTAAACTTTGAGTTATATTTTTTATTGTTCATTGAACAGTTGTAGCAATTTGGAATGTCTTTAATTTTGTTGAATTCTTTATAGCAGTGGTCCCCACCGCAGTGGGAACAAGATAGCGCCTTCTCGGTACCAAATTTGCGGAGATGTCCATACTTGAGGCAGCCGAAACACTGCCTCACGTTTACATATTCCGCAAAATGTACCCTGCTGTAGTCTACATTAATTTTGTCCAGTTTCATTATAGTACAAAAAATTTTAGGTGAAGTTTCTAGATTGACGTTGTATAATGATTTAGGTATTTTTATTATTTTTTAAAAATTTGATTTTTAGATCTTCTGATATAAAGTTAGTTTTTATTGTATGGTTTTGAATGACGATTAAATCAATAAGTTCACCCGGGTCAACCTCCCGGGGAACGCCTTTTAATATTATGTTTGGTTTAAAATTTATAGGCTCTTCTATTTTTAATTTTGTATTCTTAGAGAGTATATTTTTAATTTCTTCCTTTTGGGTCAAATTTTCTACTGTAATTTTAATTTTATTATTACTTAATTTAGTGATGGAATTTGGCGCGAAATTTTTTGTTCTAAACCTGACCGACTCTTTGAACATTTTCACAATCTGCTCGTGCGAACTGGAGGATGTCGTTGACGAGATTATGATCGCTGGTAGTTTCCTATTGATTTTCGGTTTGACCACATCGCTATAGGTGGTTTTAGCTGCGGCGGTCTCGCATGGTTTGTTTGCGGCACTCTCCAGTTCGCAACGAACAATTGATCTAATTTCTTCCGCCGTAACAGGACTAATATTTTCGTCTTGGCTCGGAGCTGGAGCTGCTGCTGGTGCCAGCAGACAGATCTTCGTAGCCGCGTCGAACATATTAGCCCTGAGAGTGGTTTTTAAATTCTTACTTAAAACTAGCCTATCAAGAATTATCTTTCCTAGTTGTTTTATTTCGGCCAATCTTACTGGTAGGTGGGCACCTGGCACTCGGCTGAAATACTGTGGATCTATGCTCACCCTGTTTCCGAAATACTATAATTTTTCTAATTCTAATTTTTCTAATACTCTAATGTTTAAGATCAATTGGTCTCAAAGTTTTGATAACGGAGTTTTTCCAAAATACTCCAATTTTGTAGCCAACACCTGTTTCCGAAATAATATAATTTTCCAATAATTAGAGTTTCCTAATGTTTCCTTTGACTATATTCGCAATCACCCAATTATTTTTCTACAATAACCAAGTCCAAAATATCCAATATAATTTCAAAATCTTCCCTTGACTACATACGCAATCACTTCAATAATTTTTCTACAATAATCAAGTCCAAAATATCCAAAAAAAATCTTCAAAATTTTCAGATGTCACGTCAAACAATTGTACACTAATCTCCCATGAATTGGGATTTTCTGATCTTAAACGATTCCACCTGCCTTTTACTATATTCTATATCACTTCAATATTTTTTTCTACAATAATTAAGTCCTACATATTCAATATAATTTTCAAAATTTTCTAATGTCAAACGCCAGATAAATTTTTTGCACAATTTTGCCCCAATTTCGAATTTTTTATCTTGATATGCACCTTCCCTAACGTTGTCCACTGTTTAAATAATTTTTTTATTCGATTTCAAGCCTAATAATTGGAACTTAGTGGGAGCGTACTTGGTTCAATGCAACTACGTACAAGCGGCTTATTTAGATCAGTAGCTGATAAAGTCAAAATCGCAATCATGATCGCCAACATCCAGAAGGGAGAAGCACTCCAAGAAGAATTGGTGCAGATATATGTAAGATCTGCACACCAAATAGTATATTATTATTTTGTGTATGTAACTGCGGTATTTTTTTACTGTCCGAAGATCACTTTTATAGCAGTCATAATTGGTCTAGTGCTTATGCTAGAAACTATAAACCAGTTGGCTTAGCTTCGAATCTCGTCATTACATTTTTTTTAATCTTTGAAATTTTATGAATTTTTTCAGGAGATTATTTTATGTTAATTATTAGAGGTTATAAATGTATTTTAGCTTTTCAATAATATTTTCCACTACGTTGGAAAATACATACTATAAGGAGATCTTGAGTGAGGTGCAAAATTTTTTTCCTTACAAGTGATACATTTCCCTCCGAAAGAAAATTTTTCATTGGCAATTTTTTCTCTACCAATTCCTTTTTTGCGAAAGGAGAGGGATTTCATTAACAGGGATATTTTAAATTTCATTTAATAACGACGTTGCTCTTCAAAACTGGCTCGACGACTTCTTCAACTCCAAACCACTGGATTTCTTCAGGTGTGAAATCGAAGAACTGCCAGAACGTTGGAAGTCAATCATAAACAATGCAGGAGAATATATTATTAAATTAGTTTATTAAAAAATTAAATTTTAAATTTAAAAAACAGCTACGAACTTATGCATCAATCCGATAGTACGAACAACCCAATAGAGATCGTTCGAAAATTTTAACGGCTTGTTAAAAAGTTTAAGTAAATTTTCATAAATGAAAAAAATGTTCCACTACGAATACTTCCCCAACGTATCTGCGCTGTAGCACATAGCGCACTTCCATTAACTACCTGGATCCGTACAAGTAGCAGACATAAGTTTTTGTCAAAATTGGTTCGAGATCACATGCACTTTTAGTTTTGGAAATCTGTTGAGTGACCTTCATTTTAAGATTTTCTAGGAACAGGCCATCACCCTTGATTAAATTTTTTATAAGGCAACATTACGCTTTCAAACGCATGACCTCAGCTCTCCAACAAGCAGATAATATCAGGGCATTGTATGATCAACTTTTGTTTTATAAAGCTTTTGTTCGATTTTATAATGGAACATTAGCACGATAATTATTTTATAATTTTTTAGAACTTTTCCAAAAAAAAATTAACCTTGTTCTAATGGGACATTAGTAGGTAATATAATCACTTTATAATTTTCTAGTGGGCCTTGTAAATGATAAAAACAACAAAAATAAATTGTGATGTAACTGATGATATTTATATAAATGAGAGATTTTCATCCACCGTATCACTTCGCTGTATCTCAGTAAGTTTAGAAAATGAAGCGTCTTATGTTATTATTGACAATTGTGATCCATAATTGTAATTCTGTTTCTTTTATCTCAAAGGTTGACAATTAATAACTTTAATTTAAATTAGATAAGATTTATTTCTCTTTCAGTTTCAACAACACGATTATAGAATCAAAAACTTAAGGATGGAGATGGTGAGATACGATGAAAATTTTTTTAGAGTAATGAAAATTACACCATTTAAATACTATAACCGTACAACAACAGCTCATAATATAACATTTTGTACTAAAAAACCTCTAGGAAGAGATCTTCAGGTAATTTTTAAAGTTTGTTTTTATCCCGAACGTAATTTAAAGTTTCTCATATTTCATCAGCACTTTATATCTTTTAAATACATAACTTTTCATAATAAGAGCTATATTTGCTTTCGTTTAAAATTAGTTAAAAATTACCGCTTGTTTTTTTGCTGTTACCATCGCTAACAATTCTCAAGGCAGAACGACATAGTAGTCGTACAAAATGCAAAATTAAGATATTGGTGTCGTTGAAAATATCGCGTCAGTAACCTTAAGTGAAAGCTACCGTAATAAATAAACGCAAATATAGTAATTACGTAGAAAATATAAATTTTATTATTTTCAGTTTATTATACAAGCCTACAAATTCTTAAGTAATGAGTACCGCAAAATACAATTACGTTTCCAAATTACTGCGTGTGAAGCAATTGATTATAATTTGTTTGGATTAAAAGTAGGGTTATCTAAGTGTGGTAATGTTACACAGTGTTATTTCTATAAGGTAGGAAACTGAAATATTTAAAAATGAAAATGAATTTAAAAAAATTATTAACAGGATACAGTTTATCATGCTTGCAATTTTATGATTGATGAAACGAAATTTCCACCATTCTTGCCCACTGGTGAATATAGGTTTTCGTTTAACCAAATATACTTGGATCAAGACATTGGACATTTCTATATTTATTTGGAAGTGTATCGACCGATTTATCCAAAAGATAAAAAATAGTTAACATGTTATTAACAAATTTTCTCAGAGTCAAGAGTTAGCGAAATAAAATTATGCTAAAATTTAACTGAGGTCATAAAAATAACTTTTGTTTCGTTTTTTCTCTTTTTTGATTGTTCCTTTCCTTCATTTCCATCTCAATCACCTTAAAAAAAGTAATATAGTCAACATGGGCCCTTTCTCTGTTACATACCCTCCCCAGTGTTATGGTCAAATATAAAGGACCTACAGTTTAAAGTCAGTTCCAAACTACAATTTTTAGCATTGGGTTGCTTGTCCACGGTTGCCATCTGGGTTTGAATGCAACCTTGGCACTTTTACCTCAGTAGTGGAGCGCTCTACCATTGGGCTAACCGTACCCATACAAAATTGCTTCTACAATCATAACCACAGAACTTACTCGTAACTTACCCGGGGGTCGTCCATCTCTAGGCGCCTGTATTAGTTTTTCTTCGTCCATTCTGCTAACATGCTCGTCTGATTCTCTTCTGGTTTTCATCCACTTCACGACGTCTTGAACGATAGTCCTGTATCTAACGCCTTTGTTGGTCTGTCTGTCTGATCATTTTATTCCAAAGAGTCTTCCAAGGAATTTGGAATTTCAGCAGAAATGATGTCGAATTGTTGTGGTTTAAGTCCATGTGTCAGTCAAATTAAAATGTGTGCGTGCAGAAGACCTCTCTTTTGTCACTCGACAGAATAAAGCCAATACTTAACCGAGTCAAAAACCTCACATTTATTAAACGCAGGTAATTGAACCATTACTAACACATTCCTGATAATTCTTATCCCACTTTGTAACATCACATATTTTAGACATCGACCCAAATGGCAACTAAATTGTCAGTTGCATAAGAACGTTCTGATTTATATTTGAAAGCACCTAAATTCCAATCTCTACCTTTAAAAGCCTCCGATCGAGTTCGAGCTTGTGTTGTTCTTTGGGCCGTAAATCGTAAATGAACGCACACATCACCTTCTCGCTCCCTATGAGTAGCCTGTCTTGTAGTTTTTCATTAATTCATTTATATAGAAAAGATGGCGGGCACCAAGAGAGGGTGAACAGCTTAAGCGGTTAAGTGCGTTGCTGCTAATGCTGAATGCCTGGTTCGACTCCGGGCTCAGTAAAAATGTTATTCTAACCGTCCCCCTCGGAAGGTAATGGCAAACCACCGAGGTGTAATCTGCCTAGAATAGCCTCTCTGGAGATGAAGTTTACACACTTCCCGCGGATCGGATCCCGCGCTAAACAAGTAGGTCCCCTATGTGTGTGATAGTACTACAAACTCACAATACATACATAGGAGAGAGGTCACCAACATCCGGTAACGGATAGACACGTGAAGAAGATAGAAAAAAAATTCTCTTTAATCCTTTAAGTAGCTTAATCTGTAAGTTGCCATATTACTTGGGCCAATTCTTTATTTCAGTTCTTTTTTAAATTTTCTTTTCGTAAGAGCCTATGCTGACCCTTATTGAGTAAGTGTGCAAAATTTTGCACAAAAACGATTTGGTATTACCAAGTGTGACAATTTTAATGGATGATAGTCAACCGAGAGGGTTTTCTGAGTGTTTACGTCCAGAACGATTGTAGCGAATTTTTTGCCCTTTAAATTCGTTCCCAATAATTATTTATTGGCACTTCTCGCTCCATCTAACGGTCGAACTGGGAAGAGGGACTGGAAAAGGAGATAAGAGGTTCCATCGGCGCAAAAGGATAGTCTTGGGTGAACCATGAAACGAGTAACACGCTCTTGTGTGAGTTTTTAAAGCAAGAAGGCGGGTGTGAATTTTTCACACACCAATGTCGATTTGTGTGGCTACTGTGGAATAATCATGGGCTTTTGGGTTACGTAATTAGCGGATATGGAATGAAGATATTCTTATATCTTCGTTGTTGTGTTGGAAAATGATGGATTTTCCCCCATATCGGACGTTTCTTGGTCGGATATATTGCCCATGCTATCTTTGAAGGTTTTGGTTTTCGTTCGGATTGGTGAGTAACCTTCTTTGTTACTTAATTGTTCCACAGTGGTATGCATTGATCGAGTAGGACAAATTTTACTCCGTCAAGCTGGGTTTCGCTTTTGTTTATTTCACCCTTGGCTGATATGTATTTTTTTAGGTCTTGTTATAGAGGTTTTCTTTTGCCTTGCATTTTTTTATTAGAACGTTTTTAGCCGAAATAATTATCGTTAAGTCGCAGGTTTTACTTTTCTGTTCGACGTGATTAAAGGTTATCTAATCTGACGTTCGCAGACGTGGATTATAATGCTAATGTTTGAATTTTATATTTGGAAAACTAATTAATTATTATATTATATTATTATGTTTTATTTGATTGAGTTTGAACTGTGCATTTTATTCACTAGGTAACATCGAACGGCGTTGGTCAATCGCATTGGCATAAGAATTCCTACGCGTTCGACATGGGTTCAAATCTTGAATTTGTAATTCTATGTTGAACATTTTTTTGTGTTTATTTTTGGTTTTATGTTTTTTTTAAGAAGGCAGCGATGTGCAACCAACGTACAGGGTGTTGCATTTCATCGAGGTCGCTTCCACTTAATTTTATTGTTGGACGTTCGATTGTGGTTCTACCGTTTGTTGGATTTTTTATGACCACTCGAACGTTCCGTTGATTGATTTTGGGGAGTGGTTCTTGGTGGTAATGTCTTTGCCACTGTACTGGTTCAGGTCGGCTAATGCAATTTCCATCCGACATCGCTTATGTCATCGCCTTCCAGCAACGAACATCTAATTGCTGATTTAATTTTTGTTGTGTTAGCAAAGCTGTTTCCTTGATTTTCTTCGGGGCATTCATTTGACACGACCCACCCTGCCGCTATAACGAGCTGGCTTATACCTACCATCAGGCCCCACGCAAATAAAAGTAGAATTTATTTTCTGCGTGGACATTATCTGTTCCGAGCTACCTTATCATTAGAGATAGTGAGGACAGATATTGTTGCACGATCCTGAAATGAAAATTTGAAGCCAGGAAGGTCAGTCGTGGATTGACCGCCGTAGATGGAAGTCTTCGACTCACCGCCGTAGAGCGAGATCGAGTTTAAAGGTCGATATTAATGGTCGATCGATTACCTAAGTAAAAGGGATCGAAGTTTAATTGTCGATAAATAATCGACAAATAATTAATAATTACAGAGCAACGGTAATTTTGTGATTAAGTGAATTTATACGAACGGATGGATCGATTTGTAGTAATTGGTTATATTGACGTATTTTTGGACACAGAAAGATTAGTGCAGATTTGGAGAATCAGGAAAACAATTCGGCAGTCAGAGAAGCGATGCAATACAATACCGGAAAGGAGATTGGAAATTGAAATTATTGGAAAATTGAATGGATGATCGAGGAATTGGAGAGCTCACAAGATGGACGCCTACAAAAATTATAAGCAATCAATTTATTTGTAAAAATTTTATAAACTTTTATTCATATTATGAACTCTTTGTTAAAAATCATTATCAACGTATAATTTTAAATTGTGTAAATAAAAATTTCAATTATCAATTTCAGAAATTTGAGTTTTATTAAATTTAAATAAAGACAAAATAAATCAATTTGGGGAATAAAATTATGGGTTTGATTACAGATAAACCCTCTAAATTGCGAGAAAAATTTCTTGTTGCCGCGTTTTATTTTTGGAACACGATAATATACAAATATTTACATAGATAATAACTACATAATTATGTATATACCATCAAGTGACACCAGCAAGCCGATAACATCAGCATTGCATGATTAATTTTCGTTATAATTATAAAACATTACTTCGATTTCCTAATGGAACATTAGTACGATCATTATTTTATAATTTTCGGAGGAGCCTTGACAAAATAAAAAATTCACCTTGTTCTAATGAGACATTAATAAAATATAATTGAAGGGCCTAGTGGAAAAAGTAGTTAATAAGTCACTCTTTTTTTCAATTTTTTGATTTTTATACTAATTTGTAGAGAATAAATGCCGCAATGTAAAAATGTGCTCAACTACAAATTGAAAAAAAAGTGACTTAACTACTTTTTCCACTAGGCCCTTCAATTATTTTATAGTTTTCAAGTGGGCCGCGCAAATTATTACAACAACAAAAATAAATTATGATATAACTGATGATAGTATATAAACAGAAGATTTTCATTCCACCGTATCGCTTTAAGATTTATTGCATTTAGATTTAGATTTATCGTAAGTTTAGACTATGAAGCTTTTTCTGTTACTATTGGTAATTGTGACATATAATTAATTATTGTTATCCTACTTCTCTTCTCTCAAAGGTGGGCAAGTAATAATTTTAATTTGAATTAATTAAGATGTATAATTAATTAAATACCTAAGGGTGGAGATGGTGAGATACGATGAAAATGTCTTTAGAGTAATGAAAGTTACACCAATTAAATGTAACCATACAACAACAGCTCATAATATAACATTTAATACTAAACCGTAGCGTCGCTATAAGAACAATTCGACACGCTCATTCAAGGTCCGGCTATACTCGATAGCGAGCATATTATAGTACATCCGGTGACGTGACGTATTATTTAAAATTGTGCGAAATTTTAAAGTGTTTAATTTAATTGGCTTAATTAAACCTAAAATAGAGGCTGAATAGAACCCCACTTAAACTAGCATCGGAAGTTAAGTATCTAGGCATAATACTTGACAAAAAGCTGAACTAGGGCAAACATGTCAGTTATAAAACTGGAAGAGCGAGCATGGCCTTCTGGCAAAGTCTTGGGGCAATGGGGCGATCCTTGGGATTTTCCCCTAGGGTTGCCCTCTGGCTCTACACCGCCATAATAAGGCCCATTCTATAACAGAATTCCCCCTATTCACCTATTTGATAGGAAATTTAGCATTTTGCAAGATACAACAAGAACTGTAAAGACAGACATATCTCTCTACACTGACGGTTCCAAAACGGCTGATGGCTCAGGTGCGGGGATTTTCTCCCGGGAACTGCAGCTAAACACATCTATATAGCTGGATAAGTATGCCTCGGTGTTCCAGGCGGAACTTGTAGGCATACTACACGGCGCAAAAACAGTCAAGGATAGAGGCAATCGAGATAAAGAATTCAGATATTTACAGACAGTAGAGAGGCTCTTGTGGCGCTAAACCGCCACAAGATTACCTCGGGGCTGATACATTCAATGAAATATCAACCGACAACAACCTTACACTCAGCTGGGTGAAAGGTCATCAACGCAATGAAGGGAATGTGAAGGCGGATATGGTGGCGAGAACATGCTCGGGTAACCCACCATGCGGTCCTGAGCCTTTTGTCACGCCGGCTGTCAGCACAATCAGCACGCTCATAAGAGAGAAAACTCAGAAGCCACATGGTAGAATATGGGAGAACATAGATGCATGCCGTCAAGCGAGAGCGGCTATACGCAGCCCTCTTGCAGAAATGCCAAATATTACACACAGCTGTCTCCGGATAGTCTACGTATTATTGCGGGGATTTTGACGGGGCAATGTAAGTTAAATAAACACTTGCACACGATGGGTCTTCTAGAGAGTCCGATCTGTCTTGGTTGCGAAGAAGCAGACTAAACGGCAGAGCAGATGCCCTGCCCTAGCGTCGATCAGAGGATCCATGTTGGGGGAACTCCGGCCTAGCATGGCCAGTATTAGGGACATGCCACCCTCTAAAATTCTCGAGTTCATCCTAAGGTTGGGATGGCTTGGTGAGTAGGGGGACGGCTCCCTAAATGAAGGCAGCATAATGAGTCAAATTGTGGCCTGAGTGCGTACGACCTCGTAAGAGGCTGTCCTTCACCTACAATCCAGAATCTAAAATAGAAGTGAATAAGAAAAATTGCGCCAATACAGTACATACTGCTGTGATTCAAAATGCTTTATGAAGGCTCCCAATTCAAAAACGAATATTAGATTCGTAAAGAGCACAAAATTCTAAGTCGAAAGACACTTTAAAAATTTGCATTACGAGAAATTTGAAATTTTCTCAAATTTCAACTTCATGACCAAATTTGAATCTCTCAGGATAAGTAAGATATGATAAAAAGTGCTAAGAATAATTAGATTGATGATTGTAACATCAAAAATGAAACAAAAGATTTAATTAGCTCGAAATTAATTAAAAGTTGTTTGTTGTTTTGTACATGTTCATAACCTTAAAAATATGCAACTTTGTAATAAATATTTCTTTAAAAATAACATGTTATGTAAAAATTTGTTCACATCAAAAATTAAGTTATGATTTCATCTATGTGACGTGAGTAATCTTAAAGCGTGAATCAACAAAGTTGTTAATAAGGGTGATATTCGTGAAAAACCAAAATTTGTAGAAGATGGAGTCAAATGAATCAAACTAGGATCCAAAATACATCACAAAAATGCCATATATCAATGGAATTGCATGGAAGACGTCTGTTGAAAACACAAATTCAACATGGACCACGAATCTAAAACAGAAACAATTTTTTAATAAAATTTAAAATCGAAAATAATTCAATTTGACTCACTTTTCAAGAACAGGTATACCAATTTCTATCGATTTTGGATCAAAATCAGTTGGTTTGGAACATTACGATAGAGTGGATATGTTTCGTTTATGTCCAGAAACAATAACAACCATTTAGAGGTCAAATAGCATCAATGGCCGACTACAACAACATTTTTGCTAAATTGTGATTTTCGAAATCAACTCAACATTTCACTGAGACCTGAAGATGTTGCCAATTCATACAACTTACCTTAATCAACTCGATGTCATCAACAAATTAGGTAAACAATTCTAATTAACACAAGATTCGAATCGAGAAGAACATCAACACAAGGTTACGTGATGTAATCTAACCAACAACTGAAGTAACTCAACAAAATCACAGCAGGTGCATATGACTCATCGAGTGTCATTCTTAATAAAGCAGTCCATACACTCATATCCTTTTTAACTTGAAATTGCAATTTGACGATTTGAAGGTACAGTGAAAACTTTTATTTTATATTTATAAACTTTGCCATCAGCATTTAAAACACAGGATTTGGAATCAAGACTTTCAAGGAAGTGCATTTTTCATTACCCCTTATTGAAAGGTTCTTTTTTAAAAAAATTATTATTTTATTGGTCAACGTTAAGTTTTACCAAAAGCAAAATATTATTTACAAACATTTTAAACCACTATTGTACAGCGAGAGACTTAATTAGTTTATAACTAATTAAGCACGACAAGAAGGAAAGAAGAGTCTTTTCAACTTGCAAATTTGATAAATCAATAAATTTTTATTTGTAAAATTTCATTAATGCTAGATATGCGATCTACAGATGTGTGTAATCATTTATTTGTGCGCATTGCGATTATTTTTCTTTGTCAATATAAACATTTCTTTAAAAGCTATTGAAATCTTTTTTTTATTTTTCACTCAACAAAAAGCAATACAAATATGCAGAGAGAGCAAATTTATACCCAATATTAAAGATCACCTCTTATTGTAATCAAAAGGAACCGACCCTTGAAAGTGTCATCAACTGAGTCTAGTAAGAAGGGGCATAAGTGTTGAACATCCCTCAACTAAAAATTTTCATACGAACCATTTTTATCAAAACATTTTGACTAGCCAACTTAGGGCTGGCGCTTTAAAATTAGTTAAGGGAGGTCACAGCAATACGTATAATCGAGAAATTTACGGCAGTTTGCGAAAGCAATATCGCAAATCCAAATGATATGGTAAAAGAACAAAAAATTAAACGAGGCAATAGTTGGTTAAGTTCGCCAGGTACTAACAATACAAATATTTCAAAGAAATCCAAAAAGGATTCGGGTAAAGACAATTCGGACGAAACAATTTATAACGATGACGTCACAAACAAATTTGTTTGTTTACTACTATTGTAAAATGACGATACAATAGAAAATGTTGACGTAACATCAGAGTCACTTTGTGCTAATATTCCAAATAATATTAAACCGCTTCATAGAAATCAATTTTCGTACCAACCAGGCAAAGGTACGGTGGATGCACTTCACCACCTTGTAAGAGAGATTGAAAAATCTCTCGAAACAAAAGAAAATGCGGTCGGAATATTTATAGATATAGAGGGTAACAGCCGCCGTAAGACACAGCATTGAGGCACCCACCATAACTTGGATAGAATCAATGCTGGAAAGCCGAATAGTAACGGCTTCCTTTGGGGAGGAAATCTCGGTGACCGCGGCGAGGGGTGCCCACAAAATGGAGTGTTGTCACCTCTTCTGTGGTCCATCGTGGTAGACCACCTACTGAAGAAATTAACTGACGATGGATTATGCGTACTAGGATATGCGGACGACATTGTCATTATAATCAGGGGCAAGCATGAAGGCATAATTTCAAACCTAATGCAAACAGCCCTAAACAAAATAAAAGAATGGTGCGAAAAGGAAGCACTTACAGTGAATCCTTCAAAAACCATTATAGTTCCATTCACAAAGCGTAGAAAGATAAACCTAAAAGCTCCACAGCTTCAGGGTTAATCGATACCTTTTTCCGGAGAGGTAAAATATCTGGATTCAAAACTCACCTGGAAGCCACATATGGATAAAATTCTTTCCAAAGCAACAGGAGCCTTTTGGGCTTGTCGCAAACTTTTTGGAAGGACCTGGGGACTAAGACCAAAAATGATCTATTGGTCATATACATCAATAATTAGACCCATTGTCACATACGCATCGCTCGTATGGTGGACAAAATGTAACGAAATCACGACACAAAGCAGGTTGCAGAAATTGCAAAGGCTAGCGTGTCTGGGTACAACAGGGGCTATGCGCACAACCCCAACTGCGGCTATGGAGGCACTCTTAGACCTGCCACCTCTTCACCTACGAGTGAAAAGGGAAGCCATACAAGCTGCCATAAAAATTACCCAAATCAAGAAATTCAAACCAGGAGACAAGACAGGTCACCTATAGATCCTGGACTTCTTACAGCCAGATCTATTTGAAAAACCTTCGGATATCATTCCGAAAATCTTTGACTTGAAAACACCGTTTGAGGCTGTTGGGATTAACGTGTATCGAGTTTAATCAAAACAGGTATTGGTTAGTGATTATTTTATTATTATAAAATAAAGTTTAGTTAACAATAATAATAACGTTTGCTCATTACGAGCAGCAAAGCTATACTACATACATCATACAAAAACTGCGTTCTTATATCTTCTACAAAATGCTTAATAAGCAAGAAAAACGATACACATAAACATAAACAGTTAAGCTATCATAAAATTGACTCAGCATAAAATAATCAATTATTTTTAACACCCACTTTAATTAATTATTTTATGGAAACCTAAAAGTCTCTTAAACACTACCGGTGTTAATGCTTTTGTTAGCATATCAGCAATTTGATTTTTGGAATCGACGTAAACAATATTTATTTCATTTGACAAACATTTTTCGCGCACAATTTCTAAATGCACTCCGGGTTCACGTGGTGTTTCTATCGGTTTAAAATCACTCATGTTAAATTTTTCAAGAACTTTTCTTATGTACGGCGCTTGATTTTCTTCTTTTATAGCACTTTTCCACTCTTTTAAATTTCTGTCTTTCACTGCACAATCAAACTTTTCTGGTTCTATAATAGAACTGTTGTTACCTGACAAACCGCAAACAAGACACCTTTTGAACAAAGAGAAATAGGGTGACTAGCTCGAGTCGCGAAGGGGTTGGTCGATTGAAAGAGCCGAAGGGCTTGTGACGTAATGTCGCAATTTGCAGGTCTCTTATCAACGATTGGGCGATCCTCAATCGTGATCCGGAATATTGTCAAAATCGATGGGGATAAATTTACACGAGGGGTAGTTAAATGGGCGCCACGCGTCCTTAAACTGGAGTTTATTCGAAGGGGATGAAATATCGCCCCTCCAAGCTGGTTCGCGACAGCTTTTTGATCTTCCACGCTAATTCTCACTCTGGGAAAATCCTTCCGAACAACCTTACCTTTACAGTTGACAGACTTTCCTTCGGCAAAAATAGCTAAACAGAACACATATTCAACGACAATAAAACACAAAAATAAAGAATAACACAGATATAATAAAGACGAAACAAACAAGGGGTTTTGACAAAATTCAACAATTGCACAATCAAATTTACAAACACAATTGCATACTGACAAAATATTTACAAATGATTTGACTATCATAAAAGTTATCGAGAAGATATTAATGTTGGTACACCAACAGCTGTTCGTAAAACAGGACAGCGTAAAACTTGACTTATTAAACTGCAAAAATTGAATGCAGAAATCCCATAAGTGGGAGTATAAATTTAACATTAAACACCACTTTAATCGTTACGTTATTGCAACAAACAAACTCTAACACATTGAACTGCAAAAATTGAATGCAGAAATCCCATGAATGGGAGTATAAATCCAACATAAAACACAACTCAAATCGTTACGTTATTGCAGCAAATAAACTCTAAACATTAACGGCATACTGAAGGTAACACCACATTTGATTAAATACTATTAGATAAAAAGAAAAAGGACACACATTTGCGAATTCGGCTACGAGGTGGAACAGATGGTTCCTTAAAATATATAGTGGTCAAGGGAACCACTCGTTACAATAAAACTTAATATTAATAAAAGGAATGCTTACGTAATAATTTACATGAAGGCTTCTTGTCTCCAGGATCGGCTCTCGGGTAGATGTTCCCCAGCGTGAGAATATCGATAAATGTCGATTGATTGAATCCCTCTAATGATTGAGGTGATAAAAATGCGATACCAGAAAAATACTCCTTCGAGGTACGTGCAGCTTTTCGACGGAAGGTCCCCCGCAATGAGGTTCCGGTGCAAAATGTTTTTTGCCGTGACGTGGGGAATTATACGTCTCCCACTTTCTCAACAATTGAAAAGCCGACACTCGAATGAATGAACGTTGACATGATTCACGCTTCCCGATCTATCCTGAATGCGTCACTGTAACGTGGTGACATAAATGTTTGCGCGCAAAATAGTTGGTGAAACGACAAACCAAGCTATTTTATAAAACCGGTTGGGTTTTAAACGAACCACTTTAAAAGTTCATTAAACTCGTCGGTAACGATATGAAATATTAAATGTTTAAGCAAAACAATACACAATAATTAGTATAATTTAAAATAACGATACAAACGAAAATATTTAACAGCGATACGAAATATGAAATGTTTATTCGGTACGGCAGTCTTTAAATAATGCAGAAACAGTTTTATCAAACTAACTTTAATCAGCACGATAAGAAATGTGTTATTTCCACACTCCGCAGACGAGTCTTTAAACGCGGCCGTGGTACTGACACAATGCAGTAGTGATCTACGTCGGCAAGAGCTACTTCAAACAAAATGTTTATTGACTTACTAGCGTCACACAAATATTTAATTGAAATAACGATAAAATGATTTAAAACTCTGTTCATAAACTTCAATACGAAAATGTCTTAATGTACAGTTGTGAAATATTTAAAATAAATTTACAGTAGCGGTAAAATGATTTACGATAACGTCAATAATTTAAAATAGCGGTAAATAATTTAAAATAACGATAACGAGAAATGTTCAATTTTACCTGTGTTCACAACACTTAATATTTTACACAATTAAGACCGATTAGTTTAATTTTACTTGCAGTAAAATATGTTAATTCCGCTTAGAGCGATTGACCCACTGTTGGGCAGAGCTTCTTGTAGCAATTGAAAAGTTTCAAAAGAAGTCCCGAATACAACCAAATGTATACTTTATATATCAATTCTCCCGTAAAATCGGAGTCCAAGATGCACTTTCGGGGACCTAAGAGATTCCCCTTAAATAGTAGCGCGTTATTCTAATTGGCCCCCGCTTTTTAACAAGGAACGAAAAATAAAAGATAGCGTATATGCTACTGATTTGTATTGGCTCAAATCGACAAGCGCTTACTCCCGTGTGTCTTTATAAATCTAGTAAAGAGCCGTGAAAAATCTGGACAACACATGTCACACGTGCGATATTTTGTTCGAAATTTAAATCGCTATCTACTTTAGCACATGGATTTTGGGTCGATTCTTAATATTTTTTGTGGCTTTTCATCGACGAAATGTTGCAATATTAAATACGAAATGCATAGGATTTTGAGCACATGTACCCATGTGGTCCGATAAGCGGAGCAAAATAACAACCTTTCTCACGTCCACGTGTGCGATTTCAGCCACTTGTTTGAGCACGTGTTTACTCGACGAACAGTGGATTTCTATCCCACGTGAAAACGTCTACAAGTGAAGAGTCCCTATATTTGTTTCAATCAAATTAAAGGCGTGAATATAAAATCAATCTATATTTATAAAATGTAGTGTCAGCAAAAATTATTGCCGTTAGGTGGGAGCTACGTCAGCTTGACTACGTTGCTTCAATAAGTACCAATTTCAATAGCACGGGTGTTAACATTCTCACACCTATCTTTATAATCTTTAAACGCTAATATTTAGAACGATAAAACTTTAACTTCAGACATCGATTTGCATTATTTGAATTTAAAATATAACTTGACTTACGATATATGATTTTTAAATATAGCAAGGACGGAAATTAATTCTAGAATTTTACCGAAGTTATCCTACACAAAAATCTGCATGGTGCGCGAGCGTAAACTCAGGTAACACTGTATACAGCTAGTCCATAATAGTCTGGTTTGCGTAACGCATTTCTGTTTCTTAATTGATGAGTGTTTTCAATGTTATCTGCTGATGCTGTTACGTTTTCTTTTGCTTCTCCATCATTGTTTTCAGTTTGCTCGTTAACTGGGATTTCATCTTCAAAATTGATTTCTAATAATGCGAAATCTTTATTGTCTCTGCATTTTTCGTGCATAAATGCCTGATTTTCGTTGAAGTTCACATTGCAGGAAATTTCAATTTTCCTTTTTTCAGGATTCCACAATCTATAATTAGTTGAGTTGTCGTTCAATCTAACAAACATCAACTTTTTACTTTTAAAGTCAAACTTTTGTCGAAATTGCGGTGGAATATTTGCATATGCGATGCAACCAAAAACTCTTGCGTGTTTGATTTCTGGTTTACGATCAAACCATTTTCAAAAGCACTTTCGCTGCTATTTTTCGATGCTAGGGCTCTATTTAATATACAGGGTGTCCCCATGACCGTGGAGAACCTTTGAGGTGGTGTTAAAGGACACTTTTCTAAGACAAATTTTCAAATAAAAGTTTTGCCCAAGTCCAAACCCTTGGGGGGTGGGAATGGGACTTTTCGGCGTAGCTAGTTCGGCGTAGCCAGTTCGGCGCAATACCGTTTCGGCGCGAGGACGTTTCGGCGTGAGGTCGATTCGGCGTGAGGACGGTTCGGCGTGAGGACGATTCGGCGCGAGGACGATTCGGCGTAGCCCATTTAGGCGCAAACCCGATTCGGCGCTAAGACGATTCAGCGCTAATCTTTTTAATAATTCGAGACGCTTTTCAAGAATTTAAAATATCCTCATTTTCGGTCGAAAGAGACTATAGAAATATTACAAAAATTATATTTTTGTAATTTTTAGAATTTATGTTAGTAGTATTCGTAAGTTTCACTAAGTCTGTTTATTTTATTTTAATGTTTTGATGTATAGGCCGTCTTTGATTAATTTATCTACTATTCAAAACTTTTACATTTGTGTAAGTATAATAATGTTACATGTTAATGTTTTCATTACGTCTTGACGTCTTCAAAGAAGAACTAATTCCTAAATCGCAGTTGCTGTAACGTTTCTTTCAAATGATTTGAATCATAAGATACCATACGGGATCATTTTTGGTTTTCCCTTATGCACAGATGATTTCTTTAATATTAACACCTAAAACTTCGTTACCACAAAAGGGTTTTATTGCCCATTTTACTTAAGGTGGCTGAGAAATCCGAGTAGGAAAGTTAATCCGTTAGTGTGGTGCCGAATTTATTTTTATTTATTACATTGTAACAAGGTATTACTACATCTCAGTCTTACAATTTTGACGATATTACCCAAAAATAATAAATTCCGGAAAGTCTCGGCACCGACAATATAAACCAGAAATTTGCTTCATCAAACGGAAAGGATAATCTTGGGCATAGGGGAATCGGTACTCAAGAAAACAACTACTGTGTTCGACCGGTTTCGACTAAAATCTTAGTCATCATCAGGACTATAATTGGAAAATACATGGCATTAAATACAAATCAACCGGTCGAACACAGTAGTTGTTTTCTTGAGTACCGATTCCCCTATGCCCAAGATTATCCTTTCCGTACGTTACCAGGGACGAGATTTTAGTTTTTCGTATGCTTCATCAAAATTCGCCGCTTAAAATTTGTACAAAAATTACCTACACAGATTACCTAAACAAAAATATGGTTTACTATTACATAAATACCTCTAAAATAATCCTCTACAACTATTAGTGAAAATTATTTGCAATGCCAAATGTTAAGAAAATTTAAGTGCAATTATAATAAAATTTTAAGAATTCTTGTTGTTGTCTTTTCATTTTGCGCGATTAAAAAATGTTCATTGTGAATTTGAATAGCTTATTTTCAAAATAATTTTTTTTCAGCATATTTTTTTTCAGCATATTTGCCTGCATATTTTGTAGTTTTTTAGTGCCTAAAATCCGATCGCTACTAATGAGTAATAAATAAATAAAAATATGCCACTGAAAAATAAATTTTCCGAAATTTTTTTTGAAAACCACCCACATTGTAATTTCAAGTCTTTTCCCAAGTAGCATTTTTAGCTAAATAGCAACTACGAATTTCAATAGCTGGCTATTAGCTGGTTATTAGCAAGCTAATACAACTATTTTAATAGCAACTCGCTAATAGTTGGCTAATAGTGCTTAACAATAGTTGGTTTTTAGCTACACAGCTAATAGTTGGCTAATTGTGGTTAATAATAGTTGGTTTTTAGCTACACAACTAATAGTTGGCTAATTGTGATTAATAATAGTTGGTTTTTTGCTACACAACTAATAGTTGGCTAATTGTGGTTAATAATAGTTGGTTTTTAGCTACACAACTAATAGTTGGCTAATTGTGCTTAATAATAGTTGGTTTTTAACTAACAGCTAATATGATTTGACTAATTGTTTTATTCATATAGTTTTTAAAAATAGCTAAGTTATAGCAACTGTATCTTCTAATATTATGTAAACGAACCATGATGCACGTTTTAATGTACAGAATCAATTTATTAAATTTAGTATATTACTCGTTTTCACATCTACGATCAAAACTACGGATGTGCTTCTGCTAGTGTTCCTGCAAACCGTTTGGTGTAACGTTGCAAGATGTTTGAAGAGAGCTTTGAAAATTAATAGGATGACATTTAAATACCTAGGGAATGAAATTACGAGCGTAATTTATAGCGTATCTTCAATCTGATGATAACTTTTGTAAAATTTTTATTACGAATCAAGTAGGCCGAGCAGTCGAAGGCGGCAGATTTAACTTTTGGTTCACAAAACTGTTGGGTTTAAACCCCATACCTATCCAATTGTTTTTTTTTGACAAAATAATAAATTGGATTGAGATATCTGTGTGTAACAAATAGTTACCATTAATTTTACAATTTGTAATTTAATAAAAAAATGTGTAATTTTACTAGTTTATTTTTTATAAAAATTAAATAAAAAATATTTTAACACTTTACGTTAACAAACATAATAATCATTCCGCTGTCTTGACGTTACCTAATGCACTGAAAAAATAAAAATTAATAAATTAAATTTAGATAAACAAAATTTAAATGCTTTAATTACCGGTTTGCACTATTTCTAAATAGCTTCTTCAAAAATTCTTCGTTGTCCTTCACCGTAAACTCGGAATTTGCTAATCGGATTACTTGATGCAAAGTTCTAATTATGTTAACATACAAGCCAAATTCAATTTTTTTGATATTTTTATCATGGGTATTCCCAGTCCAATTGATAGTCGTAACAAAGTTTCGATCAAAAATATAGTCGAAAACGGTGTAACACACTTTGTTCCCTTTTAACGTGCCAGTCTTACCACACAGCTGCGCCAGAAATTCTACAAAAATGAACTTGAATTCATCGTTGTTCAAGTCGGATTCCAAATTGTCTAATTTTTCCAAATTATTAATTGGAAGTCGACTTTGAAGCAAACTGAAATCTTCTTCAAATTGGTTTTTTTCTAATGTGGGCGTTGTCATATTAACCGTATTAGATGAACCAAGGACAGAAATGAGTTGGTTCATCATGGTTTTCAATTCAATAATATTGGCATTTATATTTTGATTTTGAGCCTTCATAGCTATGATTTCATTTTTAATCGTTTTGATGTCATTCTCACTGACTCCATTACTGACAACGACAAGATCATTTAGTACTACCGATTCCTCGGTAGCAATATTTGAAGTCTAAAATAACAAATTAAATTGTATAATTGCAACACGATAGCTATAATGTAATTACCAAAGGCGTATTTAATGCTATTTCATTCTCTTCGATTCGAGTAATACTATTTAATTCTTCTATTACCATGGATTCTTCTTCACCGCTAATATACGTAGTCTAAATAATAACAAATTAAATTATATAATTGCAACAAAATGACTATAATATAATTACCAAATGCGTACTGCTTATTGGAATTTCATCGTGGTCCAATTTCTTCCTTTCTATATTTGAGGTCTGCACGTTCTAAATATAAAATTGTTATTATATATAATCTTCGTTTTTAATTGACTTTTTAATTATTTTTAAAACCATAGAAGACCTAGAACCCAAATAATCAAAAATAATTAAAATAAAATTATTATACCGGGTGTTGAATGAGTTAGCCGTTCATAGGATATTTACATGTAAAAACTTATTTATGCAAATTCCTGCTTCCCTAATTATTTTAGAAAAAAAAATGAAAGACACAAAAATCATGCAGAAAAATAAATTACAAATGATAAAAGAATTATTTTCATCTAGCTTTTACTTAAAGTGGCAAAAAATGCTTTTGAAATTGTTCAAATTTTCATTTATCAGACTAGCCATGAAATAAATTCAATTTAATTTATTTATTACATAAATTATTAATAATAAACAATTACAAACATTAAGAAATAATTAAATTTACAGCAAATGTTCAAACAGGTTTCCATATTCAGCTAAACAAAAACCAAGTCTATCATAAAAGTTACATCGTACATTCGCAAGTTGTCTTTCGGTAATATTGCCACACTCCTCCACAATTTTATTTTTTAATGAATCAATACTTTGGTATCGTTCACCATAAATTTTAGATTTTAAATTACCCCACAAAAAAAAGTCATTTGGAGCCAAGTCTGGTGACCGAGCTGGCCAGTTTATTGGTCCATTGCGTCCTATCCAAGAATTGGGATAACATTCATTTAAATAATTGGTTACATTTCTAGTATAATGTGCCGGACATCCGTCTTGTTGATAGTAGATTACGTTATTTTCTCCTGCCACAATATCAATTGCCGGTCCAATTTCGTTTTGTAACATTTCTAGATATTTTAGTCCATTCAAATTTCCATCAATAAAAAATGGTCCGATGATGTTTGCTCCTAATATCCCTGCCCAAACATTTACAGTTTGGCGATACTGTGAACGATTGTTGATCATTAAATGAGGATTTTCGGTGGACCAAAACCGATAATTTTGAACATTTGGTTCCCCGTTAATATTAAACGTTGTCTCATCGGTAAAACAAATATTTTTAATAAAATTTCTATCCAAATTGGCCTTTTCGATAATGCTTTCACAGAAAATCATTCTTTTGTACATATCCTCTTCAAAAATTTCTTGATGGTTTTGGAACTTATAAGATATAAATTTATGTTTTTTTATAATTTTGAACGCCGTAGTGTGATGAATATTTAACTCCGCACCAATTGTTCTTGTACTGATACAAGGATTATTCACTACGGCAGCAATTACATTTGTTTCGATATCGGTACCTGGAGCTTCACCAATATTGATTTCTTCTAAATTTCTTCTTTTATTTCTGCAGGTCTTGCATGACGGCTTAAATACAGATCCATATTGATTTTGATTATCAATTACATTTTTAATTGTCGAATAAGTAGGGATTGGTCTTTCTGGGTATAAACCAGCAAAGAGATCTCGTACCATACGTATACTGTTTCCAGAGTAATATAGTTTTAAAAATTGATTTTTTTCACTAATTTTGTACTTTGCTTCCATTTTATGAAATTAAAATTTAATAAAGTGCAAAACTGTAAACAAAGTGCAATTGTTTTTTAATACTTATCAAAAATAATTACCTTGGAAACTTTCATGGCTACTCTGATAAATGAAAATTTGAACAATTTCAAAAGCATTTTTTGCCACTTTAAGTAAAAGCTAGATGAAAATAATTCTTTTATCATTTGTAGTTTATTTTTCTGCATGATTTTTGTGTCTTTCATTTTTTTTCTAAAATAATTAGGGAAGCAGGAATTTGCATAAATAAGTTTTTACATGTAAATATCCTATGAACGGCTAACTCATTCAACACCCTGTATAAGTAATTCCAACAATAAAAAACGGCAAAATATTATTACCGAAATCCCCTCTGCAAAGCAATTATAGTCATTACTGCTATTATTTTTATCTTCCAGTTTCTTTCTTTTTATACGATAGCGATCCCCTTCAATGTCATCTTGACAGTCCTCGGTATCAGAATACAAGGACATAAGTGCTTCCAATTTAATGGCTTCTTCTAAGGTCTGTATATTCTTTCTTTTCAAACGGCATAATATTTTTCTCCATAAAGCTTTATTTAGGTACAGATTGTGGATCGGCACGCAAAGTTTTAACTTGATCATCACGTTTTGGCCAATATAGAATTCCATTTTCTTCCCACTTTGACGGGACACTTGCCAACACCTGTTTACCATTTTCGTACGTTTGAATAATTTTGTAAGCCATTTCTTTGATTAGATAACACTCAATAAAATTCATCAATCTGTAATCATTTATATAGTCATTTTTATAGGATGTTACCAACTTTAAAATGTGTGATAAATTCAAATTTTACACGACCATAAAAATTATAATTTTTTGTTAAATTGTTCAAAAATTATTTTTGATAAATAATCGCGACCTCTAATGAAACATGTTTATTTTCAAAAAAAACAGATATTTTTGATAATTTGAATTTATCACACATTTTAAAGTTGGTAACATAACCTATAAAAATGACTATATAAATGATTACAGATTCCATAAATGATTAATTTTATTGAGTGTTATCGAATCATCAAAGAAATGGCTTACAAAATTATTCAAACGTACGAAAATGGTAAACAGGTGTTGGCAAGTGTCCCGTCAAAGTGGGAAGAAAATGGAATTCTATGTTGGCCAAAACGTGATGATCAAGTTAAAACTTTTCGTGCAGATCCACAATCTGTACCTAATAAAGCTTTATGGAGAAAAATATTATGCCGTTTGAAAAGAAAGAATATACAGACCTTAGAAGAAGCCATTAAATTGGAAGCACTTATGTCCTCGTATTCTGATACCGAGGACTGTCAAGATGACATTGAAGGGGATCGCTATCGTATAAAAAGAAAGAAACTGAAAGATAAAAATAATAGCAGTAATGACTCTAATTGCTTTGCAGAGAGGATTTCGGTAATAATATTTTACCGTTTTTTATTGTTGGAATTACTTATATAATAATTTTATTTTAATTATTTTTGATTGTTTGGGTTCTAGGTCTTCTATGGTTTTAAAAATAATTAAAATAATATTTAAAGTCAATTAAAAACGAAGATTATATATAATAACAATTTTATATTTAGAACGTGCAGACCTCAAATATAGAAAGGAAGAAATTGGACCACGATGAAATTCCAATAAGCAGTACGCCTTTGGTAATTATATTATAGCTATCGTGTTGCAATTATACAATTTAATTTGTTATTTTAGACTTCAAATATTGCTACCGAGGAATCGGTAGTACTAAATGATCTTGTCGTTGTCAGTAATGGAGTCAGTGAGAATGACATCAAAACGATTAAAAATGAAATCATAGCTATGAAGGCTCAAAATCAAAATATAAATGCCAATATTATTGAATTGAAAACCATGATGAACCAACTCATTTCTGTCCTTGGTTCATCTAATACGGTTAATATGACAACGCCCACATTAGAAAAAAACCAATTTGAAGAAGATTTCAGTTTGCTTCAAAGTCGACTTCCAATTAATAATTTGGAAAAATTAGACAATTTGGAATCCGACTTGAACAACGATGAATTCAAGTTCATTTTTGTAGAATTTCTGGCGCAGCTGTGTGGTAAGACTGGCACGTTAAAAGGGAACAAAGTGTGTTACACCGTTTTCGACTGTATTTTTGATCGAAACTTTGTTACGACTATCAATTGGACTGGGAATACCCATGATAAAAATATCAAAAAAATTGAATTTAGCTTGTATGTTAACATAATTAGGACTTTGCATCAAGTAATCCGATTAGCAAATTCCGAGTTTACGGTGAAGGACAACGAAGAATTTTTGAAGAAGCTATTTAGAAATAGTGCAAACCGGTAATTAAAGCATTTAAATTTTGTTTATCTAAATTTAATTTATTAATTTTTATTTTTTCAGTGCATTAGGTAACGTGAAGACAGCGGAATGATTATTATGTTTGTGAACGTCAAGTGTTAAAATTTTTTGTATATTTATTTTTTATAAATAATAAATAATAAACTAGTAATACACATTTTTTTATTAAATTACAAATTTAAAAATTATTAGTATTACACACAAATATCTAAAGTGTGTGTTAATGGTATAAAAACTGTTCTATTTTTATAATTGATAGGAACCATTTTACATTTGATCTCACTTAAAGAATATAACTGTGATTTCCCTTCTTCGTAAACCGAAACAAATATATTTAAGTACGATGACTTAATTGGATTTTCAAATAAATTTTCTTGTTTTGTCATAGGAGCTCCACATATGTATACAATATTTTTAAATTTAGTGATATACTTTATAGCAACTACATTATTATTTTTTGTTAAAACCCATTTATTTGTAAAATTGGTTTGCAATATTAAGCCGTCAGCCAGTTCTAGGCTTTGATAACATTGTGAAGAATGTTCTGGCAAGTCATCCATAGTAGTTCCTTTAAACTCTTTTCGAAGAATTGGGTAAATCTTTTCTATTATTTTTGCAGTTGGTATGTGATTGAATTCAATTAATCGTTTTGCGACTTGTTGAAGTGGAAATTTACCAGTTTTAATAAGGCGCTTAATTTGATTCAGCTTACTTTCAAATGGATATGCACTGAAAGTCGTTAAAATTCCAAATTTCCTTACATCTTCAATTAAGTGACATAAATTATGAACATTGCTTGTAACATAACATGCTCCATATAACTCAATAAATTCTTCGAGATAATCTTTGAGCATCATTTCTGCAATATCCAGAAAAGGTAGATGTGTTTCTGAACAACAAATTGTAATGGCGCAATACAATTTTAAAAAGTGTTGATATATTTTCTTCGGCAAGAAATCTTTAAGTATCACAATACTAATGTAATGGAAGAACGTAGCAAACTCTGTACCTTTCCAAAATGCCAAACAATCAAGTTCACGAACTTTGCGGTGTATTTCTTTGGGCATTTTGCAGCTTTTAAGAAAATCCGATACAGCAATAATATCTTTCGATGTAAAATGTCCGAAACAGGGAAGTCTTCTACCATATTTATGCTGATAAGTTGTTCGACTGGTGAAGTATATTTATGATGTTCCTGATCAGTACGATTACGGAAATCTTCATCTGTTCTTTTAAGCGCATCGAATTTTGGAAATGTATTACAATGAGTGATGTATGAATACTCCCCGACACAAGTACATTTTAAACAGCCGTGCTGCCCATTAAAATTGACGACTCCTTTCACAAACGCCCGAGCTGGTGAATCACAAACAAAGCACCGAATGGAAACTTTTAAAACTTTTTTATTAATTTCCATCCCATTCTTTAAAATATCCTTCATCTCTTCGTAAAATTTGGATAGTACATTATTAATGGAGTCCGGTTTTCCCATTCCACAAAAAATACCAACGACCATTGGTTTAATATATGTAATTTCATGCACATTAATTAGTATTGGCCAAAATTCGATTTTGCTACTATTATACACTGGTAATCCGTCTATATTAACATTTAATGATATTTCTTGAGGGATTTTGTCACTACTTACGTTTTCAAAGCATTTTTTTAAACAAACTTCCACTCCATTATGCTAATATTGACCATCATCTGCATAATTTACAACTGAAATATTTTTTGGGGTTTTCAGTAATGTTCTTGGATCTTTGGGCAAGTTGATTTTAAAAGTCTTATTTAAAATTGATATAAGCCCTTGGAGACCAGTAAGTGTAATGGCTTTTTTTTTGTCCATTCTCTTAAATCCATTTTTAAATTATACATTAAACTAAGATCATTTAAATTTTCTTCGTTACCACTTTCATCTGATGCACTGCAATCTGTTTTAATTTCAACCGATGAGTTGGTTTCATTGGCAACGTCGGCGTCATCGTCATTGCCCAAATTATGGCCATCATCAATTTCGGCGTTACAGCTACTATCATCGATTGCTTCTAATAAGTTAATATTATCAGGTGTTGATTTTACTGCCAAATTGTGTGATTTATTTCTAGTGCATTTATTAACACGTCTCTTAAACGTACCGCTACGTTTAAATCTTCTCATCATCCCGATCAAATCAATGTCATTTGCCACTTTATATTTAGAGATAGCAATATTTCTTATACTATAGTTATCCATCTTGCTGTGTGAATGTTTTAAAATTTAAATTTCTTTATAATTCTAATTTAATTATAACTATAGACATTTTATTATTTTAAGTTGGTGGTAACCTATAATGTTTTCAAATTTAAATTTCTTTATAATTATAATTTAACTAGAATTATTATAACATTTTATTTAACTACCTACATTATTATTTTGAGTTTTGATACAATTCCAACAAGGAACCGCGTTAGCTGAGTACGTTGAGTGGTTACGTCGTATTACGAGGGTCCCGGGTTCAAATCCCAGTCAAGGACGGTAAGTAAAATGAAATTTTAACTTTAAAAATAATCAATTTAGTATTACAGTTATTAAATATTAATAAATAAGAATTTAATGTTACAGGTTTAATACATCAGGTTAATCAGGTTAATACATCATTAATGAGAAAAACTCGGGGATCCTTGAAGACGCGCATTACAACCCGCATTTATAATAATAATACTAAATGTATCAAATAAAAAATCGAGTAAAATTACAAATTAAATTTTTTTATTATAAAAATTTATATTTAAATTAATTGGCAAATTCAAAATTTCGAATTTTGCGACTAGCAAAATTCAGAAATATTTCAACCAGTCATTTAATTGCTTAATGGCTGGCTTTTTTGCTAACTGATGACGCGTTATTTAGCTAGCTATTTGCTAAGAAAAAGTGGGCCACTTTAGCCATATTGCCACAATATAGTAGGTCCATTTCGCCAGCCCCCCCCCCCATCGCGAATTTGGAGTCGAATTTGGTGTCAATCGTTTGTGCTTCGTTTGTGCTTGTTTGTGCTTCTATTATTTTCGTTTGTGCCAACACCGTTCGCGAAATATCTTAAAAATAAGTTTGGGGGGCTGGCGAAATGCTAGCCCCCCATCGTGAATTTGGGGTCGAATTTGGTGTCAAACGTTTGTGCTCGTTTGTGCTTCTATTATTTTCGTTTGTGCCAACACCGTTCGCGAAATTTCTTAAAAATAAGTTTGGGGGGCTGGCGAAATGCTAGCCCCCCCATCGCGAATTTGGGGTCGAATTTGGTGTCAATCGTTTGTGCTTCGTTTGTGCTCGTTTGTGCTTCTATTATTTTCGTTTGTGCCAACACCGTTCGCGAAATATAGACTTTTAAAATTTTATAAACCTCCGAGCAACAATCGTTACAACAAACATTAACTTAGGAAGAAATAAAGTACATTGTAAAATATTTTTATTTAAAATTATGATTTTAATTTTTAAAAGGTCGTCGTATTTTTCCAAAATACCTAGATGGGATCGCCAGCAATAAGCTATATAATGTCCTAAGGATGACAAATTTCTTCTTTAAGGTGGGAGAAAACTAATAATTCCTTTCAATTGAAATTGTTTTTCTAGAATATTTAAAATTCCGGGAACATTTGAAAGAGCTGTTGAAAATTGGGATTCATGCGGTATAGAACTGGTTACAGTTTCTATAAAAAAAATGAGAACCTATTGTGAAACTTCGCGCTATAGACGGATTACCGCAGAACCACATTTTGCTGGATCTTCGAAATACCTTAACATGACTTGTTGTAAAAGTTGAAGATTATCCATAGGCAGATTAGCCACTATTGTTTCCCCGGGTCGACTGTTTTCGAAATCGCAAGAAGAGCATTTTCTAATTTCTGTGAAAGAAGGATATTTTCTAAATAATTGAGTTAGTAAATAATTTGCGGTACAACTAGAATTTACTGCGATACACAGTGGCGTAGCTAGGGGGGGCGGTGGGGGCGAACCGCCCCGGGTGTCACCCCTAATTATTTAAATTTCCTGAGTAAAATTGCCTCGTTTCTTGGTTTTTTAGGTTCCTAGGGGTGACACATCAAAAAAGCGTCATCGGCCTAGGTGGGAGCGACATCCGACCCCAAATTATTGACTAAAGTTACCTCGTTTCTTGGTTTTTTAGGTTCCTAGGGGTCACAACTCAAAAAAGGTCATCAACCCGGGTGGGGGTGGCACCCGACCCCAAATTATTTAAATTTCCTGACTAGAGTTACATCGTTTTTTGGTTTTTGGGGTGACACATCAAAAATAAAAGTTCATCAGGCTAGGTGGGGGTGACACCCATTAAATCCGCCCCGGTTGTCACCCATGCTAGCTACGCCACTGGCGATATATTATCCAAGTGTCTGTGATCGGCCTTGAAATATTCCCAAAATAATTTCCGCTCGTTTCCTGTAACATTGCACAGCAATACCATCATTTCGGCTGGCGAAATGCTAGCCCCCCCCCATCGCGAATTTGGGGTCGAATTTGGTGTCAATCGTTTGTACTTCGTTTGTGGTCGTTTTGTGCTTTTATTATTTTCGTTTGTGCCGAAATAAGTTTTCGTTTTCGAAATAAGTTTGGGGGGCTGGCGAAATGCTAGCCCCCCCCCATCGCGAATTTGGGGTCGAATTTGGTGTCAATCGTTTGTGCTTCGTTTGTGCTTCTATTATTTTCGTTTGTGCCAACACCGTTCGCGAAATATCTTAAAAATAAATTTGGGGGGCTGGCGAAATGCTAGCCCTCCCCTTCGCGAATTTGGGGTCGAATTTGGTGTCAATCGTTTGTGCTTCGTTTGTGCTTCTATTATTTTCGTTTGTGCCAACACCGTTCGCGAAATATAGACTTTTAAAATTTTATAAACCTCCGAGCAACAATCGTTACAACAACATTAACTTCGGAAGAAATAAAGTGCATTGTAACAGTTTTTCGTAAAATATTTTTATTTAAAATGATCATACTCAAAAGTTAATTATCAAAGGATAATCAAAAGATTATAATTATCAACGAAAAATTCAAATACCCTTTTATAATTATGATTTTGGTATTTGGATCTCGAATTTCAGATTTATGTTTATGAAGAACATCTAGTAGATTTTCCACGTTGACGTTTGTTTTGCGAGGCAATTATTAAAATCTTGTCGTTAATCGTTAAATTAATTTAATTATTATTATTTTACTAATATAGTTAAAGAATATATTATAGTAAAATAATAGTATTTCTTACCAACCGTAATAATATTATTGGATTATCCAATCATGTCCCAATGATAATTGGATTATCCAACCATAATTATCAAAGGATAATTGAATTTTTCTTTGATAATTATAATCTTTTGACTATCCTTTGATAATTAACTTTTGAGTATCATCACGAATGTACTGTTACAATGTACTTTATTTCTTCCTAAGTTAATGTTTGTTGTAACGATTGTTGCTCGGAGGTTTATAAAATTTTAAAAGTGTATATTTCGCGAACGGTGTTGGCACAAACGAAAATAATAAAAGCACTTCTTCTTCTTAAAGTACCGTATCCGCTCAGCGAACGTTGGTTATCAACTTGACCGAAGTCTAGATGACTTAACTAGGGAAAGAAATTTAATGGGGTGGTTTCCCGTTGCCTTCCCCATAGCCCTCAGATTTATATTGGGCTTGAAGATCACAGCAGTATATCCGGCGCGACTAGGTATAGAACCACGGTTTCCCGCTCGCTAGTCTGTCGGTGTAAACTTAACGCCACCCTGCTGGTTATAATGGCCGGTTATAATGGCCCCAAATAAAAGCACAAACGACCACAAACGAAGTACAAACGATTGACACCAAATTCGACCCCAAATTCGCGATGGGGGGGGGGGGGCTAGCATTTCGCCAGCCGAAATGATGGTATTGCTGTGCAATGTTACAGGAAACGAGCGGAAATTCTTTTGGGAATATTTCAAGGCCGATCACAGACACTTGGTTAATGTATTGCCAGTGGCGTAGCTAGCATGGGTGACACCCGGGGCGGATTTAATGGGTGTCACCCCCACCTAGCCTGATGAACTTTTATTTTTGATGTGTCACCCCAAAAACCAAAAAACGATGTAACTTTAGTCAGGAAATTTAAATAATTTGGGGTCGGGTGCAACCCCCACCCGGGCTGATGACCTTTTTTTGAGTTGTCACCCCTAGGAACCTAAAAAACCAAGAAACGAGGTAACTTTAGTCAATAATTTGGGGTCGGGTGTCGCTCCCACCTAGGCCGATGACGCTTTTTTGATGTGTCACCCCTAGGAACCTAAAAAACCAAGAAACGAGGCAATTTTACTCAGGAAATTTAAATAATTAGGGGTGACACCCGGGGCGGTTCGCCCCCACCGCCCCCCCTAGCTACGCCACTGTGTATCGCAGTAAATTCTAGTTGTACCGCAAATTATTTACTAACTCAATTATTTAGAAAATATCCTTCTTTCACAGAAATTAGAAAATGCTCTTCTTGCGATTTCGAAAACAGTCGACCCGGGGAAACAATAGTGGCTAATCTGCCTATGGATAATCTTCAACTTTTACAACAAGTCATGTTAAGGTATTTCGAAGATCCAGCAAAATGTGGTTCTGCGGTAATCCGTCTATAGCGCGAAGTTTCACAATAGGTTCTCATTTTTTTTATAGAAACTGTAACCAGTTCTATACCGCATGAATCCCAATTTTCAACAGCTCTTTCAAATGTTCCCGGAATTTTAAATATTCTAGAAAAACAATTTCATTTGAAAGGAATTATTAGTTTTCTCCCACCTTAAAGAAGAAATTTGTCATCCTTAGGACATTATATAGCTTATTGCTGGCGATCCCATCTAGGTATTTTGGAAAAATACGACGACCTTTTAAAAATTAAAATCATAATTTTAAATAAAAATATTTTACAATGTACTTTATTTCTTCCTAAGTTAATGTTTGTTGTAACGATTGTTGCTCGGAGGTTTATAAAATTTTAAAAGTCTATATTTCGCGAACGGTGTTGGCACAAACGAAAATAATAGAAGCACAAACGAGCACAAACGAAGCACAAACGATTGACACCAAATTCGACCCCAAATTCGCGATGGGGGGGGGCTAGCATTTCGCCAGCCGCCCAAACTTATTTTTAAGATATTTCGCGAACGGTGTTGGCACAAACGAAAACAATAGAAGCACAAACGAGCACAAACGATTGACATCAAATTCGACCCCAAATTCGCGAAGGGGGGGCTAGCATTTCGCCAGCCCCCCAAACTTATTTTTAAGATATTTCGCGAACGGTGTAGGCACAAACGAAAATAATAGAAGCACAAACGAAGCACAAACGATTGACACCAAATTCGACCCCAAATTCGCGATGGGGGGGGGGGGGGGGGGCTGGCGAAATGGACCTAATATAGTCACATTTTAGCTACTATTTAGTTTCTTGCCACAGCTGATGCAGCCACCAACCACAGCTATTAGCCAACTATTAGCTGTATTTTTGCACTAGCTTTTTTGCTAACTAATGACGCATTATTTAGCTAGCTATTTGCTAAGAAAAAGTGGGCCATTCTAGCAGTTTTGCCACAATATAGTCGACTTTTAAACACTATTTAGTTGGCTGTATTAGTTAATGTAGCCATTAACCACAGCTAATAGCCAACTATTAGCTAGTTTTTAGCATCAAAATGCTACTTGGGTTCGATGGTGTTTTTAGAATATCATTAAATTTATTCGTTTTTAAGATTTGCACCGAACAAAAACAGCGAATTTTTTGGTCACCTTAAAGAAAGCTTAAAGTATAATACAACAAAAATGTTTTACAATATTTCTAAAAATTATTGAACGTCATGATTTACAAATGAAACCATTTTTGTTCTATAAATACAGCTTTGGCGAAAAGTATTAGCCCACCTCTACATTTAGAATTTGAATTTTTTAAATCTACCACCTAGAAATGATTCTACGATAAATTAATAATCAAAGGAGATAATTTAGTAGTTTAATTGCTATAGGTAGATCAACTACGTAATAATATGTAGGTATATTAAAAACATTACATATTCAAGTTAATGATCGTATGTAGTTTTACAAACGTGAATTAAAGTTTAATCTATGATTAAAACTGTGAAATAATGCATTAATTTTCCATTACAAGAATTTAATTAAATTTTAAAATGAATCGGAAAATCATTTCCCGCCGAATTGTCCTTGCGTCGAATTGGTCTTGCGCCGAATCGGGTCACGCCAAATTGGGTTTGCGCCGAATAAGGTTGCGTCGAAATTGGCTCGCGGCGAATTAGTCTCGCGCCGAAACGGCGGCGCCGAATCGGGTGCACGCCGAAAGGGCTACGCCGAACGGGTCCTAGACCCGTTTTTTAAATGACCTTTTAAAGTTCTATTATCTGCACATTTGTAGTCGCATATTGCACAACCAAACGGTTTCTCCCCAGTGTGAGTTCTTAAATGTGCTTTGAAGGTTTCTTTGCGTGCACTCTTGTAGTCACATACTTAACAAGAAAACGGTTTCTCCCCAGTGTGAATTCTTAAATGCCTTTTCAAGTTTTTTTTTCTCTGCACACTTGTAGTCACATATTTGACAAGAAAACGGTTTCTCCCCCGTGTGAGTTCTTAAATGCGCTTTGATGTGTTCTTTCTGTGCACACTTGTAGTCACATATTTGACAAGAAAACGGTTTCTCCCCAGTGTGAGTTCTTAAATGCACTTTTAAATGTTCTTTTGGTGCACATTTGTAGTCACATATTTCACAAGAAAACGGTTTCTCCCCCGTGTAAGTTCTTAAATGCACTTTTAAATGTTCTTTCTCATTCAACGTCCGGCTGTGTTAGAGAGCGGTTGTGTTTACGAGCGTGCGATAGTGCATCCGGTGACGTGACGTGATATTAAAAATTGTGCAATATTTTTAAAATTTTAGTATAGTGTTTAATTTAATTAGCGAAATTAAGGCTAAATTACAAATAAATAAGAACAATTGTGCTAATGCAGCGCACGTGATAGACAAATTTTTGGAAGTTAACAAAAGCAATTTTGCGAGCCCAAATGAGATGTCTAAAAAACACAAATTAAAACGAGGTGATAGTTCCCTAAGTTTACCAGGTATCAGTAAAGGTACTGAAGATAAAAACATGTCGAAGAAGTCCAAGAAGGATTCAGATAAAACCAATTCTGACAAAACAATATATAACGTTGACGTCACAAACAAATTTGGTTTATTACAAAATGATGAGACAATGGAAAGTTCTGATGTAACACCAGAGTCACTTTGTGCTATTGTTCCTAATAGTATAAAGGCAAAACCAATTGTAATCACTAAATTACCAAAAAATCATATCAATTTTACAAATGTAATAAAAGGCATAGTGAAAAAGAATTTCCACTTAAAATATCTCGGCGACAAGTTAAAAATTGTTACCGAAGACATTGAAGACTTCCACAAATTAAAAGAGGATCTAACAAAAAATAATAGTACCGAATTTCATACATATAGTCTGGCCAATGAGAAAAAGTCCATGGCTGTTCTCAAAGGCGTACACCGCATGAATGAGGAGGAAGTTCTGGCAGCCTTACAATTGCAAAATGCAAAAGCGGTGAGCTGCAAACTACTCAATAAGGATAATAAAATGTATCCTAAATATAAAGTTGCGTTCGAAAACGAAATAACGTTCACCGAAATTCAGGGAATAAGATATATGGCCAATACAAGAGTTTAATGGGAGAAGTACAGAGCCAGAAAGGGGCTTACGCAATGTTATAGATGCCAGCAGTATAGGCATGCAGCTAATAACTGCAATATTAAGATGGCTTGCCGAAATTGGCTGGAAGTCATTTGACTCGAGACTGTACAAGTTTGGATCTCACAACCCCAAAATGCGCGAACTGCCACGGGACACACATAGCAAGTTCGAGAGATTGCCCCGTTTTTATTAAAACTTTAAAGGAGGTAATCAGACCACCCACGCCAAAGGTAATTACATCCAGAGGCTACCAAATGCATATGAAGGAGTTTCTAGAACTTCGAAAAAAACAAACTGTAGTACCCGACATTTCATATACATCGGTACTACAAAACCCACAATTTGAAACACCTGCACAGGTAATGAATACTCAAGGTCATACAAGAGGCCAAGCAAGCCAGGTTGTCCAATATCCGGTAAATTATGTTGGTACATCGCGAAATAATAATCCAGTAGGTATGGATAACTTGGATTCACATTTTAGTGAAATGAAAAAGTTAGAATCGTTGTGCAACTTGGATAAAATGTTTAACGCTCTGCGGGAGTTAAATCGTGTCATGACAAGTACCGTGGATGGTGCTGCTCGAATGTCGGCATTCATCAAATGTGCTAAAGAGTTTAATGGGTAATTACGACCACGAAACACTTAATATAATGACGTGGAACGCTACAAGCGTTGTAAACAAAATGCAAGATCTAGAACTATTTTTAGAAGAAAATAATATCCATATTGCTCTAATAACGGAAACCTGGCCAAGGCGAGCGAGAAATTAAAATTTAAAAATTTTTTAGTCTTCAGGAAAGATCGATTGACAGGCAGGGCAGGTGGTGTTGCTATTTTCATTAAAAAAGGATTGCCATACGAATCGACCGCACAACCCGACGTAACGGCTGAGGTGTTAGTACTAAAAATAAATCTAAACAGTCCTTTTTATGTTGGTGCCATGTACGTTCCACCATCCACAAATTTAACATCAACCGAGCTTAATAATATCATGAATAAGTACGATAAGATCATAGTTGGAGGAGACTTTAATTCCAAACACTCCCAATGGAACTGTAGATACGCGAATAGAAACGGCAACACTTTAAAAGGACATAACGACGTCAACAACTATCTGCTGCTATATCCACCTACACCTACCTTTAGCCCGCCGGGGTTACAACAATCCACCATAGATTTTTTCTTGTGCAAGGAATAACATCTTATTCCCAGCCCGAAACAATCAATGACCTAAGTTCCAATCACTGGCCTGTGTTGATGACTCTGCTTACTAGCCGTATTCCGCCAAACTATGTCATACCCAATACTAACTGGCAAAAATTCAAAATAGAATGCAACAACAGAATGCGAATATCTCCAAATATCAACAGCATTCAAGATATCGACAACGAAATTGCCAAGTTCACTAAAGCAATTAATGAAGCTCATAAAGTTGCAACTAAATTTAAATCAATTAAAAATACTTTTTATGCAGATATTGAAATTGATGATCTTAAAAGAAGACGTAATAAAGCGAGACGGAAATGGCTAGAAACGGGTCAAATTGTATATCGGTTTGAAAAAAATCAGCTAACGGAAGAAATTCAAACACGGATTAAAACCATTCGACGCCAAGAATGGTTAAATAAAACCAGAACCCTTACCGCACAAGACAATTCATTATGGAAAGTTTATGGCGCGTTGAGAAGAAACAATGAACCTACACCCGCATTAAGTCATGCAAATATAAAATATTATACCAACCAAGAAAAGGCAGAGGTCATTGCCAATATTTTCGAAGAGGTACACCAGGTGACAACGAATCTTACCTCTCCATTAGAGGACCAGGTAAATGCGAGCGTGAACCTACTTCAAGGTATTGACGAAATATATCAAATTAACATCACTCCTAAAAGAATACGGGGAATTATCCAGAGCCGAAAAATCAAGAAAGCTCCGGGTGGAGATGATATTACCAACAAGCACCTGAAGTACCTTCCCAAAAAGGGCATTGTACAAATATATTATACTAGATGATACCCCGTCCGAGGACGGGCAGCTAGAAGGACGGGCAGCTACCCAAGGTCATATGGCTTTTGGATTGCACTGAGAGCTTTCCTTAATCTTCATTCAACTTAAGTTAACTTGGGTAGCTGCCCGTCCTTCTAGCTGCCCGTCCTCGGACGGGGTATCATCTAGTTTAAAATAAGTAAAAAAATTTTAAATATTGATTAAGTTTAATTTAATTTAAAAAAATATATGTAAGTTTTTTGTTTATTTATTTAATGTTGTTCTCATCTCTTATTATAAAAGGCCAAGTCCTTCCTTCCTCCTGTCTGTCCCACGGAAATACCCGAAGCAAACCGAACCGAACGCATAACGGATAATTTCATAACCAATCGGATGAACGTATCATCGTATCAACGTATCATCGGATCAACGTATCATCGGATCAACGTATCGCATGGGACCGAGCGTCAGCAGCTTGCCGCGCTTGAGTTTGTTCCAAAGTTTCACGTTGTCGACGTATCGCATGAGACCGAGCGTCAGCTTGTCGCTGTGATCGAAGCTGTTCTTCTGTGTTATTAGCTCTTGTACGTGCTTTTCTCTCACGATTCAATCGTCGTCGCTTTGCAGCAGGATTTTCAAAATTTTCATTATCCATTATGGAAGTTCACATAATGCTTTTTTGGAAATAGACTTACCTATATAGACAAAATGATACGATGATACGTTGATCCGATGATACGTTGATACGATGATACGTTGATACGATGATACGTTGATCCGATGATACGATGATACGTTGATACGATGATATGTTGATGCGACGATACGTTGATACGATGATACGTTGATACGATGATACGTTGATCCGATGATACGTTGATCCGATGATACGTTGTGCGTTCGGCTCGGTTCGGTTTGCTTCGGGTATTTCCGTGGGACGGACAGAAAGAAAGAAAGACTTGGCCTTTTATAATAAGAGATATTTAGAGCTTGCCTAAAATTGAGTTACTTTCCTACGTCGTGGAAGACTGCAAAAATGCTCGCAATTCCGAAGCCAAACAAGGACAAAGCCGAAGCCAAAAACTATCGCCCGATAAGTCTACTTTCTTCCTTAAGCAAAATTTTGGAGAAAGTAATACAAGAAGAAATAGTCGACCATCTGACAAACCATAATTTAATAATAAATGAGCAGTTTGGGTTTCAAAAGGGGCACGGCCGGTCTAGGACGTTTCGCCGTCGCCGTTTCGCCGTCGCCGTTTCGCCGTCGCCGTCGCCCGTTTCGCCGTCGCCGTTTCGCCGTCGCCCATTTCGCCGTCGTTAATTAAAAAATTTAATCAAAAGTTACAATTAAAATTTTATTATAAAATTTTATAATAAAATTAATAGTTTTAGAAGAAGAACAAAATGTAACCTAACCTATGGGAATTTTTTTTGGGATTTCAAAACCCACTCACAATATGAGGCTGTTTCATTTATATAGTAAAAATTTATTACCAACTTAAAATGTTGCGATAATCCAAAAAATTTCAAATGGAGTGAAATTTTTTCTCTCCGATTTGAATTTTTCTTTGAAATTCGGATAGATGGGGGCGTGATTAGTAGATATTAGTAATAAATATAATCAAAAAATGGAAAATAACTCGTGTATTGCCAAAAAAGTGAAAAAATTAAATTTTTTTTGCCTTCCAATTTTAGGGGTGTGCATTCGAAAAGGAGGGTAATCCATCGTCAAATCCTACCCTTACGGGGCGCCGCTGCGCTCCGCTCCGCTCTGCACCCCTCCAGGGCGGATTTGACTCTGGTTACTAGGCTAAACATACTTGAAGCGCGACAGATCAAGAAAACCGGGATAAATGCAACCGGGATGTGAGAGAACCTCGAAATAGCATTAAAAAGTATAGTTGCGGTATGGGGCAGTAAACTATTACGTTTCCAATTTTAGGGGTGTGCATTCGAAAAGGAGAGTAATCCATCGTCAAATCCGCCCTGGAGGGGTGCAGAGCGGAGCGGAGCGCAGGTTACTAGGCTAAACATACTTGAATCGCGACAGATCAAGAAAACCGGGATAAATGCAACCGGGATGTGAGAGAACCTCGAAATAGCATTAAAAAGTGTAGTTGCGGTATGGGGCAGTAAACTATTACGTTTCCAATTTTAGGGGTGTGCATTCGAAAAGGAGGTTAATCCATCGTCAAATCCTACCCTTACGGGGCGCCGCTGCGCTCCGCTCCGCTCTGCACCCCTCCAGGGCGGATTTGACTCTGGTTACTAGGCTAAACATACTTGAAGCGCGATAGATCAAGAAAACCGGGATAAATGCAACCGGGATGTGAGAGAACCTCGAAATAGCATTAAAAAGTGTAGTTGCGGTATGGGGCAGTAAACTATTACGTTTCACCCCCCAAAAATCGCGTAAAAACAAAAAGTAATCTTTTATAAATAATCAAAATAATTTAATAAAACTTCAATTGTAACTTTTGATTTATATTTTTTAATTAACGACGGCGAAATGGGCGACGGCGAAACGGCGACGGCGAAACGGGCGACGGCGAAACGGCGACGGCGAAACGGCGACGGCGAAACGGCGAAACGGCGACGGCGAAACGGCGACGGCGAAACGGCGACGGCGAAACGGCGACGGCGAAACGGCGAAACGGCGACGGCGAAACGGCGACGGCGAAGCGTCCCATTCCGCTGGCACGAGGGCCTGATATATAAAATGATTAACCTGCGCCTTCCTGCGTCCTTGACAAGGATTGTCAAGAGCTATTTGACTGGTCGCAGTTTCAGTGTTGCGATTGGCGATTCAAGATCTGTGCAAAAATGCATACCGGCTGGTGTTCCGCAGGGCTTCATTCTTGGACCCACGCTATTTAACATTTATATAAATGATATTCCGAAGCACGAACATACTAACATCGCATTATATGCCGACGATACAGCGATTTACTCGTCGTGCCTCAATAAAGAGATTATAATTGCAATATATGCAAGTTTTTGAACGACTGGAAATTAAAATTAAATGTTGGTAAGACTGAGGCTATCATGTTTACGGGCAGCAGAATACGTCCTGCAGTCGACATTAAAATAAATGATACCGTTATCGAAATGCAGAACGAGATAAAGTATCTAGGCTTACTCTTAGATCAACGTCTTACGTGGAAAAAAACAATAGCTGAAAGAGTCAAAAAGACCAACTACGTGCTACACCTGCTATATCCACTCATTAAGTACGACGTGTACTTACCAAAAGAGCTGAAGCTACTGCTGGTCCGTACATGTGCCAGGTCAGTCCTTACATATGGTTGCAGTATTTGGGGAAGTCCCGCAGACAGTAATATAATCGCAGCTCAACGTTGTATAAATAAATTCCTTAAAATCGTGAACAATTATTCCCGCTACACTACGATTAAATTTATGCACGAGGAAAACAATTTTGAATATGTCGGAGATTTTATCAAAAAATCCACTGAAAAGTTTCTGAAAAGCTGCTCGTATCATGATAATGAACTAATTAGAAAAATTGGAGACTACGATCTAGACAATTTGAATTCAAAGAATAAGGGCAAACTTTTAAAATCAGTCTTGCTGCGAAAATATGATTTCTACAATCACTGAAGCTGCGTCGGTCTCGCTCGGTTCTTGTCATGAAGGGAAGACTAGAAGTGTTGTATATATTTCATTTTAAATGTGTCGTTTATATAATTCCATTTCCAACTCCTATAAATGTTAACCCACCCTATCCTACATCATATTCCTGTGACCCCCTTTTATATCAACTGTGTAAAAATAATAATTAACAGGTTTTTGAAATTTTTATCCTGTATTTAATTTATGTATTTACTATAAAAATTATAATAACTGTACATATATAAAATATCTAACAAAGGGCTTAACCTAGTAATAGATTATGAATTGTAATTTGTTACATGTCAATGTAAATATTGAAAATTGAATAAATATTATATATATTATTATAATGTATCTTTCCGTGTAAATTTGTAGTTACATATTTCACAAGTGAACAGTTTTTTATCAGTATGAATTTTTACATGCTTATTGAAAGCAACCTTAAGAGCACACCCGAAACCACATATTTCGCAAATAAATTGTTTCTCATCCACAGGAGTTCTTAAATGCAGTTGTAATGAAGGTTTCTCCTGCATTAATTGTTCAGTATCGTCCTCTTCTTTAATATCGATGGAATGATGCAAGTCTTCTAAATTAAATTTGACATCATTCAATTCTTCGGTTTTAATGTCGGATGTACTATGTAAAGTTTCTAAATCTTGCCTGTCCGTTTCCACATTTTCTAACTTTACCGAAGTATTCATTTTATCGCTATGTGTAGCAAATTCCATTAGAAGGAATTAAGACTGCTCTTGGAATGGTACACAATCACTTTTCTTGCAATGGAGCATTTCCATGTGACGTCACGAACACTCGCACGAACAGCTGATATTTGGCTGATATTCGACTGATATTTTGAGGTTAGCATTTTGACAAGACAATTGTCATTTCAAAAATTAAAATTAACCTTGTTTTCAACAATACTATCATTACCATTGACTGATAACTTAAAAGCCTTATCAATTAGCCGTAAAGTAGCATATTCTGCAAGACGGTAAGTAATTATCTGCAAATAATACAGTTAGGTATAAATTGTTGTATGGATCCTTAAGGGGCCAATAACTATACAGCTTACTACATATTATGTTTCCTTATTCGTAAATGCGGGTGGAAACATGCTTTCTTTGTTGTAGGAATTAGAATTTGATGCAAAATGCCAAGTTTTTGTGCTGTCTTTGGTTGTGCGAACAGAAGCGTCAGAGAAAGTGATAAGAAATATTTTGGCTTTCCTGGAGTGCGGGACAGAAGGGGTAGAGATTTACCTGAAGGCGTTAAACGGCGGGAATGTTGGATAAAAGCTATTAAAAGAGAAGACTTAACAGCAGAGAAAATCAAACATGCGCAGGTGTGCTCCGACCACTTTTTGACTGGTGAGGATGTAACATTTACATCTACAATAAAACTTTAACATTTTAAAAACACTTTAGGGTGGCCTGCACCATCTGATGATAGTTCCAATCCGGATTATGCGCCATCACAAAAATTAGGTTATGAATTGAGCAGGACCATGAAAGTTGAAGCAACGAGTAGACATCTAAGAGGAAAAAAAAGACTTTTGGAGGTGGATATTGAGGTAATATTCTGCACTTATAAATACTTTGTAACTTCATAAATTATTACCTGATTTCAAAATGTATATTATTATTGAAATGTTGCAGAGATTATGTCAGAATTGACCAATGATAAAAAAAATAAAATCTCGGGTCTGAGGGTTGGGATAATAAAACAACTGTCTACCACATCGACTAGTTTCGAACCCTGAACGGGTTCATCTTCAAGACTATATTGAGGAAAAAGAAAAGGTCGATACAATCAAAATTCAAAAAAGGGCAAAAAACGCAACACAAAAACAAAATTTACCTCGCGGTAAGATTTACGTGTCGTTAACGTTTTGGCAGTTGTGTAGGTACGTACAAAGTACAGTATTACTGTACCAATGGGTATTATCGTGGTCTGTGGTATGAATTTCAATAGCTTACTTAATAATTGGTGTGCATTTATTTACATTAAAACTGATTTTATGGTAAATGGTGTAGGTAAATAGTCCGGAATGGGACGCTTCGCCGTCGCCGTTTCGCCGTCGCCGTTTCGCCGTCGCCCATTTCGCCGTCGTTAATTAAAAAATATAAATCAAAAGTTACAATTGAAGTTTTATTAAATTATTTTGATTATTTATAAAAGATTATTTTTTTTTACGCGATTTGTGGGGGGGTGAAACGTAATAGTTTACTGCCCCATACCGCAACTATACTTTTTAATGCTATTTCGAGGTTCTCTCAAATCCCGGTTGCATTTATCCCGGTTTTCTTGATCTGTCGCGCTTCAAGTATGTTTAGCCTAGTAACCAGAGTCAAATCCGCCCTGGAGGGGTGCAGAGCGGAGCGGAGCGCAGCGGCGCCCCGTAAGGGTAGGATTTGACGATGGATTACCCTCCTTTTCGAATGCACACCCCTAAAATTGGAAACGTAATAGTTTACTGCCCCATACCGCAACTACACTTTTTAATGCTATTTCGAGGTTCTCTCACATCCCGGTTGCATTTATCCCGGTTTTCTTGATCTGTCGCGCTTCAAGTATGTTTAGCCTAGTAACCAGAGTCAAATCCGCCCTGGAGGGGTGCAGAGCGGAGCGGAGCGCAGCGGCGCCCCGTAAGGGTAGGATTTGACGATGGATTACCCTCCTTTTCGAATGCACACCCCTAAAATTGGAAACGTAATAGTTTACTGCCCCATACCGCAACTATACTTTTTAATGCTATTTCGAGGTTCTCTCACATCCCGGTTGCATTTATCCCGGTTTTCTTGATCTGTCGCGCTTCAAGTATGTTTAGCCTAGTAACCAGAGTCAAATCCGCCCTGGAGGGGTGCAGAGCGGAGCGGAGCGCAGCCGTAAGGGTATGTATTTGACGATGGATTACCCTCCTTTTCGAATGCACACCCCTAAAATTGGAAGGCAAAACAAATTTAATTTTTTCACTTTTTTGGCAATACACGAGTTATTTTCCATTTTTTGATTATATTTATTACTAATATCTACTAATCACACCCCGATCTATCCGAATTTCAAAGAAAAATTCAAATCGGAGAGAAAAAATTTTACTCCATTTGAAATTTTTTGGATTATCGCAACATTTTAAGTTGGTAATAAATTTTTACTATATAAATGAAACAGCCTCATATTGTGAGTGGGTTTTGAAATCCCAAAAAAAATTCCCATAGGTTAGGTTACATTTTGTTCTTCTTCTAAAACTATTAATTTTATTATAAAATTTTATAATAAAATTTTAATTGTAACTTTTGATTTATATTTTTTAATTAACGACGGCGAAATGGGCGACGGCGAAACGGCGACGGCGAAACGGGCGACGGCGAAACGGCGACGGCGAAACGGCGACGGCGAAACGGCGAAACTTCCTAGACCGAAATAGTCTTGGGTTTTCTTTATATTTGGTGTACTGTAGTGAATTTTGGTTTTTGCTTTTTCGATTTATTGTAATGGCTGTACCCATCAATATTTTTAACTTGTGATGTTGTAGGAAGGATCTGTCGACTATATCGGGGAAACGCTACAAGTGGAAGACATTCCATTAGAGGTGGAACATATTGAGAGTGAAGTACCTAAAACAATGATTAGTTGACTTATTCAAACCGACACAGAGAGTGACGATATTCTTGTGCATCAGGAATTATACAGATTAAGACTATTTAAAGAAAATTCCACTTTTAATCGTAGTTCATGTGTAAATAATAATGAGAAAACAGAGGTGGAACATATTGAGAGTGAAGTACCTAAAACAATGATTAGTCGACTTATTCAAACCGACATAGAGAGTGAAGATATTCTTGTGCATCAGGAATTATACAGATTAAGACTATTTAAAGAAAATTCCACTTTTAATCGTAGTTCATTTGTAAATAATAATGAGAAAACACGCTATTTTACTGGTATTCCTAGTTATAAGGCTCTAAATTGCATTTTTACTAGACTAATAGAACCTTTCATTAATATAACACCACAAACTGTAGTTAAGGATAAATTTACACATTTTTTAATAGTTGTAATGAAACTTCGGTTAAATTTAGATTTTACATTTTTGTCTTATATATTTAGCGTTAGTATCCAAACCATTTCTAGAATGTTTTATTCCACACTTTCAATTATGTATTTTAGGCTTAGGAAATTAATCATATGGCCCTCAAGGGCACAATTAATCAAATCAATGCCAAAATGTTTCAAAGAAGCGTTTGGCAACAAAGTATGTGTGATTATCGACTGCTTTGAAGTTAGAATGCAGAAATCAAAAAATTTGGAATCACAGAGCACCACATGCAGCACCACCATGGAATAACTCCAGTGGGATCTATTTCATTTATTTCCCAAGCATATGGTGGAAGAATAAGCGACAAGGGAATAACGGAAGACTGTGGTATTTTAGAAAAGTTACAGCCAAGTGATGTTGTTCTAGCCGATAGAGGATTTTTAATCGCAGATCTAGTTAAATTGCAAATGGCTGAAGTAATTACTCCAGCTTTTCTTAAAGGAAAAAAACAACTGGATCCTAAGGATGTAGAATCTACACGAAACTTGGCCAGTATTAGTTAGCTACATACGAATAAATATTTTAAAACTAAATGTATTGTAGCGTTCCGCGCACTTGCCACTCGTTGGCTGGCAATTTGTTGCGTTATGAACTTAATAAGAGCAGACTTACCTATTGGTAGACTCAATCTCAGGGTTCGTCTTTTGCTTAAGAGTCACGACCAACAAAGAGCAACACAGACAAAGATGCAATTTCAAAATTCATATTTATTAAAAACACTTAAATCAAAAAAAACATGAAACACCTTAAACTAAAATTGGAAATGTAACACTCAAATTTAAGACAAAACACAAACTTAAAATTATAATTAAATCTAATCCTAACCTTGTATTTTTTTTTTTATGGTGATCCGGCTGGGCGTATCGCACAACAGCAGACGCACATTCACTTTCTTCTTGATCAAGTATCTATCGCCTGGTCCAAATGGTAACCTGCAATGGCTAGGTCTCTGACCTGAGACAATTCCAGTCCAATTTCAATCCCACAATCTTTCCCCGTAGGAAAAACGGAACCTAAGTCCGTGTAAAAATACTTTGTGAAAAACTTCGTCTTTGCGAAGTTTCCACTCACAATTAATCTTGGGCCTTCTAATTAAATGCGATTAAATGTTGATCGGATAATCAATATTTAATTATATGCTCGATGATGCATCACACCCCGAACTCCCGTTGATCACTTCAATTCCCAATTATTTAAACTTTCGGAAAGGAACTTTCAACACGTCCGTCCGTACGCTCTCAAATCAATAACTCCTTTTTTAATCTTTATCTTTTGAACGAATTTAACTAACCGCCGTTTTTCTATGTGGACACTCACGTCCCAATCCAACTTGTTTATTTTTTTAATCTCCACCGTTACTCTCCTCTTTCTTTGTTTTTTATTTTTTTTTGTTAATCAACATTTCTAAAAACGTGCATGTCTTAAAAACATAACAACGAAACAATAAACAACAACTTAAAATTAACAATACAATACTATTTAACGATCTAAACAATACTACGCTAATTAAACTAAAATTTTGACATGTTGAAACCACATCTCGTCCGCGTCGATCGCTGTTGATCGCGGCTCTTAAGATATAGTGTGGACACAACACATCCCCCCTGCAAAGGTTGAACCAATGGTTTGTACTCTCAAGAGGTACTTCAAACCATTGTTCCACTCTTTGCACCGCTCTCCCTCATGTCTTTTTTCTCTCCCCCCTTCTTTCATTCATTTCTTTCATACCTCATTCGTCTCATTTACAGTCACTCATTATCATCACCTTTGCTCGTGGTATCTGGACCACACATTCATTCAATAATTTAAAAATTTCATGCTTTCGGGTTACTTTCGTGGTTCGCTTGAATCCGTTCAGCGCTCAGCTGATACCGATATATTTTTTATTGTAGCCTCAGCTCTCAATAATTTTCCCCTTGTAGATCTCGACGATTCATGTAGACATCTTGTCGATTCTTTTCTCCCCCCTGTCCCCCGTTGTCTTAAGACGTTACACCTTCTAGGTCATAACTAGTCCGCAACTTTAAATTCTTCTGGTAACTCATATCACCAGGCATTTGTCCCCCCTTTTTTGAACCACTTTTGTTTGAAACCCCATGATTAATCTGTTGAATTTTCTTTCCGCCTTTACTACGAAATACTGTTGGTGATGACCTTCTGACTGTCTTGTTTGATCTGTCACTCGACGAAAGGATATAAAAGATTAATATGAAACCTTCCTCTTGTCTCCCCTTCTTCATATCCCAGTACATACACGTTGTCGTTTATGACTTGTAATACTTTGTATGGACCCTCATAAGGCAGCGCGAGCTTGGCGCATATATTATTGCCCCTGTTTGATGTCCTCAAACTTTTAACAATTACCTTGTCCCCTACACATGTCGTTTATCATATTTTTATTTTCAAACTTTTGTCTAAAATTGATTTCTTTTAAATTACTAATCTTCAAAGTTGGGCCTAAAAATGAATTGTTATTTAATTTCAAACTTGGGTCTAAATATGAATTGTTATTTAATTCGCTTTCAAATGATGAAACGCGTTAAAATCTAACTCCATTTGACCTTTCTTTTTGAAGTATTTATAATTCATCATTATGTCATCTGTCAAGCGATAATTTATGCTACCAGAAACCATAATTTTCTTATTCCTGCTGAGCCATACCTCAGTTTTTCCCTTTATAGCCTCCCGTATGATTGTTTGTCCAATCATGCATTCTATTTCATTTAGGTCATCGCCCAAACTTTGAATGAAATTTTCGGATTCTATTTGGTTGCCCCCATTTCGAAAACTGTGGTTTTCCATTTTTTCCACTGGTTCTCCTATTGATTCGTTTTTGACCGAATCCTTTATGACATCGATTTCACCTCGAAAGCATGAAATACTCTTGTCAATTTTATCCTCCGTTTCTGTCATTTTGACATTTACCTGATCGAAACGTTTATTTACCCCTTTTTCGAGGCCTTTTACATTTTTGTCGTTTAAGCCGACACATTCCTCTACCCGATCGTTCACCAAGGTTATTACCTCCGCAATCTTAATTTCTAATTTATTATTTTCACATTTGACCTCTGATTTCATACTTGTCAAAGCTTCATTTATTTTTTCAAACTTGTCATTTACTGCGTCAAATTTTATTTTGACCAGATCAAAATTGACTTTATTTTCCTCATTCAAGCTTTTAATGCTTTCGTTGAGACCCCTTAAATTTTCATTCACTCCTGCATTCTGAGCGTCCAGGTTGTCAAATTTATCCGTGATTTCTTTTTTAAACCCCCTTAAATTTTCATTCACTCCTGCATTCTGAGCGTCCAGGTTGTCAAATTTATCCGTGATTTCTTTTTTAAACCCCCTTAAATTTTCATTCACTCCTTTTAAACTATCATTCACTGCTGCATTCTGATTTTTAAAACCTTCCATCATCATTCTCATCATTTTCTCCATCGGATCTTCTGACATCTGGGCAGGCATCGGTTCCGGCACCGATTGTTCCTGGATTGTGATCCCGGTCTCTCCCCCGTCATCGCTACTATCCCTATCTCCCCCCGCTGCATTCACACTTTTACTCCTGGTGTTCATTCTCTTTTATTGAGCTTTCCCCTTTTTGTGCCAATTGAATGTATTGTTGTTTGTAGTCGTGTACTCTTTCAAAAGCCCACTCGTTGTTGCGTCAATTTGTAGCGTTATACCGAGTGACTTCTCGCCCCACGTTGGGCGCCAATTTGTAGCGTTCCGCGCACTTGCCACTCGTTGGCTGGCAATTTGTTGCGTTATGAACTTAATAAGAGCAGACTTACCTATTGGTAGACTCAATCTCAGGGTTCGTCTTTTGCTTAAGAGTCACGACCAACAAAGAGCAACACAGACAAAGATGCAATTTCAAAATTCATATTTATTAAAAACACTTAAATCAAAAAAAACATGAAACACCTTAAACTAAAATTGGAAATGTAACACTCAAATTTAAGACAAAACACAAACTTAAAATTATAATTAAATCTAATCCTAACCTTGTATTTTTTTTTTATGGTGATCCGGCTGGGCGTATCGCACAACAGCAGACGCACATTCACTTTCTTCTTGATCAAGTATCTATCGCCTGGTCCAAATGGTAACCTGCAATGGCTAGGTCTCTGACCTGAGACAATTCCAGTCCAATTTCAATTCCACAATCTTTCCCCGTAGGAAAAACGGAACCTAAGTCCGTGTAAAAATACTTTGTGAAAAACTTCGTCTTTGCGAAGTTTCCACTCACAATTAATCTTGGGCCTTCTAATTAAATGCGATTAAATGTTGATCGGATAATCAATATTTAATTATATGCTCGATGATGCATCACACCCCGAACTCCCGTTGATCACTTCAATTCCCAATTATTTAAACTTTCGGAAAGGAACTTTCAACACGTCCGTCCGTACGCTCTCAAATCAATAACTCCTTTTTTAATCTTTATCTTTTGAACGAATTTAACTAACCGCCGTTTTTCTATGTGGACACTCACGTCCCAATCCAACTTGTTTATTTTTTTAATCTCCACCGTTACTCTCCTCTTTCTTTGTTTTTTATTTTTTTTTGTTAATCAACATTTCTAAAAACGTGCATGTCTTAAAAACATAACAACGAAACAATAAACAACAACTTAAAATTAACAATACAATACTATTTAACGATCTAAACAATACTACGCTAATTAAACTAAAATTTTGACATGTTGAAACCACATCTCGTCCGCGTCGATCGCTGTTGATCGCGGCTCTTAAGATATAGTGTGGACACAACAGTATATACATAATGTATATTTTTCAGGATACATGTAGAACGGGTTATTGGACTTCTTCGCCAGAAATACAAGATTCTATATGACATCATTCCTATATTTGTTGCTAAAAAAAAAGCTGAAGATATTGCTGTTTTAGATCAAATTTTAACAGTTTGCAGCGCGTTAGTGAATTTATGCCCCCCAATAATTGAACAATAATAATAATAATAATTTTTATTTTCTGATAAAGTTACATGTGTGTACAGATAACATTTAAAATAAATTACTGTTGTTCTTATTGCAAAACATATTTTGTTAATTTTTTGTGATACATGTTCGATGTGTTGGTTCCAGTTTAAGAAGCTGTCGATGTATACGCCTAGGAACTTGGTATGATTTTCAACTTTAAATTCGTGCTCGTTGATGCTGATTTTTTCTGGTTTTACTTTCCTCGATCTGCTTGTGCTGAATATGACCATCTTCGTTTTTTCTTCGTTTAAAATCAACTTGTTTTGATTTAACCAGGTCAAAAAACAGAGTTTCTAGATAAATGAAATTGAATGTTTAACATTTTGTGAAAAATCAGCCTTTTAAAAGTTTTAATTTTTGTTTTCGGAAAATGAAACTTTAACAATACTTCTTATTAGAGCTTTTGCTAATTTTTTAAATTTTTTAAAAATACTGAGAAAACTTAATCAACAAAGTTTGTCGGGACTGAGAAAACTGACTTGGTCACTTTGTCATCGTGGGCATACAGGTAAAAGTGACCAAGTCAAAGAACAGAGTTTCTAGATAAATGAAATTGAATGTTTAATATTCACTTCAATTACGTCTGTGCTGGTACTAGGTTGAGAATCATCTTTGCTGCTGAAGGTAATGACACCGAAGGTTTGGTAATTTTTGTGTGGCAAATATCTTTAAGATTGGACGCTGTAATCCGACCAGCTCGTAGCAAAAACCATTTCTTATTTTTACTTTGCTGCCGGGTACTTAGTTCGATTTCTGCTCTTTGGGATTCGTTAACAGAAACAGTTACGTTTTCACCTAATGTTTTAATTTCCGTTAGGGGCATAGCTCTATATTTGTCATCGTACAAATCTGACAGCAGTAAGGAAGTGTCCGATGAGCACTCGTGTAAGCTATCTTCATAGAGTGAATGGAGTACAGAAACACCACCGCCATCGTGGTATTCCTTTAGAAACGATTCCACTTCCGACTCACTCAAATCTGGTACTTGCTCTGTATTTGATGGAGTATCTGCTGTAGGCGTAGTAGTTACTTTAGAAGTAAAATCTACGTCTACAATTTTTTTGGAAAACGTTTTCTTAGATTTTGGTCCAACCCAATAGGCAAGGACATCCGTCACTGATCGCTGTTCTTTGCCGGCAAATTCCAAGGTAAACAGAATGGCTGAAACGTGAGTGCAGGATTCGGCTAAACCGGCAATACAGTTGCAGTGGCACATCAATACTTCTCCTTTTGGGGAAAAAAGTATCCAACTTTTCAGGGAAGGTTCGCTCACTCTCTGCGAATGCATGACCTGAAACAAATCATTTTAGTTATGACTTTCATGATATTTATAACTTTCTTTTTCCTACCGTGCCAAGTACACAGATGTTCCCATTAATTTCTTTTGCCCTGATGTCCTCGACCCACCGTGAAGCTACTTGAGCAAAAGCATCAAGGCTTTTATAGGCCCTTACTTACTTTTGAGTGAACGGGCTTACCCGAAAAATTAAAAAGTCTGTTATCGTTGCCATTGTCACTTGGGGAATTTCATCTAGAGACATGGAAAAAACTTTCTTTTCAAGGGCGTAGGGATCTTGTCCTTTTAATAATATTAGTTTCTCCAGATACCTTTTCTTGTTTTCTTGGGAAAGACCCCTTGCATAATCACTCATCGCAGACATTTTCTGAAAACTAGAAAATTACAAGATTTGGAAAGCAAAACAGTGCATTTTCGCATTTTTACGCCAACTTTTATATTATGCAGTTTGCAATTTTTTCAAAGTGAAACTGAAATGTGCAAATAAATTTACGGACAAAGCATTAAGCAGTATGTAAAATTCTTAGGTTAGGTTTTGACATTTAAATTTGACAAAAAGTCGAGAATCAGCTGTTGCCAATGACGTCACTGTGACGTAGTTGGAATTGCCTAATTACACGTTGAACTACGTCGACGACAAGTTTAAAATGACGACTGTCATTGCAAAATTTAGCGCCATCTACTGCTAGGGATGGAAGGCTGCCGTGCCGTCCTAAGGGTGGGGGATTGAAAATGCAGTTAGGCATAAAGAAAGTGGTGGTGCGTGGCGAGTAAAGGTAGAACTATTAATTCTTTATAATAATGCTACTTTTGAAACAAATAAAGAGTTGCATCTCGGCTATTTGAGGTACTTATACCTGCATTGGTTTATGACCGTTTCTTCACAAAAGAAATATTTTAAAAGGTTTTATTTTCTTTACATTTTAAACTTTTCAAATTCTACGTAATTGGTAAATATTTGCAGGCTGGTTTGGAAACCTTAAATATAAAGAAATTGTATTTATTTTAAAAGAAATTTATTTTTTATTATTTCACAATTTATTATTAGTCATTATTGCATATAATAATAATATCCTGTTTAATTACTATATAAAAATAGTACTAAAAATACATTGAACTATTAATGTTTCAAATTTATTATTTCGCGGTATTGTTTATAATTAATTTTTTCATATTAATATTTTGTTGGCCCCTCCTTTTGATTTTATAACAGCTTTAATATGATCAGGCATGGTTTTGACTAAATTTTGCAAGTCAGCCAAACTTAGGTCTTCTTTTCACACTATATGTAGGGGTCTATTAGTTCTTTCTTATTTTTAGGTTTATTTATTCATTGTTTCACAGTTAGAAATAGAATAAACAAATTTTAAAATTCTGATCTAATGGCCACTTTACACGAGGGGATTTCTTCATGCGATCGATCGCCGCGCCATGTCGCAGCAACTAAGCGCCTCGTGTAATACAAAAACGCTCATGCGATTAGTCCCCGTAACTTAGCGCACGTGCGATTTTATGAATTAGAACTTCTTCTAATTTCATGCGATTATTTACTAATCTGAATATATAAGGTAGTATATTATGTTCAAGTTGACACTAGAGGTTGGTATTGTAGCAAATACGTCATTTATTACAAAGTCGCCTGAATATAAATGCCTCGTGTAAAGTGACAATGCGATAGGTCGCAGCAACCTGGCGCATGCGAAAAATCCCGGCAACAAGTCGCGGAGATCGATCCCCTCGTGTAAAGTGGCCATAAGGTGAGAATGTCATAACCCAATGTAAGTATAAGTATTTCGAAAGGCATTAACAAAATGGGATTTGTAGGATAGCCTCATATATAGGCAAACTTGCATCAGTTTGCCAACCTAAGCATGTCTACCATCTCTACCAACCGTAAATAATTGATTTTTGAAATAAAAATCTGTGTGATTGACTTTGACAAAAATTAGGTTAAATGTTATAGATTTCCACGCAGGACAACGTAACCTAATTGGTTAAATGTTTTGCTCATGTGCTCCCCCCCTTTTCTTCGCATTTTCTTTACCCCCCCCTCTGGTGATCCCGCAATTTCATTATCCCTCCCCCTTATTTTCGGCTGTAGGCCCAAGTGTATACGTTCTTCGTCTGTGTGATTGACTCGACGATCATGTACTTGGCTTGCGTTACGCGTACACCGACCGATATTTTGACGCCTGGTGGCATTTCGTCGTAATCGTCGTATTTTTAGGTACGAAATTTGTTCTGTTTTCCCTCCTTTCCGTTCCTAATGAGAGAACGGTTTGGAAAGGCAAACAAGACCACGCAGAAGTAAAACTCCTACTTATATTCGTGGTACCCTGATGTTCGTATAAGCCAACTCGCTGTAGCCTGGAAGCGAGGGTCGTAAGTCCAATGAAAATTCCACTCTGTGTTGTGCCGAAAAAATGCGAGGATACGCTTCGTCGAAAAATAAAACAATGGTTAAACAATAACGTTTTATTGAAAATTAAATCGATATCGACAACGATAAACGCCTGTGGTAGTGACGTGCCAAGAACAGGAAGCACGTTAATTGATTGTGACAACGGTACGTCAAAGGTGACACAATACGGGACACCAGAATGGTATACCCGTCAATACAAATAATTGACTGTGATTTATTACCACAATACCACAAGAAAATCCAAACAAGAATATTAAAATTTGTCTCACCTGAGCTCAAGATGAGTTTACAATATAATAACGACAGCAATAATCCTTGTGTGGAACGTAGTGGTTGGTGTTGACTTCCAATGGCTCCCAATCTAGAATCCTCGGACTGTTGTACACCGACGTAATACTCGACGAGCAGGTTCTGACAGGCGGACTCGAAGATGGACAGGCGGCACTCCGCTGCGTTGATAGTATGGTACACGATGGCGATTCAAGTAATATAATGTGATCGTCCAAAAATATACGATCATAAAAACTGAAGCTGCGATGACAATAACAATCGACTTCCAAAAAAGGTAAACACAGACAGCTGTCAAAATCGTCACCAGACGAATGTTACCAAATAAAATATAGTTGGCAATGCTTTGTACTTTGATAATGATAAAAAAAATGGACGTTCGCGATAACGAATCGAATACTTTTCCATAAAATGCTTGAACTGGCTAAAACAAAATAGCTACGCACTGAATTCACGAAATCCGTAATGACGGTGGAATTAACTATTGCGTATTACTAATTTTGTAACGAAAATCAACCGATAAAATATCGATTTTCACACGATCAATAAATATCGACCTGTCGTATAGCACTTCAAAACCAAAGTCCATGTCTGACGGCGCGCGTGAGCGTTCGTACCCTGTACTATCAAGTACGTTGCAAAAATGAAATGAGAGATGGCGCTTGGAGTAACAATTTGAATAATTTATTCAATATAGGTGATTATATTTTATTATTATAAAATAGGCCATTATAGGTGACAAAAATAGATAAATTTTGTTACAAATTGACCTTTTTTAGGTATTTACCTTGTTTCGCCGAAATGTACTTATTTTTCATAAAAATAATATGGTCACCATATACATGTTAGAAGCAATGAAAGAAGCACTGATCAACAAGATGGAAATTATACAAGAGCCGATCCTGGCCAATATCAGGACGTTTGAAATGAACAAATTATCAAATGTGTAAAACTTACTTTTATCTAATTTATCAAGTTGGTAGCCTGCTCCAACTTGATGACCCAAGTAAGAGTAAGTGAATGTAATAACAGTGATATTTGGTATCGGTGAGTTGTGTTTAATTTTATTTAATTTTATCGCAAATTCAAAGCTAGCGCTAACATCAGAAGTGTGGATTCGAACTCAACGTTTAACTACGGAAGATTTTTTTTTCTCCTTTACTCCGTTTGTATTGCTTGTTGAAATCATCAATTAGACATATTATGGATAGCCACCAGGATCAGATCAATACTGAGGGGCACGGTGCTGAGAGTGGTTTTATGAACTTGAACTCTGAACAATGTATGAAGACGTTTTTCAAAGAAATTATCAGTTTTCGTCAAAAGCCAATAATTGAAAGCAACAACACTCATTCAATTTACCAACGCATAATACAGACGATAGCAAGTTTTCGACGGACGAATGGATTGACCAAATAAGTGATTTAAAGGAAAAAGCACAAGTGTCTGATCATATAATGATCTTGAAAGCAGGAGACGCTCTCCAGGGAAACGGTAAGAAATTTTTTGATGGATGGAAACTGTTCAATAGGAACTGGGAGAATTTTGTGTATGATCTGCGTATAAACTTCCCAAATCAAGTAACGTGGCACACAAAGCTAATCAAAGCCGCGACTATGGAGAGTCACGATTTTAACAGTTTATGCGAATATGTAATGGAAAAGATTCGTTGTATTTACCAATACGAGACACAACTGGCTTGGGAGAAAGTTTTATGCCCCGTAATAGGCGGTATTACAAATGACGCCATTCGCCAGAGAATTCGTGTAAATCAACCAAAAGACCAACGAGAACTTATGATGATGCTACGACAATGCGATAATGAAAACCAAGATGATCAACGGAGGACAACAAAGCGACCTAGGATGAACAATACGCGACCCAATTGGGATGATGAGTCTCAAAAACCTAAACGATGCTTCGCGTGCTTTAAAAGAGGACATCTTGTATATTAAAAATACTGACCAAAAATTAGTTGTCTTTTGGCCGTATTCGCGAATTTAATGTTGATTTTGCACAAAGGTACATAGAAAACATATCAAATACTTTTTGAATTGAAAAAAAAATCGTTCAATGTTATACTCACTCTGTATACAAAATATTAAGCTATTTTAGTTCCTTTCGCCACGTTAGGTTGGGCATTTGTTACGACAGAAGTTGTTGTTCCATGGTTACCACTCATTTATTTATTTAACTAGCGCTACATTCTATTAGAATTTGGCTGTCCGTAGACTTTCAAAATCCATTTTTCTGAGGTGGATTAATCCTCTTAGTTTACATGTTTGTTTTAATACATTTTATTACAAGTCTCTATGTGTCTTTGTATTGTTAATCACGCTTCTCCATGCTGCACGGTCCATCACTATCTGTCTCCATCCCCTCACTCCCATCTTCTCCAGATCGCCCATCGCCCCGTCCCACCATCTCGTCTTTGGTCTGCCCCTAGCACGTTCTTCATTCGGCTTCCACATCACTATCGCGTTTATCGTTTCTTCCTTGTTGGCTCTCATGACATGTCCAAGCCATCTCAATCTCTGGGCCTTAATGAACTTCACTATGTCTTCTCCATCCATTATTTCACGTAGTTCTGTGTTTGTTTTCGTTCTATATTCACCGTTGTTTAGTCGTGTAGGGCCCACTATCGTTCTCAGTACTTTCCTTTCGAATACCTTCAGTTCTTCTTCCTCTCTTTTTGTGATGCAGATTACTTCAGCGGCATATGTGAGTACCGGTCTAATTAACGATTTGTATAGTTTGATCTTGGTTTTCTTGTGTATTTGTTTATCTCTCAATATACTTTTATTCGCATGGTAAGCTCTGTTGCCTGCTTGAATTTTTTGCCTTATTTCTGAGCGTCTTTCATTTCTATTATTAACCAAGACTCCGAGGTAGTTAAAATTCTCTACTTGTTCGAACACGCAGTTATCTATGAATAAATCGTTATTATTATCGTCGCCTCTTCTCCTGCATCTCATGTATTTCGTCTTGGTTTCGTTAATACTTAGGCCTATTTCATATGCTTCTTCTTTTATGGTTCTCAATATGTCTGTCATACCTCTCATTGTTCTGGACACTATCACAAACCCATTACTACCTAATAAAGCGGTTTATTGTAAAACGTAGTTGCGAGTTTCATGAACAATTAAACGAGTTGAAGACAGTTTTTATTAATATTTTAAAGTATTCTTTCATTGAAGTGACTTTGCGGTATAAAAGTTTGTATTAATTGTGACATTTAACTAAGTGAGATAAGGAAACAAGAATTTGGTCTGTAAATGTTTATTTAAAATGGCGTCGCGTGGCATACGTAATTCGTACGTTTCCGATTCAGCTTCTTCATCCAATGGCGATGATGTTTATTTTTCATCGTATAATAAATACGATGGCATATATAACAGAGTAAGTAAAAGTAAGGAATTTAGGAAACGTGATAAAAGTTCAAGTTTACAGGAACATGACGATTTCGAAACCGTCGACTCGAGAAGTCGTTACACTCGCACATCGAAAATGTTTACAAATGCTCTAAAATCAAAATGCACAACTAAAAACGCCGTTATAGCACGACAAAATCGCATGAAGAAAAAAGTATTTATGGAAAAATTGGAGGACGAAATTACCAAACTGCGAACTGACAAAATAAAACTAAATACCATTGTAACCAGCTAATCGGTAACGATCTTAAATTTAAGAAAGGAATTACAATATATGAAGAGCTTAATGGCCAACAGTGCAGATATTGGAAATCTGGTTAAAAATATTAGGGATAATACAGGTATGTCGGTAAGAACTTTTTTTTTTTTTTTTTTTTTTTTTTTTTTTTAGCTCAACGCAGGGAGGAGAAATCTCGTGCGAGACACCCACTTAATCGAAGTGGATAGTGTCAGACTTCACTGACTAAAACTCCCCCCTACCAAGCACCCGGGTTTCGCCGTCAGGCATTTCTTCCGGGATGCTCGGTCCGAGATGTCGGGATCTTCGACATCTCCCGCCCTGGATGTTCGGGTAGATGCGTTGGGTCTGCAGTATCGTGTGCAGACCCGCCTTTTTCGTTTGGGCCTCCAAGTTCCTCTCATGAATGGCTTCCTGGTTGCTCAGTCAGGTAGGGGGCATTGCGATGGAATTCGATGAAACGTGTGCTCTTTCGCATGCCTCTCTTCTACCTGTCCGAGTTCTTTTTTCCTTTTTTCCCTTTCCCTTCCTTTTCCTTTCCTTTCCTCCTCGTTGGTTGGCCTCCTGGTTTGACGGTCGGGTAGGGGGCATTGCGATGGAATTCGATGTTACGTGTGCTCTTTCGCATGCCACTCTTCCACCCGACCGCGATTGGCCTCGGGTCACTGATCTTCAGTGTCGGAATCCTCCCCCGCATGGGCAGCAGCAGCGGCGGCCCGTTGTTCGGCTCTTCCTGCTGCCTCCTTACACCTCAGGATGTTTGAGATGAGGGTGTTTATCCCCGCTGCCACTGGGCCTCGTCGACGAGCATTGCTTCGACCAGGTCTTCGGGAGTCATTGTGTACCCCAGTGCAAGCGAGACCATTGTTCGCTCGCGCTCCCATCTCCAGCACTGGAAGAGGGAGTGTTCCGCGGTATCGATTTCCTCGCAGAACCTGCACTTGGGGCTTCCCAATATGCCAAATCGGTGCAGGTAGTACGCAAAGCAGCCGTGCCCTGACAGCATTTGTGTGAGGTGGTAGCTCACCTGTCCATGCCGCCTCTCGACCCATCTCTTGATGTTAGGGATGAGTCTGCGGGTCCACAAGCCGCAAGTTGCCTCCTCCCACCTGGCCTGCCAACTTTCGGCCACCTCGCATCCGGCACCCCCCACTCCGTCGTAGATTCTGCTCCTTGCTAGTGCGAGGAGGTCGATGGGGGGCATCGACGCCAGAACGAGGGCCGCGTCGAGCGAGACCGTCCTGTAGGCGCAGGAAACGCGCAGCGCCATTCTGCGCTGGACGCTCAGCAGTCTCTGCGCGTTCCTTTTAACCCTCAGCGCCTCGTGCCATACAGGTGCCGCATACAGTATGATCGACTGCGTCACGAGGGCTAGGGTTCTTCTCTTTGCCTGCTTAGGGCCTCCCATGTTGGGCAAAAGGCGGGCAAGCGATGTCGTCACTGCTCCCGCCTTTGCGGACGCGTCCCTGATGTGCTCGGCGAAGTTCAGGTATTTGTCGATCTTGACGCCGAGAACGGTTACGGAGTCCTTAGATGGAATTGGAACTCCGTTCAGTCGGAGGGATACCTTGGAGACTTTCCTTCTTCCGCTGAGAAGTACTCCCTCCGACTTTTCAGGGACTAGGGTGAGTCCTCTTTCGCTCACCCAGGCGGAGATGGTCTCAAGCGCCTCTGTCGCCGATGTCTCGATCTCCGCCACGTCCTTGCCCACGACCACTACGTTGAGGTCGTCCGCGAAGCCCACGGTGGTGCATCCGTCTGGGAGCTTCAGACGCAGCACTCCGTCGTACATGAGGTTCCAGAGCGTCGGTCCAAGAACCGAGCCCTGGGGGACTCCGCTTGTGACCTCCATTTCTTCCTGCTCCCCATCGCCTATTAATAGGCGTCTGTCCTCGAGGTAACTGGCGACGAGATTAAAGGTATCGTTTTCGATCGTCGCCAGGCTGTTTAGTGCCCCCAGGATGTGCCTCCACCCCGCATTATTGAATGCATTCCTGACGTCCAAGGTGACGAGTAGGCAAAGCCTTCTGGTACGCCGGCTTCCCATCTTGGCCTCGACCGCGATCTCCATGATCTTTTTAAGTGCATCCACGGTCGATCTTCCCCTCCTGAAACCGTATTGGTTGTCGGAGAGGCCGCCGCTGCTCTCGATGTTCTTCTCGAGGCGGTTAAGTATCAACCTCTCGAGCAGCTTGCCTGCGTGATCGAGCAGACAGATGGGCCGGTACGAGGTGGGGTTTTCCGGGGGTTTGGTGCCCTTTCTGATGAGGACGAGCTTCGCGACCTTCCAATGTGCGGGAAAAATGCCGGTCTCGAGGCATTTGTTGTAGATTTCCAGGAAGGTCCGTCCTGCTAGGGTCACCGCCTCCTTGATGACCCGGCCGGGTATGCAGTCCGGGCCGGGTGCCTTGTCGGGCGCGATTTTGGACGCCGCCACGGTTAGTTCTTCCAGGGTGAACCGGGACCTCTCCTCCGTTGGGGGTCTTCTCGGTTCGGTCGTCTTCGGGTGTGTGGGGAAGAGTGCCGTCGCCACCTCTCGGACCTTTTCTGGATGAGGTCCGGTCATCTTGCTGGGACCCCTGAGTTTTCCTCGCACGATCTTGTAGGCGAGTCCCCAGGGGTCTTCTTCGAGCAGGCCTAGGAGTTCGTTCCAGCATCGGCGCTTGCTCGCGGCGATGGAGCGTACGAGCCTTTTGCTCGTACCTATGTCTATGTCGGTAAGAACTTGTTTGGATAAAACGGCATTATTGAACAGTGACCGTGTTTCAAAGCATCAATCGAAAATTGCCAGGAAAACTATGCATTCTTGGGAAGATGAAAAAGATTCGTATTTGGTTGAAACTGGAAATCTTAATAAATCTTCGGAAAAGGATTTTATTATGGAAAGTAGTATCGATGAATTTAATTTTCCTTTAGATATGGATTCTTCACTCTCCGACTTTCAATTTGACAACATTAACAATTTAGACTAGTTATTGGAAACAAATGTAGAAAACGATGTATGTCAAAACGTTTTTGATAATGATTCAAACAAAAACACTTGCAATTAACACAATTACACAACCACATTATCACAAGTGGAAGAATGTGAAGATATTGGAGTTTCGTTAAAAATAAATTTCTTCCTCAGCTAAGTGATGACTATGACTGATTTTTGGGTATGAAGGAATGCAATCAAACAAATATTATCGTTAAGCCAACGTTTCGATCAGTTTATTTGATCATCATCAGGGCTGGAAAACAATACAAAGGTGCTCAATAATTACATAATACATAAAGGCACGGTTACTACATACCAAACAATAAAAGATGGACAAAGTTTGATCATTGAAATAATTGAAATATGCGGACATAGGTGATAGAACAGGGCGAAGCGCTCAACATCTGAACACGATCTTCGTCAAACGGCACAATGGCAAACAATATTGTAACAAAAACACAAAACAATATACCGTGTATAACAGTGTGTAAAACAGTTTAAAATATCTAAAAAACAATAGTGGTCAATAACATTAAAAATTAAAATCGTTGTAAAATGCTATACAATAGATCAACTACAAAAGTGAAAACGATAATGACAAGATAACAATGTCCAATAAGATCGCGTCAAAACACAAACTTTAAATTCCCGCACCATTGACCGCAACCAATAGCAACAAAAGACGAAACAAAACATTGTTATCGTCATCTAAATGTAAAATAAATAAAGTAACCGTCCTCCGTAGCACCAAACGTCAGGAAAATACAACACAAAAACAATCACTAATTTCACTTGCCCAGTAACCACTCTTAACTACCTATTAGGTCTCTCTGTTTTCATTTTGAAGTTCTGCAGTAAGTTGAGGTAACCGTTGTTAATGCTGGTGTAATCACTCTGAATGTTGATGTTATTATTAGTTGTTGATATCAGAGCCGCTTCTATGAACAACCTCCTATTGTAACACACCTCCGACGCCAAAATCTCCACATCCTCATCCTTGAAATTATGATGATTCTCAATGGAGTGGTGCGCGAGGCCAGTTTTTGTTTTGCCAAGCCGGATGTCGTAATGGTGTTGATAGATCCGTTTGGATAGTAACTGTGCCTTTATGTATTATGTAATTATTGAGCACCTTTGTATTGTTTTCCAGCCCTGATGATGATCAAATAAACTGATCGAAACGTTGGCTTAACGATAATATTTGTTTGATTGCATTCCCTCACACCCAAAAATCAGTCATAGTCATATTGGAGTTTGTTTGCATATTTTCAAACATAAAGTATCTCTGGAATTTTGTTCTTCGTGCAGTGAGAATGCAATTCAAGGCTGGAAAGAAGAAGCGAACTATAGTGGACAATTATTATCGGCAAACATTTAAAAATGTTATGTCATTTTTGAGAACATTATTTAGTTTGTAACAATTTTTTTAAAGCTCTTTCCTTTTAATTTTGTTAATTCAGTTTATGTATCTTAACTCGTTATAATAACATTAACTAATTTTATAATTTAAAAATTGAAGTGCATTTCATGTTTTAGTGTTTTTTAAATTTCAAGCATGAATCAAGTTCCCGATACTTGTCGGAAGGGTTGCAGTATTTCCTTCCGAACATCTGTCTTTTCAAGGTGTAGTTTTCAATTTTAGTACTGCCATGTTTCGGGAATACGAAGTAATCCTTTAAATACAGAGATCTAACTTACATTCAGAATTTCCAGAAACAAGGTAGAATTATAATTTTGTGAAAACCAGATTGTTATCACTTTTGTACTTTAATTTCAGTTATCATATTAATAATAATAATAGCGTTTATTGTACAAAAATAAAATTCAAATTACATATACAAAAGGTCAAAAAACATAGCTAAACAACATGATACAAATTCAACCATATGAGGATTGAGATTCCTCTATCCTTTAAAATTTTGATATCTCGATGGTCGGGTGCATGGTACCATTCAAAATATTGTCTTTGTATTTTCTTTTCAGCATAATCGATGAAAGGTTCCAGTAATCCCTTGGTAGGCTGTTCAGGAGGTAAGCAGCTAGATACGAGAAAGATTGTTCGTATTTCGCAGTCACGTGCTGGGCATGTGATCATAGGTTTAGTATTATATTGTATCGTTCCAATTATATATTATATTCAAAAACTTATTCCTTATTTTTATAGATACATAGATGTAGTACCTATATAATGAAACAATTTACTAATAGTGAGGTACTTATTTAACTTTCAGTTAAATTGAACAGTTATTAAATTGTCAGCATGACCAAGTCACACCAAGTTGACTATAAAATAATGTACGTATCGTAAAAAAACCATTTATGAAGTTGCAGTTATAATAAAAATAAATAAAAGTTTTATATTACTACATTGTCTTTTAATTAACTTTTAGACCAGTGCTTAGACGCGATTTTTGATGAAGACCCCAAGAGATATCGCGAATGGACCATGTCCAACAATTTTGCTAAAAAAAAATTAGGAACATCTGATTTTAATGTTACATGTTTATCTATTATTACTAGAGATGAGATTTTTAGGTTTTTACCTTTTTTTTTATTTTAGCTCCTATTTTTATATTAGTACCAACATTTATTTCATGGAAAACTACGTTATATAAGCCCTACTTGTTTTGACCTTTTTTCATTTTTACGACCTATTTTAACATTTTGAAACTTTGCAGTTGAAATTGAGAAAACAATTTAATATAATTCAAATTAATTTAAATTTGGTGCCCGGTGGTGCAAATCCACCATGTACCAACCTAAAAAAAAAGTATCAAGTCCATGGTATATAATATGGATATGGACAAGCTTAGCTATGCGAATATAAAAATACTTGTTTTTTAAAAAGAAAACAAAAGATGAGATTGTTACAATTAAAATATTCATGTACCTACGATAGTCCAGCATGGAAATGGGTTTCATTACTTCATTAGTATTGCATCCTTTAGTTTGGCATCAGAACACATTCTCGAATTTTCGACATCAGACTGAGACAGGAGAAAATTTGTCAAAGAAAGTTCCAAACATCACGAAGTCATGAATTAGCCGATTTCTCTGCCGCTTTTGCAAGGAGTAGATCAATTTCAGTGCATCTGAAGTGGAAATTCAATATTCGTTCAAATATAAAAAACGAAATTTTAAGTAAAACTAAAATTTATTTTAAATAGGCATCATTTGCTATCCAAAACGATGTTCAACTGTAGTACACAAGCAACTGTTTCAGGATATATTTTTAAGCGCTTTCGATCACATTAACAAATTACAGTTTCGCCACTTCCGCCGTTCCCAATTTATGAAACGAGTTAAATTGCATTTATCTTCTGTTTATAATTACAGTAAAGATATTGAAGCAATTCTAAAGGTTACACCGAAATATAGAGATGACTCATGTACAGCTGCAGGTTTCGAAACTACGGTGAAAGATTTACATGTAAATAAGCGAATCCTATCCAGAAGAGAAGAACCACTTCTTAAACAACTTTTAAAAGAACAATTTATATTGAAATGTTCACGATTACCTGATGGAAAACGTCCCAACAAGATAAAATCGTATTTTAAATGTCTTGATGAAATTTGTATGTAGTAGGTATTCAATAATTCAATAAATAATTAATAAATGAAAATCTATGCATTTCTAACACGTTTGAGCGCAGTACCCTTTATGGTAATGGTAACTACCCCTTAAATGGTAATTTTGTAATTACCATTTAAGGTAAATTGATGCAAGCTGATGTTTATGGTAAAAAGTAGTTTTATTATATTATAATTTCATCAATTTTAATTACTTGTTTTTAGATGCAACTAAATTGGAGTTTTACTGGCCGCTTTAAAAAGATTGAACAGTTTTTCCCAATACGTGGACATTCGTTTCTTCCATGTGACAGGGATTTTCCCATTATAAAATGAAGATTGAGAAAATACGACGGGATTTAGGATTTATTTACATTAATATACAGAAATTATTATAAGCGCAAGTTCAAAAAGAAATTTCATTGTTGACGAAATAAAAACTGAGCAAATTTTGGATTTCGATTCGATGTATAGAAGCCTAAGAGTAGGCCGAACAGTTAAAAGAGCAGATTTACGACCGGAAGACACTTCCGCCATTACACATGACGATAACACTAATATACCAACTGTGGCCTGGTAGTGCACTACTGATTTGGTAAATCAGTAGTAAACACAAATTTGGTAAACCAGTCAGATATAACTAATAATGAGGAATTACCTTTTTTGGTTCGTGGGAAAGGTCCCATCAAATCGATAGAAATGATTTGGAAAGGGTATTTGACCTTTTTCTCTTTTCCCATGAGGCCTGGTCTCAATTGATTCGACGCCTTACTGGCAGTGCAAATATCACACTTTAAAACATATTTTGTGACGTCGGACTTCATTCGAGGCCAGTAGTAGAGTTCGCTAACTTTATTGAGCGTTTTGAAAATGCCGAAATGTCCGCTGAGCGGGTTATCGTGACAGTCCATCATAATTTCTCGACGACGAGATTTTGGCACAAGGAGTTTCCATTCAACAAGATTAGAAATAATATTGTGCTTGTTGGCAACAAATTTAAAAATATACCCATCCTCGATTTTAAAACTAGGATAAAGGTTTGGATTTTCCTGAATCTTATTTATGACTTTCTGGTACCAAGAGTCTATATCGTCAGGTGCAACAGAAATTAAGTGGATGTTCACTGGTGCTCGAGAGAGAGCGTCGGCCACTATATTGAATTTCCCCTTTCTATGTTCAATACCGAAATCATATTGGTTTAATCGTACGCTCCAACGGGCGATTCTTCCCAGCGGAGATTTGACTGTACCCAGCCATTTCAACGCTTGATTATCGGTAATGACCGTAAATCGGGTTCCTTCAATATAGGGACGAAACTTTTCTACTCCAAAGAGAATAGCGCAACATTCCTTCTCCATAGCATGATAATTGAGTTCATTTTTGGTCAGGGTACGGCTAGCGTAAGCTATTACTTTTTCGTTTTCCCCAGTGCCTTGAACTAAGATGGCTCCCAGTCCGGAATTACTTGCGTCCGTCTGTATGATAAAAGGGAGAGTAAAATCAGGGCTAGTCAATATCGGTGAAGTCGTTAATAAATTTTTCAGATTTAAAAAGGCTCGGTGAGCATCTTCGGACCAAGAGATTTTCTGGCCTTTGGCTTTACCTTTGACGAGGTGTAAAATAGGTGCAGCAACAGAGGAAAAATTCGGGATAAATCTCCTGTACCAACCCGCCATACCGAGAAATCTTTTTATTTCTGTTGACGTTTTAGGAATTGGGTAGTTAACAATAGCATCAACTTTGCTGGGGTCGGTTCTAAGACCTTTCTCATCAATCACAAAACCTAGATATTTGAGAGAATCACGGCAAAATTCACATTTTTTTAGATTAATCGTTAGGCCAGCTTTATTCAATCTTTTATAGACTTGAGTCAGGGTATTCAAGTGTTCTTCAAAATTATTCGACGCTATAACAATGTCATCTAAATAGACGAAGACATTTTCGAATTCTGGGCCAAAAATTGAGTCCATTAGGCGTTGGAGTGTCTGTGCGCTGTTATTTAGACCGAAAGGGAGAACATTAAATTCGAAGAGACCACGTCTTGGAATGGTAAAAGCAGTTTTTTCGCGTGAGTCACGAGATAGCGGAATTTGCCAAAAAGCTTTACGCAGATCTATTGATGTCAGATACCTGGCATCGCGTAAGCGGTCTAGGATGTCATTAATATATGGAAGCGGATAAGCGTCGGGTTTAGTGACCTCATTTAATTTCCTCCCATCAAAACAAAAACGCAAAGTGCCATCCTTCTTTTTAACCATTGCAGTCGGCGAGTTCCAAGCGGAGAATGATTTTTTGATTACGCCTAGACGTATCATCTCGTCTGCCTCTGCGTTGACTTTAGCCAACATTGCCGGAGAAAGAGGGTAATGTCTCTGCTTTATGGGGGTTGCTGTCCCTGTATTTATAACATGTTCAACCAGAGTTGTTCGTCCTAATTTATTAGGAGCAAGCTTTCTGAATAATGAAATGACTTGGTCTAATTTCTGAACTTGATCATAACTCAAATCTGATCTAGAGTGAATAATTTTTTCTGTCGAAAGTGCAGTTAACGTAGACGGAATTGTGTAAGAATCAGTACCAAAATCGGTTTTAATTTTAAAAAGTTTACAAAATTCGTAACCCAGAATAAGTGGATATACTACTGTATCGGAGACAATTATATTTAAATTTTTGGTTACGCCGTCTAGCGTTATCGGTAGAGTACTGGTACCTAAAACATTTTGTAATGTGCCGTCAGCGGATTTTAAATCAATGTTACTATTATTTACATGTAATTTCAAGTGTTTTAATATATACAGCCCATCACGGCCTAATACTGATTGGTTTGCGCCAGGGTCTAGAAAACCAAGAACTTCCATCCCCAAAATGTTGATATTTAAATAAGCTCGGTTGTCGAAAGGACGATGAGCGAAAAGCGTCTCAACTTTAGAGGGTTTGGCTCTACAAAATGATTTGACGTTTGCCAACCAATACTGCCATTCAGGACAGGTAGCCTTCATGATAAAAGGGCTAGGAATGAGAGGACTACTGCTCATTCTCGCCTTTTTGCGTTTTTTGAGCACTTAGTGCAATTTGGATAAGTAACTTCAGGAGTTCCACAAATATAACAAAAAATGCGCCTTTCGGCTGGACAAGTATGATAATAATGTCCTGACTGTGCACAATTAAAACATTTTGCGTTGGCAGGCGTCGCTCTTTTTCCAAACGTTCGAGAACTGTAGTTCTTGACGTTGGATTGCATGGTATGAACTTCATGCTTCTTGTGGGTACAAAGATCTGGGCGACGTACTTTTGGCATTGCCAATTCAGGTTCTAACGGATTTACAGTAGGTACGTGGAACTTTCGAGTGTTTTCGTTTTCGAAAACCTCGGTAACTTGTTTACAAGCTTTTACTAAATCTAACACAGTAGTGATTTTCATAAATAATAAATGCTTTTGATAGATTGGTAACAAATTTGTTTTTATATAGTATAGCTCTCTTGCTGGATCCATAGGATTTGATAGTCTCGAAACGAGATTACTCATCGCGGCCATGTAGTCGCGCACTGGCTCAAATTCGCCTTGCTTACGGTTAATAATTTCCTGCCATAGAGATTCGTCATAATTCGACGGTAAATAAGTTTCTTTTAATAATTGAATTAATTCGCGCCAAGAACGAACGTGCTTTCTAGCGGATCGAAACCATGTTAAAGCTGTGCCCTCAAAAAGATCGAACGCACTATCAAATAATGCTTGTTCCGAAACACGTCTAGAAATTCTCAACTCGTCTATGCGTTCAAGAAATGCATTCAATCCTAGTGACTTATCGTCACCGGAAAATTTTAAATTCCACCTACTGACGGTGTCGGGTTTAGTGTTGAAAACAGGCGTTTGTGAATAATAATCAAAATTTCTATGAGGAATGTTAACGTTTTGTGGCTGATAATTTAAGGTTTGAGGAATATTTAAAAATTGCGCTTCTTCCGATTGCGGAAGAGGATTTATCGTTACTAAATTTTGAGCTTGTTCGGGCCTTGTCGGCGTCGAACCCACGGCTTCCTGAGATTCGGACGGGCGCGTGGTTACAATAGCTTGCAATTGCTCTTGACCAAGTACATTATTTAATTCGTCTATCGACAAATTACTTAGTGCCTCACTAATATCGTTTCGGCCTGTTTCTGGCGAATCTAATAAAATTTCAACCCTCTCAATCAATTGAATACATTCGTTATTTAAAGTTTGAGCTTTTTGCTCATATGGGTTCGGTGGAGATAATTTTTCGAGATAAAATTCTAATCGAGAAGAAATATGATCTAACCTGGCAAGATGACCTTCACACGCTCTCGTATTAGGAGAATGTGTTAGTTCCCGAACTAATGGTTCGATTTGATTAAATTTGTCTTGACAAATTTTAATTTGTTCGGCTAGATTTAATTGTTCTACCGGTAGGTCAATTTTCTTTACTTTTTGCCTAAGCGTTAATCTTAAAAGTGCTCGTTTTTCATCTACAGTTAAATCTGTAGTGTCTTTACCTCGTACTTCGAGTTCCCACGTTAGCTCATCAGCTAATAAACGATTTATGTGACGCATTTTGGTGGTATAAAAAATAAGAGTATGATGCTCAATGATTGATAATTAAGGTAAAATATAACGATATGTAGTAGTAGGTCGTAACGCTTGATAATAATAGATAATAATATAAGGAGATAAAATATGTATTGTATTTCGGTTCAACGTTAAAATATCTGTGCTTAATAGCAAATTGTAAAACAAGAATTCTACTTATGTATGTGTTCATGTAAAAAATTAGAAAAATTACTAGCAAAGGTAACGAAGAGATGGGAAAAATAATCGATGCCCCTTAGTTGGTTGTCACTTATGAAGTGAAAATCTAGCACCACTGGTGGGCGCCACTTTTTTGTGGCCTGGTAGTGCACTACTGATGAAACGGTGCTTCCAGTCACAACTGCCTCTTTTACGCTCGTCGATGTAATTAACGAAGCGGCTTAGCTTTGTACGTTTTGTACTAAGTACTCGAGAGCTGGGTAGCGATGATATCGCTTTCGTGGATTCTTTATTGGGTTCTTCTTTGCTTTGTAATATTTCCGGATAGGGCGCCAGCATCGAATTAAGAACTTTCAGATGATCTTAGTTATCCTTGTCGATACAAAATAAACCAAAGTAGAAAAATAAAAAAAGACTGACTCGTTTCTGAACACACACTTTTAATATAAATTAATTTGGAACTAATCGTAATTAACATAAAAGAATTCTTGTTTACACAGATAATATGAGTAGTGAATGTTTGTATAATAAAATAAAAATTGATAATGATTTACAAATAAAAGTTGAACACAAATACATATTCTAAAATACACAGAGCGGATCAATAGATGTCGCTTGGTTGCGGTTGAAATGTCGAACGGAGAGAACCTTCGCACTTGGTTTGTCGTGTCTACGAACTTAATTGCTTTATCAAATGCTTGCGACAAAAAATCGCACTAAAACTACCAAAAAAGCAGGAAGTACTAGCTACGTCTACTGAGGGTAGAATAATGCAAGCAGGTGATAAAATGTTAGCTACAAGCTTGGTATTTTTTGTTAGACAATAATCATATAGTAAATAGTGTTTATAACTACTTACGGTTTCCCTTGAAATTATTACTGGATAGTACGCAATCAGATCTGATGGTTTATCACTCCTGGTCAAAATCGTCAGGATTTTGAATGGTAAAGCTTGATCTAAAATATAGTTAAAACACGATATACGATATTGTAATAACATAAAAAAGTGTAGCAATAAATTGAATATTTGAATTATTGAAATAGCAATTAAATTCGATTTTGTCACCAATTTTGTGTTTTGTTCCTCCTGTTGTATTTGAAATATCGATTGTCTTTACACACATGGAACTTAGAAAGGTTGGCAGATGTTTAGCAAAGCGTCTATGCTTGCTGACCCAAAATGGTGGAGATTTATTCGTGTTGGAATTTAAACGAACAGATGTGTTGGTGGCTTTTCGAGTTTTCTTTTCTTATTGGAAATTTTACACTTCTCCGGATTTGTCCAATGATATTAGGATCAATGTTAAAAAAGAATAATTCACCTCAATAGATTGGCTGCGGTGTTTTGCGATATTTTCCGGATTTAGAAAGAATGGAGTCGCTCGATTTTGCACGTGTGTTTCGAAAAATTTTCGATGAACGTAATAAAATCGGTTTTCGTGATCATATATTGATCTTAGGTAATCTAAAAGATAACACTCACTCGCATTGACTTTACTAGTCATTAACTCGATAAACTGGTCGATATTATTAAATCGAATAATATTAAAATTAATAATTTTGTGGAGCTTAGATTTTTACGTATCGTCGTTACTACAATCGGTTTGTAAGAGAGTGATTTTTAGTCGAAGCGTTCGATGCGACCTTGAATGTTAGCGGTTAGCGACCTACTCTACCGACATTTTATTAAAAGATCATTGATTAAGTAAGTAAGAAAAGATGTGTTTTAATCAATGGTTTTTATCGAGTTATTAATAAGTGTTGCTAATTTAGAATGGTAATTATATCATAATCATAATAATAAAAAATAAGATTAGCTTTGTCATACAAAGCTGGTCGAAAAATCATACATAATTAAGATTTGTAACATAATTATTTATTAAAATTCATAAACCCTAGAATTAAAAATAAGTTCTCACAGTGAGATCGGAGTAACAGAATTCTGTTACACAACGACCAATTCCTTAGCTAAGATTTCAAGAGGATCTCCATCAATACATTCCATTTATAACGATGGCCATACTAGCTATTATATATTTCATTGCACATGTATTTTAATAGTAATTTTGGTGATTTTTGTATGCTTCAGGATGAAACGTGTATTTTTCTTCCCTCGAATTGCGACATTAAATTTCGAAACCATACCACAATGTAATTTAAATACATCATATTGTTTGTTAATTCTGTGATTTAAATAAAACATATTTTTTTATATTTGGTTTTTATATTTCAAAAATTTGTCTAGTTGCTTACTAAATTAACGATTGTTCAAGTGATGTGTTTTATTAATTTATTTGTGTTTCCTGTAAAGTTAACATTTTTGACTGACATGCTTACGTCCGCCGACCCTAGATTTTATATACGATACGATTATCCGTTGTTACGGTGCGGGCGGACAGAAGGACATACTTAACTTGTTATAGTAAGAGATAATTCATTTTTTACAATAAATTACAGACACACTGATGATTATTTCTTTAAAATATATTTTTAAATTTTCATTCCCTAATTCTGTTTTATTAACGTTTAATAGTTGATGAATCAACTATAATGAATGCAAATATTCAACGATTGGCTCGTTACGGGTCACTTCCCGACAAGGTGGAAGGCTCGTCCCGGAGAAATCCGAGGCAGTCATAATCCGCGGAAAAAAGCCCCCAACATGAGTCTGCAATTGGGAGGCTCACCAATCGCAATCCAAGACCACGTCACCATACTGGGGGTGAAGGTCGATAAGAGTCTCAACTACGCAGACCACATCAAGACGGTGTGCAACAACCCGACGGCGATAGTATCGTCGTTCGCCAACTTTATGCCCAACATTGGCGGCCCCAAGAAATTGCAAGTTTTTTTCTATTGCAGAAATTGCACCAAGAGCAGATCGACTTGACGGTAACTGATGATTCAATCCCTTCGTCCTCACAAAATTCGATGAAAAAAGGTTGTAAAAACAACCACTAAATGCAATAAAAAATTCTATAAGAATGAAGTGATCGACTTGACAATAACTGATGATTCCAGCTCATCATCGTTATCGATAGTTGATATCGAAAACGAAAATCAAGTTCAGGATATAAACGAAAAAGTCAAAGAAATTTTAGATTTAATGAAATCAGATTAGTATTAAAGATAATTCTACTCAGGGTCAAATTTTGGCGTTTCGACCAATCAGCGTGCGTTATTTTACATTATACTTATACGGATACAATTCGTGCATCGTGGATTTTACCCGCAAATACTGTTAAATATCCAGTTATTATGAAATACCACGAAAATATTCAAATAACGGAAAAAAGCCCCCAACATAAGTCTCCAATTGGGAGGCTCACCAATCGCAATCCAAGACAACGTCACCATACTGGGGGTGAAGGTCGATAAGAGTCTCAACTACGCAGACCACATCAAGACGGTTTGCAGCAAGCCGACGGCGATGGTCTCGTCGTTCGCCAGCTTTATGCCCAACATTGGCGGCCCCAAGAAATTGCAAGTTTTTTGCAATTGCAGAAATTGCACCAAGAAGTGACCGACTTGACGGTAACTGATGATTCAATCCCTTCGTCCTCACAAAATTCGAAGAAAAATGGTTGTAAAAACAACCACTAAATGCAATAAAAAATTCTATAAGAATGAAGTGTTCGACTTGACAATAACTGATGATTCCAGCTCATCATCGTTATCGATAGTTGCTATCGAATATGAAAATCAAGTTCAGGATATAAACGAAAGAGTCAAAAAAATTTTAGATTTAATGAAATCAGATTAGTATTAAAGATAATTCTACTCAGGGTCAAATTTTGGCGTTTCGACCAACCAGCGTGCGTTATTTTACATTATACTTATACGGATACAATTCGTGCACCGTGGATTTTACCCGCAAATGCTGTGAAATATCCAGTTATTATGAAATACTACGAAAATATTCAAAAACGGAAAAAAGCCCCCAACATGAGTCTGCAATTGAGAGGCTCACCAATCGCAATCCAAGACCACGTTACCGTACTGGGGGTGAAGGTCGATAAGAGTCTCAACTACGCAGACCACATCAAGACGGTGTGCAGCAAGCCGACGGCGATGGTCTCGTCGTTCGCCAGCTTTATGCCCAACATTGGCGGCCCCAAGATATTGCAAGTTTTTTGCAATTGCAGAAATTGCACCAAGAAGTGATCGAATTGACGGTAACTGATGATTCAATCCCTTCGTCCTCACAAAATTCGATGAAAAATTGTTGTAAAAACAACCACTAAATGCAATAAAAAATTCTAAAGGAATGAAGTGTTCGACTTGACAATAACTGATGATTCCAGCTAATCATCGTTATCGATAGTTGATATCGAATACGAAAATCAAGTTCAGGATATAAACGAAAAAGTCAAAGAAATTTTAGATTTAATGAAATCAGATTAGTATTAAAGATAATTCTACTCAGGGTCAAATTTTGGCATTTCGACCAATCAGCGTGAGTTATTTTACATTATACTTATACGGATACAATTCGTGCACCGTGGATTTTACCCGCAAATACTGTGAAATATCCAGTTATTATGAAATACTACGAAAATATTCCAATAACGGAAAAAAGCCCCCAACATGAGTCTGGAATTGAGAGGCTCACCAATCGCAATCCAAGACCACGTCACCGTACTGGGGGTGAAGGTCGATAAGAGTCTCAACTACGCAGACCACATCAAGACGGTGTGCAGCAAGCCGACGGCGATGGTCTCGTCGTTCGCCAGCTTTATGCCCAACATTGGCGGCCCCAAGAAACTGCAAGTTTTTTGCAATTGCAGAAATTGCACCAAGAAGTGATCGACTTGACGGTAACTGATGATTCAATCCCTTCGTCCTCACAAAATTCGATTAAAAATGGTTGTAAAAACAACCACTAAATGCAATAAAAAATTCTATAAGAATGAAGTGTTCGACTTGACAATAACTGATGATTTCAGCTCATCATCGTTATCGATAGTTGATATCGAATACGAAAATCAAGTTCAGGATATAAACGAAAAAGTCAAAGAAATTTTAGATTTAATGAAATCAGAATAGTAGTAAAGATAATTCTACTCAGGGTCAAATTTTGGCGTTTCGACCAATCAGCGTGCGTTACTTTACATTATACTTATACGGATACAATTCGTGCACCGTGGATTTTACCCGCAAATACTGTGAAATATCCAGTTATTATGAAATACTACGAAAATATTCAAATAACGGAAAAAAGCCCCCAACATGAGTCTACAATTGGGAGGCTCACCAATCGCAATCCAAGACCACGTCACCGTACTGGGGGTGAAGAGTCTCAACTACGCAGACCACATCAAGACGGTGTGCAGCAAGCCGACGGCGATGGTCTCGTCGTTCGCCAGCTTTATGCCCAACATTGGCGGCCCCAAGAAATTGCAAGTTTTTTGCAATTGCAGAAATTGCACCAAGAAGTGATCGACTTGACGGTAACTGATGATTCAATCCCTTCGTCCTCACAAAATTCGATGAAAAATGGTTGTAAAAACAACCACTAAATGCAATAAAAAATTCTATAAGAATGAAGTTGTAACCTTCATTTTGGTATTAGTTTTCAACTGCATATTTCGTTTTACCCTGTACATCGTAGTTTGAATTTAAAATCTAAAAAGAAAAGAGATAAGCGATAACTAGTAGATTAGGAGACGCCATATATTGGTACTTTTGCGGTGAATTTTCTGAAAATTGGTAGAGATTTTGGAACCAGTGAGTCATTCTGGTTATTAATTCAAGTAGTGGAGTATATTACACCTTGATACCGTGTTTCGGGATTTGGAACCGTTGACTTTTATTTTCGGTGAGCTGACGTTTGGTATTCTTTTGGAAATCAGTCACCGATATCGCTTTGGCGGATATAAAACTGCGACCGTTATTAAAGCCAAGTTTTGTGGAGACACCCGAAGTCCAAATACGTTTGTTGGCAGACCTATAATTTCACCGAGGCAAGTTATAGTCGTATTACTTATTTCCATACGAACCAGGATTACTCAAGATTTCGAACTACTGCGTTTACCCAGTGATAGAAAGGCTACCGTTCGATTACAACCGGTGATTACAGCCAATTTTGTGTTATCTTTTTTTTACCAACACAATCAGTACCTAGAGGTTATGTAATTTGTCTTTGATTTGTCCATGGTCGAGTTCAGTGGCGCACCGTATTCCTGCACCAGTGCCGTACCTACGTTTGTTTGGTGAGCAAGTAATTTTATTATTTATGGTTTTTGGTTATTACAAACGTCTTCCAATTTGTTCGTCGTCAACGTTAGAAAATAAAATCGCATTATAATTTTAGTAAATTGTTTGCAAAACGTACGATATTAAACGTGCGTGTATTTTACATTGGGAGCGTTATCAGATATCTGACGGCGACATTATATTATTTTTTTTCAGCTGCGTCTGACCACTTTTGATTATTTGTTTTGTGTATATAAATGCCCTCAGCACCCCTTTTGTATAATTTTATTTAATTATATTTTGTTCACCACGACAACGCGTTTTATTTATTTTCTTTCCAGAGCTTTCGTACTTTCAGGCAGAACATCATCGGGACAGCGTCTATAAGTACGTGGCGCCTTGGCTTTTGTTTGGTAGGTCGCAGTCAGTGACTTCTTTGACGCCCCCCTATTATTGCTCGAACAAAGGCTTGCCGTAGCGTCGCTTTTAAGTCGTTGTTCGTGGAACATTTGATTAGATTGACGCCGTTTCTGAACTGGTGCCTGCGCAGTTGGCTTTTCTGCGTTGAGTCGGCCCAGGTTTCAAAGTGTTCGACTTGACAATAACTGATGATTCCAGCTCATCATCGTTATCGATAGTTGATATCGAATACGAAAATCAAGTTCAGGATATAAACGAAAACGTCAAAGAAATTTTAGATTTAATGAAATCAGATTAGTATTACAGATAATTCTACTCAGGGTCAAATTTTGGCGTTTCGACCAATCAGCGTGCGTTATTTTACATTATACTTATACGGATACAATTCGTGCACCGTGGATTTTACCCGCAAATACTGTGAAATATCCAGTTATTATGAAATACTACGAAAATATTCAAATAACGGAAAAAAGCCCCCAACATGAGTCTGCAATTGGGAGGCTCACCAATCGCAATCCAAGACCACGTCACCGTACTGGGGGTGAAGGTCGATAAGAGTCTCAACTACGCTGACCACATCAAGACGTTGTGCAGCAAGACGGTGTTCAGTAAGACGGTGTGCAGCAAGCCGACGGCGATGGTCTCGTCGTTCGCCAGCTTTATGACCAACATTGGCGGCCCCAAGAAATTGCAAGTTTTTTGCAATTGCTGAAATTGCACCAAGAAGTGATCGACTTGACGGTAACTGATGATTCAATCCCTTCGTCCTCACAAAATTCGATGAAAAATGGTTGTAAAAACAACCACTAAATGCAATAAAAAATTCTATAAGAATGAAGTGTTCGACTTGACAATAACTGATGATTCCAGCTCATCATCGTTATCGATAGTTGATATCGAATACGAAAATCAAGTTCAGGATATAAACGAAAAAGTAACAGAAATTTTAGATTTAATGAAATCAGATTAGTGTTAAAGATAATTCTACTCAGGGTCAAATTTCGGCGTTTCGACCAATCAGCGTGAGTTATTTCACATTATACTTATACGGATACAATTCGTGTACCGTGGATTTTACCCGCAAATACTGTGAAATATCCAGTTATTATGAAATACTACGAAAATATTCAAAAACGGAAAAAAGCCCCCAACATGAGTCTGCAATTGGGAGGCTCACCAATCGCAATCCAAGACCACGTCACCGTACTGGGGGTGAAGGTCGATAAGAGTCTCAACTACGCAGACCTCATCAAGACGGTGTGCAGCAAGCCGATGGCGATGGTCTCGTCGTTCGCCAGCTTTATGCCCAACATTGGCGGCCCTACGAAATTGCAAGTTTTTTGCAATTGCAGAAATTGCACCAAGAAGTGATCGACTTGACGGTAACTGATGATTCAATCCCTTCGTCCTCACAAAATTCGATGAAAAATGGTTGTAAAAACAACCACTAAATGCAATAAAAAATTCTATAAGAATGAAGTGTTCGACTTGACAATAACTGATGATTCCAGCTCATCATCGTTATCGATATTTGATATCGAATACGAAAATCAAGTTCAGGATATAAACGAAAAGGTCAAAGAAATTTTAGATTTAATGAAATCAGATTAGTATTAAAGATAATTCTACTCAGGGTCAAATTTTGGCGTTTCGACCAATCAGCGTGCTTTATTTTACATTATACTTATACGGATACAATTCGTGCACCGTGGATTTTACCCGAAAATGCTGTAAAATATCCAGTTATTATGAAATACTACGAAAATATTCAAAAACGGAAAAAAGCCCCCAACATGAGTCTGCAATTGGGAGGCTCACCAATCGCAATCCAAGACCACTTCACCGTACTGGGGGTGAAGGTCGATAAGAGTCTCAACTACGCAGACCACATCAAGACGGTGTGCAGCAAGCCGACGGCGATGGTCTCGTCGTTCGCCAGCTTTATGCCCAACATTGGCGGCCCCAAGAAATTGCAAGTTTTTTGCAATTGCAGAAAATGCACCAAGAAGTGATCGACTTGACGATAACTGATGATTCAATCCCTTCGTCCTCACAAAATTCGATGAAAAATGGATGTAAAAACAACCACTAAATGCAATAAAAAATTCTATAAGAATGAAGTGTTCGACTTGACAATAACTGATGATTCCAGCTCATCATCGTTATCGATAGTTGATATCGAATACGAAAATCAAGTTCAGGATATAAACGAAAAAGTCATAGAAATTTTAGATTTAATGAAATCAGATTAGTATTAAAGATAATTATTCTACTCAGGGTCAAATTTTGGCGTTTCGACCAATCAGCGTGCGTTATTTTACATTATACTTATTCGGATACAATTCGTGCACCGTGGATTTTACCCGCAAATACTGTGGAATATCCAGTTATTATGAAATACTACGAAAATATTCAAATAACGGAAAAAAGCCCCCAACATGAGTCTGCAATTGGGAGGCTCACCAATCGCAATCCAAGACCACTTCACCGTACTGGGGGTGAAGGTCGATAAGACTCTGAACTACGCAGACCACATCAAGACTGTGTGCAGCAAGCCGACGGCGATGGTCTCGTCGTTCGCCAGCTTTATGCCCAACATTGGCGGCCCCAAGAAATTGCAAGTTTTTTGCAATTGCAGAAATTGCACCAAGAAGTGATCGACTTGACGATAACTGATGATTCAGTCCCTTCGTCCTCACAAAATTCGATGAAAAATGGATGTAAAAACAACCACTAAATGCAATAAAAAATTCTATAAGAATGAAGTGTTCGACTTGACAATAACTGATGATTCCAGCTCATCATCGTTATCGATAGTTGATATCGAATACGAAAATCAAGTTCAGGATATAAACGAAAAAGTCAAAGAAATTTTAGATTTAATGAAATCAGATTAGTATTAAAGATAATTATTCTACTCAGGGTCAAATTTTGGCGTTTCGACCAATCAGCGTGCGTTATTTGACATTATACTTATACGGATACAATTCGTGCACCGTGGATTTTACCCGCAAATACTGTGAAATATCCAGTTATTATGAAATACTACGAAAATATTCAAATAACGGAAAAAAGCCCCCAACATGAGTCTGCAATTGGGAGGCTCACCAATCGCAATTCAAGACCACGTCACCGTACTTGGGGTGAAGGTCGATAAGAGTCTCAACTACGCAGACCACATCAAGACGGTGTGCAGCAAGCCGATAGCGATGGTCTCGTCGTTCGCCAGCTTTATGCCCAACATTGGCGGCACCAAGAAATTGCAAGTTTTTTGCAATTGCAGAAATTGCACCAAGAAGTGGTCGACTTGACGATAACTGATGATTCAATCCCTTCGTCCTCACAAAATTCGATGAAAAATGGTTGTAAAAACAACCACTAAATGCAATAAAAAATTCTATAAGAATGAAGTGTTCGACTTGACAATAACTGATGATTCCAGCTTATCTTCGTTATCGATAGTTGATATCGAATACGAAAATCAAGTTCAGGATATAAACGAAAAAGTCATAGAAACTTTAGATTTAATGAAATCAGATTAGTATTAAAGATAATTCTACTCAGGGTCAAATTTTGGCGTTTCGACCAATCAGCGTGCGTTATTTTACATTATACTTATACGGATACAATTCGTGCACCGTGGATTTTACCCGAAAATACTGTGAAATATCCAGTTATTATGAAATACTACGAAAATATTCAAAAACGGTAAAAAGCCCCCAACATGAGTCTGCAATTGGGAGGCTCACCAATCGCAATCCAAGACCTCGTCACCGTACTGGGGGTGAAGGTCGATAAGAGTCTCAACTACGCAGACCACATCAAGACGGTGTGCAGCAAGCCGATGGCGATGGTCTCGTCGTTCGCCAGCTTTATGCACAACATTGGCGGCCCCAAGAAATTGCAAGTTTTTTGCAATTGCAGAAATTGCACCAAGAAGTGATCGACTTGACGATAACTGATGATTCAATCCCTTCGTCCTCACAAAATTCGATGAAAAATGGATGTAAAAACAACCACTAAATGCAATAAAAAATTCTATAAGAATGAAGTGTTCGACTTGACAATAACTGATGATTCCAGCTCATCATCGTTATCGATATTTGATATCGAATACGAAAATCAAGTTCAGGATATAAACGTAAAAGTCAAAGAAATTTTAGATTTAATGAAATCAGATTAGTAGTAAAGATAATTCTACTCAGGGTCAAATTTTGGCGTTTCGGCCAATCAGCGTGCGTTATTTTACATTATACTTATACGGATACAATTCGTGCACCGTGGATTTTACCCCAAAAATACTGTGAAATATCCAGTTATTATGAAATACTACGAAAATATTCAAATAACGGAAAAAAGCCCCCAACATGTGTCTGCAATTGGGAGGCTCACCAATCGCAATTCAAGACCACGTCACCGTACTTGGGGTGAAGGTCGATAAGAGTCTCAACTACGCAGACCACATCAAGACGGTGTGCAGCAAGCCGATGGCGATGGTCTCGTCGTTCGCCAGCTTTATGCCCAACATTGGCGGCCCCAAGAAATTGCAAGTTTTTTGCAATTGCAGAAATTGCACCAAGAAGTGATCGACTTGACGATAACTGATGATTCAATCCCTTCGTCCTCACAAAATTCGATGAAAAATGGATGTAAAAACAACCACTAAATGCAATAAAAAATTCTATAAGAATGAAGTGTTCGACTTGACAATAACTGATGATTCCAGCTCATCATCGTTATCGATAGTTGATATCGAATACGAAAATCAAGTTCAGGATATAAACGAAAAAGTCATAGAAATTTTAGATTTAATGAAATCAGATTAGTATTACAGATAATTCTACTCAGGGTCAAATTTTGGCGTTTCGACCAATCAGCGTGCGTTATTTTACATTATACTTATACGGATACAATTCGTGCACCGTGGATTTTACCCGAAAATACTGTGAAATATCCAGTTATTATGAAATACTACGAAAATATTCAAAAACGGAAAAAAGCCCCCAACATGAGTCTGCAATTGGGAGGCTCACCAATCGCAATCCAAGACCACGTCACCGTACTGGGGGTGAAGGTCGATAAGAGTCTCAACTACGCAGACCACATCAAGACGGTGTGCAGCAAGCCGATGGCGTTGGTCTCGTCGTTCGCCAGCTTTATGCCCAACATTGGCGGCCCTACGAAATTGCAAGTTTTTTGCAATTGCAGAAATTGCACCAAGAAATGATCGACTTGACGGTAACTGATGATTCAATCCCTTCGTCCTCACAAAATTCGATGAAAAATGGTTGTAAAAACAACCACTAAATGCAATAAAAAATTCTATAAGAATGAAGTGTTCGACTTGACAATAACTGATGATTCCAGCTCATCATCGTTATCGATATTTGATATCGAATACGAAAATCAAGTTCAGGATATAAACGAAAAAGTCAAAGAAATTTTAGATTTAATGAAATCAGATTAGTAGTAAAGATAATTCTACTCAGGGTCAAATTTTGGCGTTTCGACCAATCAGCGTGCGTTATTTTACATTATACTTATACGGATACAATTCGTGCACCGTGGATTTTACCCGAAAATACTGTGAAATATCCAGTTATTATGAAATACTACGAAAATATTCAAAAACGGAAAAAAGCCCCCAACATGAGTCTGCAATTAGGAGGCTCACCAATCGCAATCCAAGACCACTTCACCGTACTGGGGGTGAAGGTCGATAAGAGTTTCAACTACGCAGACCACATCATGACGGTGTGCAGCAAGCCGACGGCGATGGTCTCGTCGTTCGCCAGCTTTATGCCCAACATTGGCGGCCCCAAGAAATTGCAAGTTTTTTGCAATTGCAGAAATTGCACCAAGAAGTGATCGACTTGACGATAACTGATGATTCAATCCCTTCGTCCTCACAAAATTCGATGAAAAATTGATGTAAAAACAACCACTAAATGCAATAAAAGATTCTATAAGAATGAAGTGTTCGACTTGACAATAACTGATGATTCCAGCTCATCATCGTTATCGATATTTGATATCGAATACGAAAATCAAGTTCAGGATATAAACGAAAAAGTCAAAGAAATTTTAGATTTAATGAAATCAGATTAGTATTAAAGATAATTATTCTACTCAGGGTCAAATTTTGGCGTTTCGACCAATCAGCGTGCGTTATTTTACATTATACTTATACGGATACAATTCGTGCACCGTGGATTTTACCGGCAAATACTGTGAAATATCCAGTTATTATGAAATACCTCGAAAATATTCAAATAACGGAAAAAAGCCCCCAACTTGAGTCTGCAATTGGGAGGCTCACCAATCGCAATTCAAGACCACGTCACCGTACTTGGGGTGAAGGTCGATAAGAGTCTCAACTACACAGACCACATCAAGACGGTGTGCAGCAAGCCGATGGCGATGGTCTCGTCGTTCGCCAGCTTTATGCCCAACATTGGCGGCCCCACGAAATTGCAAGTTTTTTGCAATTGCAGAAATTGCACCAAGAAGTGATCGACTTGACGGTAACTGATGATTCAATCCCTTCGTCCTCACAAAATTCGATGAAAAATGGTTGTAAAAACAACCACTAAATGCATTAAAAAATTCTATAAGAATGAAGTGTTCGACTTGACAATAACTGATGATTCCAGCTCATCACCGTTATCGATAGTTGATATCGAATACGAAAATCAAGTTCAGGATATAAACGAAAAGTCTAAGAAATTTTAGATTTAATGAAATCAGATTAGTATTAAAGATAATTATTCTACTCAGGGTCAAATTTTGGCGTTTCGACCAATCAGCGTGCGTTATTTTACATTATACTTATACGGATACAATTCGTGCACCGTGGATATTACCCGAAAATACTGTGAAATATCCAGTTATTATGAAATACTACGAAAATATTCAAAAACGGAAAAAAGCGCCCAACATGAGTCTGCAATTGGGAGGCTCACCAATCGCAATCCAAGGCCACTTCACCGTACTGGGGGTGAAGGTCGATAAGAGTCTCAACTACGCAGACCACATCAAGACGGTGTGCAGCAAGCCGACGACGATGGTCACGTCGTTCGCCAGCTTTATGCCCAACATTGGCGGCCCCAAGATATTGCAAGTTTTTTGCAATTGCAGAAATTGCACCAAGAAGTGATCGACTTGACGATAACTGATGATTCAAACCCTTCGTCCTCACAAAATTCGATGAAAAATGGTTGTAAAAACAACCACTAAATGCAATAAAAATTTCTATAAGAATGAAGTGTTCGACTTGACAATAACTGATGATTCCAGCTCATCATCGTTATCGATAGTTGATATCGAATACGAAAATCAAGTTCAGGATATAAACGAAAAAGTCATAGAAATTTTAGATTTAATGAAATCAGATTAGTATTAAAGATAATTCTACTCAGGGTCAAATTTTGGCGTTTCGACCAATCAGCGTGCGTTATTTTACATTATACTTATACGGATACAATTCGTGCACCGTGGATTTTACCCGAAAATACTGTGAAATATCCAGTTATTATGAATAACTACGAAAATATTCAAAAACGGAAAAAAGCCCCCAACATGAGTCTGCAATTGGGAGCTCACCAATCGCAATCCAAGACCACTTCACCGTACTGGGGGTGAAGGTCGATAAGAGTCTCAACTACGCAGACCACATCAAGACGGTGTTCAGCAAGCCGACGGCGATGGTCTCGTCGTTCGCCAGCTTTATGCCCAACATTGGCGGCCCCAAGAAATTGCAAGTTTTTTGCAATTGCAGAAATTGCACCAAGAAGTGATCGACTTGACGATAACTGATGATTCAATCCCTTCGTCCTCACAAAATTCGATGAAAAATGGTTGTAAAAACAACCACTAAATGCAATAAAAAATTCTATAAGAATGAAGTGTTCGACTTGACAATAACTGATGATTCCAGCTTATCATCGTTATCGATAGTTGATATCGAATACGAAAATCAAGTTCAGGATATAAACGAAAAAGTCATAGAAACTTTAGATTTAATGAAATCAGATTAGTATTAAAGATAATTCTACTCAGGGTCAAATTTTGGCGTTTCGACCAATCAGCGTGCGTTATTTTACATTATACTTATACGGATACAATTCGTGCACCGTGGATTTTACCCGAAAATACTGTGAAATATCCAGTTATTATGAAATACTACGAAAATATTCAAAAACGGTAAAAAGCCCCCAACATGAGTCTGCAATTGGGAGGCTCACCAATCGCAATCCAAGACCTCGTCACCGTACTGGGGGTGAAGGTCGATAAGAGTCTCAACTACGCAGACCACATCAAGACGGTGTGCAGCAAGCCGATGGCGATGGTCTCGTCGTTCGCCAGCTTTATGCCCAACATTGGCGGCCCTACGAAATTGCAAGTTTTTTGCAATTGCAGAAATTGCACCAAGAAGTGATCGACTTGACGGTACCTGATGATTCAATCCCTTCGTCCTCACAAAATTCGATGAAAAATGGTTGTAAAAACAACCACTAAATGCAATAAAAAATTCTATAAGAATGAAGTGTTCGACTTGACAATAACTGATGATTCCAGCTCATCATCGTTATCGATATTTGATATCGAATACGAAAATCAAGTTCAGGATATAAACGTAAAAGTCAAAGAAATTTTAGATTTAATGAAATCAGATTAGTAGTAAAGATAATTCTACTCAGGGTCAAATTTTGGCGTTTCGGCCAATCAGCGTGCGTTATTTTACATTATACTTATACGGATACAATTCGTGCACCGTGGATTTTACCCGAAAATACTGTGAAATATCCAGTTATTATGAAATACTACGAAAATATTCAAATAACGGAAAAAAGCCCCCAACATGTGTCTGCAATTGGGAGGCTCACCAATCGCAATTCAAGACCACGTCACCGTACTTGGGGTGAAGGTCGATAAGAGTCTCAACTACGCAGACCACATCAAGACGGTGTGCAGCAAGCCGATGGCGATGGTCTCGTCGTTCGCCAGCTTTATGCCCAACATTGGCGGCCCCAAGAAATTGCAAGTTTTTTGCAATTGCAGAAATTGCACCAAGAAGTGATCGACTTGACGATAACTGATGATTCAATCCCTTCGTCCTCACAAAATTCGATGAAAAATGGATGTAAAAACAACCACTAAATGCAATAAAAAATTCTATAAGAATGAAGTGTTCGACTTGACAATAACTGATGATTCCAGCTCATCATCGTTATCGATAGTTGATATCGAATACGAAAATCAAGTTCAGGATATAAACGAAAAAGTCATAGAAATTTTAGATTTAATGAAATCAGATTAGTATTAAAGATAATTCTACTCAGGGTCAAATTTTGGCGTTTCGACCAATCAGCGTGCGTTATTTTACATTATACTTATACGGATACAATTCGTGCACCGTGGATTTTACCCGAAAATACTGTGAAATATCCAGTTATTATGAAATACTACGAAAATATTCAAATAACGGAAAAAAGCCCCCAACATGTGTCTGCAATTGGGAGGCTCACCAATCGCAATTCAAGACCACGTCACCGTACTTGGGGTGAAGGTCGATAAGAGTCTCAACTACGCAGACCACATCAAGACGGTGTGCAGCAAGCCGATGGCGATGGTCTCGTCGTTCGCCAGCTTTATGCCCAACATTGGCGGCCCCAAGAAATTGCAAGTTTTTTGCAATTGCAGAAATTGCACCAAGAAGTGATCGACTTGACGATAACTGATGATTCAATCCCTTCGTCCTCACAAAATTCGATGAAAAATGGATGTAAAAACAACCACTAAATGCAATAAAAAATTCTATAAGAATGAAGTGTTCGACTTGACAATAACTGATGATTCCAGCTCATCATCGTTATCGATAGTTGATATCGAATACGAAAATCAAGTTCAGGATATAAACGAAAAAGTCATAGAAATTTTAGATTTAATGAAATCAGATTAGTATTAAAGATAATTCTACTCAGGGTCAAATTTTGGCGTTTCGACCAATCAGCGTGCGTTATTTTACATTATACTTATACGGATACAATTCGTGCACCGTGGATATTACCCGAAAATACTGTGAAATATCCAGTTATTATGAAATACTACGAAAATATTCAAAAACGGAAAAAAGCGCCCAACATGAGTCTGCAATTGGGAGGCTCACCAATCGCAATCCAAGGCCACTTCACCGTACTGGGGGTGAAGGTCGATAAGAGTCTCAACTACGCAGACCACATCAAGACGGTGTGCAGCAAGCCGACGACGATGGTCTCGTCGTTCGCCAGCTTTATGCCCAACATTGGCGGCCCCAAGATATTGCAAGTTTTTTGCAATTGCAGAAATTGCACCAAGAAGTGATCGACTTGACGATAACTGATGATTCAAACCCTTCGTCCTCACAAAATTCGATGAAAAATGGTTGTAAAAACAACCACTAAATGCAATAAAAATTTCTATAAGAATGAAGTGTTCGACTTGACAATAACTGATGATTCCAGCTCATCATCGTTATCGATAGTTGATATCGAATACGAAAATCAAGTTCAGGATATAAACGAAAAAGTCATAGAAATTTTAGATTTAATGAAATCAGATTAGTATTAAAGATAATTCTACTCAGGGTCAAATTTTGGCGTTTCGACCAATCAGCGTGCGTTATTTTACATTATACTTATACGGATACAATTCGTGCACCGTGGATTTTACCCGAAAATACTGTGAAATATCCAGTTATTATGAATAACTACGAAAATATTCAAAAACGGAAAAAAGCCCCCAACATGAGTCTGCAATTGGGAGGCTCACCAATCGCAATCCAAGACCACTTCACCGTACTGGGGGTGAAGGTCGATAAGAGTCTCAACTACGCAGACCACATCAAGACGGTGTTCAGCAAGCCGACGGCGATGGTCTCGTCGTTCGCCAGCTTTATGCCCAACATTGGCGGCCCCAAGAAATTGCAAGTTTTTTGCAATTGCAGAAATTGCACCAAGAAGTGATCGACTTGACGATAACTGATGATTCAATCCCTTCGTCCTCACAAAATTCGATGAAAAATGGTTGTAAAAACAACCACTAAATGCAATAAAAAATTCTATAAGAATGAAGTGTTCGACTTGACAATAACTGATGATTCCAGCTTATCATCGTTATCGATAGTTGATATCGAATACGAAAATCCAGTTCAGGATATAAACGAAAAAGTCATAGAAATTTTAGATTTAATGAAATCAGATTAGTATTAAAGATAATTCTACTCAGGGTCAAATTTTGGCGTTTCGACCTATCAGCGTGCGTTATTTTACATTATACTTATACGGATACAATTCGTGCACCGTGGATTTTACCCGAAAATACTGTGAAATATCCAGTTATTATGAAATACTACGAAAATATTCAAATAACGGAAAAAAGCCCCCAACATGAGTCTGCAATTGGGAGGCTCACCAATCGCAATCCAAGACCACGTCACCGTACTGGGGGTGAAGGTCGATAAGAATCTCAACTACGCAGACCACATCATGACGGTGTGCAGCAAGCCGACGGCGATGGTCTCGTCGTTCGCCAGCTTTATGCCCAACATTGGCGGCCCCAAGAAATTGCAAGTTTTCTATCCAACTTCATGAAGCTACATTTGAAAGTTCTACTCTTCTTATGGCTTGGCGAGATATTTTAGTAAAATAGAATGTCAGATTATTGACGAATTTTTATTTGCTAAATATCTTGAAACTGACACAAAAGGAAGAACAATCGATCAGTGTTTCGAAGAATATTTGAAGAAGTATGAAATTTCCTCATTTTCCTCATACTTGGTGAGGAAATTGATGAACCATCAAACCAGCTATTATTACACACCGAAGTACGATGGTTGTCAATAAGTGCATGTTTACAGAGACTTGTTGAATTGTTTGATACAGTTACAGAATTTCTTACAAAACTTAATGGATCTCTAAGTGATAAACTACAAAAAAATAAAAACAATATTTTTTACTTGGCAGATTTATTTGACAAGTTCAATGATATTCAAACACGTCTCCAAGGAAAATTTATTACATTGTACGACCTGAATGTCAAATTTAAGCTGCAATGAGTTTATTTTCTCTGTACAGAATGCATTTTATGCAAATCAACCATTTTACACACATTTTAAGTTAAATTTTATACAACTGAGCGTCAATTTAGCTTCAGCGATTAATTTCATGTTTCCCTTTCCGCCATTTAAATTTGGGCTTTTGTTTTTTAGTTTGAATTAACTGTCAAGTATCCTTGACAGCATCCTCAATGTAATGTTGGCTGCATCTAACACTCGTGGGCCCTTGGTGTGGTTTCCATTGTCCCGATATTGGTAAGATACTAGTTTTCTTTTATCAGCGTTTTCTTTAACATTTTGCATTTTTAGGGCCTTACACTATTTGCGTATTATTTACTTTTATGGTAAATAATAAATTATAGTATAGACGAGATTTTTTGTCGCTAAAATGTCGCTACTGCTTTTGTCGCTGCTAAGTAAGTAACCTGTTTTTTTTTGTTTGTGATTGTAACATACCTTTTTGTTTTGAGGACTTTGGACAGTTTTGCGATCATTTTTTGAATTTGAAACGCTGCCATAGCATAAATTTTACTTTTTTTAAAAACGGCTTAATTTTACTTTTGTTTGTTAAAGAGGACCAGTTTTATTTGTATACCTCTCTATTTTTTGTTTCATTTGTCACTGTTACCTGTTCACACTTATTTTTGTTTATTGGCATATTGATTTTGATCTTCTTATTGCTATTTAAATAGTTTGGTGTAATTTATGTGGGATTGTTTGCTCCACATGTTCAATTTTTTTGTAATTAATCCTCAGTAAATGTTGCGTAAATTCGCCGTCCTTTTACAATAATGTAAGATATGTTGTTTTTACACCATTGTAATTTGATGCATGCAAATTGTTTTGTCTTATTTAAACATAATCTAATGGTAAAACGTACATTTTCGCATGTTATTGTTTCTATGTATTGGTATACTTTGTATATTATTGTTTATTTCTTTTTCGAATAATAAATTATGTTCACTGTATTCTTCTTTTTGCCGCCTGTTGCTAGAGGCCATATTTTAAACAATTATAGGCCTGAGCAACGGGCGTAACAAAACGAAGATTTGTCGAGCACAGTTTTGGCAAGGAATTGCTCCAGCAAATGCAAATCCCTGTACGAGATGAATGTCATGAGTATTTTTCAAGCGTAGATTGCAGTTTGCATTATAATTCTGCGATTGGAAACCAGCCAATAATCGCTACATGATATACAAGAAATGGTAATTTTATGCACCATTTTTAACTTTGCAAATAGTGTTACAAATCTCGATATTTTTCAACATTGAAAATGGTGTAATATATGTCGATGTTTGTTTCACCATTTTCGACATTAAAAATGGCGTTTGAAATGTCGATTTTTGTATGTGATGTGTTTTTAAGTTGTGGCGTTTCTTCATGGAATTATCACCGCAACAGCAACGCGGGTTCGGAAAATACTCAAAGATTCAGCGAGTACAGGTTTTAGCAAGGAGATTGCCTTAATCGTGTGTCTTTGCGCTCAATTTTACTTCGAATTAAGTTTAAAATTGTCGTGAAGCATTCTTCGTCCATGCGCAGAAAATTTTTATAGTTTTCTGGATCTTCAACCTTCAGTTCAGTTTCCACCATTGAAAGAATACCTCGACCAGAATCTCTTTTTAACCGACTTCAAAAAAGGAGGAGGTTCTCAATTCGGCTGTATTTTTTTTTAATGTTTGTTACCTCATAACTCCGTCATTTATTAACCGATTTTCAAAATTTTTTCACAATTCGAAAGGATATAGTTTCAGATTGGTCCCATATAAATTTCATCAAAATCGGTTGAGTACTTTGGTTTTTATTGATTGTAAGCCCGCATTTGAACGGCGCTGTCGCATATGGGCAGCGCGTTTAGTAGGACTACCCACATTCGCTCTCGATAAATCAGTTAAGGAACGCAAGATTCACTAAAAAGCAAGAAATAAAAAAAAAATTTACAAAAAAATAAAAACCGACTTCAAAAAAATGCACTAAAAAAATTGCACTAAAAAGTAAAAAATAATTGCGTTATTTTTAGACTTGAATCTACTGACAAAATATTGTTATATTTGGAGTCGGTGCCAGCCAAGCTGTTAAGAAATTTACAAAATGTATTTGAAATCACATTAATACGCCGCGTGGTATACGACCCTATGCGCCCCGTGCTGTTTAACGCCAAGCGCCTGCGATCTTGTCGACTGTGAAACTCTTTGCAGTCAAAGTGATATCAAATGTATACCTACTGGTACTCCGCTACTTCGTTAATACACGTTTGTAAACCTTGGCTGGCACCGACTCCAAAAAATAACAATATTTTGTGAGTAGATTCAAGTCTAAAAATAACGCAATTATTTTTTACTTTTTAGTGCAATTTTTTTTAGTGCATTTTTTTGAAGTCGGTTTTTATTTTTTTGTAAAATTTTTTTTGTAACCAGGGCCTAACCCACCATTTACGTTTATTATTCTTTTTTCGCTTTTTAATAACCGCATATCCTACCAAACTTGTTATGCAGGCCAATAATAAGCGATTTGTTAATAATCTTTCCATTGCATGTCAAATAATACAACAAACGATAAACACAACTTACCTTGATCTTGTTGTTATAAAAACTTTGCACCAAATATTTTATAGTGAGGCAGGGCTTAAAAAATTTGTATAAAATTGTTTTATAAAAATTCGTATACAAATTTTTATAAAAATTTTATTTGTTTATATATGTTTATATAACAACGGGCTTAAGAAAATTGCGAAAAAAAAATCCAAAATCGGGTTTCTGCGATTTTTTGACGGATTTCGTTAGGTAATTGTTCGTACTTTAACATACTAAAAAATGTCTTCTCGGAACCCGGGGAACCCTGAGCTTCTTACCAAATACTTCGTCTGAAGTGGAAATTTTTTATGAAAGAGTGAAAATGAAATTATTTTTAAACAAATTTCTATTTCAGTTATATTGTTATCATAATAGCTCATTAAAAAATTTAAAAACACTTAAAATATTTTAACAACATCCTCGAAATCATGAAAAGAGAAGTCCTAAAAATGGTCAGGAGGTTCTGATTTTTGGATATGTTTTAAGGTTTGGGATCTTAATAAAAACTCCTAGTTGGCGACCTCGGCGACCGCCCGGAAGTGCCGCAATTTAAAAAAAACAGGCGAAAACAAAATGTTTCTTCGCAATATTTTCTTACCAGTTGACTTTAGGACGAAAATGACTTCTATAAATCTTATAGAGAATAAAATTTACTACAACTTCTATTTAACCTCTTGTTGCCGCATGGGTCAAATTAGGAACGTACTATATTTTACCTTGAAATAACTAAACAAATGTAATGTAAGCCTTAAAGCATTTTTTATGCAATACATATTAAATTTGTGCATTTCAAAAAAACGGAATTGTTTCATGGGTCAAATCAGGTACATACAAAAATAAGTTTTTCCGTTTGTAAAAATTAATATATTGGCACCATAAATAAAGGATTTTCAAAAAGAAATTTTTTTTTGCAAGAAAAATAATTCAGGCAACAAGAGGTTAAGGTATTTTTCTGTAAATCGAATAGTTGCTGAGCGCCAGCACTGTTAAATTTTTAAATTGGTTACATTTGTTGTAACATCCGTTGTTACATTTTTGAAAATTTCAAAAATCCTCGATTTTGACCAGACTTTTTTTTATAATAGAGTATATATTAACGGCCGGATTCATAGACAAGGGCTTCCTTATAGTTAGAACATTACTTAGCTAATGGACCCTTGATACTTGAGTAACTGATGTTTGTCATAGTGATAACTTCGTGTATGTTCGGATTTAAATACTTGAGTAGGGATTTTTTGGTGACTAGAAGTTATTTCATGTTACGTGACTGTATAAAATAATTTCATAAACGTCAGTCAATTAAAATTTGTATTTATTAACCTATTTATGTATATTATATGTATAACGTTTATAATGCCAAATGCGTTAGTTCGTGGTTTATCCGTTACTTGGAACGCCACCTTGGAAAAGGAACCGTTGTTACTTGAGTATCTGTTTTTTCTCGTCCATTTCATAGTCAATACTTCGTGAATACTCGGGAAAGGAACCCTTACGCAGGGATATTTCGATATTTGGTAACTTTAGTGTTTCATGTTGAATACAATTGTTTGATAAATGTTAATTTAAGGTTATGTACAATCAATTTCCGGCAATCTTCGTTTGTTTACGTGTTCGATAGTATTAGTTTTCGTACGAAGTTAAACGAAAATAAAAATTCAGAATAATTTTATATATAAAATTGCTTATTTATATTAAAATTATGCAAATTCTTATGCATTGAGTTATTTTAATTTTTAAAACTAGTGTAAATGTAAAATATATTATATATTAAAATAAATTTTAAAAATTAACTTGTAACATTTTTAGGCATAATAGGCAAGGGTGTCAATGTTCCAACCTCAAATTGCGATTTTAGCTATCGGTTTTCGGATAGTTTAATGTTTTTAAATGTCAATGAAAACACTCAAAGGGGTGGATAAACCCCAAACTAATAGAGTAAATCGAGGGTAGAGTGACCTAACCGTTAGCGTTCGAAACATAACTTCTTCCGCTACACACTAAAGAACAAGGTTAATATAGCAAATTGCCAAAAGAATTTTCGGGAATTGGGTCCAAACTTTTCAATAAATCGATTTTGAAGTTAGCAAAATTAACGAGATTCAGTGGTAAGATTAACGAGATTCCCGCGCGTCGCTCATTCTGTTGACAGTCTGTGCGTAATGAATGACGCTAACACTTAGAGTATTTCGCACCGGCAGATGCAGCTCGTCTCTCGTACATGTAACATCGATTATTTTTTGATTTTACGCGATTTTTTGGGGGTTTAAAATCCCGGTTGCCTTCATCCCGGTTTGCTTGATGGGTGGCGCCTTCTCGTATGTTTAGCTCTGCCGCGGAGCGGCGTACGCGATTGAAAATCGCCCGGAGCCCCGGAGGGGCGTAGGGTAGGTTTTTTGATGCGCCCAATTCTGGCCGTGCCAGATCCATCCAAAAAAGTAATTTGCGTTTTCCCCATAATAGTTGTTTATGTTTATTTAATATTTTTTTAATTTTTTCACTTTTTCGGCAATACACGGGTTATTTTCCATTTTTTTGATTATATTTATTACTAATATCCACTAATCACACCCCCATCTATCCGAATTTCAAAGAAAAATTCAAATCGGAGCGAAAAAATTTCACTCGATTTCAAGGGACCACGGGCGAACGATGTGACATCGACCCGGGTCTGCCGCATACTCGATGCTAATTTCCCGTACTTTTCAAAAATATGCGAAAATAAATTGAATTTATTTTTTTGGGAATACCGAAATACCGTGCTATTTTGCGATTTATCGACCACGTGTAGGTATTATAAAAAAAATGCGTTAAATTTTTGCTTTAAGTTTCTAAATTGGCGAAGTTCCTACTTTACCTCCCGGAATTGCAAAAAACAGTATATGCACGACATTATGCATTGGTGCATAATGTACTATTAAGTGTTTTTAATTTTTTTAACGAGTTGTATGATAACAATATAGCTGAAATAGAAATTTGTTTAAAAATATTTTGCCAAAAAACATAATTTTCACTCCTTAATAAAAAATTTCAACTTCAGAAGAATTTGGTAAGAAGCTCAGGGTTCCGAGAAGACGTTTTTTAGTATGTTAAAGTACGAAGAATTACCTTACGAAATCCGTCGAAAAATCCCAGAAAACCGATTTTGGATTGTTTTGATCAAAATGTGCCCAATTTTCTTACACTACTAAGGCTTCATGCACACCGATAGAGCAAAACATTTTGTTTTATTTAAAAACATTATAAAACAAAACGTTTCGAAACAAAATGTTTTGTTTCGAAACATTTTCTCTATCAATTTGCATGCAGCCCAAGTCTCAAAATTAAGGAAAAAAAGGTAACAATAAATAAATAATTTATTTTTCTACAAATTATATTGGTCATTTTCAAAAACAAGTTTCGCAATAATGTTTTGTTCTTTACTTTACGAGTTTTCGACAACGTTCTAGGATGTTGTATCTCAAAATATGTTTTTTACCTTGGACCTCTGTGGTTTTTAACGGCTCAAATAAAAGTTTTTCTCAAAAAAATTATTCGTTTACTGTTTCTTTAAATGAGGGAAATATATTTGTTCTACTTGATGCTGATTGCCAATACTTAATACTTAATAAATAAAGCAAACCAAATTTTGGATTACTGTGCAGTTAATCTAACCACTCGAAACTAAATTTCTTCTGCCACACACTAAAGAACACAGTCAATATAACAAATTCTCAAAATATGAACCGAGAATTTATTATCAAAATTTTGAAATAATCGAATTTGAACTTAGCTAATTTTCATGATATTTGTGGTGTATTAACGAGATTCAGGGGCGCATCAGCCATTCTGTGCTCAGTCCGTGCAGTCCGATATACTCTAACACTTAGAATATTTCGCAGCGGCAGATGCAGCTCGACCGTCGTACATGCAACATCGATTATTTTTTGTTTTTAGGCGATTTTTAGGGGGTGAAACGTAATAGTTTACTTTTGATAGTTTTGACGATGGATTACCCTCCTTATCGAATGCACACCCCAAAATTAGAAGGCAAAAAATTTTTAATTTTTTCACTTTTTCGGCAATACACGGGTTATTTTCCATTTTTTTGATTTTATTTATTACTAATATCCACTAATCACACCCCCATCTATCCGAATTTCAAAGAAAAATTCAAATCGGAGCGAAAAAATTTTATGCATTTTAATCGATGCGACTTTCCCGTACTTTTCAAAAGTCGATATTTTGGGTTTTTTTCATCGGATTCTCGAAAATTTTTGTTTTAATAGACTAAAATAAGCCTGTTCTTTAGTGTGTAGCTGAAGAAATTTTATTTCATCCGGTTAGATTAACTGCACAGTCGCCAAATTTTGTATTCCAAAACTTTGATTTAAAAAAAAACTCATTCTGTTTCCATGAATGTTTGATTAAGAATTGATATTAAAGTATAATAAGAAGGTATACCAATAACTGACCGGTGACCAATTTCATTATTGGGTGGGCATTAAAGAAAATCCGATAAAAACATTTCCCAATTTTTTCTATTAATTTCCAAATAAAATAAATAATAAAGTACAAACATCATCTAGTTTATAGAATAAATTACCAGCTTCCATATATTTTCCAAAAATATTTACTATAAACCTGCTTTTTTTTATTAATCTAAATTACATGGGATTCGCTCATAGGCAAGATCCGCAAACCTATTTCTAATACTGAAAAACATATCCGATGCAATTAAATGTATTCAACTCGCTGCTCGTAATACGATATCCTGATTTACATTGCACACCCAGAGGAGCGCCACCTGCCAACGAAACACGCCCACCAGCGAGACAACCCGAAACGCAACCCAATGCATCTATTGGAGATGCCTTCAGCGAATTCGCCCAAGTCTGCGACGAAATTGAGGAGCAAACCGACATCAAGGAAATGCTGAGGGCGCTCAAAGATTACAACAACCTCCTGAAAAGTTGCAATTCTAAAAAAGAGTGGTTTACGGCAACGCTTCAATTTTTCAGTAGCCTAGACTCTTATGGGTGTTAGGCTCAAACTAAATTTATGGAACGCTAACGGGATAAGTAACAAAATTTTCGAACTTAAAAATCATTTGATAAAAAATAATATAGACATTTGCTTAATTACAGAAACAAAATTGAACGAGAACAGAAACCTCAAGGTCCAGGGATACTCGGTCCATCGACAAGACAGAGGGGGACACGGAGCGGGAGGCGTAGCAGCGGTAATACGAAACGACATACCACACCGACGTATCCAAGGTAATAACATGGAAGTTGTGAGGATAAAACTCCAAGATAACACTACATTAATTATCGCGTACAATAAACCATTAAATCAATTTTCAAATCGCGACTTAGATATGCTGTTCGGATTGGATGGTAAGGTTTTAGTGGCGGGTGACTTCAACGCGAAGCACCCCCACTGGAACTGTCACCACGCCAATCCAAACGGTAACACCCTCTTAAACTTTTGCTTACACAAACACATCGAAATTTTGTACACCTACACTCACACACACCATCCGATGAACAATATGACCCTAACCACTATCGATCTTTTATTAAACAAAAATTTAACTAACATAACCAAACCAACCGCCAAATCCAAACTAATCTCAGATCATAATATCGTTCAATTTTATATTAAAGATGTTACGCGAAATCATTCATCTCGAAAAATTACGAGTTTTAAAGAGACAGACTGGTCCAAATTCCGTCGAAGGCTTGACGAGTTGACACAAATAAACAACGACATTACAGACATACAAACATTAGATCACGAAATTGGCTTACTGACAAAAAATATAAATCAGGCCAAAGCTGAAAATTCGAAAACGTTCACTGCGAAAAACAAGAAAGACGTCTTCCCCGAAGACATCTAATTGTTGATTCGCGAGCGAAATAGAAATCGTAAGCTATGGCAACGAACAGCTGACTTACAACATAACATGTTCGAACTGAATAGACAAGTGCCTCAAACAATTACAGCACATAAGAACAAAACATGGGAAGCAGCGGCGGCTCGTGACTTTTCCATTTGAGGAGGCTAATTTTACAGCTTAACTACCTTAAAACTTAAAAAAAAAATTTAATAAAATATTAGTAGACACGTGTTTCGGGCTCGTTGGCTATCTTCAGTACTGTGTACAATGGAAAAAATTGTTCGATGAGTGCAGTGTTTTTTGGAAAAAATGCTGTACAATATACCTACAGATTAATATTATTTTAAGTCATTCGAAATTTATGAAGCTTTAAACGTAAGACGGCGACTTTTAGAATTCGACAAGTGATCGATGATATTCTCGTAGAATTCATTATTTCGAGACAATAAGGTAACGAATTCCTTTTCAATAGACATTACCGCGACGTTACTTAACCGATTTTGGTTCATCGTATTACGAGTGTAAGTTTTAATACGTTTTAGTGTGGAAAAACTTCTTTCAACCGAAGCCGATGTTACCGGTATGGTGACGACCACACATAAAAGTTTGTAAAATTCAGGCATACAACTGTGTAAATCATTTTTTAAAGTAAAATCTAATATCTTTGATGGAGTCCTACATTGTCCAAACATTTTGGGGTCACTATATGCTACCGATAATTCATTTTTGAGTTGGATTTGATCAAAAAATGGATACTGCTCTAATAGACTATCTAATAAATTTTGAGGAAAGTTTTTCCTATAATCTGAAAATTTAGCAAATGTTAATAGATCAAAAAATTTTAATTTATGTAAGTCTGCAAATCTAACTTCAATTTGCACGATAACCGTATCCAAAATTTCCGCAAAAATTTGTTTATAATTTTGATGCAAATCTGGTAAATCAAATGTCCTTTTTTCTGAGCCAGCTCGAAATTTAATTCTAAACTGTTAAATATGTATGTTGTCAAAATACAAATCATCACTGCGGTATCTGTGCCGAGTTTCGATTAATTTTGTTAAACGACATTTGGCGAAATTAATATCGGTAAGTTTACTTTGTAAAACTGAAAATACTACGTCTGTCTGTTCAAAAATTAATTTAAAAGTTTCTAATAAAAAGCAAAATTTTGATTCATTTAAATATTGTCTTAAACCTACCGCTTCTCCAATAGTTTGAGAGTCGTTTTTAAAATCATCGCTGTCGATGATAAAATTAAATACGTCAATTAATGGTTGTTTTCTTAATTGCACTGTAAATACAAGTGATTTACAATACAAGTGATTATATTTAGAACATAATTATGCAAATATTTGCAGGTGTCTCTTTGATAAAACGCATATGAGTCTAGCCTCAAACGTGTGTAAAATTGCTATCTTTGTAGATTTAGTAAAATAACACAGAATAGTATGCGTTTATATTACAAGCTTATTACTTACAATTCATCTGTTCATCGCTCATGTTGATCATGAGCTTTACTAACCAGTAGCCTCTATGGTATTCTGGGTTGCCTAACTCTGTGCTAATAAACTAAGATACTTTCCTTTACTGCGTAATTGGGAAAGTATTAAGCCTTTAGGCTAGCCGCTGGATATGTACTATTTCGAATTTATTTCAGGCGTAAGCGGCGTAAGTCAAGTTCTTAAGCTAATTTTATTATTAAATTAAATTTTGTTTTAAACAAATTCAAAAAAATTAAAAATTGGAAAATACTAATTTAAAACGAAATATAAATAGCAAAGGGAAGGATCTCGGGTAGTGGAGTTTGTATTCAAGAAAACTATTATTATTATGTGTAACCAATTTGTAACAGCTTTTAAATTGTATATTTTTTCTCTAATATTATAGTCTTGAAGATGACAAGAAATCTTGTCGAAACTAGTCGATTTAAGTAAATAGTTTTCTTGAATACAAACTCCACTACCCGAGATCCTTCCCTTTAATATTTCTGGAGTAAGAATTTCGATTGTGTTATAAATAGCAAGTCCGTCCAACAATTTGAGAGGAAGCTAAGCCTCCCTTGCCTCCATTGACAAACCGCCGCTGATGGGAAGACCTACTGACCTCACTACGTCCTTTAGACAACACACTTTGGAAACTTACCAAAATTTTACGCAAATCGTACGAGCCGATCCCGGCTCTGCGAGAAAACACCGACACAGCCATGACCGACGCCCAAAAAGCGGAGCTCCTGGCGAGAACTTTTAAAAAAGTTCATACATTGGACGACCCAGACACACCCGAACAGACGGAAATTAAACAAAAGATACTCGACTTTTCTAATAAAACTTACGACATACCCGCACGAAAATACAAAACGCTACTGACTAATCCTACGGAAATATTTAAAATCCTCAAATCCCAACCCAACAACAAAGCCCCCAGGCCGGACAAAATTGAAAACAAGATTCTCAAAAATTTGTGGCGGAAAGCTATCGTGCAGCTAAATTACATCATCAACGCAATACTAAAACTACAATACTTTCCGAAGGCCTGGAAGCATGGACTGACAATTCCCATACACGAATCCAAAAAAGATCCAACACTACCACTCAGTTACAGACCAATTACGCTACTCAATACCATGACCAAACTGACGGAAAAAATAATATTACTCAGACTAAACGACGAACAAACGAAACTAAAGATCACTAATCCTTATCAATTCGGTTTCACGGCGGGTCTTAATACGACCCTGCAAGTGACCCGAATAGTTAACAACGTGATCGGACAATTCAAAAGACAAAGTAGCCGTCATGACATTACTAGAAATCGGAAAAGCCTTCGACAGAACCTGGACCGATGGTCTAATTCACAAAATGCTAACCTACAAATTCAGTACTCACATCACGAAACTAATCCTCTCCTATCTTACCGAAAGATCGATCGCGGTTAGGGTCAAAGCGACTATTTCAGAAATTAAAAACATCCAAGTTGGATTCCCCAAGGCTCCGTGCTGGCACCGAAACTTTTCAACATTTTTATCAATGACATTCCAACCATCGCAAAACCAAATATGGCCCTGTACGCCAACGACACAGCGATTTACGCGCACTCGTTCAATGCACAGGTCGCCACAAAACAGACGCAAATTCACTTGTACTTAATCAAACGATACTTTGACAAATGGAAGATTCGCGTGAACGCCGGTAAGACGGAGACAATAGTCTTCGCCAGAAAGCGTACGAATCACCGAGTCTTCCAGCCACTGACACTCGACGGACTAAAGATAACACCACTACTTAACGTTAAATACCTAGGAGTCAATATGGACTCGAGACTAAACTTCGACACCCACGTGAAACAAAGGCGACAACTTGCATACGCAGCAAACAGGAGGATCGACCCTTTGATGAGGGGGGGGACAGATGAGTTCTGAAAACAAGCGTACATTATACAAAACCGTACTAAGGCCGATCCTAACGTGCGCCTGTCCTGCTTGGGCGGGAGTATCTAAGACACGCCTCAGGCCATTGCAGGTATTTCAGAACCGCTGTCTTCGACTCGTGACGGGGGCAGATCGCTACACAAGACTGAAAACGTTACACGAAGACACACAAATGGAATTTCTCAGAGACCACTTAACTCGGTTATCGGAAAAATTCTACAGCACCCAGACGCGAAAAAGCGTCCGGAGGGGTTAATCACAGAGGCAGTCTGGTGTACAAGTCTCGTGGCATTCTTTGGAAGTCCGTGGTATTCTTTGGAAATCTCGTGGCAGTCTTTGGAAGTCCGTGGCATTCTTTGGAAGTCTCGTGGCATTCTTTGGCAGTCTCGCGGCATTCTTTGGCAATCTCATGGCATTCTTAGGAAGTCCGCGGTATTCTTTGGAAGTCTCGTGGCATTCTTTGTAAGTCTCGTGGCATTCTTTAATATTTCGAGGAAGTTTTTGAAAATTTTATGGTATTAGGAGCTCTAATGTAAGTTAATTATATTGGAGAGGAATATAACGCCTGAAATCAGGCTTGAAAGAAAAAGAATTCGAGATTATTATTACAGTTTTAACTGTAATGAAAGTGATTAATGACTAATGAGTATCATAATATAGTACGTGATACTTGCGGAGAGTAATCCTATATCTGCGAATAATAATAATTATTACTGATTATTATTTACGCGAAAAAATGTATCTACCATTCTTTTGAATATCTTGCAATATTACTTCAATTAATTGTAAAATTTATTTCAAATTGATGCGAGACGAATTTGCACAATTATTATAGTAAACAAAAATTGAAATTTAAAAAAAGATTGTAACAAAATCTTTCCTTACTGCTCTAATGAGAAGTCAGCTCGGAAAAGATTAAGTCCACGCAGAAGGATAAAACCATCTACTTTAATTTTGCGTGGGGCCCTGGTGGTCGATTTTAAACTAGCTCGTTTATTGCGGCAGCGAGAGTCGTGGATCGTGTGAAAGAAATACCCCGGAGAGATCAAGGAAACAGCTTTGCTAACACAACACAATTAAAATGGACAATTGGATGTTAATTGTCAGAAGGCAAAGATATAAGCGATGTCGGATGTAGAAGGTGTTAGCCGACCAAAACAGGCACAGTGGCAACGACATTGCCACCGAAAATCACTCCCAAACATAAACCAAGGGCACATTCGAATGGTTACATAAAAATCCCACGATAAAGTGGAACCATATCGAATTCCCAATGATAAAACAAAGGACAGCAATCTCGATGAAATGCCGCACCCTGTATATGGGTCGAACATCGCAGCCTTTCATAAAAAAGAACATAAAATCAAAATAAACACAAAAAAAAATGTTTAACATAGAATTTCAAATACGAAATTCGAACCCATGTCAAACGCTTAGGAATTTCAAAGTCTTTGCATTTGACCAACGCCGGTTGATGTTTTCTAGAGGGAATAAAATACACAAGTAACCCAAATAATAATACATAATTAAATAATATAATTAATTAAAATAATTATCAAAAAGTAAAGTGCAAACACTTGGTACTCCATCCAACGTATGCGAACGTGTGAGATTAGATAGAATATCTCATCGTGCAGAAAACGAAAACTTACGGCGTATCAACTATCTCGGCCAACATTCGAATAAAAAAATATGCAAGACAATGAAAACCTCTGTAATAAAAATATCACATAAAAAATAAGACAGCCAAGGGTTAGTTAAAACGCAATCGAACTCCTTATGTTCGGAGGAAAAATTTGGCCAAGTCGAGTAATGCATTTCCCTGTGAAGCAATCAGTTCAAATTATAAAAACTTACCGAACTGAGAAAAAAATATCCCTCCAGAAAAATATGGACAGGGTGGTCCGACAAAAAGATAACGACCTGGAATACATCCACAATTCTGCAAACATGAATGTGAAAAATCCCCATAGTACTGGGTTGGAGCGCAAACCATCCAAAACAATTCATGATGCGGAAAGGGACCCCTCACAAAATCGCTACCAATATTTTATCAAAATTGGAACCAAAATTATATTCACTTCACAGTAAAACACAAAACCGACCGCTCGCTTCGAAAGCTAACCCCAGAAGTCCTTATCGTTGCATGCGCGAGTTTAATCTCCGTCAAATACGTTCGCTATACAGGGCGCTACGAAATTTGTCGCTAGATGTTAAAAGTTGAATTTAATAAATTCAACGTTGTTGCGAAAAAGAGAAAATTTTTCGTAACAAGATCCTGTATGCAGAATGATTATTGCTTACTTCGGCATGCTATGCTTACTCATCAAATAAAAGTAACTTATCGTGTTACCGCGTTATATCAAATTAAAAGAAAGTGTTACTTATTTAGTCACATGTGGGATCACAGTTGCATTTTAATTGAAACAAACCACGAGATAAATATTCCGAAATATTTACAACATCAACTTAAATTTTATGGTTTCAATAATAACTTATCTTGATCCGAAATCACTTATCTAGGTCATATTGAAAATTTTGCAAAAACAGATCTTCAAGTAATCATAACCAGGGGTGGGCTGCCAAATTTTGAACAACCGGCTCGCTATTATTGCGAAGCAAAAAAAAAACGGTAAATCATATAGAAGAGTGTAATAAATTTATATTACGTAAATAACAAGGTGGCGTCATATTCTGGGGGAAGTACAGACTTAAAAATGTAAATCCCGTGTCACAGGTGACACCACCTTGTGGATCCAGGGTTAAAATGGCTTATTTTTTGGTTTTAGGGGTAATTTAACAAACGGCTCGCCGAGCTTCAAATATTTTAAAAACCGGCTCGCACGAGCCGGACCGAGCCGGCTCCAGCCCACCCCTGATCATAACTAAGAATGATTTAGACAATTATTATGGCATATTTTAATGAATAATTATGTAGGACATAATTTTTGTAGAAATAATTTTCAATCAAATTATTATTGGTTAACGCAAACATTTTGGATCAGATTACACCAAAAACGAACATTTATTGAAATGCAATTTTAGCAGAAATTTGCAGCGAGTTGCTACTAGACTATAAAAATTTGTGGAAGTCTAAAAAAAATGTGGTAGTCTTTAAAAATTTGTGGCATCAGTCTTTAAAAATATGTGGCAGTCTTAAAAAATATGTGGCAGTCTTGAAAAATTTGTGGAAGTCTTTAAAAATTTGTGGCAGTCTCGTGGCATTCTTTGGCAGTCTCATGGCATTCTTAGGAAGTCCGCGGTATTCTTTGGAAGTCTCGTGGCATTCTTTGGAAGTCTTTACATTTGGCAGTCTGGTGTACATGAATTTCGCTTGTGATTCACCCCTCGAAGCGTCCTTACGAAAAATATGACACGAGACAAGACTAAACGTAAATATAAACTCCCATTTCAATTCCTACTATTTATACTATACCACCCCCGCTAGCCGACAACGATACCTAACAAACTACTTGCTACTACGCCACTGGATCGAGTATATCAGGACCTTGAGAAGAACGCGGTAGTGAAAACCGATAGCGAAACATAAACTTAGTTAAGCCTAAGTAGTACGAAACTAATACGTTGTTATTGTTATCGTTATCTTAAATGTTTATCCTTGTTAACTGTTATACTTGTTATCTATTTTTATCTTGTAAATATTTGTACATAGTACTAGCACCGATTTCGACGAGTTGGTTTTTATTAATTTTCCAACACAAAATAAAGCAAAATTGCCATAACGACAATGAAATGTTATTTCATTAGAATAAAATAAATAACCAGCTTTAACAATAGGTATCTATATTTTTTCCAAAAATATTTACTAAAAGCCTGATTTTCAGAATCGGACCATCGATATACTGTATTAACATTAAAAATAAGCTAATGCTTTTTTCTGCAATCGTTCAGAAAATTAAATAATAAAAGTAACCTTTTTTTAAACTCTCAGTCGCCTTTTAAACTGTTGCTAAAAATCAAAGCATGTAGCCCCCAAACCGGAGAAGGTTACCGACTCCTGGTCTAGACTGCTAAAACAAACGCACATTTACAATGGTGGGTTGAAACCTTTTGCATGTTTATGACTTCAAATATAAGTAAGTACAACATTTTAATTGTTACGGTAGTTGTAACTTGACATCCGACTTAATGCATCGTCTTACAAACTTATTGTAAATTCATCTAATACATCATTAAAATATTGCGTATGTTATGTATTTATCTAAATCAAAAATTAGCAATAAATTCTGGTATCGACAAGATTAACCGGGAGGACCACACAAGAATTTAATTCATCGAATTCCAAAAAATATAAGTAAATAAATTCGTGGGCATAAATATTATGTTCAATAAATAGGTACAGTATAAATACATACATAATTAATATACCAACCACAAAAGTTTTTATGATTGGTATCACCAAGCTTTAAAAATAAAAAAACTTACCCATGGAAAATTTCCATTATTGAACTTTTACATCGTGCGAATGGATCATATTGAATTCTTCGCATAATTTCATCTGCATACCATTTATTATTAACTTTCTTCAAATGGAATAACACACACAAAACCACAGCACAAAACTAATTTCTGAACATCATTTTGTAATAAATACGCACGGACATCAAGCACATGTCAAATTATCAGCTACAGCGCACTACTTTACCAACTTAGAATGTCAAATTAACAGATAGTGGCGGATGCTCACCATGGGTGTACCTGTAGTAAGCAATAGGGTTATTGCATGAATTTCTAAGTTTTTTTTTTATAAAGTTTAAGTATTGTTCAACAGTACTGTATAGATCAAAAGTCTAAGAAGACTTTGGTTTTCCGTAAAAAAATTATTAAAAAAGTATTAATGTGCAACAGGAATTTCGCGCGAGTGACGTCACACTCTACTTTTGAAAACATCTGGCAACATAGTAGTAGTTTTGTGATAGCCTTATAAATCAACAGTAAATCGATGAAAAATTTCATATTTTGCCAAAATAGGAAGAAAAAAACTTTTGAATGCCTATATCTTGCAAACGAAGCATTTTTGGACCCATGTTATTAGAAACTTTTCATCTTATTTTCGTTAGTAGAATGCGGTTTACTATTTTATTTACAAATACAAAAAATTTTTACAAATACAAAATTTTTTGAAACGCCCTGTATATTTTAGAGAAAAACTTGTAGGACAAAAAATGTAGGAAATTCCATAGCGCTAATTTTTTTTATTAATATTTTTACATATTTAATTTCGTTTCGAAGTTATGACGCATAATGTCATAATAGCTCCAGGTAAACCCCCCTTTCCCGTTACACGATTTAAATTATTTTCATCTGGCTTCGTCCTACGACAGGAAAAAGCTTATATGCAAAATTTGGAATGATTTGCTTGCTTCGTTTAGACGCTATCGTGTTCACAGACGTACATACACACATACACACACACCCACATACATACAGACATCCTTCCAAAAATGATAAAAATGGATTCAGGGGACCTCAAAACGTGAACATCTGTCAAAAAATTGGGGGGTCAAATTTTGACTGATAAGAATACTTTCCTTACCTAGGGGTTCGGAAAGTAAAAATTAACAGCCTTATGCACAGTCGTACTTTAGTGGCTACTAGTTAGTAGCCACTAATAATATGTAGGTATCCATGATTTTTTTAAATTAAAAAGTTAGTACTGTCATTTTAGTAAATTATACTAATTCTGACGTTTACTATTATTTATTTGGTAATTTAATTATTCATTTGGATATAAAACTAAATGATCCTGTTGTGTCCACATCCCTAAAGATGTTAGAGAGAGATGATGACCACCACCCCCTACCCTCATCTTTACATATAATGGTGCATTGATGTGTGGTAGCAGAGTTGTCGTTTGGCAGTTGCCGTTTGAATTGTACAATAATAAGTAGCACATATCATCTATTAGTCAAATAAAGTTTATGTTGAAGTAGTAGTGTATTTTTATAAATTCTACGAAGAACAAGACATAACAAATTGGTGGCAGCGATTCCTTCGAAAATAAAAATTAAATCGAAGAAAGAACCGACGTTTTCCTGGAGCTTTGGCTAGAAACCATCGAAAATAAATTTTTGTAAGTGTTACATTTTTATCATTTATTTTACCATTTTATATTACTATATAATTTTTGTATCAACTCATCACGCAAAACATTTAAAAATATTACAGTATAGTATATTGAACTGGATATTCGCTTTTATGAATGCAACCTTTCTCAGTCGCAGGACGTTGAGGTTGTTTGTTCGGATGAGAACTAGGTTTATGATTTCTGGTGCATCTCTTTTGATCATTTAGTAGCCTTTGCTTCAATTGTCAATCCAGATCCATGTAATCTGACAATCATCACCAGTAAACAGTAACAAGACCCAAAATTGTAACATAAGGGTCAATGACCTGCAACAAATTTGATGGTTAATTTTCTCATTGAATTTTATATTTCAGAGTAAATAATGTTCAGACTTACTTTTATAATACGATTGCTTTGTGTTCTTCTGTATTTTGCAGTGTTTTTGCCGCCAACAAGTATTTTTGTTAATAAGGGTCATTTTTCGCCAAAGTGATTTCATGTTTATAGACTGTGGATTGAAAAATTAAAATTAGTGTTTAAAAATTATATAACTAGTGCCATAAAATTAAAAATTTAACAAAAGGATTTACCCAATATGTTTCGCAACCAGATCAGCAGTTTTATCTCATGCAAGATTGAATCATTTGAATTTGGACGACGTCATTTCCGGTGCTTGGCCGAAAGTCTATAAAAGACGGTGATTTTATGGACTCTCTCTCATTCGATTTATAGAATTCCAATAGTACGCATCGACAAGTTGTTATTGGTTTTGTTTTTTGGGAATTTTGAATTGTATGGTTGGCAACGGTTTGGAAAGTTTGAAAAGTTTTCTAACCTGTTGAGATATTTTGACGTTTGATGAAAAATTTTTGGTTAAATTGGAAAAACGAATATCGATCTTGAATTCGAGATATATTTTGAAGAATCATATTGGAAAATATTTACCTTTTTTATATCAACATCACGGCTAGGTTATGTCGAATATTTTTATATTGAATTATGTCCATAATTCAATAACACCTGGAAGGTTAATTTTGGTTAATTCCGTTGAAACATCAATTTGCAATTTGGAAAATTTATTTCACTTACCTGGATCAACGGCAGATCACATTGGGGCATCCTGTTTGATCGTGGTTGTGAAACTTACCTACGAGGTTGCGTCATCATTTCAACACGTAACTTATCTACTTAAAAGCAGTGACGTACATTTGGGTGAGCTACATTATAAATTTATTTTTAAAACTGTATTAAAATTTTCTGAAGACATAATTTTATTACTTGTTGGCGAACAATTTTTGTACATTATTAAGAGTGTTAATTTGCTAGATTTGATAGTAAGCTTGAACTTATCAATTTTTAATAACCATCATATTTGTTTCTTTGGTATTGTAAATAAAACCACGTTTATTGTTTACTGCGAATTGATTTTTTATTTGAATCTCATCAAAGGGGGCTACATCAATAGAGTGGCATTAGAAAGCTGTATTAAAGTAATCAAAGCTTATCAACATAGTAGCATTTGCCCCTGGAAATACAGGTTAATTCAATTAAATAATTCTGAGCAAGCGTTGTCTTTGTGGGAGCGATTCATCCAAGTACAACACATCATAATAATAGAAGAGTCTCAAGTGCTGGAGCTAGTCGTGGTAAGTAAGATTGTGTTTATCGAGGGAGCAAAAAGCGAAAAGCCCCTTTATATCACAACAATATATATATTTTTTTTAAACTTAACAATGAATAACGAAACTCAACAAACTAAAGGTGATATTATTACATACTTAAAATTAATTCCCGATTTTGATGGGAACAAGTCACAAATACAACACTTCATTTTTCAAATTGAAAATATTTTGGATTACATTAGCGATTGCAATGTGGCTGAATTCTTTAATCTATTATTAATCACAAAGATTAAAGGAAAGGCCTTCGAATATGTGAGGAATAAAAAATCTAACAATTGGAACGAATTAAAACAATTATTGCTCGAATTTTGTAGCGAAAAAGGGGTCGATTGGCAATTAAAAATTACAGGCGAAATTCAGAATCCCAACGAATCGGTTACACAATTCGGTACGCGGATACTCAATATATTTAAAGATTCGATTTGTTTTGATCAGAATCAAAATTACGAACAACTTAAAGTAAGCAACGAGTCATTTTTAATTGCATGCTTTAGAAGAGGGCTACTGGACCAACGGGTCAGAAACGCAACTACGGCGAGCGTTCATACGACCATTGAGGACGCGATAAAATTTTGTCAAATTATTGAAAATAATTTCAAAACAGACTACAATTTAAGTAACGTTAATTATATGCAAACTAGACGGTTCTGCAATTTTTGTAAAAAATTCTCGCATAATACCGATTACTGTCGGTATCTACAAAACCACCCTTCCGGCAACCCGCAGTTAAATAATTACCCCACTAATAATTACAACGCACAGTCAAGGGTTAATGAGAATGAAAATTTCAATCATCAAAACTTGAATCAACAAAATCGTAATTTCAAAAATCAAAACTTTAATCAACATATTAGTAATCAACCCCATAATACAAATTTTAATCAGTTTTTACCCAGAAACTTTAATGAAAATCGGCAATCTAATAACAACAGCAGACGTTTTAGTCAAAATTGGCAACCCAACCACAGCAACATAAAACAAAATGAAAACCGTCAATATAATCAAACTCGAACTTTTAATCAGAATCGGCAATCAACTTTCAATAATCAAAATTTTGGAATGGCTAATGTGCATTTCACTCAAGCTCCCAAACAAAACTATTATCAACCACCCGAAGTAACCTTAAATTCGGTGATATCGGATGGAAATTTTCCGATAATTAACTCAAATTCGGGAAACTAACTTGGTCTGATGATATAGCGCCGCGATTATTAGACCAAAACATAAATACTAGTAAAAATAAAATAAGCAATCAAATTTTTAAAACATCACCAAGTGGCGAAAATAAAACAATAATAGGGCATAGGAAAAAAAACAATATATCTGTAAATAGTTATTTTAAGTTAGAAAAAAAGGACGTTGTACATCCGGAACAAAATGGTAGACCACATGTAGCTACTAACGTATTTACTAGTTTTAAGAAATCCCGGGAGGTCAATAGGGACCAGATTTTTTCAAGGAATACCGAACATATGCTAAGGATGTGTGAAAATGGTACACAGAAAAATCAAGCACATAACAATATATCAAATAGTTTCACATGTATTTCAACATCTGTTAATACAATTTTGAAATTTTTATTGCTTCTCTCATGGACCTTGTTAACCATTGGGCAGGGCGTGTTAATTGCCATTTCCTCTTTTAGGTACCGCCCGGCATATTTTAGGGATATCGAATACAATTATAATTTTAAGCAATTCATAAGAACCAATATAAAGAAATTGAAACATTTAGTTTTTAGAAAAAAAATTAATAAATATAGAATTAACAACAAGAGACACATAAAAACGTACTACAAAAATATAAACAAATTATTATTAGATAGAATTACTACACCAAGTGTTAGATTAGGAAATAAAAATAATTATGAACAAAATAATAAATCAGAGTTAGTTTTATTGAATACAGAGGAAACCGATCTGGAAATAGTTAGTGTGAAATTTAAAATTAATAATAAATTAAAATGCGCCAACTTGATAGTGGATACGGGATCCGATATATCTTTAATAAAATATAATAAATTGCCAGAATATTGTGATATAGATAACCACAATATTATAGAATTACGTGGAATTTCAGATAATTCCGTTTTTACGTTAGGTGTTTGTCATTTAACTTTACTGGAATCGGAAAAACAAATTATTCAGCCATTTCATATTGTTCCAGAAAATTTTCCAATAAAAAATGATGGCATTTTAGGTAGAGATTTTCTTACGGCAAAACACTTCAGACCTTATGTGTTCGGAAATGAATTCACCGTGGCCACGAATCACAAACCTCTAGTTCACGTGTTCAATGCTAAAGATCCTGGCGCGAGATTAACAAATATGCGTCTAAAACTAGAAGAGTATCAACCAAAAATTGTATATAAGGCAGGAAAATATAACACCAATGCAGATACTTTGAGCAGAATTTATTTGGTGCACGATCCTACTCTAACATATCAGGAATTTAACGAACATTTAAAAACAAACGTAGTAATTAATAATAATATAAAAGAAACAACTGATTCTATATCAAATATCCCACAGAATCATATTTTATTCGCGTTAATCCCGAAATATTTTAATCCACTTACAGAACTAACAGAAATAGATCAGAATTTTAAAATATCAGCAACCCTAGAACAGAACAATCAGTTATCAATTGGAGATTGTTTAGAATTAAAATATAATAATTAGAAGTTATATTGTTTTATTCACACAGAAAATCAAAATGATAACATAAATTACGAAACTATTTATAACATATTCAAGAAATTTAAAAATATGTGTATTGAAAAGGGATTAAATAAGATCTCTCTGTTTAATTTACAACCAAAGTCAAAAATTCATTATGATAAATTAAGACCCATGCTAAGGTATATTTTTCAAAATTCCAATACCGAAATTAATATTTGCAGTAATAAAAATTTTAATGAACTAAGCAAGGAAGAAAAGTTTGATTTAATTAAAGAATATCATGACACGTTATTAGGAGGTCACCAAGGGGTTAATAGAACCTATAAACGGTTAAAACGGGTATACCGATGGCGGCATATGAAAAGAGATATTGAAAAATATATTAAAAAGTGCAATAGTTGTCAGAAAAATAAGGTTACAGGTAGAAATACAAAAATGCCAATGGAAATAACAACTTCAACGTTCCCCTTTGAAAAAATTTTTCTTGACATAGTTGGCCCATTGCCCATTACAGAATCAGGGAATAAATATATCCTTACTATGCAGGACGATTTAACCAAATTTTCCCAAGCCGTTCCCATACCGAATCAGGAAGCATTAACAGTAGCGAAAGCTTTTGTCAATGAAATTGTTTGTCAACATGGTGTCCCGGTAGCGCTATTAACAGATCAGGGAACAAATTTCATGAGTACTGTATTTAAAGAAGTTTGTAAATTGTTAAAAATTCATAAATTACCTTGTACAGCGTATCACCCCGAAACGAATGGTGCATTAGAGCGCAGCCATAGAACGTTGGGCCAGTATCTAAAACATTTTGTAAATCATGATCAGAATGATTGGGATAATTATATACGAACGGCTATATTTTCGTATAACATTACACCTCACTCCACCACGGGATATTCCCCGTTTGAACTGACTTATGGTCGAAAAGCGGGATTGCCTTCTCAATTAACGCGAAATCCCTCATTTAATTATAATTACGACGATTTTGTTAATGATTTGCGATACAAATTTCAGTATACTCATAAATTTGCCTACGATAATATCAGGAAATCTAAAGAAAAGTCCAAACAAAATTATGACCGGAACAGTAATAATAAAGAGTTCAATCTTGGTGAGAAAGTCATGCTTCGGGACGAATCAAGTAAAAGGGGGAGGAACGCGAAATTGGATCCTATATGGTTAGGACCCTGTACGGTTATCTCTAAGGATTCACCAGTAAATTACACCATCAAGTTAAACAGACGAAATATTCAAGTACATGCTAATAGATTAAAACATTTCTACGACTAATTAAATATTGAGTAAATAAGTATTTTCGAACGCGACATTAATAATAATTAATTAAAATAATTTGCAGTTTACTAAGCCAATCCAAACCTATTTTCTTTTTACATATTCATAAACAATTGATTAGAATCTTATTCTCAAATATTCGTTAGGTCTAAACTAAAATCGATTACCAATAGCCAATTATCAATTCGTTTTATTTTTCAATTTAACGTTATTTTCAATATTTTTTATATGAAATTATCAATAGTTTTTCGCATTAAAATAAAATGCAGTATCATAGTCAAATGAATACATAAACTTAGTAAGTTCTTACATGTACAAATTGCGATGATGTTGTTTTACAATTATTATTCACAGAAATGGTAAGGTAAGTGGTAATAAAGGTAATAACGATATGGATCATGTACCTCAACTACATATGGTACGGGGAAAACAAACAGAATGACAACGACGTTACCAATCTGACAGCCTCAAATCGAAACAACACATTAATTAAACATTCGCCAGTTGGAATAACCAAAATCTGTGCCAGTCAATATTATTGGCGAAGGTTAGTCACATGGATGCATCCCAAAAAGAATCAAGGCAGGCAGCATCTTCCAGGACCTTCCTAATTTGAGAAGTGTTATTTCCACTCCTATTAGGCAAAATTTTGTTCAACGACCGATCACCAAAAAGTGTCAAGTCTCTAGTTAACCTGGAAAAAGATGATAAGCAATTAAAGCAAAAGATTTTAGTGCTGCGCAAAAATGCGTTCATGTAGTGTAGTGCAACGAAACCAAACAGTGATTTGTGTATCAAGACCAAATATTTATATTTTTCATTTTGATATAATTATATCTAGCACTTAATATTAATTTTGTAACATTCTCTCTATGCGATAATTTCTGTAATTCATCTTTGTTTTCGTATGAATGTGTTCACATGTATAATATTATTTTATTTCTATCTTGTACGATTTAATTTAATATGCATTACTAAATGTAAAATTATTCATTTGGAACCTCTTTGTAAATTTTTGTGTTTGCATTTTAATATTCAAATTTCGATGTAGTACCTATATAATATGTATATGTTATTGTTTTTACATCGACAAAAGAACAAAAGAAAAACTTACATTTTTCTTTTCTACCAAGGGGGGAGGTGTTGTGTCCACATCCCTAAAGATGTTAGAGAGAGATGATGACCACCACCCCCTACCCTCATCTTTACATATAATGGTGCATTGATGTGTGGTAGCAGAGTTGTCGTTTGGCAGTTGCCGTTTGAATTGTACAATAATAAGTAGCACATATCATTTATTAGTCAAATAAAGTTTATGTTGAAGTAGTAGTGTATTTTTATAAATTCTACGAAGAACAAAACATAACAATCCAATCGAAAGAGATTTTTCTTCCGCATCGAAAGATACCTAAAGCTCAATATTTTTGCTCTTTAATTATAATGTAAAATGCAAAAATAAAATCAACAATTTTTAAAAAAATATTATGTGCCTTGGAATAGATCTTAAAATGTCTAATTAGTAGCTACTAAAAGTTAGTGGCCACTAGTATACGACTATGCATAAGGCTGTTAAACTTTAATAAAAATGAGTTCAAACAAACAGATTAAAAAGTGCTTTGTCGAGTTTTGTGGTAATACATCAAAGGCACACCCCAATAAAATATTTGTTAGTGTTCCAAATAATTTAAAGTTAAAAAAAAGTTGGTTTGAAGCAGTCCGAATAAAAACTCCAGCTAATATTTGTAGTAAAACATCATAGTATTGTTGTGAAGATCATTTTGATGTAAGTAGATACAGATTACAAAATTTTGATGTCATTATATTAATTTATTTTAGATACAAAATGACATGGAAAATTATACCGGGTGTTGAATGAGTTAGCCGTTCATAGGATATTTACATGTAAAAACTTATTTATGCAAATTCCTGCTTCCCTAATTATTTTAGAAAAAAAAATGAAAGACACAAAAATCATGCAGAAAAATAAATTACAAATGATAAAAGAATTATTTTCATCTAGCTTTTACTTAAAGTGGCAAAAAATGCTTTTGAAATTGTTCAAATTTTCATTTATCAGACTAGCCATGAAATAAATTCAATTTAATTTATTTATTACATAAATTATTAATAATAAACAATTACAAACATTAAGAAATAATTAAATTTACAGCAAATGTTCAAACAGGTTTCCATATTCAGCTAAACAAAAACCAAGTCTATCATAAAAGTTACATCGTACATTCGCAAGTTGTCTTTCGGTAATATTGCCACACTCCTCCACAATTTTATTTTTTAATGAATCAATACTTTGGTATCGTTCACCATAAATTTTAGATTTTAAATGACCCCACAAAAAAAAGTCATTTGGAGCCAAGTCTGGTGACCGAGCTGGCCAGTTTATTGGTCCATTGCGTCCTATCCAAGAATTGGGATAACATTCATTTAAATAATTGGTTACATCTCTAGTATAATGTGCCGGGCATCCGTCTTGTTGATAGTAGATTACGTTATTTTCTCCTGCCACAATATCAATTGCCGGGCCAATTTCGTTTTGTAACATTTCTAGATATTTTAGTCCATTCAAATTTTTTTGCTCCTAATATCCCTGCCCAAACATTTACAGTTTGGCGATACTGTGAACGATTGTTGATCATTACATGAGGATTTTCGGTGGACCAAAACCGATAATTTTGAACATTTGATTCCCCGTTAATACTAAACGTTGTCTCATCGGTAAAACAAATATTTTTAATAACATTTCTATCCAAATTGGCCTTTTCGATAATGCTTTCACAGAAAATCATTCTTTTGTACATATCCTCTTCAAAAATTTCTTGATGGTTTTGGAACTTATAAGATATAAATTTATGTTTTTTTATAATTTTGAACGCCGTAGTGTGATGAATATTTAACTCCGCACCAATTGTTCTTGTACTGATACAAGGATTATTCACTACGGCAGCAATTACATTTGTTTCGATATCGGTACCTGGAGCTTCACCAATATTGATTTCTTCTAAATTTATTCTTTTATTTCTGCAGGTCTTGCATGACGGCTTAAATACAGATACATATTGATTTTGATTATCAATTGCATTTTTAATTGTCGAATAAGTAGGGATTGGTCTTTCTGGGTATAAACCAGCAAAGAGATCTCGTACCATACGTATACTGTTTCCAGAGTACTAATATAGTTTTAAAAATTGATTTTTTTCACTAATTGTGTACTTGGCTTCCATTTTATGAAATTAAAATTTAATAAAGTGCAAAACTGTAAACAAAGTGCTATTGTTTTTTAATACTTATCAAAAATAATTACCTTGGAAACTTTCATGGCTAGTCTGATAAATGAAAATTTGAACAATTTCAAAAGCATTTTTTGCCACTTTAAGTAAAAGCTAGATGAAAATAATTCTTTTATCATTTGTAGTTTATTTTTCTGCATGATTTTTGTGTCTTTCATTTTTTTTCTAAAATAATTAGGGAAGCAGGAATTTGCATAAATAAGTTTTTACATGTAAATATCCTATGAACGGCTAACTCATTCAACACCCTGTATAGTAGAAACTACATAGCTTTTACTTAAGTTCATAATGGTCACTTCTCAGAGGTCTGCACTGGATGATACTGAAAAATCTCAAAAATTGGATTAAATGTCATCTGATGCGCAGGCATGGTCTCAGTTATTAGGCAAGGTGATATTTACTCCTTTGCGCTTGTAATTTGGTAGTATCTGTTTATCCTTAAATATTAAAAATTTTTATTCCAAATAAATTTGAATAAATAGATAGTTTTAACAATTATTTGTAAATCAAAAATAGTTTCCAAAATAATTTCATAATTTAGAGATACATGCAACTTTAAGCAATAATACAAATAAAACATTCCAGAAATTAAGAATTGAAATTGAAAAATGAAGAATTTGAATTTAAAAAGCGAATGGGGGGAGGTTCAAAATTAATGGAAATTATAAAAATGATAGCTCACAATTGCTTCAATCTTATTAGAATCTGCTCAGGCAAGCATAATCAAGGGACTTGAAGAACAAACATAATTATAAAAGAATATAATCAAAAGAAAGTCGACAGAAATGAAATCAAGTATTTTAAACTAGCAAAAAAAACTTTTTTTCTGAAGGAAGGCATATGAAGAATGGGAACTCTTCGCTTTAAGATACGAGGCTCGACGTAAGAGGACGTATAATGGAAATGAAGATGAAAAATAAAAATTAATAGAACGTAATAATTAAGAGGGTTAGTATTAATGGGGTTTTAATAATGACGAAGTAAATAACAAGTATGTTGAAGTGTTTTGTTTGTTTGGAAGTAGCATAATAGTATATTATTCTCCGAACCGCGTTAGCGCCTTGTGACAATTTCATCCGTGACGGTAAAAAGCTCTAACGAGGCGAGGAAAAATAAGATATTTTATCGCAATCTCTTTCAGTAAGAACCAAAATACAATAAATAAACAAATTTGGAGGAAGTACAATTAAAAACAGACATAATTAAAATATTGCAATAACTTATAAAAATATAAGTGCATAAAAGTAGTAACCTTGTAAGAAAAACCATAATATGTACAAATATTACATCATACGGGGAATACCCTACTAAGAATTTCGCGGTGTTAGTTACATTATGCAAACCAAACGTTAAATTTTATTTATAAATTTGCAGAATATCACATGTTTTGAACTGTTTACGATTAATGCAAAAAAATACTATCGCTTTTAAAAAACCAACGTAGTAATTGAAATTTACTTTAATTAAAGATATTGCCATGTGTTGCTACTGTTTAAACTCAAAATTTTTTTATATAGCGAGAGAGATTCAATGGCACTTAATTAATAATGCTCCGGCCAGCAATGCATGAAAGACTCTGTAAATTTTGGGTCGAACTTGGGTCCATGTAAATTGATCAAAACACTCTTATACTCCACCTTAATTTGTGTTCTTTCTCATAAAGACTATGTAATAAAAACTAAAAATTGTATCTGTTTTCTTTTCAATTTACTACTGATATAATTGATGAAATTAAACGCAAACGTTATAGAAAACAAAATGATGGAATTTATTTATCACAATAAAATAAATTTAAAACAAAATATTGGTTTCCTTAAAATCTAAACAAATTAAATTTAACAAAATTAGGTATCAGCAACAAATCCCCATATTAAATTTACGCGCCCGAATTTTACACGTTTTGTCTATTTATTTAAACTGATCAGTGCGACTCATAAAAACTCTTACCGAACAAGAATGTTTTTCTGGAGTTTATCGATGCGGCCGATATGATGTCGTAGCATCCAAGCACAGAAGATTGAAATTGGAATCAGCTCCGAATCTTGAACCAAAAAATCAGGTATGAACAACCAATGGATACCTTTCTTCCTCTAAATCGCACAATCAATTCCAGGTAAATAATCAAACCAATTTTCATCAGCGGTCCCAAAATTTCCAATCAATATCAAACAATATCCAAATCCAAAAACTAATTTTTCTAAGTTCCAACGACCCGTTTTCACACTTCGACGGTTGACTTGAGAATCTCAATACAAAACTAAATTCAACTTATAATATGATCAGCACGCCTTAACTTTCCGACGGCTGGCATCCGAATCCAATATCAAATTTTACTCAAATTAAACAGCGCGTCTTTACTCGATGACCGCTGACTTGGAAGTCTTTCAATCTCCTCGCTTCCTTATCATTCCAAAATATCCCACCAATTCTTTATAACTCGCGCATGTACTAATGTCACGAAATTCACTTATTTTTAAATTATTTACACTTTAAAATTTAATCAAAACGAAATTCCTAATTTAACATATAAATTAAATAAATTTAATTTGTTTCTGATATTTACAATTGATCAAAACAAACACCAATACTTTATTTCTTACAACTTTCCATATCTTTTTCAGGTTCAACAACGTTTGCATCTTTATGGATAATTGAGGCAAAAGCAGTTTAACAATCCTTCGACCAAAGAGAATCCAGACACAATCTAATAATTCACCTGTTATGGTCTTATCTTAAATTAATTAAATTATGAGTGTTTTGATTATTTTACCCAATTGCATCATACCACCCCCTATGGTCAACAGAACACGACAATATATTGATCACGTTAAATCAAAAGCTAATATAAATAAAAATTGCAAAGTGAACATTAAAATCTCCCTAGACGAGTTAATAAGCTCTAGACAACAATTATTATTTATAGCAACAGATAGCCGGGAAGGAACACCTGCTTACGCCTAGTCTGTGGAGGGGTTATCTTCCTGAAAGAGTTGCGATAAAAAGTTTTAATAGTAAAAAGAAAGTAATAATTAAAAGAATCGTGTTTGAAGGAATTAAATTAAAAAACATCATATTAAGAATTTAAAATTTAACAAATAATAAGAATGGTCAATCTGTGGAAGAAACCAAGTTTGAATTTTCGATTTTGTGGACATCTGGACATTTCTGCAAATTTAACATTTTAGAAGAAAATGTTACAGTTTTTGTAAATTTGCCTGCCCAGTGTGTGGCAATTTCAACTTTCAAAATTTTGTTAAAATCACAGTAATGTTTTGTGCGTTTGAAATATTATAACACCTCTAGGTGTTCGTCAAATTTAATGGGGGTCGAGTAAATTCTTCAGTTGATTTGAGATGGCATACCCTATTTTCAAAAATTCATAACTTATAAACCAAGCAACATTGGCAAAAATCCAAAGACCGGAAGGACTTTTTCGGAATACCAAAAAATGTGATCTTTATTGCCGATATCCTACATTGGGCTTCCCCTTGTTAGTGGTGCTGAAATAACACCTAGGCCCGTCAGCAAACTTCAAAATAGCCCTCTTATAAGATGGGAATTTATTTATTACATATCGTAAGTGGGAAAAGTTCCTTTTCCGTACGTGACATGTTTTTATTCTCAGCCTAGGCTTCGAATAAAAATATCACATTTAATACGGAAAATGGTACTTTTCCTCACTAGTTACTATTCTACAAGTCCTCATTACCCCTAGTTTATGATAGGTATACAATAACTTTCATGACAAAATTATTAAGATTTAGAGGTCATGCGTTCATTTTTTGTTGTTGTTAAATTTATTTAATTGTTTCGTTAAATTGATATTGTACACACATACGACGTAGTTTTAAAAGCAATTGTGATTAATTAATTTACAGTAGTGATAATATAATAATTACCAAAATCATCAAGGTCCAAAAATAGGTAAATTAAAAAATGAAGTGTTTTGTTTCTAATAATCATTAGATTACACTTAAATTCGACAACTTACGATAATCACATTAGCTATAAAAAGTATAGTTTTGAACTTTCAGCTATTATAGGTTTTATAATCCAATCATTATGTTTGTGCCTAGTATATATTTATTTCTGCATTTGTAGCTCGTTCAGTTGGTAAGCTGTAATTTTATTTTTAACTTTTTAACTATTCTTCTTCTTTTAATCGAATGCAACTTTTATTTAGGGTTTACCCAAATAATTTTTACTTAAAAACACTAAAAACTTTTTATTTCATTTATTATTAATACTTGTTACAAATTGTTTTTTTTTTATTGAATTCTAACACTGAACTATATGCTAATTGAACGGAGGTTCTTAATCTACTGCTTAACTACTACTGACAATTCATTTTCTAGTTGAACTTTACAGACATAAAAGAATTTGCAAATATGGCATTTCCCACGGGAAATGCTAGTTCGTTGGCACTGGACAAAGGAAGTATCTTTTATCTAATGTCAACCACTTCATAGAATATAACTCCTCCCGTCTAAGTTGGGAAAATTTGGGACTTCAGTTTCTAATTTTTCTGAATCAATCGAATTTGGAATTGTATTTGTTTGTCCCTTTTTAGCTTTAGACTTCCTATATTTAATTATAATTTTACAAACTTTATAAATTATTAATACAAAAATTAAGAGGTATACAAAAATTGTCCAAATGCTCGTCGAATTGAAACGAATCACTGCACTTTTAATTAATTGCCTTTTGTTATCACTAAGTTCACTTTGAATATTTTTAAATTCACTCAAGTCCAATTTTGACAATTCGATTGGTTTGGTGTAGAAACTATTATGTTGATCTTCTTTGAATGTTGAAATGTTGATGTTGGGAATCGTGATGATTTTTAATAATTCGTTGTTATTTTTTTGGTTTTTTAATTTAAAATTTCCGATTTTTAATTCACAATAATTTGGCAGTTCGATAGCGTACGTACCGTTTAGAAAAACATTTTCCTTTTCATCGTAGCACTTTTGGTGAGCCACTATTTGTTCCGTAGTTACAATTATCCACTTTCCGGGTGTTAACCTTTGAATTTTTAAACCAACGAATGTTGCGATTTGTTGTTTACAATTGGAGAATTTCTCGGTGTATCTCAAGAGCTGAACTTCGCATGGAGAATCGTAATTTTCTCTGATTTCTGATGGGTTTTCTTCACACAGAAATTTGTTTCCAGTTATTTTTTTACATTTTTCTTCAAAATTCGAGTAATAATGCTCATTTAGGATAAGAAATTTGGATTTAGGGAAGATTAATTTATAATGGTCATTTGTGAAAATTGGTAAAGGATACAATTGAAAATAATCGTAACTTTTAGTTTCTACAATTGGAATGCTAATCAAAAATATGATTCGGTTAAATTTAGTATAACTTTTAATTTCTAAAATGTTTTCGAAAAATAAAACGTTTTCCAATATTGGCTCGAAAGGTAACTTGGCGTTTCCCGTTTGATTGCTAATAAATTTTATTTCTTGTAAAAATTCATTTGGTTGAATAATGTAATTGTAAAGGGTGTTTGTTTTAGCGAAACTGATTGCTATCTCTAAATTATTTAAAACGTTATTAATTATTTGAAGGATCTGTAATAAAATTTGGTTTCTTTAATTCTTTTTTTTTTTGTTAGTTTGGTAAATGCATCTATAAGTTGAATATGATTGTTAGTATAATTGAACAGGTCGATATTTAAAATTTGAAAATTTAGAATTTGAAAAATTTGGAATTATTAAGTTTATATTAATTATTTAAAATCGTTAACAATAATATATTTTTGCGGTGGTAATAGTAATGAGTAGCAATCGATGAAATGGTTATTTAATTTTTTCCTCTTCCGATTATTGATTTTCAAAATCAGTTGTGATTTATTTATAAAAAGGTGACAATTTCTGAAATGTTTTCTTTTTAAATTATTATTTGATTTTCTATGTACGTGTTTGAAGTTTCTATTTAGGTTTCGTCTTTTGAAAATTTGTTGTAGTTTATTTAAAAATAATTTACAATTCCTAAAATATTTTCTTTTATTGTTGTTAATCGAAATTTTATTTATGTACTTGAAATTTCTAGAATGTTTTCTATTAGTCAAAATTTTATTTGCGTATTTAAGGTTTCTAGCCGGGTTTCGTTTTTGGAAATTTATTGAATGTGAATAAGTTAAATCAAGTAAATTCGAATTCTGATCTTTTGATTGATTTGATAATTTTTGATCTAATTGAACTGGTAAATTCTGTTCTTCCAATAGAACAGGTAATTCTTGTTCTTTTAATTTAATTGGTAAAATCCGTTCTTCTAATTGAATTATTGATTGTTGATTTTTTGACATTGATTTTTGCAGCAATATTAATTTTTTATCATTTTGATTAATCATAGTTTCGATCAAATTTTTTGAATTATTTAATTTCAACAACAATTTATTTGTTTGAATCTCATTAAAATTTAATTTTGGTTGTTCAAGATTATTGATAGTATTTTTATTTGAATTTCCAATTTCTAATTTTGTTGTCTCTAAATTTTGTTTAATTAATTGTTTGGGTTTTGAAAATTGGTTTTGCAACGTTTGCAATTCATTAATACTGTCAACTAAATATTTCTTGATTTTTAGAATGATTTCGTTTAAAGTTTTTGTTAATTGGAATTTTTACAATATTTAAATTACCTTTTTGAAAAATTTTGTTTTTTCTACAATTTGTGGGTTTTAAAGAATTTATTAGGTCGTGCGGTTGCGAAGGTAAATGATAATTTTCGACGATATTTACGTTAAATGATCTTGATCGTCTTCCAATTGAAAATCCGGTGTTACTATTTGTTCTTCTTCGTGTAATTGATTTGTATAAATTTCGTTCGGAATTTCTTGTTCGAAATTACTGGGTGTTTCAGGGTCCAAATTTTGTAATTGACTTTCGTGGTAATTTTGTTCACAATTTGGAAGATATCGTTCGTATTCGTTTCCAAAATTTTGTGGGTTTACGTTTAAATGAAAATTAGGTTGTGTCATCGTTTTATTAATCGTTGTACGGTAACTATCTACATCCATAGGTGTAGGTTTAAAATTTGACGTTCTTGCTGAATTTCTTGTTTGAAAATTTGAATTATTATTTTGAGCGTTTGGTGTGAAATTTGATTTAGGTTGGTAATAATTATTATTTTGAAGATTAGATCTGTTTTGATAAAAATTTTGAAAGTTGGGTTTATTCTGGAATTGTGTGTTAGAATTATTAAAGTTCGATGTACTTTGGAAAGGCGTGTTGTAATTTTGGAAATTTGGTGTATTGAAATTTTGCAAGTTTTGTTTATTTTCATAATTTGGCCTATAATTTTGAAAATTTGGTTTAAATGGTTTGTAATTTTGCGTTGGAATATTATTTGGTTTCTGAGTTTGCAAATTATTGCTTTGTTGCGTGTAATACAAGAAGTTCATTTCTTCCGTTACTAAATTTAATGCGTCTTCAATTGTTTTGGGATCTCTAAGCCTAATATTATTTTGGAGTTGTCCCGTTAAACCTCTAATAATAGTTATTTACATAAAAGTCAGGAAAATGACATATTACTGACGAGGAGCAATGTTGAAATACGAGGCACTTCGTGCCGAGTATTTTAGAGCTCCGAGTCAAGTGAGACATTTTACTGACATGTTTTGTATTAAATTTTTCCGAAAATCGTAAAAAATCGAAATTTAAAATCGAAATTTTAAAACACTAATTGAACGACATTTTTTGACATTGACATTTGTCTATTTTATTTTGTTATTATTAACCTTACTAATTATTACCGGACTAGTCAGTAAAGTTCAATTTCCCTGCGCGTGCATAAGCAGGGAAATGTTGTTTCAATGACGATTTCCGGAAAATGTTTTTAATGCCAGATCATCGTAAGTTTTGATCTGCAATTTTCGTTCAATATTATTACTGGAGTCAATTTTGGTTAAAATTAAACTGCGAGCGTCTTGACATCTTATTCCGAAATTGTTAGGATTTTCATTCTTATGGGGTCTTAGCAAAATTAAATCTTGAATTAAGTTATCTATATTTCTTTTGTCACTAAAATTTAACATCAAAATTTCTTTTAGCGATTTCCAATTATCGATTTCAGGTCTATTAGCGACTATTGTTAAAGCTCTGCCCGAAAGTTTTCCAAGAATTGCACGTATCAAAAATTGGTTTATAGGGTCATCTACGTTAGAATTATTTAAAAAACTGTCTATAAAATTTTCACATGCGCTTAAGAAGATGTTTAAAGTTAATGGGTTTCCATCATATGGTGTTATCGTGTCTAAATATAGTCGTATGAACTGATAGCTAACAGCGGGGTTAGGTAAGGTTGGTGTCGTCATGTTACCTTTCTCTTCTGCGATTGTTAAATTTTGCAATGCGTTCGTTAATTCGTCGAACATAAAAATTTTTATTCTTACAAAATTTAAAAATTTAAACTACGTGATAAATTTGATTATTCTATTTCGCGTTTGTTAATTCTAATTTATTTGATCTAATGTGAATTTAAAATAAAGGATTACTTTGATTAAAATATTTGCTTATGTTAAAAAATTTTCCGTTACGATTATTTTATTGTAATTCTAAGGAATGGATTAATATTAGCACTTACATCAAAATTATTGTTAACTTCATTGGGTTGAATTGTTTTTCTTTCTTCTTAAAATTAGTTGCGGCGTTTTGTATCCGTTTTTCTTCTTAACTAGGGTTGCGGCGTTTTTAATCCACGTTTGTTCTTAACTAGGGTTGTTTCCAATCGTTGTGACGTTTTTAATTCACTTCCATTGAAATTTTGTTTTACGGCCGGTTTTATCCGTAAGTTTTCTTAAGCTAGGTTTGATTCCAACTGTTGCAACTTTTTTAATTCGCTTCAATTGAAATCGGTTGTTTTGCAGTTTCGTGGTTTTTTGGAAATTTCGGACGATTTGAGTACCAATTTTCCCAAAAAATTCGAATCTCTTGCGACTGCGCCACTTTTATTTAGGGATTACCCAATTTATTTTATTTAAAATACTTAAAACTTTTTATTTCATTTATTATTAATACTTGTTACAAATTGGTTTTTTTTATTGAATTCTAACACTAAACTACATGCTAATTGAACGGAGGTTCTTAATCTACTGCTTAACTACTACTGACAATTCATTTTCTAGTTGAACTTTACAGACATAAAAGAATTTGCAAATATGGCATTTCCCACGGGAAATGCTAGTTCGTTGGCACTGGACAAAGGAAGTATCTTTTATCTAATGTCAACCACTTCATAGAATATAACTTGCACACTCCAAAATGTGAAGAAAAAAAATTTAATTTTTTCCCTTTTTCGGCAATACACGCGTTATTTTCCATTTTTTTTTGATTATATTTATTACTAATAGCTTTGAGTATCAGATTGTCAAACTGTGTACAAAAATTGGAAACACCCAAATTGGATGCTGCCACCAGGCGGCGATACTTAATTTCATTAATTTTGTCGGCTTGCACTGGATGTCACTACCTAACGGAGTTTTCTCGGCGAAGTTTTGTTGTTATTGCATTTTATTTTATACCCAAAACTATGGTTCCTGTAGTTAAGGGTTTTCGTTGTCATGCGACGAAATGTAAAATTGGTACCTGGTGTCGGAAGTTACAAACCAAGATTTAACGGCAAGATTTACAACTAGACTTTTTAAATTTGTTACATGCAGCGCCATCCCTTATAATTTTTTGAATTACACAAAGCGTTTCCATAACTTGCATAAGGTTTGCCAATCTGAATACTATATAATCAAAGCTAATAGCTACTAATTACACCCGCACCTATCCGAATTTAAAAGAAAAATTCAAATCGGAGCGAAAAAATTTTACGCGATTTCAAGGGACCGTCTTTGAATTGTATCGCGTCTGCCTGGGGTGTGCGGCATATTCGATGCTAATTTCCCGTACTTTTCAAAAGTCGATTTTGGGGTTGTTTTTCAAGATTTCTCGCAAGTTATTTTTTCTATAGACTAAAATAAGCCTGTTCTTTAGTGTGTAGCTGAAAAAAATTTTTTTCGCCTGGAGCTACTTATGACACCGTTCCCTCTCGCCCCCCTTTCTATACGCATAAATTTTGGGTGGTCATTTTTCGGGAATATTAGGGATTATTTTTTTTTATATTTAAATTTCAATGCTATTGTTGAATTTTTATTTTTATTTTTTCTTATCTAATCTTCCTTGCCAAATTTGTTCTATTATCTCTATACGTACTACTACTATCGACTTTGATATTAATATTTTTTAAATTTTAATTTAATTTTTAACTTTAATTTTAAATAATTTTAATAATGATAATATTATTTTCAGTATCAGTACATTACAATACTACATTAAACTAATTATCACCATACATAATATTAATCAATATATTTATTTTTTGATTTAGCCATTTGAGCTTCCGTTTTTATTGTTATTTGCGAAATATTGGGGAAGGAGGACTGCAGACATAAAAGTTCACCAAGTCGAATTTTAGAGTAAAATTGATGTTAAAATTGTTAGTGTCGTTTGATTCACAATGAATTACTGAACTTTTCGTTTGAGCCTTAATCTTACGGAGTTATTCGCAAAATTGACGAATGTTGCTCGGAGCTATCCATTAAAAAATTAAAATGATGATTATGGAGGTTCATTAAAGCTCAAACGAAGTTTATCAATTTACATGGGCTTTACTCAAAAATTAAAAATAGAAAGAAAATATATAACATGTCCACCACGCCTCCCTCCCCTCAAGAGATTTCGCAAATAATTCTGCGACGGTTGAGGCTCAAAAAAAAAAAGGAATTTGAAACGCATTGAAGCTCAAACGATGCTCAAACATTTGACACCAATTTTATTAAAACATTCGATTGTTGGAGTGTAGGGTGTAATCGATGGAATCAATCAAAAACTTTTATAAGTATTATACTAAAGAAACCGGGGACTTCTTTCATCTACTCACTCATTCAGCTACTCGATTGGTGAGCAACTCGAATAATATTTTTAATAAGTCCGTTCTGCGATGGGTACAATACTTATTCCGAAATTTTCAGCTAAGCAATAATGCAATGAAACTTACAGGATATTTTGTGAAGAAATTGAACTGTTGCATATCCTAGAACGTAGACAGATTTAAATTTGCTCATTGAGTTGCTCATCAATCAAATACCCGGTTTCTCTCTCTTTTAGAAGTTCTGGGCGACCGTTAGACCGGCTGACCTTGTAGTAATTAATTAATAATTTAATTTGTGCCAAAAGTATTAAATCATAATCCCCTAATTAAAGTTGCAAAACATAAAAAAAAATTATTTAAAAATATAGTCGACTACATTTTAAAAACAAAATCTTCATTCATCGCTTACAAATCAAACAAATTATTTTAACATTTTCGCTGATTGGTGGTTAATTTTATTTTCTAAATTTTTATATTCAGTAATTTTATTTCCTAAATAAATACAATAGATAAAAAATGTACATTATGAATTTTAAATCATTTTCTTTCGGTAAATCTACGAGTTTTGTCGATTTCTTCTTTCACTTCATCCATTTGCTGTTCCTACCAGGTAATTTTTTTTCTCGATGATTCTTCTGTACTGTAAAATTTTAAGTCCTAGTACATATTATAAAAATATTTTAGAGTTCACAAACGAATATTGATTATTATATATTTAGAAGATTTGATAAGATAAACGGGTTATCTTTTGTTATATAAATTTTAATTTTGTTTCAATTTTAATATTATTTTTTTAAATGTGACAATATTTAATCGACAAAATCTTTTACCTTATCTAATCTTCTTTGCCAAATTAATTTAACTGTCTTACTACTTGACTTTAATTTTAATTTCCAATTGACGTCCTTCAAACTTCTTTAATTTTTAATTCATAGAAAATTTTTTATTATAACCACTCGCTCATGGAACGTCGAACCGAGAGGCTCAAACTTTTGTAACGATAAAAATTAAATGAAAATCTGTGCCTGCAGCGATGACTCGATGGATTGAGTAGCTCAGAAGTCACTGTTCCCATCCCCAGCCCGGATAAAGGAAGAGGATATTGCGATGGCTAAGCAATGATCACTACACTCGACGCACTGTGCAAACACAACCTCTCGGTTGTACACCCCAGACCAGACTGACCTTTGCGCTGAGAAAACGCGCTGGAAGTGCTTGCGCGGTTCGACCGCTAGGCGGCGCGAGAGGTACCAATTAAACAAAATTGGTAACGAATAATAATTCGTTACAAAACGAGGTTAAACTTTGTTTACAGATCCCACGTGTAGAGCTCGTACCAAAGCTCAAAACTAATAACGAAAACGGGTCCAAATACTAAAAAGCCCAACTAGAAAACATTAGTTGCTACACAAATTTCGCGCTTTATTATTATTAAATGGTATTAGTATTGTTTCATAATATAAATAACAATCAGCCTTCTTTAAGGCTATTTGACAGGTTCTATTGTTTGATGGTGAGTAATTTAAATTAAATTTTCGTGCCAAGCTAATGTTTTTTCGTATTTTTAGGCTGTGTTCGGTCTAGCACTTTTTTCGCGTTGAAGCTCCGTCAACGCATATTGGGTTTGTATCGTCGAATAAAAATAAACACAACTTAGTTTAAAATAGGTTTAATAAAAAGAAAAGTTTAACTTGAACAAATTACATACGTCTTATGAGTACGAGTACAAAACAACGACTGACTACACACTGCTTGTATGCACGTGAACATACATGCGCTATTTTTAAAGGCGGCAATTTTGAATATAATATCTCAACACTCCCCCGTATTCAAAACTCGGTTCTACAAAATTTTTAACGTTACACAACATTAACTTATCAGTAAATAAAAACAAAAACATAATTGAACATAAAAATGTAATCTAATACTATGTAGACAGATTTACTTTTCAAACATTCCTAAACAAGTACGGAATTTTTCAAATTTTTCGTATGCTAAGGGTTTCGTAAAAATGTCTGCTGTTTGTTCTTCGGTTGAAACGTAAACGATTTCAAATTGACCTTCTTCATATTTTTCCCGCACAAAATTGTATCGTATGTCTATATGTTTTGTGCGCTTATGAAACACAGGATTTTTAATTAAGCTTATTGCACTTTGATTGTCGATACACAAACAAAGTTTATTAATTGGGCGCTCACTGATTTCACTTAATAATTGTTTTAACCACATTGCTTCTTTTGCTGACTCGCTGGCTGCGACAAATTCACTTTCCGTTGTAGATAACGAAACACTTACTTGACGTTTTGTATTCCACGTAATTGTTAAGCTCAAAACTCATAAACGAAGACAAAAAGTGATGACCCGGCAAATGGTCATCTAAAAAAAGAGTTTCAGCATTCACCTTGCCCTTTTCATGTTCGCCGATGGAGGATGCGTAACGGCTTAGCTCTGTATTTATCATACCAAGTACTTGAGAGCGGGGTTTCTCAAAGAGATTCGTGGATCCTTAAAAAAAGCTTTCTTTGCACAACAAACTACTACCTATGGGCGCCAGTCTCAACCGAAACTTTCACCTGGTTAGTCACTTCTCTTGAGACAAAAATGGAAATTAAAAATAAAATAAAACTGGTTACGTGGAATGCACACATTTAATAAAAATAAAAGATGAAATGGCTATCTTTAGCAAAATATAACAGACTCTTAATCACACATATAATATTTACATAAGATTGAAATAAAATATTTTTACAAAAAATAAAACTGTCGGAAGTTGGTTATCGTGCGAAATATTTAGATCGTTGGTCGGGTTGGATTTTAATTTATTTATAAAATTGTTAGAGTGCGGAAAACGCTTTTCTCTGAGGCAAACTCAGCAGAAAATTTATGCTACTTGTTCTACTGAAGGTAGACAAACCCAAGTAGGTTAATGAAAAAATTGGTTGATCGTTATTTTAAAAACATTGGTTAATTAACAATTTGTACATAAAGTGAAATTTTTGGATTACTTACGGTTGAACTGGTTTAATAAAAAGTTGGAGTGTATGGCTAGCCTTCATCTCGCAAAAGAATTAGCAACATTTCTGCTAATAAAATTGATCTTCCTAAAAATATTCAAAAAAAACACAATAGTACGTTATGTTATTAACCAGAAAAATTAGCTAAAAGCTCTTTGAATTGAAAATTATTAAAATCGACAATATCACCAGGTGCTTGAAATGGTTGTAGAAAAATTTTGAAACTTATGGCACGCCATGGAAAGATTGAAAATTTGTGGTCGGCTTGACATCTGGACTCGCCCCATCTTGAGTTTAAAAGCTGGCGTCAATTTTCGTTAGGAACTTTATTGAAAATTCTCTGGGTTGCCCATGGTTGAAGTTTAAAGGTTCGCTAGGAAATGCTTCGACCTTATGGTAGGCACTGTTGGGCCTCACTCCAGATAATTGAAATTTAAACCTTCGATATCCGATCAAGATGGCGCGGTGGCATTGAAAATGTGTTGGAATCGGCAAATCCATTAAATCGATCGTAAATCGTTAATTAAGCACTGGGTGTAAGAGAAAATTAGGGTAAACCCTGCACGATAACTATCTTCACCACTTAATGACATTCTTAAGCATAATTGCTTTAAAAAACTCGAATTGAAATTAAAAATTCGACAGATCATAAATTTTACGTCATGGTGCCTTGACATGGCTTGTTAACCTCCTACGGCAACCTTTGCGCACTTCATCTCTGACCGAGCGATACAAAAATCGATCCCATTGGTCAATCGGAAAATTGTTATTCGAAAAATAAATTATTAATATTGGATGTCGTTTGGGTTGCCTAGTGCTAACGTTGAAATTTAATTTATTGACTTAGGATCGAATAAATTAGTAAAATTAAATGGTGTTAAGGTTATGCTCTGTTGGGAACTAAATTTGTACTAAAAAAGGAATTAAAACTTGCTGCAAAATAAAATTTGCCAGCGCAAACCAGGATGTAACAAAAGTTTGTTACATTTAACCCCCCCCACTAAATCAATAGCTGCCGACAGCTATTGTTAGAAAAAATCGGCAGTACCAAAAAATTAAGGGTGAAGGCAAAATAAACTTCGAGCTGGGCTCGGTAGATGGTGGAAACGATGATACGGACAATTACAAGAAAATATATGACGAATACATAATAAAATAAAAACAAATAGTGGCTTAGTTTGGTATAGTCGTTGACCACGGTTCTCGATTCGGTGGCTTATCCTAATTATGTTTTGGGAAAACCCGTTTAGTTTATCCCAAAAACATCTAAAAGCGGATAAGCAAAAAAGGCGACGAGTTGGTGACGGCGCGAAACGTACCGTCTCAAAATTGCGAAAAGCTGCTAACTCGTCTGGGTTGCCAAGGAAAATCCAGTCCTTTTAAAGAGGCGTAGGTTTAAGGCTAAAACACTTTAGCTAAATATTTTCTTCCCGGTACAAAAGAGACCGTCTGGAAGACATGATCGTGTCCAACAAAGCAGCCAGAACGCGACAAAAGGTTTCTGGGGCCATAGGCGTCGGACACGTCACAAAAAAGAAAGGCCGCTGTCTGCTCTTAAGCAAAACTCAGCGCCTGAAAATTGGTGGATGGGAGCTGGTACTCCTAATCAAAAAATAGATTAACAAAAAACTTGACATCCGGGGTGAATCGAGTAATTGAATCTAACTGGTGAATCTCGTAGATTCTCAAAGCCCTAAAGTCAACGGCTTCCCAAACCAAACTTACATAAAAAATTGGGTTAACAGGCCAGACAAAAACAAGCATGACGGGAAAATTGCAAAAGAATGTTAAAAATGGTAACTTTTATCCTTAAAAGGTAAAACACATCTAGAACAAAATATCTAGGATGGATAAAAAGTTTGTGGCGATTGATGGAAAAATGTAAAAATGGTAAAAGTGTAAAATAATTGAAAAAAATGTTTGGCGGTATAAAAATTGAGAACAAATACCAAACTTATATGTGGATCAAGAAGTCTGTCATTGTGTGCATTCATAAAAATTTAGTAGCTATTGTGCAAAGGTAATCTCGAAGCCCCAGGACGTTGGGGGTCATTTATGTTAAGCTCAAAACTCATAAACGAAGACAAAAAGTGATGACCCGGCAAATGGTCATCTAAAAAAAGAGTTTCAGCATTCACCTTGCCCTTTTCATGTTCGCCGATGGAGGATGCGTAACGGCTTAGCTCTGTATTTATCATACCAAGTACTTGAGAGCGGGGTTTCTCAAAGAGATTCGTGGATCCTTAAAAAAAGCTTTCTTTGCACAACAAACTACTACCTATGGGCGCCAGTCTCAACCGAAACTTTCACCTGGTTAGTCACTTCTCTTGAGACAAAAATGGAAATTAAAAATAAAATAAAACTGGTTACGTGGAATGCACACATTTAATAAAAATAAAAGATGAAATGGCTATCTTTAGCAAAATATAACAGACTCTTAATCACACATATAATATTTACATAAGATTGAAATAAAATATTTTTACAAAAAATAAAACTGTCGGAAGTTGGTTATCGTGCGAAATATTTAGATCGTTGGTCGGGTTGGATTTTAATTTATTTATAAAATTGTTAGAGTGCGGAAAACGCTTTTCTCTGAGGCAAACTCAGCAGAAAATTTATGCTACTTGTTCTACTGAAGGTAGACAAACCCAAGTAGGTTAATGAAAAAATTGGTTGATCGTTATTTTAAAAACATTGGTTAATTAACAATTTGTACATAAAGTGAAATTTTTGGATTACTTACGGTTGAACTGGTTTAATAAAAAGTTGGAGTGTATGGCTAGCCTTCATCTCGCAAAAGAATTAGCAACATTTCTGCTAATAAAATTGATCTTCCTAAAAATATTCAAAAAAAACACAATAGTACGTTATGTTATTAACCAGAAAAATTAGCTAAAAGCTCTTTGAATTGAAAATTATTAAAATCGACAATATCACCAGGTGCTTGAAATGGTTGTAGAAAAATTTTGAAACTTATGGCACGCCATGGAAAGATTGAAAATTTGTGGTCGGCTTGACATCTGGACTCGCCCCATCTTGAGTTTAAAAGCTGGCGTCAATTTTCGTTAGGAACTTTATTGAAAATTCTCTGGGTTGCCCATGGTTGAAGTTTAAAGGTTCGCTAGGAAATGCTTCGACCTTATGGTAGGCACTGTTGGGCCTCACTCCAGATAATTGAAATTTAAACCTTCGATATCCGATCAAGATGGCGCGGTGGCATTGAAAATGTGTTGGAATCGGCAAATCCATTAAATCGATCGTAAATCGTTAATTAAGCACTGGGTGTAAGAGAAAATTAGGGTAAACCCTGCACGATAACTATCTTCACCACTTAATGACATTCTTAAGCATAATTGCTTTAAAAAACTCGAATTGAAATTAAAAATTCGACAGAACATAAATTTTACGTCATGGTGCCTTGACATGGCTTGTTAACCTCCTACGGCAACCTTTGCGCACTTCATCTCTGACCGAGCGATACAAAAATCGATCCCATTGGTCAATCGGAAAATTGTTATTCGAAAAATAAATTATTAATATTGGATGTCGTTTGGGTTGCCTAGTGCTAACGTTGAAATTTAATTTATTGACTTAGGATCGAATAAATTAGTAAAATTAAATGGTGTTAAGGTTATGCTCTGTTGGGAACTAAATTTGTACTAAAAAAGGAATTAAAACTTGCTGCAAAATAAAATTTGCCAGCGCAAACCAGGATGTAACAAAAGTTTGTTACATAATTGCACCTTGACACATTTTAAAGACATATCCGGTGGTCGAACGTCGCGTATCTAAGTCGTTTGCGTAGTCCGCATCTGAGTATCCAATAACATCGTAATTTTCTTTGACATATCGAATTCCAAATTCTTTGGTATATTTTAAATACCTCATGATCCGTTTTGCTGCATTCCAATGGGCCGGTTTTGGATCATTTTGATATCTGCTGATTTTGTTTACTGCAAACATAATATCTGGCCTTGCTGACACTGCAATAAATATTAAAGATCCAACAACTTCACGATAAGGAATTTTTCCTTCGATTTTACCGTCCATTTGCGCTGACAAAATAACGTTTGGATCCGCTGGGATTTTAGAAGGTTTTGCGTCGTTCATATTAAAACGAGTTAGCATTCTTTCGATAAAATTGCTGACATGAATAAACATTGATCCATCTTCTTTGTTTGTTTCGATTTCTAATCCTACAAAATAATTTGGATCATCACACAGAGTAATTTCGAACGTATTCTTCATCTCCACCGCAATTTTATTAAGTAATGTTTTATCTTTTCCCATCAATAATCCGTCGTCCACATAAAGTACGAGTAAAGTTAATTGATTAAAAATGTTTCCCACATAAACACATTTATCATTTTCACATTGCTTGAAACCACAAATTTTTAAGAAATCGTCGAATTTTTTATTCCAACAACGCGGCGATTGTTTCAACCCGTATAATGATTTATTTAATTTGCATGTTAAATTTTTATCGTTGCTTATTCCTGGCGGTGGCTTCATGTAGATATCTTCTTTTAATTCCCCGTACAAAAACGCTGTTTTTACATCGAATTGTATTATTTCATAACTTTCTTGTACTGCAATTGCAAGTAAAATTCTAATCGTGTCATAGCGGGTCGTAGGTGCATACGTTTCCTTGTAATCGACACCTTCGATTTGTGCAAATCCACGCGCACATAATCTTGCCTTGTATTTGTTGACCTCACCACTACTTGATCGTTTTACTTTAAAAACCCATTTTGCGTCAATTGCATGTTTATTTTTCGGTAAAGGTACCATGGTCCAGATGTTGTTTTTGTTTAGCGCAGTTATTTCCTCATCAATTGCTATTTTCCAATTTTTAGCTTCTTTTGATGTAATTGCATCTTCATATGTTTCTGGAATCTCCAATTCTACCACATTAACTTCGGCGTCATCATATCTTTGTGGCGGACGTATATTACGACGTTCTCGTAAATCATACCGTTGTGTTGGTGTTTGCATATTTTCTGTCACGTTCTGATTAATAACTTCAACAATTTCTTCCTCTTGCTCGTTTTCATTCTCATTGTCATCAATTTGAATTAAAATGGTATTCGTTCTAGGAAGTACGACGTCATTGTTTTCGTTAAATGTGACGTTTCTTGAAATTTTAATCTTTCTTGTGACTGGATCAAAAAGTCTATAATTTGTTGATTCATTTTCATATCCAACCAATATTAACTTTTTACTTTTAGGTTCGAGTTTTCTTCGCAAACTATCTGGTACGTGCATAAACGCTTCACTTCCAAACACTTTTAGATGACTCAATGTTGGTTTCTTTTGATTCCAAATTTCATATGGCGTTGTATTTGGGGTATTTACATTCGACGTACGATTTAGGATGTATACTGCCGTTCGGACAGCTTCTGCCCACAAATACAAGGGCAAATTTTTCGTGTAAAGCATTGATCTTGCACTTTCCACTATTGATCGATTTTCTCTCTCGATCTTACCATTTTGTTCCGGACAGTATGGTGAGCAGGTTTCCATTACCATTCCTTGGTTTTTCAGGAATTCTTTAAAGTCGCTGTTCACATATTCACTACCATTGTCAACTCTTAAAATTTGACAGCGTCGATTGAACTTGTTTTTGCAATACTTAACAAATTCTTTGAAGCAATCGAGGGTGTCAGATTTGTGTTTCACAAAGTAAACAAATCTGTGTCCGGTTGCGTCATCTTTGAAAAGTACGTAATATCGATAACCGCTTACTGAATTTACCGACATTGGTCCACATAAATCACTATGAATCATTTCACCCGGTTTCGTGTTTCTTTTCGTGGTTTTCTTGAAGGGTAAACGATGCTGTTTCCCGTATTGACAGCCATCGCACACAAAATTGTTTTTATCACTTAAGTTCACTCCTTCAATTACACCTTTTGAAACCATTTCAGAAATTGTTTTCACATTTACGTGTCCTAACCGTTCATGCCATTCTTTTAGAGTTCCACCCGTAGCTGTAGTATTAATTTCCGGAGTTATTGTACGAAACAATAATTTATATAAATTGTTCGATTCGCGAACCGCACACGCTTTCACTTTGCCGTTTTCAACAATTTTTGCTGTTTCATTTTCTTTGATAACCATCATATTTTTCTTCGTTACCGCACCTTCGGAGAATAAATTCTTTCTGAGACCGGGAACGTACCAAACATCCGTCATCAAGCTTTTTATCCACTTTCCTGCGATGAAGCATTCGATTTGAACCGTGCCGATTCCTTTTACTGGAAGTGTTTGATTATTTCCTAGCTTTACTGTAAACTCATCAATTTCTTCGCGTAACGATGAAAATATTGTTTTTGATGATGTCATGTGCGCACTGGCACCGCTATCAAGGATCCATTCAATTACGTCATTCTGGAATGTTCCTGCTACGCCTTCGATATTAAACGCCGAGTAAAAGCTATTTCCTGCGGAATTCGTCGATTCATGTTTTTCATCCTTTTTCTTTTTAGGTGCTTTGCAATTTTTAGCGATGTGACCCTTTCTCCTACAGTTGTAGCATGTGATTTTAAAATTATCAAATTTCTTGTGACTTTTCGTAGTGCTTGTAGCTACCATTGCACTTTCAGCTGTTTCCGTCGAATTAAGACTAGCTTCTTCGTCGACCAAACGCGCCGTAATGTTTTTAATTGTTTGCCTACTTTCATCCATAGAAAGCCAAGCTTGTCTAAAATTTCGATACTTCGTCGGCAAAGTACCAAGTATTTTGGTCAAGACAGCTGTGTCACTTATTTGATCTCCGCTATCACGAATTTGACGGGCCAAGTTTTCGATTTTTGAAATATGCTGTACAATGGAATCATTTGACGCCATTTTGTACTGGTGAAACTGCTCATGCGCCAACATTTTGTTTGTTTCAGATTTTAAAGCATAAATACCTTCCAATTTGTCCACTATTTCTTTTGAAGTTTCACAATTTTCTATAAGTGTTATTTGGGCGACATCCATCGTGTTTGTTATGATGCACATGGCTAACGCGTCTTTCTTATTCCATGCAATCACTTCGTCGCATCTATCGGGCGTTGGCTTCAAAGTGGCCCCCGACGCGATTTCAAACACACCTTTTGCTTTTAAGGCACACTTTATTTGAAACCTCCACTGGTTGAAGTTTCTTCCGTCGAATTTATTTACATTTGCCAAGTTTATTGATTCGGCCATTCTTATAGTTTTTGACACACAAAACACTAGAATGTTTCACACAACCGATTCTTCACAACGAGGCAAATAAAATTTTCTTTTTAATGTCTTTTTATTCGAGGGTTAGAACGTACACTGGGCCCATAACCTATTGGGTTTGTATCGTCGAATAAAAATAAACACAACTTAGTTTAAAATAGGTTTAATAAAAAGAAAAGTTTAACTTGAACAAATTACATACGTCTTATGAGTACGAGTACAAAACAACGACTGACTACACACTGCTTGTATGCACGTGAACATACATGCGCTATTTTTAAAGGCGGCAATTTTGAATATAATATCTCAACAACGCATTCTGATAGTTCGATTTGGGAGTTTTTCACGCTTTCAAATGCTTTATCTGCTCTCATTTCAGAACTTCGCGTGTTTTAAGCTTCTGAAATGGTCAAAACTATAGTGCTTGCAAGCGCGGAACAGCTCCAAATCAAGTTATCAAAATATGTTCAACGAAGCTTAAAAGCGAAAAAAGCGCCAGACCGAACACGGCTTTATATGTATGTATTTCGTCCTCTTGGCTTCCCTCGCGCATTGTAGGGCTTTTGACAAAAAAAGTCACCTCTACCTATTGTGTTCATGTTCATTATTTTAGATTTTTATTTTTTTTTAAATTTTTAAGTAGCGATGACTTTGTTAAAAGAAAAAAATCAAATTGAAAGGGAGAGAAATGAAATTTTAGAGCAAAATTTGTATTTGTAAACTTCGTAAATTAAAAAAAAATTAAAACTACATTTTAAACATTAATATTTTTAATTAATAAATTAATATAATTAAGTGAATTTAAAAAAGTTGCAATTTTAGGTTAGGTATGCATCATAATTTGACGTTTAACCATGCGACTCGCACTTGTTTTGAAAACAGAACTACAACCATTCCAACGTGCTTTTACGGATTTGTTAGATGTTTTTTTCCCAGGCGAGGCCTCATTGTTGCACTATTAAGTATTTGAAAATATCACCAACACAATTTCTAGCTGTAGCGCGAACCCTCGACTCTTCGCTAATGGTTCTTTACTTGTCCTTATGATTTGATGTTGTTCAGATAGCTCAGTTTGGCATACAGGCCATGATTTAGACATACATTGTCAGTTAATTTCTTATTCGCTCGTGATGGGGTTAAGTTCTGTCAGCTTCTTTTACAAACAGTTTTACGAGGGGTTGTATTTTAATAAACACTCCTCCTTCAAATCCATCAGCTTCAAGTCGCTTGTCACTCCTCCTTTGGTCTTCCGTAATGTTATCTTCTTCACTGTATTGTATTTACCTCTTCTCATTACGTGTCCCAACCATTTGATTCGCTACGACTTTTCAAATTTGTATTTGTCCATTTTCAGAAAATTTCCGGTGTGCGTGTTTTTTCCACATCTCATACATATTTCGTCTTATTCTCGTTCACTATTAGGCTCATCTTTTTGCTTTCCTATCCATTTCTCTGAAAATTTCGTCCATCTTTTTCCTCATTCTTGACATTATGAGGATGTTATATCTGATTAAGCGAGGATCTGTCCTTCTCCTGTTGTAATCGAGCCTCTGACATCCATCTCCTTGCTTATTTTTTCAAGAATTATGTCTCCTTACCTTACTCCGCCATATATTTCAAAGCACTCTGTTTCACTTTTTACAGTTCTCACTTCTCATGTTATCCGTTTGGACAGTATCGTCATTTCTTCCAATGTTTTATATAGTTCAGTTTATATTCAGTCTGCATAATCTCTTTCTTACTTCATCTCCTCCGCGTTTTATCAGTTCCATGTTTATTTCATCTTTTCCAGGTGCCATTCCGTTTTCATCCTTTGAATGACTACCATTATTTCTTCATTTGTCGGCTCTGTTTACCTCTTGCTTGTTTTTTCCATTTCAATGCACGTTTGTTCCTCTTCTTCTTGTTAAACGTTCAGTAGTTTCTGGAAGTTCTTCTTCCATATTTAATTAATATTCTCTGATTGTGTTCTATCTGCCCCTTTTCGTCTTCCATACATTGGGTCTTACTTTTTGTCTTCGTAATATAGTTGGCAGAAGATTTTTGCGTTGTTAAGCTTGTATTCCTTTTTTGTTCATACGTTAAGTTCGCTTCTCTTATGATTTCTTTACGTAGGTCTTCTAGGTCTTTTGTTTTAACCACTCCAGTCTTCTTCCATTTTCTTTCATTGCACTCTTCGTCGATCCGTTTTTTGGATCTCTTCCTCCTCCTACTATATCGGATTGTTTTCTTTGCGCTTGTATACATTTCTGAATAACATCAGAAAAGAGATAAAACCTGATGAAACCACAGAAAGGAAAACATGGATGGCAGAACAGATTTTAGAATTAATGGAAAAGCGAAGACGATTAAAAAACCTTAATGAGGTGAAATATAAAGAAATTCACAAGGACATCATTAAAAAGATTAGACAAGCAAAGGAAGATGAGATGAGGGAGAAATGCGCAGAAATAGAGATATACCAAAACAAGTTCGATAGTTTTAATGTACATACAATTGAAGTTATTTATTTATATAGAATAAAAACAGATTAGCCATTGCCAATCAAAAACTTAATCTGCATATTGGCAGAAAATTCATGTTGTCATAATGAAAAATAAATGATATCAAAATTAAATTTGCTGGTTCATGGTAGTCATTTGGTGTGAATTTTGGTGGGATTTCAAACCGTATTACGTTGGTTTCTATTGTAACGTACAATTTAATTTGCATGAGTTTGTGGAGTTGTTTCTAATTAATTATTTTTGTTTTTAGGTTTTCCACATCCAGTTTGCATGGGCGTTATTCAATCTTCACCATAGGTAAGTATCAATTTTTAGGTATTAATTTTCTTTTCGGATGAATTTATGTCATTATCGGTTCGCACACAGACCTTGTTTCATATCTGGTTATTGGATAGTTTGATTAGATCTCAGTCTCGGTAATGTTGACGGTCTTGTTCTCGAGGAATTTACACAGCAGGTCGGGTGGTTACATACAGCGAAAAGTGAGAGAACTTACAGCCCAGATAGCATTTAATAATACGTAAGGTTGTGACAAGCTTGTCGATTGCTTATTTTTGGCTTACTACGACAAGCTTTACGGTGTAAACCTTGCAATCCGCTTGAGCAAAGGCTTTTAGTGACAAGCTTTACTTATAAACCTTGCAACAAGCTTTGAATAAGGTTTTAAGAGAAAAGCTTGTCAAGTAAAGCGAAATGAAGGCTTGTTGGTGGCTTAATTTTCAAGCCAATGACAAGATTAACATTTAAAGCGAAAGAGAGGTTTGTCGGTGTCTTGATATGACAAGTCTAATACAAGCTTTACTTATAAACCTTGCAACAAGCTTTGAATAAGGTTTTAAGAGAAAAGCTTGTCAAGTAAAGCGAAATGAAGGCTTTTTGGTGGCTTAATTTTCAAGCCAATGACAAGATTTACATTTAAAGCGAAAGAGAGGTTTGTCGGTGTCTTGATATGACAAGTCTAATACAAGCTTTACTTATAAACCTTGCAACAAGCTTTGAATAAGGTTTTAAGAGAAAAGCTTGTCAAGTAAAGCGAAATGAAGGCTTTTTGGTGGCTTAATTTTCAAGCCAATGACAATATTTACATTTAAAGCGAAAGAGAGGTTTGTCGGTGTCTTGATATGACAAGTCTAATACAAGCTTTACTTATAAACCTTGCAACAAGCTTTGAATAAGGTTTTAAGAGAAAAGCTTGTCAAGTAAAGCGAAATGAAGGCTTGTTGGTGGCTTAATTTTCAAGCCAATGACAAGATTAACATTTAAAGCGAAAGAGAGGTTTGTCGGTATCTTGATATGACAAGTCTAATACAAGCTTTACTTATAAACCTTGCAACAAGCTTTGAATAAGGTTTTAAGAGAAAAGCTTGTCAAGTAAAGCGAAATGAAGGCTTGTTGGTGGCTTAATTTTCAAGCCAATGACAAGATTAACATTTAAAGCGAAAGAGAGGTTTGTCGGTGTCTTGATATGACAAGTCTAATACAAGCTTTACTTATAAACCTTGCAACAAGCTTTGAATAAGGTTTTAAGAGAAAAGCTTGTCAAATAAAGCGAAATGAAGGCTTTTTGGTGGCTTAATTTTCAAGCCAATGACAAGATTTACATTTAAAGCGAAAGAGAGGTTTGTCGGTGTCTTGATATGACAAGTCTAATACAAGCTTTACTTATAAACCTTGCAACAAGCTTTGAATAAGGTTTTAAGAGAAAAGCTTGTCAAGTAAAGCGAAATGAAGGCTTTTTGGTGGCTTAATTTTCAAGCCAATGACAAGATTTACATTTAAAGCGAAAGAGAGGTTTGTCGGTGTCTTGATATGACAAGTCTAATACAAGCTTTACTTATAAACCTTGCAACAAGCTTTGAATAAGGTTTTAAGAGAAAAGCTTGTCAAGTAAAGCGAAATGAAGGCTTTTTGGTGGCTTAATTTTCAAGCCAATGACAAGATTTACATTTAAAGCGAAAGAGAGGTTTGTCGGTGTCTTGATATGACAAGTCTAATACAAGCTTTACTTATAAACCTTGCAACAAGCTTTGAATAAGGTTTTAAGAGAAAAGCTTGTCAAGTAAAGCGAAATGAAGGCTTGTTGGTGGCTTAATTTTCAAGCCAGTGACAAGATTAACATTTAAAGCAAAAGATAGGTTTGTCGGTGTCTTGATATGACAAGTCTAATCCGAGCTTTACTTATAAACCTTGCAACAAGCGTTGAATAAGGTTTTAAGCGAAAAGCTTTGCATGTTAAGCGAAATCAAGACTTGTTGGTGACTTAATTATCAAGCCAATGACAAGATTAACATTTAAAGCGAAAGAGAGGTTTGTCGGTGTCTTGATATGACAAGTCTAATCCAAGCTTTACTTATAAACCTTGCAACAAGCGTTGAATAAGGTTTTAAGCGAAAAGCTTTGCATATAAAGCGAAATCAAGGCTTGTAGGTGGCTTAATTTTCAAGCCAATGACAAGATTAACATTTAAAGCGAAGGAGAGGTTTGTCGGTGAGTTGATATGACAAGTCTAATACAAGCTTTACTTATAAATCTTGCAACAAGCGTTGAATAAGGTTTGAAGCGAAAAGCTTTGCATGTTAAGCGAAATCAAGACTTGTTGGTGACTTAATTATCAAGCCAATGACAAGATTAACATTTAAAGCGAAAGAGAAGTTTGTCGGTGTCTTGATATGACAAGGCTAAGACAAAGTTTACTTATAAACCTTGCAACAAACGTTGAATAAGGTCTTTTTTTACGTATTTATGCTCCGAGCAACATGCGTTACACTTTGAAATGCAAACAAGTACCCACGAGCGATGTTTTCAGGCAATTATAACACGTTGCGATGAAAATTCCGACAACATTTTTTTCTCTTTTTTTCACTTTTTTATTTTACGAATACCTGTACAATTACATTTCAAACAATACTGTACAACGATTTTTTTTTTGCATCAAGATTACTAATTTTGTTGACGTGTTTTATATGATATCGAACCCACGTGTTTGAAAAACATTTTTTTGATTTTTTCCATTTTTTATTTCACAAAACACCGTAGAATTACATTCCAAACGTTACTGTAGAACGATTTTTTTTTGCATCAAAATTACTCATTTTTTGCCATAATTTCCGATATTTTTGCGATACATTTTTTAAATTTACGAAAAAAAAATATTTTTGGCTTCTTTTTTGTAATTCTTGGCTTAGTAAGAAGTAAGAAGACAAAAAATCATTGAAAACACACGAAAATTAAGAAAAATGTCATTCGATTCACCGTTGTCACCGAGTACAGCCCTCCGCGAGTTTTATTACAAGTTACGATGAAAATTGGAACAGCATTTTTTTCGCTTTTTTTACACTTTTTTATTTTACCAATCCCTGTACAATTTATTACATTTCAAACAATACTGTACAACGATTTTTTTTGCATCAAAATTACTAATTTTGTTGACGTTGACAACACACGCAATGATTTACATAAGTAAAACATTCGTAAAGTCATTGGCGAGAAGAAGATTCTTTCTTGTTGATATAGGGGGGGGGCGAAAATAAAGGCATATAATAAATATAATGCTTTAGGGAGATAGTTGTTGGGCCTTCGGCCTCACTCAGGGGGATCGCAACCATACCTGTAGATTATAATTATTCTATCATGAGGGAATTTAGAAAATCGTACACAATTATTGTGTTTACCGGCACATATATGTGCCCCCCCCCTATATCAACAAGAAAGAATCTTCTACTTTACGAGTGTTTTGCTTATGTAAATCATTGCGTGTAAACACACGCAATGATTTGTAACTTTTACAACAGAATGTACTTAAGAAATAACTCATCGTTCATTGGTTCATTCAAATTTCTCAAACCCGAGACGCGTTAGCTGTTTAGATACATAAATAACTATTATTAAACTTAGTAGGGCGCCCGTGGGCAATAAATGATTCTCAATTTTCTCTCTGATTTTCAATTAAAGCTTTTAAATGGAAAAACTTGTTTTTTACTTTGTTTTTATTTTCAATAAATCAGCAGCCGGCCGGCCCGGCCCTGCAAACACGTGTTTTGTTGTTTAAAAATTTATATTTCTAGCAAAACCGTGTTGTAGTAAAACAAATTTTGAGGAATCTTACAACTTTTAGGACAAATAATTGTCCTTTATAATCGCGGCCCTAAATAAAATAATTATGAATAGTTAAATTAATATTTATTATTACATTTTACATTGAATGTTGATTTCAACAACTAAGCAAAACTTTTACGCATGATTCAATTATTTCAAAATTAGTTATATTGTGTAACTAAAATAACGTGTTTAGTTACAAAATATAACTAAACACATTATATATGTAAAACATTTAATAAAAATATTTTACTAATTATATGAACTGAAATTTATTTTGGAGTAAAAATTCGCGAGGGGAACTGACTTATTAGTTAAAAAACTTAATTATTATTTAGAACAATATTAGGGAGATTTATAAATTATAAAATATAGTTTTTCTGAAAGAACTTTGAATTATAAATTTAGAAAATCGTACTCAATTATTGTGTTTACCGGCACATATATGTGCCCCCCCCCCCCTATATCAACAAGAAAGAATCTTCTTCTCGCCAATGACTTTACGAGTGTTTTACTTATGTAAATCATTGCGTGTAAACACACGCAATGATTTGTAACTTTTACAACATTATGTACTTAAGAAATAACTCATCGTTCATTGGTTCATTCAAATTTTTATCAAATTAGTTGGCATATTCCTACCGACAAATCATTGCGTGTAAACATACACACGCAATGATTTACATATATTACTGGGAAGATGGTTCTACTCCCATTTAATAATAAACAAGTTTGTTTTCCATTGTTACATACTTAGACGAAATGCTGGTACATTAGCGAGTACCTATTATTACAAGATGAATATTGTTTCGACGATAGATGTCTCGTTGTATGGTTCAAGTCGATTTCCGTCATGGATAGAGGTCGCGATGAATATTTGGAATTGTTGTATTTCATCTTTGATTTAATGTGTATACAATGTTGTATAATAATTTGTAAAAAGGGTTTATCCTTTAATGTATTCGTTGTAAAAAGGTTTCGACCATGAATTTAATAAATAAATTAGACTTTAATAATAATTTTAATCAAATATTCCTCGAAACGGGTGAGGGTAATAAATTTTTTTCCTTTGAAAAATTAAAAACTGGTAACGCTTATGATTTCTATAATATATTATAATTATATTGGGCATTATAATAAATAGTATATAGAATATATTTAAAACATATTACTTAAATTCCAATAGGTCTCCATGGCACAGAGCGTTAGATGTTTGCTTCCAAAACAGGATCCTTAAGTTCGAACCCCGGCCAGGTAAAAAAAAAGTAAGTATATTATGCATAGTTGGTTACACTTTAAATTATATAGATTTATAAATAATAATAATAATATTTCAGATTCCCTTAAATCAGAAGTCTACATAATAGTACTATAATATAACATTGCGAGAGGGAGAAAAAATAGTATATTCCATTATAATTAATTTAAATTAAAGATTGTATAAAAAATTAAATAAGAAGAAAATAATAATTATATAATAAAAAAATTAGTACAGTTTAATTACTTAATCAAAATTTTGTTTTATTTCAAACATTTTCCACTTGTCACGACAAGGTTATTGTAAGGTTATAGCAACATTGTTGGATAATTGTTTTAAGGTTGTATTAATCTTTATAAAAGCTTACGACCGTCAACTAGACCCTTTTTACAAGCTTTCTCTAAGCTTGTATGCCTTTTAACGACAACGATGTGACAACCTTTTCGACTTGTTAACTCAAGGTTGTTGTAATCTTTTGACAACATTGTTGGACAATTGTTTTTAGGTTGTTATAAGCATTGTTTAAGATTATGACCGTCAACTAGACCCTTTTTACAAGCTTTCTCTAAGCGTGTATGCCTTTTAACGACAACGATGTGACAACCTTTTCGACTTGTTAAGTCAAGGTTGTTATAATCTTTTGACAACATTGTCGGACAATTGTTTTAAGGTTGTTATAAGCATTGTTTAAGATTATGACCGTCAACTAGACCCTTTTTACAAGCTTTCTCTAAGCTTGTATGCCTTTTAACGACAACGATGTGACAACCTGTAACGATTTTTTGCAAAACATTACTGACTATTTATTTCGCAACATCCTATATACGGCATTTTTAATCGTCGGATATGTGTGCGCATGTCTGTCAATGGCCATATAGCATTTGCATTTTTCGTTTGTACGAGAGAAGTCAACTCGTGGAATTTTTGCAAATTCTTTGGGATAATTAATGTTTAATTATTGAATACATTATTATAACAACTGACACGTTCGCGGATTAGATAGATCAGTTTATGTAAGTGGCAAATTTTTTTAACAACTTAATTTTAACGCATATAATTTTTTACTAGATATGTGCGGAGCTGTCATTTTTATGCTGTCATATTATCTTTAGAGATTTCAATTATAAGTTTTGACATTTCACAACTCAAACTGTCAAAAATTACTTATGTCAACAAACATCAAGTTGATTGCTTTTTACTTGAAATAAATCACACTACCAGGACGACCAGTATATTGAATGATCAGGGTGACCTTTTGGTAAGATCCAGTTTATTTGTTTCCACTTCTAACCAGTCGGCGAAAGAATCTGTCAACATCGTATCCACTATTGGTGACTGCAGGAAGATTAAAGGAGATTCCCGCAATTGTATTGCGTTGTGTTTTGGGCATTGTAGAACCCGAGAGCGCTTCAAGGTTTGTGCCGTATTTTACTTTTTTAATCTGCACTGCAGTGAATTTTGTACACCATATTTTTTTGCTATCACAATTGCCTTCTGCAATTGTATTGATTCTTGCCTTTGACTTGGTAGCATTCATTAATTTGTTGATTAACTGCTTGTACTGTGCATATGGTAACGATATTTTTATCTTCATTAAACGATTATTTGTTTGTCGTTAGCTTTATTTGCCTGTTCAGTGATCACCTGGAGATTCTAATTATCCACGACCTTTTGCCTCCGCAAAAGAGAAGAGTTAGCTTATACGACCATCAGGGTTTTACGTCTGTCACCGAATTTACTGTTAATATTTATATTGGCAGATGTAAAGTTTTGCTTCTTCGACTCCCCAGGTCTCATTAGCTTGTCGAGCTTAGAGGAGTAAAACATTTTACATTGGCGCCCGCTGTGACGGCCAAATTTTTGATTGAATCTTCAGGGGTTGCTGACGGAAATAAGATTCGTTTGATTGTGCAGTACAACGGTTATTTTTTTGAACTTGATTTTGCTACGAACACCTGTTTTTTATTGATATCTGGTATTGAACTGACTTAGTGTGGTTTGCATTTGTTTGAAATTGATTATTTCAATAATTTTATTATCAGAAGTTTGATAATTTGTTGTGTGACAGCTCTGAGCATATATTTTATTAATATTTTAAACTGCGTTTTTGCAAATTTAACATTTTGCCACGAATTTTTAATTTCAAAATTTAATTACCTGCATAATTATGTCAAATAAGAATCTTTATGTTGCCGCTTTAAATAACGAGGAAGTCCTTGTTGAGTTGACCTTCCGTGTTGAAGACCCAACGTTAATACCTGTTCATAAAAGTACTCGTCGTTCTAATTTAAGAAAATTTTTACTGGAGGAAGCTTTTACCTCACGTTTAGCCGTTCATAAATATACACCATCTGACGTAACCGCAGATTTAAAATTATGTCAAGAAGCTTTATCAGATATTGCTTCGCAAATCGATAAACTCGAAACTCAGCTTGACTTAACTGTGTTAGACAATATTACTAATAGGCTCTCGCATTACAGTAATAGGCTAGATATCATGGAGGGAGCTGGTTTTAAAGACACGGAAAGGGGTAATTTATTGGGCATTTCTAAATCTTTACAAGCACGGGTAGTTAAATTATTGCAAGTTACTGAGGATGATGACGACGAAGTTATCACTCCCAAAGTTAGTAATCCGTCAGGAGCAGAAAATACTGAATCACCTGGTTATGCGTCATTCAGAAAGTCATCTCTTTTACCAGCCGTTGAATTGGCTGAGGTTTTAAAATCAATTTTACCTGTACGAAATAATGATCACGTTGCAATTCACAAATGGAATCTTACATTTGATGGTACGGGAGGTTTTCAGGAAGTTTTTAATTTTATAGAGAGAGCTACAGAACTTTCGAGAACTCGAGGTGTTAGTCCTCAAGAACTTTTTGCTAAGGCAGTAGAATTTTTTTCAGGTGAAGCTTTAATTTGGTACAGAACTTTAGGTCACCATATTGATAACTGGGAGAAATTAATAGAAGCACTTAAATTACGTTTTCTGTCAGTCGATTTTAGTAGAGCTTATTTAGCCGAGATAAACAGTTGCAAACAGAATTCTGATGAATCTGTTAGTAGTTTCATTGAAGCGATGTTTGCGAAATTTGCTCGCATTTCACCTATTCCTTCTGAAATTGATCAATTATGGACAATCAGAGAGAATATGCTTCCGTCGATTTCACTCGTTATGGGTACGACCTCTATAACCAATAGAGACGAATTTATTAAAATCGCTCAAATGGCTGAACGATTAGCAAAAAAGACTCTCCCGAATGTAGCCTCTACATCTGCTTTAACTTCCGTTACTACTCCTAATGTACCTTCAGCATCACCTTCAGTGAATCCTAGAGGGGCGATTACTTGCTGGAATTGTTTGACGCGTGGTCATTCGTACAGATTCTGTTCCAAACCTACAACGACTTTTTGCTATCTTTGTGGACGCAAGGGAGTTACTTCACTGGTTTGCAGTGGTAACCACTCAAAAAACGCAGTTGGGCTAAGCGGAGTACCTGCTCGCCGCTAGCCTTAAGTATTCGAGCAGATAGGTTGGGATGGAAAGATTGGTTGGTGCACGTAGGCGCTTTTTGCGGATCAACCGCCAATTCTTCCGCCTTATTTATTCACCCCACGTCTGATCAACGTCCACACCTGAATCTTTGTGTCGGCAAAGAGCAACTCACTGCTTTATTAGACTCCGGTGCTAGTGTATCCATATTAGGTACAGATGGGCACTATTTAATAAATTTATTAGATTTAAAATTAGTACGTGACCGAAGCGTATTTTTACGGTCGGCTGATGGCACTTCGCAAGACATTTTAGGCTCGGTTGTTTTGCCTGTTTCTATTTGCGATGTGATCCGTCCCCTCAACGTTTTGGTATGTAACAGCATACGTACATGTTTAACTTTGGGCATTGATTTTTGCAAATTGTTCGGAGTTAAAGCTGATTTTGCCCGGAATCAATTTTTTGTTAATGAAGTACAGTCAATTGAGTCAATCAGAACCGCTGATGACCTCAGTTTAGAACAACAAGTCGCTCTTGCCGCCATTAAAGAAAAATTTATGACACTCTCTCACGATGGGTTAACCAAAACCCACAAAGTTCAACATCATATCGACACTGGAGATGCTGCTCCGTTGAAGCAACGTTTTTATCCACTTTCCCCCGCGATGCGCGAAATTGCTTACAAAGAGCTCGACCAAATGCTTGCGTTGGATCTCGTACGTCCTAGTAAATCTGCGTGGTCTTCCCCTATGCTTTTGGTTAGGAAGAAAGATAATTCTTACCGTTTATGTTTTGATGGTCGCAAGCTTAACCAATTGACAAAGAAGGACGCCTATCCTTTACCTCGGTTAGACGATATACTAACTCGTCTACAGGACGCTCGATATTTAACGTCAATCGACCTCAAAAAAGCATTTTGGCAAATCCCTCTTACTCCTGAATCCTACGAAAAGACCGCCTTTACAGTGCCTGGTCGTGGTCTCTTTCATTATGTTGTAACCCCTTTCGGTATTTCTAATGCTCCAATTACGCAACAACGTCTTATGGATAACATTTTTGGACCCCTTTTGGGAGAAAAAATTTTTGTTTATTTAGACGACATCATCGTCGTTTCTAGCACTTTCAAAGAGCATTTAGAATTACTTGAACAAGTCTACGACAGGTTACTGGATGCCAACCTTACGATTAACATGGATAAGTGTGAGTTCTGTAGGTCCAGTTTGACGTATCTTGGACACGTTATTGATAAGAATGGACTGCACACTGATCCAAATAAAACCAAAGCCATAACTGAATTTGCCAAACCTACGAATACTACGGGGGTTAAGCGATTTTTAGGTATGATAGGGTGGTATAGACGATTTATACCCAATTTTTCAACCTTGTCTGCGCCTATCACCGAGTTACTTAAAGGTCTTGGTAAACGTCAACTTGTTAAATGGACATCTATTGCTACTGAATCGTTTGAGAATTTGAAGAAACAGTTAGTTTCTGCCCCAATCTTAGCTAGTCCTGATTTCAGTAAGCGTTTTTATATTCAATGCGACGCTTCAAATTATGGTTTGGGTTGTTTTTTAAGTCAGGGAGAAGGAGAGGAAGAGCGTGCTATCGCATACGCGTCTAGAACGTTGAATAAACAAGAGCGTAACTATTCTGTCACCGAACGCGAATGTTTAGCGGTCATTTTTGGCATTGAGAAGTTCAGACCTTATGTTGAGGGTACTGAATTTACTGTGATAACGGATCATTATAGTCTTTTATGGTTACTTAATATGAAAGATCCGGTAAACAGATTGGCCCGCTGGAGTGTTCGCTTATCTCAATATTCTTTTAACATCCAACATAGAAAAGGAAAACTGAATGTCGTACCTGACGCATTGTCTCGCGCACCTTTAGAAGTCTCTTCTTTGGAATTGTCCGAAGATGACTTAGATGTGTGGTATCGTCGTATGCTGACCCGAGTCACTGACGCTCCTGATAAGTATCCTGATTGGAGGATCGAATCTGGACGGTTGTACAAACTTATTCCGAATTCACATAATATTGTTTCCAATTTAGTTGAGTGGAAACAATTAGTTCCGAAGTCGCGTCGGATTGACATTTTTAAAGAATGTCATGATGATTCGACTTCCGCTCATTTAGGAACATTAAAAACATTCAATAAGATCGGTGAGTTGTACTACTGGCCCAGGATGCGTGCGGATGTGGCGAGGTATGTGCGGCGATGCGCCGTTTGCTTATCATCAAAAGCTTGCCAAGGTGGACGATATGGGTTGATGGGTCGAGAAAAGCGAGTACGGTTCCCTTTTCAATGTATTTCGGTAGACTTAATGGGACCATTCCCCAGATCTGCGAAGGGTAATACCATGTTATTAGTTGTCTGCGATTGGTTCACTAAATTTGTTTTGGTGCAACCACTACGTAGAGCCACTTCTAAAGCCATTTGTGATTTTCTAGAAAATCATGTTTTCCTTCTTTTTGGCACTCCGCAGATTTGTCATGTTGATAATGGACCACAGTTCACAAGCCACGAGTTTCGAAAGCTAATGAGCGATTATAACGTAAACCATCTCTTTTATAATGCTTTATACCACCCCCAAGTAAATTTTGTTGAGCGTGTTAATCGAGTTGTCGGTACCGCTATGCGATCATATGTTAAAGAGGATCACAAGACTTGGGATGTGGAAATTCACAAAATCGCTCATGCTATTCGATCTGCCACTCACGATGTAACCGGGTTTACTCCATCTTTTCTCAATCTAGGACGTACCGTACCCGCTAAGGGAGATTATTATGGTCGAATTATGGATTTGAGGGAGGAGGATTTAACTTTGGAAAGTCGCGAAAGGTTGGCTGGGGAGATGAATCGGTTAGATGAATTATTTAAAGATGTAAATAAAAGATTACACGAGGCTTACCAACGAAATGCCACACATTATAATTTTAGGAAGCGTAGTATCCGATTTAAAGCTGGAGACGTAGTTTGGCGTCGAAATTTTGCATTGTCTAATGCCAGCAAACATTTTAGTGGGAAATTAGCTCCTAAATATTTAAAAAGTCGTGTAAAAGAAGTAACCGGTCCATTGACTTACCGTCTAGTGAACGAACGAGGTCGAGAGGTTGGTGTCTACCATATAAAAGATTTAAAACCCCATCCTTCAGCTACTGATTTAGCAGTGGCACCGGATGATCAGGTTGAGAGACGACGTGGAGGTTGAGTAAATACCTAGTCCGTAAGTCATAACATCTGACTTACCATTTCCTTGGGGTCAATCAGTCCCGACCCACTTTCTTTTAGTCCGTATTGGCGATTATGGGGGCTGGCGGATTTCTTGTCTTGCGCAGGAATCAGGGGGGCTTTTCGGTTTTCTGTCTGCGGGGTTTGACTGTGCCTGTTCGTTTTGCTTCGGGAAAGCGTTCTTTACACTGTGCGCAGTGGGGTCGGTCAGCCTTTAGTTGGCAGGCGGTCGATTGGTCTCTCCCTGTGTGAGGCTGGAAAGGTCGTCGGTCGTATTTTCGTCGAAACGAAGTCAATCATTGTCCCTAACAATGATCGCGAGTTTGAAGGCGACTTGCGTGAGTTCTTTACGGTCTTCAATGACATACTGTCATTCCCCGGGGTACCTTTATCTTCCCATCCTCAAAAATAGTCCAGTGTCCATGGCCTTCGCCATTCTTTGATATGGGTTTGTTGACTGGCGGTCCACGACGCGTTTTTATGATCCATACGCGAGGACGAGTCATCGCGTGTATCATTGAGTTGTCAACGCCTTGGCCACTTGGATCGTTTATCCTTTCCCATAACCCAATAACCCAATTACCTCATTACCTATTCCTATCTACCTTCCTTTCTTAAGTCACATTGGGTTCCTAAATAATTCCAAGGGGGGGGTTCAGGGGTTTATTTTTTTTCCTGGTTTTTAATTATAACGGCTGTGAACGTTAACATCCGAAGTTCACAGTTGTACCATCTGAGATTTTTTTCTCTTACTTATTTTGAATTCGTTGCTGATGCAACTGTTGGAAACCCTTTGTTGGTCAAATTTTGATCAAATGCCAATTCGTTTGGAATTTTTATTTTTTTCAAATGTTTCTATGTCCAAAGGACAATGAGTGCCTTTGCCCGAAACACATTTCTACTGCTGGGTGAACATTTTTCAATTCACTTTCGAGCCGTGTGAGATGGGTCCCATGAGGTCCATCTTGTTGTTACGTGCCAGTCGTTGGACCGCCGTACATTTATTTTTCATTCTGGATACAGGTCCTATGTGGTGCTGTACCGAACCAGTTGAGAATCCCAGGGCATGATGATAGCGAGGGATGGTCTCGATAATTTTTTGATTTTGGCTACACGAAGCGTTACGCGCTCAGTCATTTTGGGTTCACGCTTAGGCGGTTTTATTAATGACGTGTCGTCATTAGTGGACACCCACCTTTTTATTATTTTATTATTTAATTATTTGGGTCATTTTAGGATTCTTTGTTTTTTTGTTTAATTCCAACATTTGTTTTAGTGCGTCTTCAACGCTTGAGTAGAACACAGTACATAGTAAGTCTTGCTGCGACTATTATTTTCACGGCATGAAATAATGTTAGGGAGGGGGCAATGTAACGATTTTTTGCAAAACATTACTGACTATTTATTTCGCAACATCCTATATACGGCATTTTTAATCGTCGGATATGTGTGCGCATGTCTGTCAATGGCCATATAGCATTTGCATTTTTCGTTTGTACGAGAGAAGTCAACTCGTGGAATTTTTGCAAATTCTTTGGGATAATTAATGTTTAATTATTGAATACATTATTATAACAACTGACACGTTCGCGGATTAGATAGATCAGTTTATGTAAGTGGCAAATTTTTTTAACAACTTAATTTTAACGCATATAATTTTTTACTAGATATGTGCGGAGCTGTCATTTTTATGCTGTCATATTATCTTTAGAGATTTCAATTATAAGTTTTGACATTTCACAACTCAAACTGTCAAAAATTACTTATGTCAACAAACATCAAGTTGATTGCTTTTTACTTGAAATAAATCACACTACCAGGACGACCAGTATATTGAATGATCAGGGTGACCTTTTGGTAAGATCCAGTTTATTTGTTTCCACTTCTAACCAGTCGGCGAAAGAATCTGTCAACATCGTATCCACTATTGGTGACTGCAGGAAGATTAAAGGAGATTCCCGCAATTGTATTGCGTTGTGTTTTGGGCATTGTAGAACCCGAGAGCGCTTCAAGGTTTGTGCCGTATTTTACTTTTTTAATCTGCACTGCAGTGAATTTTGTACACCATATTTTTTTGCTATCACAATTGCCTTCTGCAATTGTATTGATTCTTGCCTTTGACTTGGTAGCATTCATTAATTTGTTGATTAACTGCTTGTACTGTGCATATGGTAACGATATTTTTATCTTCATTAAACGATTATTTGTTTGTCGTTAGCTTTATTTGCCTGTTCAGTGATCACCTGGAGATTCTAATTATCCACGACCTTTTGCCTCCGCAAAAGAGAAGAGTTAGCTTATACGACCATCAGGGTTTTACGTCTGTCACCGAATTTACTGTTAATATTTATATTGGCAGATGTAAAGTTTTGCTTCTTCGACTCCCCAGGTCTCATTAGCTTGTCGAGCTTAGAGGAGTAAAACATTTTACAAACCTTTTCGACTTGTTAACTCAAGGTTGTTATAATCTTTTGACAACATTGTTGGACAATTGTTTTGAGGTTGTTATAAGCATTGTTTAAGATTATGACCGTCAACTAGGCCCTTTTTACAAGCTTTCTCTAAGCTTGTATGCCTTTTCACGACTACCTTGTGACAACCTTTTCCACTTGTTAAGATAAGGTTGTTATAATCTTATAGAAACCTTAAATTGCTAACTGGGAGGGAGGTTCAGAAAGAGATTAGTAGGTAAACTTGTTGATAAAGATGGAAGGATGATAACAGACAACGAGGAATTGCGAAATAGAGCAACTATTCTATGATTAAAGAGAAGACCTACCCATAATGGAAGACAAGTCAGCTTCACACATCTTAGCACAGCCATAAAACAAATGAAAGATGGTAAGATCGCCGGAGCCGGATGAGATGCAGGCAGAATTTTTTAAATTAATTGAAAAAGACGGAGTAAGATGGACTCTAAAATATTTTAACCAAATATACGATCCCGGAAAAATCCCAAAGAAATGGATCAAATCGGAATTTATCGGGATACCTAAGAAGCAAGGAGCAAAGAGATGCGGGGATTATAGAACCATATGAAACATGAAAAGCTATGACCCGGCAATTGGTCATAGAAAATAAGCTTCTCGGCTTCACCTGCCACTTTTCGTGCTTGTAGATGGAAGGTACACAGCAGCTAGCATCTGGGAATTACCCCGCATCGGAGAAGCTGGGTTACCTTTCGGAATTCGTGGGTACTTACTTGAACTTCTTTGCCTAATAAATCATTACCTTTGTGGGCACCATGCCCCGATAGGGCTTTCGTTATCTAGGCGCCTTTCTCGAGACAAAAATTTAACTCAAAATAAAAAATAAAACTTGTCGGTACAGAATACACTTTAATGAAAATTAAACACAGAATAATCGTAAAATAACAGAAACAGATTCTTGTATATACACAAAATAAATTATAATAAGATGGATGGAATAAATGTACAAAAATAAGTTATCAAAACAGTTGAGGTCGCAATGGTGAACATGCGAATTGTTTTTGGTGAAAATTCACCCGTATCTGGTGTGACTATGAATATCTTTATTTTGAAATTCCAGCGTTACTAAAAAGACGCCTTCGTACTGCTCAAGAGCAAAAAATTATTAAATTTCAAATCCTACAAAAGGTAGGCAAAAATACTGAATAAGCAAATTACTAAAGGTTGACTATTACGTTATTAAAAGCTGGTTATTAAATTATCAAAAGTTTGTTATTAAATTATTGAAAGTTGGTTATCAAATTATTAAAAATTGGTTATCACAATTTACACAATGGTAATTCTTAAATTTACTTACGTGGTGTTTTATAAAATTAGATCGGAATAGCTGGCATGCCTTCATTCCTCGTAAAATATCGACAAAACTTCTGTCGAGTGACGGTTCAATCTAAAAGTAAATAAGAAGAACACATATGCATAATATTGTTATAAACCATTGAAAAGTAATTATTTTTATCTGAATAAAGTGAAAAAAAGTAATTAAAAGTAGATATTCATTATCACCAGATTTATTAAAATTCCTCAGCTGCATGAGATGGTGTTGCAAATGTTGCACACAATGTAAAATTGACTAGACCAGGTGTTCGCCAACTTGGACGCTCTTGATTTTAAAGGTGACTAAAATTTTCTCAATTGAAGACAAAATGTACGCAGATTGGTAATTGGGTGATCGTGCCGTTTCCTATTTGGGGTGTTGGGTAAGGGAGTAGGTCAACTCGGCAGAAGGTACAAGGGATAGGTTAATCCTACCGGTCAACTGGGCAAATGAAAACCAGAGGCCGTTTTAATTTTCGGTCAGCTCGGCAAACGCGCTGAATAATGCTATTTCGAGGGTCTCTCACATCCCGGTTGCATTTATCCCGGTTTCCTTGATCTGTCGCGCCTCTCGTAATTTTTAGCGCCCGCCGCGTAGCGGCTCGGAGCACGAAAAACCGCCCGGAGATGCGGAGCATCGGAGGGTAGGTTTTTTGATGCTCGCAGTTCTGGCCAAGCCAAAATTTATTACTTTGCCGAGTTGGTCTATGTATTTCCAGGTAGAAAATTTGGACCCGGATTAAATATCTGACCATTTGCCGAGCTGGCCTACAGCCTTGGGTAACCCTCCGGGTTGTTCGTAATTATTGGGGTTGAAAGTATTGTAAAAAAAGGTAACCTCGATATTGCGACAGCGATGTTTGGCCTCGAATCGGATTTTGAAATTTTTTGCGACCATCATTTCCCAAACTGGTTTGTTCACGGTTATTGGAGTTATAGGCGTTGTAGAAAAAAGATAACTTCATTGCCGTGAAAAGCGTTGCTTTGTTTTAAATTGTAAATTGAAATTATTACAAACATAATTTCTCAAAATGGCGTGGCGTCCTTTGGATTGAAAAGTTTGAAATTGATTTATTGGTCTTGTAGATCATTTGACAAAGAAAAAGTTCCATCACAACCCGTACTATGATAATTATCGTCACTTAAAACTAATTGAAAACTAAAAACTCTCCGAAAAAACTAACTAAACTAAAAATTTTAGCGGAGCTCAAAAAACTCTCGCCATTCTGCTACGGCTTTATTTGCGGACTTTCTATCAACCTTCGCGCAGTCCTTTCCTGACCGATAGGATCAAAAATCGCTCGCAATGGTCGATATTGAAATGCAAATAATATCGAATGTTATGAGAAATAAAGCCGAAGCTACGTTAAAAATTAAATGTGATTTTTAAAAAGGAAATTAAATGTGTTGACAAATAAAATTATTTCTTATTTCTGCTCTCGTAGCTCTCACAGTTGGTAAGCTATATTTTCATTATTTACTGCTAAACTTTTAAAATTATTAAACAGTCATTTGGTAAGTCGACGACTTAACCACAATGCTTATCTTCAGGAGGATTCCAATTTTTCATTTGTCTTGTTATTATCAAAATCTGTCAACTACATAAACATTTTGTCCTTTACAGCACGAACCCCACAAGTTCGTCCAATTGTGCCAATGTTGGATGGCAGAATTGTAGGAGGTGTAGAAACTACGATTGAGGCCCTTCCCTACCAAGCTTCTTTAGAATTCTGGGGAAGTCACATCTGTGGTGGTTCTGTTATCAGCACCACCAGAGTTTTGACTGCAGCTCATTGCACAGCTGGGTTAGTTAATTTCACATTTTGTTTTCTAGACACATTGCATCTAATCGACACTTTTTGTTAATAGAGGCAGCGCCTCTGCTTTCACTGTCAGAGTTGGAAGTACTAACCGTGGTAGTGGAGGTTTTGTTTCACATGTAGCAAGTATCTGCTCCCATCCTGATTACAACCCAAGAACAATGGATAACGATGTGTCGGTCCTTGAATTGGCATTTTTTTTTAATTTTTAGCGATCAAATCCAACCAATTTCTTTAGCATCACTTGGAAGTTCTGTAACCGTTGGTAATTTAGCTACAGTTTCCGGTTGGGGAACCACTTCCCAAGGTGGTTCTTTACCTATAAGGTTACTTAGAGTTGATGTACCTAAAGTTTCGCAACAAGACTGCAGAAACGCCTATGGACAATCCGCAATTACCGATAGTATGACTTGTCATGGATTTTCTCAAGGTGGAAAAGACTCTTGCCAAGTATGTTAAAATTTTATAGCTTATTTTCTTTTTACTAACGCTACTTTTAATTTTAGGGTGATTCCGGTGGTCCTCTTGCTATTGGTCTAACTCAAGTTGGTATTGTATCATGGGGAGCTGGTTGTGCCCAACCTGGAAAGCCAGGAGTATATGCCGATCCAGCCAAAGCTATTATTCGACACCATATCACATCTTGTTTACACATACAGTAAACTTTGATTTACATATCACCTGAAAGAAGAGCGAAAAAGAGGAAATTTTTTGATACACAACCTTCAAGCAGTGAATTTATTCCCACAAGTCAAGAAGTAACTGATAATGTTAAGAGTGAGACACAATCGGAAAGTGAAAATAAATTTGACTCTGAAAAGAAAATGGCGTTAGATGTGACGATTAAGTCTATTGAAAAATGTCCAAACGGTATGTGGGTATTCCTGATAAGTGGTTGATAATTTTAACATCAGAATTATCACAAGTAATTCCTCGTGAAGAACTGTATATGTGCTTGATGAAAATTAAACTAAACGATACATTAACACGATTAGCCGATCAATTTGGATATTCTGTTTCACGGGCATCCAGAATATTAAAAAAAAACATTTCGATTATTGAGCACCACTTAAAACCGTTCATTTTTTGGCCTGAAAAGAAATTGATAAAAAAGCATTTACCTATTCAATTCAGAGCAAATTATAGTGAAGTGCAAAGTATAATTGACTGCTTGGAAATAGAAATTTAAAAGCCATCAAATCCAGTTATGCAAACAATGACCTGGCCAGAGTATAAAAAATGCAATACCATCAAATACTTAATTTCTTGTACACCTGATGGATTCATAAATTATGTTTCAAAAGGTTACGGAGGCAGAACAAGTGACATATTAATTACGGAAGTAAGTGGTTTTCTTCAAATTGCACCTAACAATTGCAGTATAATGGCCGATTGTGGTTTCAAAGGCATAACAAAATTTCTAACACCAAAAAATTGTGTGCTAGTGAAGCCACCTAGCGTGAGTAGCAAAGAAAAACCTACAAAAAAAGAAGTCTTATTAATAAGTAAACGCATTGCAAGTGTGAGAATTCACATTGAAAGAGTTATAAGAAGAGTTCGTGAATTTTCATTCTTGAAGCCTCACTCCGTCATACATCATCAATTTATTGGTTATACCGATGCTGTTATAGTTATTGCTTGTGCTCTGATAAATATGCAATCCTTCTTAATAAAATCATAGTTTTAGTTTGAGATATTTTTAATGAAATCATAGTTTTAGCGTTTTAGTTTTAAAAAATACATTTTAACCTGCTGTAAATAATTTTTTAAATATACATTTTTTCCAAAACATTTCTGCATAGTTTTTTACACTTTCAAAAAAATCTTCATCAAAATCTACATACACTTCTTCAAATTCTTTGCTATTTTCAAAATTAGGTCTAGCAACACAAAATAGAGCTTTTTTCTTTCTTGCTAAAAACATCTGCAAATGTACTTGAGCCTTATACTTATTTGTTATTCTACCGTCTTTTATGTAATTTAAATAAGTAATTTCACTAATTGGGCATTTAATTTATACCACGAAATCGTTAGAAATGCCGTCCGGAGATGCACCAAAAATTGGGTATAGTGGATTAATAATCAATCCAGTTTTATCCACACGAATATGCAGCTTTTCCTGTACTACATTTATTACAGCAGCTTCCAGTTTTATTTCTCTCTCCATGGCCTTTGTATTTTTAATTTTTCGAACTCCTATTATGGTTTCCACCAAGCTACCTTCTGCAGTTTTATATTTTGTTGCTTCATAAAATTTGGAAGCAGTTATTCTTCCATATCTTAACTCATGCCACATTGGAGAATTATTTTGATCAATCGTTGTACTTTGAGCAAGCAAACATGCATCTTCAGGGATTTCTTTCGATGAAAATTTTAAAAATTGATCAACTGAATCACCTCCTGCATCTTTAAATAAGCTCATCAAATAATGTAGATAATATTTTTAAATTTTCTTTTTTTGAAGTTGACGGAGAAGCAGATGAAGAAACATTATATCTTGTAACATGGCTTTTTATGTTTTGATGAATAGCTGCATCCATTATTCTTTTAAAAACTGCAGTGTTATCACATAACTCAGGTAATTTCTTATTTTTTGGTAAAAATTCATTCACTTCAACATACTTTTTAGCAGAAGGTAATGTTGATAAACGTGCTTTCTTCCAGTAGCATGTTAGTTCGGTAGGTGAAGGTTCTTCACTTCTTCGATGCAACCACATAAGGAAAGCTAATGCATGTTTACATCCTCCGGAAGCAGCAGCACAATCATAACATTGAATATTCCGAATTTCCTCTTTTGCTTCATCAATTATTACTTCAACGGTGTATCCTTTATTTCTGATTTTGTGTTCCAGGCAAACTTTACAACGAACTGTGCAAATTTCTACTTCACGTTTAATTTCCACAAATCCGATTGCATTGTCTCCGTAATGTTCACGCTGGGCACTGTTAATGAATAAATATAAGTTATTTTTAATCATAAGTATAACAATTTTAGTAATCAATTTTAACTTACTTGCATGCTTTCAGGCCTCTTATTTCTGCTGCATTAAACCTATCATCGCCTTTTAAAAATGTTTGTACCATAAAAATGTGCACAATAGGAAGATTATCCGAACTAGCTTTTACAAAATTTGAATCCAAAGAAGCCATTTTTAATAAAATAATTACTTAGAACAATAACCAATAACCTTAAACTAAAAAGCTGTCAAACGCTTTAAAAATTTTTCAACTGTCAATGAAGTAAATATTAAATAATACAACGTTGTCAAATAGATCAGAAAATTATTCGGCAAAACGCGTGTGACGTCAGAGGGGCCGTCGGCAAACCGAACGTATTTTGAATTTTAAATTCGATTTTCACGTTCAAAGACACTTTTTAAAAAATTTTTGTTTCTTGTTATAAGTTAATCTTTCTATGTTTTACAAGGAATAATAAGCGTCATCGCTAAATTCGATATCATGCAACAACCCTATTTGATATTTTATTAACATTATTTATTTCATAAATTTAAATCTATACAATGTACGTCAACTACTGTAAATTCTACAAATTATAAAAACTTTTTTTATGTAAAATAATAATATAAAGTAATAAAAAAAACAACAATGGAGAGAATATTTTTGAAACTTTGTATGCTAATCCGAATATTAATGAACAACTAAACTTTGCGGCTATGATAAACAATGAGCAAAAAAGCAATCGAGCAAATACTTGCAACGAATTTTGGCACTTAACAAGTCATGAAGTAGGCACAAGTCGGAAGTTAATCTTTTTTGAGCCAAGATCCTCGTATTACAAAACGTAAAGCAATCGTCATCATAACCGGAAGATCATGAAACAACAAGTGCTAAAACGACTAAAACGTATCAAGGCAGATTAACAAAACATAGAGCTGGGGATTCTTGAGAAACCTCCTAAACAAAAACTAACTCAAATTGATGTTGGGGAGATCTCGACCGGGGTACAAGAGCCAAACCGATTGGATGGTAGCACTTCTAACTTTTACCATCCCAAACACGTGAGCTCTCTCGAAAGCAAGTTTTTGTATTCTCGATCAGATCTTATTATCAAGCAGATTCAACGTTTAGAAGTTGTTATTTGTAAGTTCAGATCCATTGCTCCACAACGCCTAGGTCGTATACATTTGGTTGAGCATGTTATTAACACCGGCGATCCTGTTGTTATTAAACAGCCACATTTTCCCTTGTCACCGGCCATGTTGGATAAGGTTAATGCGGAAGATAACGAGATGTTGCGCTTAGGAGTTATAAGAAAATCTTTTTCAACGTGTAACAGCCCTATTGTGCTGGTTAAAAAGAAAAACGACGATCTGCGTTTTTGCTTCGATGGTAGGAAACTGAATACAGTAACTAAACCGTACAGAGATCTTTACAGATAAACTGTAAAGTTCGTACAGAGGTAAAAGCGCGGATACGAATCATAACTTGGTAATAATGAAAATGAACAATACCAAAACAAGAAAAAACTGGACGAAGAAAGAAACAACAAATGAAAGAATGGTAATTGAAAAACTGAAAAACGAACAGTACCAGCGAAAGTATAAGCAAGAACAAATAAACAACAAAAAACGAATCGACGATGTAAATGAAGAGTGGAGAAACATAAGAGAGAGTATAATAAGAACAGCGGAGATAACGTTGGGAAAAGAGGAGAGAAGTAAGAAAAAAGAATGGTTTGATTATATGACAAAATTACCAACCTAATTTTTAAAATTTAAAAATTCACTTCAGATTTCTTTATATTATTGGTTATGTTTATGTTTGCAAAAGTTTTCGATTGAAGTTAGTGAATAGGGGTGTAAACCCTATCAACTCAACTTACACCGCAGAAGCATTGGCCATCCTACAAGCGGTACAAATTATAAATAAAAGAAAACCCACAAAGGCCACAATTGCAACCGACTCCCGCTCCACCTTAACATCCCTGGAACAAGCTAGTGACATGGCCAGCCCAATAATTCAAACCATTTTTGAAGGAACCAGAACATCACACTATGAACATAATATTGATCTAACCTTTATGTGGGTCCCCGGACACCGAAATATCCCTGGAAATCAATTAGCCGATCGCGCAGCAAACGAGGCCCACATTTCTGGAACCAATATCGACTGGATCAATCATTACATCAAAAATCATTATAAAAATATAGCCTATCAGCAATTACAACACCAATGGAACCAAAAACAGTACAACAAATTAAAAAGCGTCAAAGAAAGCTACCATAACTGGGATACGTTAAATCAACCTAATCGGAGGTTTGAGGTGGCTCTGGCACGATTACGAATAGGACATACCATATTAACTCACGTACTCGTACACCTATTCGATAAAACTGAACCCCCATACTGCACAACATGCGATGAAGATCTAACGATTGACCACATCCTTTCAAGATGCAAGAAATCCGACCAAATAAGGAAAGCCTGGCAACTAGCACCCACCCTAAAGGAAATCCTGGCAGATCACCCTAAAAATATTCAATTATTCTATAGTTTTCTAAACCACATCGATTTAATTTCCAAATTATAAAAGCCAACTGTAACTCCATTTTCACTTATAGTCCAGTCATATAATTCAAAAATAAGGGTCAACCTCGGAATGAGAGATAATAAGCTGAAAACTCGTATAGACCTTTATTTTGAAACTCTAAAAGTTGTCTCAAAAGTCACCTAAAATCTCGTGTCCGCGTCTTAAGATATTCAAAGTCAAAGGTCAAAGAAATCGGTTTTTTTGCAAATATCTCGTTTCCTATGGCTTTAATGCTACTTACATTTATGATAAATATTGTAGAGAATAAAATTTTCTATAACTTTTGTTTAAAACATTTTTTTATACATCAAAATATTACTAAATGTAATGTAATAATTAATAAAAAATGCCAATTGTTTATAACTATATATATTTTTAAGGTTTATAGACTTTATACGGCGTATTATATAAAGTGACCAACGGTTGACCTTGCATTATGCTGTAGATACATAACTACGCGCTGCGCGTTCAACGCCCTCTATCTCAAAAACGGTGTGATGTATAAAAAAATGTTTTAAACAAAAGTTATAGAAAATTTAATTCTCTACAATATTTATAATAAATGTAAATAGCATTAAAGCCATAGGAAATGAGATATTTGCAAAAAAACGATTTCTTTGACCTTGAATATCTTAAGACGCGGGCACGAGATTTTAGGTGACTTTTGAGACAACTTTTAGAGTGCCAAAATAAAGGTCTATACGAGTTTTCAGCTTATTATCTTTCATTCCGAGGTGAAACCCTTAATATGACTGGACTATTAGTGGTATGATCTAGTTATTAAAGCACTTAAATAAATAAATAAGAATATCAAGAGTATCTTTATTATCGGATAAAAAATTGAATTTATTGGTTTTCGCGGTTTTCAATTAAATTATTGCAAGTCGTTTATTTAATTTTATCAGAGACTTTGGAAAAGAACCCCTTCAAAATTTTGTAAAAACTTTTAAAAGAACAAATTTGTGAATTTAAATGTATAAATATTCAGAAATTACTGTTAAAAAATACTGTTCAATTGAATAAAATTTTAAAATGCAAGAACACCTGCAATAAAAACGCTGTGGTTTTCAAAAGCAAATTTGTTCGCGTTATCTTAGGACTACACCGTTTCAAAAACCAGGTAGAGACCCATTAGAAGTCTCTTGGAAGCTGCGGATTTTTAGAGCTGCACAAAAGAAACTAAACCCATTTATTAACTCAAAATTAACAATGCTGTGTTTTTCACATGCCATTTTCAAATGTCATTCGACATTTTCGATTTATATTTGTCTCCTCGACGTAGGTATTAAAGGCAAAAATAAATTTTTATTTTCAAAATTGCAGAAATCATTTCGCTCTTTTACCACGTCAAATATTGAACCAATTACATCGTCGCGTTATGAATTAATTCTTACAATTTGTTGCCTCGCGTATTGCGATGCTAAAATTTCCAAGTTTCGAAAGATTGCTGCATATTTTCAAAAAAACGCAATTTTAAAGTTATTCGTTTTTGGGAAGTCGGAAGAGATGGTTTTTGCTCTCTCTCTCTGCGTCGCCCCCGAACCCCCATCTCAAATATTTCGCCGTCAACGGATAGAATTCGTTGGAGCCGACAGTTTAAGATGTCAGAACAATTTGATCGTTAAAAGTTCTTCATTTTTGAAAATTTACCGTGGAGTGCCGGTTCAATTTCAAGAAACTCAAATCAAACTTTGCACAATTTCGGACTTTCCGGGAAAGCAGTTCGATGAGTATTCAACGTAACATTTCTTAGTCTTCTTGCACAATTCCGGCGAGTTCCTGCGACCTAAAGTGCTCCGGTCTTATTCGCGGCATTCTGTTCTTTGTAATTATTTGTATTATTTTGAGCGTTGAAATTACTAAATTCTAATATATTTATTAATTTGTTAGTGTTTTTCATTTTCGAATTAAAGCCGCCATCCCGCCATCTGTTGACAGTGTTTTGAATCACTAACAGTATGTCTGTTGACAGTGTTTTGAATCACTGACAGTATGTCAGATTATTTCGATTTTTGAGAAATTAAATTTTTTGTTTGCAAGACTTGTGATTTGATTTATTGAAAAAAGCGAATAACTTTTTTCCCCGCTCGAATTTTTTCTCCATTTATGCACGAATAGTTGCGCCTGAACCTACAAAATAACTGTGCAAGATTTGGTTGAGATCGGTCCAAGCGTCTAGGAACGTATAGCGAACAAACAAATACGCACGCAGACAAGCTCTTTTATATATTTAGATTATCATCAAATCAAAATTGAAGAGTACAAAATTTTACATAAAACAGATTAACAAAATTTACCTGCATCATACTAAGTATTTATGAAATAAAAAGAAAATCCAGAGAAAACAAGTGAAAAAAGCTTTGAATAATTCTTATTCTGAATAAAAATTTCGTACATTTAAACTTCACCATCGATGGTGAACAAAACAAAACAAGGTTTCAGGATTTACTTCAGATGAAGTAAATTCTGAAACCTCGTTGTGAAGGGAATTTTCTCCTCTTCAATTTTGGTGCAATGACTAGGGGAAGACAGGGGATTTTAGGAAAGTTAATTCCAACCCCCGCGTTCTTCTACATTTCCCTTTAACTGACTGGGTAACCGGAAAAAATATCACATTATCATCGAGACAATTATTCAATTATATTTAAATAGAAAAGGAAAATTCCTACCGATAAAAATAATCTTCATATTCGGGCACGGGATATTGCGTTACGTTACCATGGAAACGGCGATTCTAACATACCATGAGTATTTTATATAAGATCTTCAGAAGTTCCTAACGATAAAAATCGATATAATATAACCGGGGGGTATGGGATACCCCCAGGTACACTTGCCATTATTCAGAACCATCAAAATTTATTATTTTTCGTTGAATCATTTGCAATTTTCGTTTATAATCCGGGAGGGGGGGGGGGCATCAGGGAATATTAATACCGGGGGACGTAAAAGTGAAAGTTTTTCTTTCGCAATAAATTAAGTCTACCTGGGGGGTATTCCATACCACCCAGACCCCTTGGTCCTAAATGAGTTCCTGATAAGCATCCATTTGTTTTCATTACCCTAAGTCAGCGCCGCGAAATGATAAGAATCGTTTGGGAGGGGGGGTGCATATATTCAAATTTGCCTCAGGCGCCAGAAGAGCTTGCTACGACGGTGATGTTCATCTGCAAACCCTTCTTTATGGATATCATGTTCGATAACTGAGGAAATAGGGGAAGCACGTATAGCAGGACAGCTAGGAGACATCGTATGGGAAAACAAATTTATGCGCAAGGGCGCATAAAGTAAAAATTTATAAGACAATGATTCGACCTATAAATGACTTATGTAAATATGTAACAAATACAAGAACGGAAACGAAATAAATGAATTAAACACGCAATTTCTTGAATTATTCAGCCCCCTCCCTTCCCGTCATATTTATAATCTATTTCATTTCTAACTGGATTTTCTGGTCCTTGAACGCCATGTGTACAGCCGGCGCGGCGTGGCGAAAGTTTAAAAAACTTATTTAAGATCACAAGCTTGCTTTCTATACAGAACTCATCCAATCGCTCTCTCCGGTCATTTCAATTTCTCGGTCCCAACCCGTAAGGACCAACAAATCTTGCACTATTTTTACTTTCCCATTTACGTAGTAAAGGAAAGTATTGTTATCGAGTTAAAAAAAATTTTGAGTTAGCATTTTTCCCATGGTCTATGAGTTCATACGAATTGTTTAAGACCAATTTTGGAATGATGTCCGGATGTATGGTCATTCTATCGTCAACGTTTTCAGACAAACGCGTGCACCGATTGAGTTGAAATTTTATACAGTAGTTTGAAGCAGCTGTCTAAAGAGCTGATTAGATTTCGGTTGAAAACAGTCCATTTTTAACCCATTTTTTAGAAGAATGAAAATTGCTAAAGAACATTGCCGCTTCCCGGTGGAACATATGAGATTAAAAATCATATCAATCGAACGAGATTATTTTTCCGCATCTTATGATACCCCACACTTGATATTTTCCTCTTAAGTTATTGTTAAAATGCAAAATTTAAATAAGCGCTATTAAAGGAATATGGTTTGTCTTGGATAATTTTGATCTGTCAAAGTGATTTGTATTGGTCATTACTATAATTTAATATTTTAACTAATTTACTTGTATAAACATAATATTATGTAATTCATATCAAACGAATTTTTTAATTACTTATAAAAAATTAATTCTGACGTCATTACGCCCATAGTTAAAATTTGATTGCATATAGACGGCACGGCAATCCGCAAATTTCTAATATTTTTTGGAAAAAGATCATTTTAAAAATTTTTCAATGCAAACATGTTATTTTATTGTTAAAATGAAAATATAAAATAATTGCTTTTAAAACATATGAGTTACCATGTTAAATTACATATTAAATTTCGTAACTTTGATATCTCAAAGTAATTTGTGTATTTTATCGAGTTAAAAATTTTTTTAGTTAACATTTTTTTTATTAATATTTAATATATTGCCGTGATAAGCTACTGTAATTTTTTTTTTATTTGTATAGCGGGGTAAACAAACGGCACTTTTTTTTCTTCCCGGCTACTCAGCAATGAGACTCTAATTGTGAGCGTGTCAATGGTCCGTTTGTGAGTAACTAAAAACACCTCATCGGTTTGCCAACCATTCGCAAAACCTATTCAAATTTAATTGACCTTTGTAAATACCTGAATCGATTTGTACCTTTTGTGCTCTATTTAATTTATGCAAAGAAAACTCAAATAAATCTCCTGTTCAAATAAAAATAACCGATTCATTTATTAAAACAAGATTAAATCATGGAAACAAAATTATCAAATTCAAACAAAACAAATCAAGTGTACAATTTAACTTATTATAAATAATTCAATACCCCCAGATTTAATCGCACTAATTAAATTTATCATAAAATATTGTCTAACGATCGTTAACTTTATCACGCACAAATTATAGTCTTACCGGTTTCACTGCCGTAGAAGAGAATTGGTCCTAGTGTCTGTACGTCGCCTACGTAATGTGGTCCAACTTGGCATCATCCAATTACCGTTCCAATCACATAACCATCGCCTACCATAAGTACTCAATTACTTTTCCAATTTAAAATCTTCCAAACCAAAAGAAAACAAATTCGCCCTTACTATTGATGGACATCAAATGAATCTCAACTTCAAAAATTACGCCCTTCTTCATTTATGGGCGCCACGCTAATTTTTCAATAATACTCGAACAATGAATTACAAATAATCAACCATACGTCCTCATACTTTTACGGACATCCAGCGAGTCTCTCAAAAATAACCAAAAAAACAAACTATCAATAATCAAAAATACGTCCTTCTTCTACTACGGACATGCAGGAAGTCTCCCCCAAAATCATTCCAATTTCACGGCGGAGAAGGGCGGACTTCTCTCTCGACACCATGCCTCCCACCAAATTTTCTAGACCGGCGTATTTTAACCAATTTTCAAAAACTTGTTCGAATTATTTGTCCTTTTACCTTGGCTTCACTTTTAGTTTATACGAGGGTCAAGCTGAATTTATTGAGAATAAAAAACAAGGTTAATATTTTCTAGGATTTTATTTTAAATATGCTCAAAGTAATTCCCTCCAACAATGATACACTTGACCATTCTTTCTTTCCACTGCTTAAAAGCTCCCAACCAATCTTCTTTCGGAACACCTTCAAAATAAGTATGAACTGCGGTATCAATCTCTTCTTCAGACGAAAACCTTCTGCCCCGCAAATTTTTTTTAAGCCCAGAAAATAGCCAAAAGTCGCACATTGCTAAATCAGGTGAGTACGGCGGATGTTCTATGACTTTTATATTTTTTTCAGCCAAAAACTGGTGAGTTATAGCTGCCGAATGGGATGATGCATTATCATGGTGGAGCATAATTACCTTGGCTGGCACTCTACTGAACACATCAGGTAAACATTTTTCAGTGTACCATTCAGCTGTAACTGTCTTTTGTCCATCTAGCTTAATGGCATTTACTAGGCCCGTACTTCTGAAGAATACCGCATACATAACTTTTTTCATAGCTCGCTGTTTCTTGATCATTGTTGGAGTCTCCTCATCTTCGTGAATCCATACACGACTCTTGTTTAACTTCAAGGGCCGATGTTGCGAACAGGGCTTTATTATTTCTCCTCGAAGGACCAGCCAAAATAAAACACAGCACGTTCTATTTCGGCACGAACAATTTCTTTATTACAGAACAAAATTGTAATGGATAAACACAAATACTAATAATTATCATTGAACGTCTCACTATACCAACACGAGTAAGATCGTAGCAATAATTATAAACAAATACTTTATGAAAACGACTAATTTAGCAACAATAAAATCGTAATAATTAATTGGAACGAACTACTTCGAATAAAAGTCGTAATGGTTTCCAACAGCTTGTTGGCGCGTGAAACCGTCTCGTCCCCACCAACTTCTTGAGATTACAGTTTCCTTCTTTTAGGCGGCAAATTCAAATATTACAAAATAAAAATAGTGTGCGTAAACATACCGCCCACCTTGAAAGCACCCTTTCGAAACAAAACATATCAACGTGCATAATCAATATCAAATTCACAAAATACAAAATAACATTACATGATATAAATTTATGCAATAGACAAATAAGTTCAATTCAAAAATAACATTCTAACAAATAAATCAAAAAATGTTTTATAAAAATTACACTAAATTTTCACAATCAGTCCGGCACTGGTAGCACACATATTTTAACAACCGGACGTCGTATTGTTCCAGCTTTTGTCTTTAAACTAACCACTCTACACACTCCGTCGTTACCAGGATGCAGTTGTTCCACCCGGCCGAGAGTCCATTTTAAAGGAGGTGTTCCATCTTCCTTTACGATGACTATGGAATCCAACTTCAACAACGTCGGATTGTCCTTTTTCTATTTTATCCGAGTTTGCAATTCGGACACATATTCTTTCGACCACCTCGTCCAGAAATGTTGCTTCATCTGTTGGAGCAGGTCGAATCTCTTCCTCGGACTGATCCTTGTTGAGCACAGTTGCGGCTCTACGATTGCCGTCAGCGGCTGACCAATTAAAAAATGAGCAGGAGTCAAAGGAGACAGGTCGTTAGGATCATTACTCATCGGGTAAAGAGGTCGGGAATTTAAACACGCCTCGATCTGAGTCAAAATAGTCGCGAACTCCTCGAAATTTAATTTCGCGTCGCCTAACACTCGCTTTAAATGCGTTTTAAAGCTTTTTACGCCCGCTTCCCATATCCCCCCAAAATGCGGTGCTCTAGGAGGTATGAAATGCCATTGACTATTTTCAAAATCAATGTTTTTACTAGCTTCACGTTGTAAACGTTCAATCCGTGCTTGAGCACCCACAAAATTTGTAGCATTATCTGTATAAAAATTTAAACAATGCCCACGTCGAGAAACGAACCGGTGAAAAGCTGCCAGGAAAGCGTCGGTCGTTAAGTCGCTGACCACTTCTAGGTGAATAGCCTTCGTTGCTAAGCAAACAAAAACGGAAACGTATGCTTTTATTAAATTATATTTTCGCCCATTTCGGTCCTTCAAAAGGAATGGACCTGCAAAGTCAATGCCTGAGTTCAAGAACGGTCTTGACTCAGTAACCCTAACTAATGGCAAATCTCCCATTAAACATCTTACCGCCTTAGGTCTCGCCCTAAAGCATTTTACGCAAGTCTGCGTAATTTTTTTACCAAATTTCTGCCCGCTATCACCCAAATACGCTCGCGTAAAGAAGATAATACCGCTTGCGGGCCGGCATGCATTAATCTTTCATGCTCCCGTTTGACTATTAACGAAGTTAATTTATGCTTCGCGTGTAAAATAATAGGATGTTTTTTGTCAAAGTCAAAAGTTGAATTTTTCAACCTACCACCTACGCGAATGATGCCATTGGCATCCAGAAAAGGATTTAAATTTAACAAGTTGCTACCTGCATTGACTTGCTTTCCTTTAAGCAAAATCTGCAGTTCTGTTTTAAACGTTTCGCCTTGAGCTAATTTGATTAGACAAGTCGAAGCTGATAATAACTCGTCCTTGGTTAACTGTCCGCTAACACGTGCTTCCTGCTTACTTAAAGAATTGTTTTTAAATCGCAGACAATAAGCGCAAACTCTTTGTAGTTTGCAATAATTCGAAAATTTATCAAATATTTTGACGTCTTGCAATGTAGTTGTCAATGCAACTTTGATTTTTCGAGCTTCCCGTTCGATTTCAATTTTATCGACATCCGGAATCTCGTTTGTCTCGTCACGGACGGACAATTCTTTTGACGATTCATGCAAAAATTGTGGCCCGTGCCACCACAAGCTGTTGTCAAACAAACATCTTGCTTCAATCCCGCGTGTCAATAAGTCAGCTGGATTTTTGTGAGTTTTCACGAAGTGCCAATTAACAATTGACGTGAGATTTTGAATCTCGTTTACCCTATGCGCACAAAAAACTTTTAATAAGTGCGGAGGTGTTTTTAGCCACGCAAGCACTATTGTAGAATCGCTATATAAAAACAACTCATCAATTTCCATATCCAGTATGGCTTTAACTTTTGTTAACAAATTAGTTAATAATAATGCTGCGCACAATTCTAAGCGCGGAACCGTTAATGACTTTAAGGGTGCCACCCGACTCTTAGCACAGAGCAAATGGCAATTTACGTTGCCCAGCTCATCTACGCTACGTGCGTAAATCGCTGCGCCGTACGCGTACGTCGACGCGTCTGCAAACCCGTGTAATTCGATTCGACTTACACTTTTACAAATAACATGTCTATTTATCTCCAATTTATTTAGCATAGGAAGTTGCTCCTTAAATTTTTTAAAAACTTCATCCAGTTCCAACGGTATGGGATCATCCCATGATAATCTGTGCTGCCAGATTTTTTGCAAAATTATTTTTGCAGTTATGATGCAAGGCGCAAGTAATCCTAACGGGTCAAAAAGTCTTGCTATTACTGATAGCACCGTTCTTTTTGTATTTTGCATTTTGTTTGCATCCATATTTATGGTGTATTTTAAAATGTCTTTCGACGCTTGCCAAGTTAATCCGAGGGTTTTTGACTCCCCCCCCCCTTCGTTCATATTTAAAATAACGCCTTCGTCGGAGTTACTAATTTTCTTTAAAATTTGTGGGTTATTAGACCCCTATTCGTTTAATACAAAACAATCTTCTTTTAATATTTCATTAATCTCATTGTAAATCTGATTAATTTCTTTTAAAGAGCTTCCCCCTGTAATTAGATCATCCATGTAAAAATCGTTTTTTACAATTGCACTTGTGCGAGGATATTTCTGATAATTTTTATCTGCTAATGCAAACATGCACCTTACTGCTAAAAACGATGCAGCAGCAGTTCCGTAAGTTATTGTGTTTAATTGAAAACAGCTGATTTTATCATTCGAGTTATCACGCCAGAGAATTCTCTGGAGCGGTCTCTGACCTTCGGCGATTAACACCTGTCTATACATTTTCGTGACGTCCGCGGTCAATACATAATTGTGTTTTCGAAACCGAGTTACGATTGAAAACAAATCTTGCTGGATTACCGGTCCCGTGGACTGGATATCGTTCAGCGAATAGCCGCTGGTGGTTTTCGCGGACGCGTCAAAAACTACCCTTAGCTTGGTTGACAAGCTTTCTTGTTTTATGACCCAGTGGTGTGGCAAATAATATGCTAAGCACTCACCTTCGTTTAATAATTTGGTTGAATGCTCCAACCTTCCATATTCTAACATGAATTTTGCGTATTCCGCCTTTAATGTGGAATTATTGTTTAATCTTTTTTCTAATTGGTCGAACCGTTTTAAAGCTAACTCCCTGGAGTTGCCTAATTTTTCTATTGAGTCCTTAAGTGGGTACTCGACTACAAAACGTCCGTCAGGTAAGCGTTTAGTAGTTTCTAAAAAATGCTTCTCACAGAAGTTTTCTTCCGCAGAAGGGAATTTGTTTTCGGGACAACTTTCAATTTCCCAAAAACGTTGTAAATTATTATTAATTATTTCGTCTGCTATAAATCCGCAGTGCGTTTTTTCATTCGCGTGGCGTGTGGATATCGGACCAGATACAACCCAGCCTAGAACGGTCTCTTGCATGATGGGTTTGTTTTTCCCTAATTGATATTGACCCACGCCCAATAAATTCCAAAACAAATCAGCGCCTATCAGCATGTCGATTCGATCGACTTCATTAAAAGCCTTGTCGGCTAATTTTATGTAACCCGGTATATTTAATGCATTTTTATCGATTGTTACAAATGGTAAATTGTCTGTAATTTTTGGTACAATTAAACAATTTATTGAACTTTTAAAGCTCGAGTGCTTTGAGCTGAAGTTTACATTTACTTTATTTTTTATTATCGTATGTTGCTGGTTTAACCCGCAGACAGAAAAACGAATTTTTGAAACTGGTAGTTTCAATTTGCACACGAGTTCATTCGTGATAAAATTGGATTGACTTCCACTATCTAGTAAAACCCTAGCGAGGTGTACCTTTTCCTCGTTATCATATACATTTACAACAGCTGTCGATAGCAACACCTGCGTGAACCCGCTGAAAGAACTACAAAGCGTCGTGCTAGTAGCAGAATTTTCTTCCGTTACCTCTTTCTGTTTTTCTACTTCTTTTACGTAGTGTAATAAGCTATTATGAAACTTGTGGCATTTTACGCAACTACGCATTTTACAATTTTGTGCGGAATGATTTTTCCTGAAGCAATTCGTGCAAACACCGATTTTCTTTACTCGTTCCCATCGTTTATCGACAGGAAGTTTTATTAGTTCTTCACATTTATACATCATGTGATCACCTTGACAATTGTAACATTCATAATGATTGCTACTTGAACTGGACAAAAAACTATTTGCCCTAACTTTATTAGGTTTGTATTCTACCGCGTTACCGTCAAGATTTCCTAAAAATTTCGATTCTTTTTTAAGAAAACCCTGAAATTGAGCCATTGTTGGCAATTCTTCGCTAAATTGCGATTCAAATTCTCGCCTGGTTACTTTATCTAACTTTTGTAAGATTATATAAATGATAATTGTGTCCCAATGTTGGACAGGCTGTTCTAATACTTCGAGAGCCTTTAAGTGTTTACTCAGATCATTCGTGAGTTTTTTCAAATGCCCGTGTGACTCACGGGTGCTACTGGGTAGATCGAATATGGCCTTGACATGGTTCAAAACGAGTAACCTTTTGTCTTCATACTGATCTACTAACAATTTCCAAGCGGTTTCGTAATTCGCGCTGGATACTTCTAACCAGTGGCGTAACTACCGGGGGTTTTGGGTGTGCATAGAACACGGGCCCATGGGATCTAGGGACCCACTCTCCAGAGAAAAAAAATTATTTGCCGGCACCGAGGAATAGAATGGAATGAAATAGTAACATCTGATTTGAAAAATTTATTTCAACTTTTCAATTTTTGTACATAATCAAACAGAATCGACCTTAAAATCTAATTGATGAATTTTTCCGTTCAACGGAAATTCATCTTCCGTGCTTTCAGGGAGGCAAAGATTTCGATTACATTTCTTATATTCATTTCCTGCGCTACTTTACTTTCGATGGAAAGTATAGCCAGGCTTGTCAGCCTTGTTTGGCCCATCGTGCTTCTTAAATAATTTTTTATTATTTTCAGCTTAGAAAATGACCGTTCTGCACTCGATGTTGCAACCGGCAGAGTCAAAAACAAAATGAGCGCTGAACACAAATCCGTAAAGGATGTGTTTAAAAGCTGGTACTCGAGAATCAAAAACCTAGCTAACTCGTATACCGAGTTTATTTTTTTAAATTCATTTTTGAATGTCGTTCTGAACGAGATGAGCTGCTGACAAAAGTTTGATGACAAATCGGACGGATATTTGATTGCCAACGGCATGCCGAGTTTTATCAGTTCTTCGTCAGAAGCTGATCGTAAAGTTTGTGGCAAAATTGAAGTAAACAGACTGACCACATTATTTATTCCTGTGAAACGGTCATTGACGGATAATGATATCCAAAGTGGCGTTATATACTTGAATTTTGAAATTTTCTTCGGCATTTGTTAATCGTTCATCGCTGCAAAGTTCATCAAATCTCTTTTTTATTCTACGAGTTCTTTTATTCTCATATTTAACTTCTATGTTCCATAACTCTGCCAGCTCTGCAGCAGCCGTTCTAACTGAGTGAAAATCACTTCTCAATGCTACCATTTTATCGTAAGCATTTTTCAATCGATCGCATGCTTTTTGTAAGTCGTAATTCGGGGTTTGCAGTAATTGAGATACGACGTTCAATGTATTCAAGATTTCGGATTGTATCACAATATGGAGTACCGTTTCAAAATTTTCCATTTTATTTTTTATGTTGACTGCGTCATTTCTTTCGAGCGCGTTTTCCGAAATGAGGATAATTTTAGTCAGCGCTTTCAAGATATCTTGGAAATGAAAACGCAAAGAAAATATCGCATTGTTACGCGAAGACCATCGGGTAGGGCACAAACGCTTTAGCGTATGATTTTGACTTTCGACGACAGACTTTAATAAGGCCCACCTTTTAATGCTTTGTCCTAAAAATACGTAAACTGTCTCCACGAAGTCATAAAACTTTTTTACTTCCAAAACTGAAGTTACCGCGTCATTAATAACCAAATTCCGGTTGTGGGCAGAACAGTGAACGTACGCAGCTTTCGGTTGACTCTTAAGAATCCGTGCTTGTAAACCGTTGTACGGTACTCATATTAGCTGCACCATCGTATGCCTGACCGCGAAGTTTATCCAGACTTAAATCGTTTTCTTTTATGAATTTCAAAATTAAAGTTTCTAGTGTTTCTGCTTTTTGATCGTCTGTTGTTACAAAACCTAAGAAAACTTCTTTAATTTCAATTTCAGAAATCGTTTCACATTCTTTTGAAAGCTTCACGAATCGAACCATTATGCTCACCTGGTCGATTTTAGATAAAATTTATGTCTTGTGTACTGTCAATTATGATCGAGAAACCCGGCGCGTCATTAATTTCACTTATTAAGATATTCTTCACTTTGTTTCCCAGAAGTTCTATAATTTCGTTTTGTATCTTAGGACTCAAATATTTTATTTTTTTAGTGTCGTCTGCTAAAAGCTCATTGAGAACTGGATCATATTTTGCTAAAAGTTTCACGATGTTTGATACAAAATCTTTCCTTACTGCTCTAATGAGAAGCAGCTTGGAGAAGATAAAGTCCACGCAGGAGGTAAGAACCTTCTGCTTTTAAATGCGTGGAGCCCTGGTGTTAGGTCAACTAGCTCTTTGATGGAAACGTCGGTATGCGAGGGCCATGGGTCGTGTAAAAACGCCTCGGATAAACTCAAGGAAGCAGCTTTGCAAACACACACAAAATAAACTTAACAATAAAATAAAAATAAACATAAAAATAAACAATACGGTGGTCATTGCTTAAAGGCTTAATGATAAAGTCGATGCTTATGGTGTTAGTATGGCACCAGTGGAACGTAACACAGTAGTCCACTACAGGAGCCGACCAGAGAAACTAAACAGAAGCAACCCACATTGCCACCAAAAAATCACCACCCCACCAACAATCGACGGAACACTCGAATGGTCATAAACAATCCCATAATGGTAACCACATCGAGCTTCCGACGACCAAACCAAGCGGCAGCGAACCCCGGTGCAATGTCGCACCCTGTATATATGTAAGTCATACATCTTAGCCTTTATTAAATAAAATATAAAATCATAATTAAACACAAAAAGGTATCGACACAAAATTTCAAGTATGAAATTTGAACTTACGTCGATAAATCTAGATTCTTGCTGCTAATACAATTTACCAGTACGTCGACATAAAATTAAAGGAATTAATACCCAAGCAAAGTTTAATAACCAAAACGTAATAATATAAATAAGTAGCATTACTACATTTATCAAACATAACACTTAAACTTGGTATTTTTATCGACGAATGCAACGTGAGATAGTAATAGATTGCAATTTATCACCAAGTGCAGAAAGTTGTAACCTGTCACTTATCTATCAATTGCAACCATTATTTAAATAAAATTGCAGCACAAAAAAAGAATACCAGATTGTTACACATAAATAAAAAATAAAACACATTAAAAAAGCCAAGGGAAAAAATATGCCATCGAGCTTCTGATGTTAAAATATTGGCCACTCGATCGACAGGTACTGTGAAGTAATAGCAAATAAATCGTGCTACTCACCGATGCTACCGGATAAACATCCTTCCCAGAAATTATGGGCCAGGGTGGTCGAATAGGGACACATGGCACGGCCAAAAAAACCACAATCCTCCAATCGCGGATCAAATTCCCTACTGGGATGGAAAAACAGCCTATTCCATATAATATCCGGATTGTCGGACTGAAATTCCCACAAACGTAACCATACTCCGCAAAATCGAAAACCAACCCCGAAAATCACTTCACAGACCACAAGACGTGACCTTCTCGTCCGCCATTTTTCCCCCAAGTCCCTCTCAGCGCGCAGCTCGACTCGCGCTCACGGAAAACAGATAATAAAAATATCGCAGAGTCCACAACGCCATCTCATTCAATTTAAATGAAATGGCAGTGGCCAACCAAATTGATGTATAAGGTTGAACATAACGGATGTAAAGTCCAAAATCCGTTATATGTTCAAGAAATTTCCTGAATTCACGTTCTCATTTTTTAGACTTTCGTTGTGTCCTCTGAATGGTAAATTACTGGTGACTAAAGTTAGAGTCACATTAATGATTCTTTCAATTACTTTTGACCAATAACTGCTCTCGTTTATAATTTCACGTTCAAGATCTTTGTCGAGTACTTTGCTATTTTTCTATTGGCGCACGTTATGGCAAGCATCGATATGAGTTTGGGAGTCTTCGTGTCTTTTAATGCCCTGAGTTAGATGCTGCCTATCATTATTCCCGTTTACCCACACATTCTTCGAAATATTCACTTTTGACTTATCTGCTAATAACCAACAAGGCTCACAGTAAGCTACATTTAACTTTGGGGAATAACATAGCCAAGTTCGCAGATACTTGACTCCGTTCTCTGATAATTTTGTGTAATACGACACGTTGAAACTTTTATTTTTGTCATCTTTTGGAAAAGGTCCAGTTGGTTGACATGGGCCGTGCGAAATGATAAACCATTTATCGTTCGTGGTTAATGGAGCTTCGAAATTCACTCGGTCAGTAGAAAATGCTTTACTTGCACAGGGTACTAATGTATCGTCAGTTATAGTCGGGTTATCTTCACTCTCCAAGTTCGATTCTGCGATGGTCATCTCAGAAGTTGAATCTGCACTTTTTTTTTACGAATCTGCCGAACTCTTCTTTTGTGATTCATCCTCTTGAATTGGGATCGCTCTTACAACTTGTAAATCCCGTTCGTCCAGTGACTCCTGTATCTTCTAACTGAATGATATTTTCTCCCGATTCCGTGGAATCTGTGTTATCAATTTTAGTCACAGAGCTAGAGGTACCCTTGAAGAAACTCTCAATCTTCGGATGTTTGTTTATGCTGTCATTTAGAAGTTCTTTCTTCTTTCTCTTGGAAGCTCCGCTCTGGTATTTAGGCATTTTTCTAGCGGAAAAATATAAATTTATATATCACGTAACGTGTTCGATGTGATAAACGTAATTCTATATAAATTATGAATACAAAGTATGATCGTCAGAATTTTACATACCTAAATATCTGTGTAGTTAGATGTTCTCAGTTCTCACTCACTTTCAATTTCTGTAACACCTGACCCGCTAGTAGCTCTCTAAGCACACTAAGACACAAACGTGTCTGAGTGTCTGACTGCTCAATAGATGTTGCATGATGAAACAATGTAACATATAAAGTTATTTAAGTATTCGCCATTTAATACATTTGATATTCGCCTACAAATTAATGAAGGATAAATACAGAAGAATGATCACTTTCAGTGAGAAAATGGTGAGATAGATTAAATCAATAGCATTGATTGCTTTGATTGATTGATCTTCATACACCGAGAAAAAGGAATGTTTGAATTTGCGGAGCGGTGGTCGCGGGTGGTGAAATAACTGATTTAGTTGATGCAACTAAATATCTGGTAGGTAAATTAAATATTTCTTTGAATCAACAGCAACGTGTTCGCATCAAACGATTGTTCAGTTGGGTCAAATTAATTAGCTACTTAATTCGCCGCCCGTGACCGCTGCTCTGAAAATTCAAACATTTCTTTTTCTCAGTGTAAATAAATGAATTACTTATAACTTATTAATCGGTCTTTCGAGACGTGGTTTGCCTGTGTATTCGAAATTTCTGTTTCTCATCCTACGTGTATGAGCGCTGACTGAAATCCCTAGTTTGGGTTATGAAAATACAATTGCATTGAATGTGAGTAAGTAAAGGGGGCCCATATTGAATAATTGCACACGAGCCCATGGAGACATAGTTACGCCACTGCTTCTAACGCTTTAATTACGTCTCTTGCTTCGCCTTTTAAACATAGGCGTAAGTATTGGAACTTTTGAATCGATGATATCGATTCATTTGAGTGTACCAATGAACAAAATGTGTCTTTAAAAAACAACCATTGGTCATATTGACCTTCAAAAGTTGGCATGCTTATTCGAGGTAACCGAATCTGATCTAAGTTTCCCGCTGCGCTGTTGGTGGATTCAACACGACTGACGTTCGACGACCGCACGCTTCCCGGAGAGTCTGACCTTTCCAGGCTCGTCTCTTCCTGTGTTAACGTTAATGCAGCTGCTTCACTGAGCAGTTTGTAATATTTATTTTCAAAATCTTCTCTTTCTTTTTCGGAGAGAGCCGTCGTCTCACCTGCCAACGTTTCAATTTGAATTTGAATTTCATTAAATTCCTGCAGCATCGGATTGACGTTTAAAACGCGAAGTTTTAATTGTTCAAAATCTAAATTTACTTTATCCATATTTGTCAAATACGTTTCAAACCTCGTAAGCGTACTTTTCATAGTACCTCGTTTCAAAATTAATGCGTTTGCCATGACTGCTATTTTTAATCTTAAATAAACAAACAATAAGAAATTTTATTTTCTTAACAAGGGATTTTATCTTTTGATAACGTTTGCAAATTCTTTGCGCGCGAAATATGATTTCCCGGCGTTCAACGGACTTGTTCAACTGAGCTCGCGCACGCGTAATATTAGGAAAGGAAAAATGGACGTTTATTAACAAAGGATCGCTCACCTTTATTGTCCTTGTACTGCTGACTTCAATTTTGCTTGAAGTACCAATTTTTCTTCTTTTGTTGACTTCAATTGTGTGAAGTACCATGTAATACAATGTCGATGACTTCAAATGTTCTTGAAATACCATGAATTTTCCTGCCGCGCTGGTTTCAATGTGGCTCGAAGCGACCAATGTTTAACTTCAAGGGCCGATGTTGCGAACAGGGCTTTATTATTTCTCCTCGAAGGACCAGCCAAAATAAAACACAGCACGTTCTATTTCGGCACGAACAATTTCTTTATTACAGAACAAAATTGTAATGGATAAACACAAATACTAATAATTATCATTGAACGTCTCACTATACCAACACGAGTAAGATCGTAGCAATAATTATAAACAAATACTTTATGAAAACGACTAATTTAGCAACAATAAAATCGTAATAATTAATTGGAACGAACTACTTCGAACATGAATAAAAGTCGTAATGGTTTCCAACCTTGTTGGCGCGTGAAACCGTCTCGTCCCCACCAACTTCTTGAGATTACAGTTTCCTTCTTTTAGGCGGCAAATTCAAATATTACAAAATAAAAATAGTGTGCGTAAACAACTCTCTTGACGAGTAGGTATGTCGAAAAAGGAAATACAAGTTTCGTCACCTGTCACGATTTTGGAATAAATTTGGTGTCCGCCATTATTTAACAAATTTAGAGTTTCATGGCAAATTCTTACACGCTCTGCTTTTTGGAAATCAGAAAGGTGATGCGGCACAAAACGACGGACCACTTTTTTTAAATGCAGGTGATCGTGTATGATTGTTTTAACAGCTGAGTATCCAATCTTGAGTTGATGCTCTATTACCCCATAAGTGGATTTATTGTCCTCTTTAATTATTTTTTTAACAGCAGCAATGTTTTTGTCGGTAACAGCGGTAGAAGGACGTCCTGCTCCTTTTTGATGCTGAACGGAATTCCTTTCGCGTTCAAATTCCTTATACCATCGGTAAATTGTGGAAATAGGAAGGTGCTTGTTCACTAAAAGTTGAATCTAAACTCTCTTGTTAATTCCATGTTTTCACTTGCAATGTCACTTTAAAAAATTAGTAACTTGAGTTATAACAAACGTATTTTCAAGTTCTAAACTTCAAATGACAGATAAAGAGTTTCTCTAAATAATACCGTATGTTTTATTTTTAACAACTTACTAGATCTATTTTATTCTCAATAAATTCAGCTTGACCCTCGTACCTCGTCTTAACCTATTCGCGTTATCTAACTTAACAATTTTGAAGTTACTTGATTTGTTTTTCAAACAGACTGAACATTTACACAAATGAGTCATAATTTTGTCTCTTAACACCTTTCAGGAATGAATCAATTTTCCGAGGAGACTTAATTTTTGTTTGTCAGATATTAATCAAACAGCTCTTTAAAAAATCAAAGGTACTTGTCAGACTTAGGTACAGTTTCAATTAGAGGTTTCTTAACCTTTTACCTTTTAAAACAAAAGATGTGTTTTTCGTTCGAACTCACCCCTTGGATCATTACAATATATAAAATGAAGTGGAATCTACTAAATGGGAAAGTAATGTGTTGTCACATCAGATTTTTTTCCTATTTTGGTGTAGTATCTTTAAGATTTTAAACTAATTATGCGAATTTGGTTTATATTCTTAATTACATAATACAGTTAGAAAAATTAAATAATATTAATTTATGCTTGAGTCAACACAGATTCAAAGCTATCATAATCTAAAATTCATATAAAATAATTTTTGTTTATGCTGGATTTCTGGGGATCGAGAAGAGAAACAAAAATACTTTAGTAACTTAAAAAATTTAGTTCTTCGTTAGTATCTTTTTTTTTATCTTTTTTGATGTCCTCCACCCCAGCGTGAGTTTTTAAATGTCTCATCAGATGACCTTTCTGAGAAGTTTTATAGTCGCAAATTTCACACACCATCAGTTTTTCGCCGGTATGAGTCTTTAAATGTAACTTCAAATGAGAATTTTGTGAACATTTATACTCGCAAATTTCACAAGCGAATGGTTTATCGCCGGTGTGGGTTCTTAAATGAAGTTTCAAATGTCTTTTCTGTGAAGATCGATATTGACAAATTTCACAAGCAAATGGTTTTTCACCAGTATGAGTTCTTAAGTGATCCGATAAACTTCCTTTATGTGCGCACTTATAATCACAAATTTTACACGCAAACGGCTTTTCGCCCGTATGAATTCTAAGATGAACCGTCAAACTATATTTTCGTGCACATTTATATTCACAAACCCCGCACCCAAAAGGTTTTTCACCTGTGTGAGTCCTTAAATGCATCTTTAGTTTTTCTTTCATCGAACATTTGTAATCACAAATATCACATGCAAATGGTTTTTCGCCTGTGTGAATTCGAACGTGAACTGTCAAATCACTTTTTCGAGCACATTTATACTTACACACCTCACAAGCGAACGGCTTTTCAAAAGTATGAGTTTTTAAATGAACCTTCAAACTACCTTTACGAGAACATTTGTAGTCGCAAATGTCACACTCGAATGGTTTTACACCGGAATGGGTTGTCAAATGTCGGATCAAACTTTGTTTGAATGAGTACTTACAGTCACAAATTTTACAAGCAAATGGTTTCTCACCTGTATGCATTCTTAGGTGAGCATTCAAATTACTTTTATACGAACATTTGTAGTCGCAAACATTGCAGTCATATAATTTTGTGTTAGGATGAATCTCGACATGTTTCTGTAGTTCTGATTTGTTGGTAAATTTTATGTTACAAATTTGGCACTTGAATTTTTTACATGCTTGCCTTTTCCATTTTACATCCAGTTGAGATCCTAAAATTGTTGTCTCTTCTTTAATATTAATCGAGTGATGGAGTTCTTCTACCTTGATTTCCATGACTTCCACTTGTTCTGGTTTAATGTCGTAACCACCATTCGAGTCGCAGGGGGCTTCTAATTCACTAAAAGTTTGAAACTCCTCCGAAAATTCCACTTTTACTATATCCATATTGAAATGTAGTTGTTAGATTTCTAATACAACTTAATAAGTTTAGGGCCGGTTGTATGTCAGTGGTTTAAACTCGGTTCAGAGTTAAACCAGGGATTTTTGTAAATGTCCGTTGTATGTACCTGGTTTAAGACTTGAACCTGGTTTAACTCTCGATTTTTCTTACCCTTTATGACTCGGTTTATTTTTAATTTATTTGGTGATTCATTATGTAAAAGCTCTTTCGGATTTCAGCTGTCAAAAATTAATGATAATCAAGAGAGCCAACATAACCTGTACGATAATTATGTGAATAATAGATAGATTTACTCATAGAGGGAGTAAATTCGCCCACTGACAGCATTATAAAAATCAATAATATTATCAGTGGCGTTTCGTGACTTCACTCAATGGGAGGACACAAAATAGAAATTAAAACGAAAAACATAATAGTCAAGGCAAGGATGGTTTTCAATTTGCAAAAAATCTGGGCAAGCTGAATTTTGGCAGAGATGTACATTGGAGTGTTCTAATGAACCCCCCAAAAGTCCCATAAAATCCCACGCAGGCGTCCCCCACAATCGGGGGTTTTAGCTCCCGCAACGCAATTTTTTGCCGATAACTAGCTTATTTATGTTCGTATGAAAAATTATGATCAGATCATAATTGAAGAGCATAAAATTCTCTATCAAATACTTTTTTTTAATATTTTTCCATGGCACACTAATACTTAAATTATTGACCGAAAACACGACCCACCCTTAAAATGGCACAATATTGATTCGTTGCAGGGACAGAAATGTTTTCGGGCACGGGAAATGCTTTTAATAATAAATTAATTGAAATTATGGCCAAGGTTGGAAAATGAAGAGAAAAATAGATTTTTTCACCGAAATTTTGGTTTGAGCTTACAGAAGGTCCGGGCAAGCTGAAATTTGGCAAAGATACGATATATATTGAAGTGTTATAATAAAGCCCCAAAATGTCTCATAAAAATCCCAAGTCGGCGTTTCTCCCAAATGAGGATTTTAGCCCCCTGAGTGCGGTGTTTCGCCTATAACTCACGTATTTTTACTTTTACAAAAAATTACCATTAAGCAAAGTTGAAGAACATAAAATTCTCTATAATTTGTGGCGCTGCAGTAGGTAGTATAGGGCTCTCAGTGAGCCCTATACCAGTAGGAGCGGCAACTGGCTCCAATCGACCGACGGTAGGGCGGCGATTATGACTGCAAACGACGTCGCCATCCTGAGGGAGGGCAAAGAGCGGAACTTCGTTTGGTGCGAAACCAACAACTTTGTGGCATATTCATGTTATTACTCACCCAATGCGAAACTGGAGGACTTCGAGGAGGACTTGTGGACGCTGAAAGACAGCATCCGGACACATCAAAAGCCGGTCCTGGTGGGGGGCGATTTCAACGCGAAGGCCCCAGAGTGGGGCCCCACAGACGTGAACGCTAGAGGACTAGCGGTCATGGAGTTACTAGCCGAGCTGGACATGGTGGTCTGCAACGAGGGCAACCAGCCAACCTTCCAGAGAGGCGAATCCGTCTCTGTCCTGGATCTCACCCTGGCCACAGAAGTGCTGGCGAGGGGGATCGGCAGCTGGAGAGTACTGCAAGAAGTTACACTTAGCGACCACAATTACATCGAGTTCATGGTCGGGTTGCCCTCGGTGGTGCCGAACAAACCGGCCACTGGATGGAATTGGAAGAAATTCGACGTGCACAAGCTCGAAGAATACTTCCAAGAGCAGGAAACCGTCAAAGAGGATCTTCGCGTGATGAGGCTGAGCGGGCTGCTTAGCAAGGTCTGCGACATGACGATGCCGAGACGTAAATCATACGGCAAAAAATCCGCCTACTGGTGGACCGAGGAGGTCGCGGAGGCCCGCATGCAATGCTTGGCTGCAAGAAGAGCATACACGAGAATGAGAGGAGCACAAGGAGTGAACATCGAATGTAAAGAAGGTGCCCTCGCTAAATGGAAGCAAAAACGAAAGGAGCTGTCATATGCTATAAAGGACAGCCAAAGGAAGAAGTGGCATGATCTACTCGAGAAAGTGGAAAAAGACGTGTGGGGGAAGGCCTATCATATCGCCACCAAGACCCTGGGAAGAACATCTATACCAGGGCTAACGGAGAGTCGCCTTCGCGACATCGTCGGGACGCTTTTCCCAACCCGCCCCCCCCCCCCCCGTCGAATTCGCCCCCGAGGAAGGTGAAGAACCACCGGAGCCCTTCTCCTTATAAGAATTGGAAGTAGGCATCAGCAAGATGTCGATAAATAAAGCCCCCGGACCAGATAACATCCCGGCGGGAGTATTACGAGAGATGGCTAAACTCCGTCCAGACCTCCTACTGGGCAAGTTTAACAGATGCGCGGCACAGGGTACTTACCCAGAAGAGTGGAAGAGAGCGAGACTCGTCCTGTTGAGGAAGGGCAATAAGCCGCTCGACGTCCCGAACTCATACCGTCCAATATGCCTGCTGGACCATGTTGGAAAAATCTTCGAGCGACTAATAGCGACTCGCCTCCAACAAGAGATCGAAGCCGCCGGGGGCCTTGCGGATAATCAGTATGGGTTTCGCAAAGGCAGATCAACCATCTCGGCGATCGAAGACATGGTCAGAAAGATCGAAAATGCAAAAGAAGGGACGCGGACGTGGAGAACAAGGAAGCTGGTGGTCCTGCTGACCATCGATGTTAAGAATGCCTTTAACTCGGCGCGATGGCAGCGAATACTTGAGGAGCTCCAGAGAAGAGGGGTTTCCCATACCTACAACGTACCCAGGCCGAGTACTTTCGGGGGAGGCGGTTGTTTATCGAGGAGCGGCTGTGGAACCACATTAGGGAAGTTAACAGCGGAGTTCCACAGGGGTCCAGCCTGGGCCCATTACTCTGGAACATAATGTACGACGGCGTTCTGAGGCTCCGCTTTCCGCCGGGGGTGAGCGTGTTTGGCTTCGCGGACGACGTCACGGTAGTGGCGGAAGCCAGGACAGAGGCCGAGCTGATGACCATAGTGGAAGAGTCGGCCAGACTAATTTGCGAGTGGTTGAAGACCAGAGAGCTAGAGCTGGTCCCCGAAAAGACAGAGGCCGTGGTCATATCGGGTAGAAGAAAGGTACTCCCGATGTCGTTTACAATCGCGGGCAAGAACATCGAGCCCAAAGACCAGGTCAGGGTCCTAGGTGTGGACATCGACAAACACCTCTCATATCGCCCACACCTTACAAGAGTGGTCAAGAGGGCCGCAACTATGACCTCAATGCTGGGCAGGTTGATGCCCAACACCAGGGGACCTAGCGAGGCGAAGAGGCGGCTGCTTGCGGGTGTGGCCGACTCGGTGATTCTGTACGCCGCTCCCATATGGGCGAAATCGTTGGATAAGGCGCCGTACAGAAGCATACTGGAGAGGGTTCAAAGACGGAGTGCAATCCGAATATGCAGGGCGTACAGGACCATCTCAACGGATGCCGCTCTGGTGATAGGGTCGCAAATGCCTATCCACCTCAAGACGAAACAAAGGGCCCACAGGCATAGTGCAGGAAACAAGGAAGAGTACGACCAAGCCGAAGAAGTGCCCTGCAAGAGTGGCAGGAACAATGGGAGCGCTCCGATAAGGGACGTTGGACGGCACGGCTGATACCATCCATCAGACCGTGGATAAATCGAATATTTGGCCACATCACCTACGAGGTCACCCAGTTCCTGTCGGGGCACGGTTGCTTCCAGGCATACTTGAAGAGATTCAAGCGCGCTCACACGGAAAACTGTGTATACTGTGGAGATACGGACGTCGCGGCCCACACCCTCTTCGACTGTACGAGATGGTCCCAAAATAGAGAAGACGCATGTCCAGGAGAAGCTCACGCCAGACAACATTGTGGCAGTGATGTTGCAGGGGGAAAGCAAGTGGAGGGCCGTCCATGAGCTGATCACCTCCATAATGTCCACGAAGGCCAATGAAGAACTGGAGAGACAAGGCAGGTGAACCATAAGAAGAGCAAAGTCCCAAAAGGGCAGAAGATGTCTTCGACAGGAAGGAGTAGGAGATGGCAGAAATGCCAAAGCAGGGGGTGTTCGGAAGTAATGCAGCTAGCGATTCCCGGCACCTCCACGGAGTGGGGTTTTAGTGAGTTAAGAATCTCACACTACCACCCAAAACATCTGGGTGGTGTCTTGTTGAAGATTTCCCCACTCCCAACGCTCGCAAAAAAAGGGGGTCTCCCATTGGCTGTTGGTACTCTTAGGCCACGCCCTAACCCCGATTTTGTAATAAATAGTGGACTTGTACGAGTAGTGTGCATGTAGCTTTTTACGGTAAACTTAGAACAAATTTATTCTCAACAATTATCAGCCCACTGCTGGACATAAATCTCTCCCATATTTTAACAATTCCTTCCTATTTTATCACTTGGTGCCACTCTTTACCCGCCATTTGTTTGATATCGTTTGACCACCTCTTTTGGTATACTTTTTTCTGCAGATCTCGGACGCCACTCGATAATTCTAGTTGTCTACTTTATAAATTTTGCTCTTGGTGCATCTCCACTTTAGCTCCGCAGTCGTTCTCATCAGATCCTCCTCCTCAAATCCTGTCAGCTTAAACTTGTGTTGAAGGAATTTTCCTCAGCATTCAATCGGTCTACAGCTTCTCCCACAGCTGGGCCCCACTTTTCTCTGTCGTCCTTTGCTGTGGTATTTATATTTTTTAATATAAATATCGATATTTATATTGATGACCGATTCAATTGTATCAGTTCATCGTAAAAGATCGATAAAGAATCAGTTTTGAGCCCATCAAATGGAATCAAGGGATCCATGAAAAGGACAGACGGTGAGGAGGAATTCTTGCTCACACGAAGAACAAGAACAAAGAGAGACATATCCAATTCTTGGACCAATCTAAAATGGATCACAATAACCAAGAGGAAGAAACGAATGGAATTAATGACAAGAAAACTGACAATAAAATATAAACGAAAAATCAAAGAATAAAACCTTAAAAATGACCTTTAAAGAAACCGATCAGGAACCAAGACCGCCCGAAAAGATCGATGGAAAGATATAGGAAAAACCGAAGCGGAAAAGACAGCCCGAGTATTGAAAATGAAAATATGAACTTGGATGTGAACCCACAAGAGGGCAGTGAGTTAGACGAGCTATCGGAAAATTTTGAGGAACATATGAGCATGAAATACTTAAAAAAGTAAAGAAGCGATAACACCAACAGAAATTCGGAAGTACTTCCACAAAGCCAATAGGAGAACACTCACTAATGGGGTCGGGAACAACCCCGAAATATACGAGTTGATCAGTGTGGTATCCAGTCATTTGGCCGAAATTTTTTGGCCGACAGCTTTTGACCGACAACTTTTTGGCCGACACATCATTTGGCCGACAATGATTGTAGATTACAATTAATAATTATTCAATATCTACTTATTGGTATTTTTTATTAAAATATTTAAAAAAAATTAACTAGATTGTTCTATGAACCATTGGGGGTTAAGGTACGCAAACCCTGACCAGAAAATTAAAATTTCCCTATTGAGTTTCGGAAAGTTTATGGTTTATATAGTTTAATTTAAAAAAAATACAGTAGAACCTCGATTATCCGGGCCAGCCGGGACCGAGCCTTCGCCGGATACTCGAAAACACGGATAATCCAAAGACCTCATTTTTATTTTTTTAATAATTTATTCAGACAAATACATGTGTCAAACGAAGAAAAGAAACGTGATACTACATTCATGTTTATCATTTAACACAAAATAACAGTTTTAATATTTATACATAATGTATAAACGTACTGCATTGCACAATATATGTAAGGCAGTTGGCGAAAATAATAAGTAAACACATAAACGGGGGATTTCCCGAGCCGAACTTGGGTGTTCCCCAAGACGAACGCCTGCACGGTGCATTCAGCGTTCATGCGCCAACCTCTGGCCGTCAGCCACGGATAATCCGCGCACGGATGAAATTTTAAAATGCCGCACGGAAAATCCGCCGCCCGGATTTTTAATTAGAGAACCGACGATAAGTTTTTGAATAAATCGACTTAGAAGTTCGAAAATTTACACATTCAGTGACGCGCATGAGGACGATTTTGGGAATCTCGCCGATTTTGTTGACGGTGCGCGTAGATTGATATACCTTAACACTTAGAAATTTTCGCTTCAACAGTTGCATCACGCCCATCGTACGAGCAACATGTATGAAATATTACAATTTTCACACTTTTTTCGGTTTTTTTGGGTGCTACGTAAAAGTTAACTGCTGTATACTTTTTACTAATTTTACTAATACTAATTTTAAAAGCTATATCCCGGTTTTATAGGATCCCGGTTGGGGTGGATTAATATTCCTCAAGTATATTTAGCCCAATGCAGCGGAGCGCAGGCTAGCGTAGGGTAGGTTTTTATAACGCAAAAAAGATGAGAGTCGAATTCACACCTAAAAACTCCAAAAGTTACACAAATCTGTCGGCCAAAAACTGTCAGCCAAAAGATTTAGGCCAAATGGGTTTCAACCAAATGACAGTGAATCATCACTAATGAACCCTTAAACGAATTTTATAGCGCTGAATTGCCCGACATGTCCAAAGACTCGTTGTGATGAGACCAAAAATAGAAGTAAACCAATATCTATGACGAAAATTTGGGTAAGACATTCAGTCAGCTTAAATCAGTCACTTAGGCCACTAGACTGGGCCCATTGTACTGCCTCCAAAAATATAGTAGCCCTGTCCCGTCATTCCCGAGACATCGCAACTGAAGGATAAACTCCAAGACCTTGGTAGGCGAAGTGTCACTAATTTTGGCCCTATCAGGCCAGAAATCCTCCAACATGGCACCTCTTTTTGACGCCAAAGCCGGGCAGAGACAGAGCACATGTTCTGTTGTATGGTCTCATTCATTATAACCCCAACCCATAGGGCTATCTACGATCCCGCAGTATTTTAAGGCGTTTGTTGAGTTTTCAGTGTCCAGTTAGAATCCCTACAATTGTCCGTAGATCTGCCTCTAATCCAACATTATTTTTGGAACCGTTGGAGAATGGACTTATGTCATAATCGGGGGTTTCTGGTGGGTTCAATAGGATTGCACATTTCCTATTGAATATTTATTTATGGGGAGTTTCATCAGATTCTAAATGCAGGAGGAGCATTTGTTCAGAGTGGAAAAGAAAACACTCAGAATGAAAAAAAAACAGGAATACTTACCCCGCAAAATATGGAAACCTACGGGAATAGGCGGAAAACAACCGTAGTAATCCTCCGGAATAACAACCCTTTATAAAATTAGAAACAAAATTATGAAATCACTATCAAAGACAAGATAAAAAGATTAGGCAACCAATTTGTTGCATTGTCTCGGTTTCTCTGTCCACTATCATTATTTTTTGTTCTAGAGGCATTTATGCTCAGGCTGTAATTTTTCACTAATCAGCTCAAATCTTTGACCGTTAAAAAAATTTAGTAATGTTTTTTTATACGTCTTTTGCTATGTAATGTGGTAAGATTTTTCTAGGCGACTCATTTCGATGTAATTAAATAATGTATGTATATTCGGTTATGAACGTCTTGCGACATTTTCCCGATACCTCCCTGTCTCTGCTCGTTGCGTGTTGAAAATGTGTGATGAGCACAGAGGACCTACAGCTTAACGTGGATTCCGAACCACGGGAATAGACAATTTTTACACCGCCTACTCCATCAGGGAAGTTTTTTAGCCATAAATAATGTTATCTGGGGCCAGCAGATAGACATTTGGTGAGCGAAAATTTCTCCTATAGATAGCACCTCACAGGATTTGAACCCATGAATCTTGGCTTGAAAGCGAACACGCTAGCATTTCAGCCATTCGCTCACAAATAATAATTAAATAATGAAATTTAAATAAATTTGAATTATTTATTCAATCTGAGACGTCGTCTAACGTTCCATTGGTACACACATGACTTGTCATGAATGGCGTCTTCCACTAAGAATTTACTAACTATAATGTGTGAGTTGTCGTCACAGATTGAATAAATAAATCTAATATATTTGAATTTCATTATTTAATTGCATTGAAATGAGTCGCTTTTAGAAAAATCTAACCCCATTATATGGCAAAGGACATCCTAGGGATCGTATTTACGTAAAAAGCACTACTAAATTTATTTTGTCGGTACCCCATTCTTCTTCAGATCTTGCCACGAGAACAGTATCATCAACATAGTGAAGGTTTCAGATTCTTCTTCCTCCGATAAGGACTCCACCGTCCCACCAATCCAGTACATTTCTCATAATATGCTCGCTATATAAATTGAACAATAGAGAAGGGGGTATAACAGCCCTGTTGAACTGTTGAATATTAATATTAATCACGGTAGGGCTCTTCATGTACAGATTTTTAATTATATTAACTATGTGAGATTGAGAGACGGTGTCAGCTTAAGAGGTTAAGTGCGTTGTTGCTAATGCTGAACGCCAGGTTCGACTCCGAGCTTAGTACAACTTTATTCTGACCACCTCCCCTCGGACGGTAATGCAAACCACCAAGGTGTAATCTACCTCGTACAGGCTCTCTGGAGGTTGTTAGCGAATATTATCGAAGCCCTTTGTGTAGTCAACAAAACTTAAATTCATTAAACAAAGAATTTCATACATAAAGTGTGTTAGGCGTTTCTGGTTGATTGAAACGGCGTATTAGCTCAATACACAACCATTGCAAAGACGAACGAAGCTTAAGCCGAAGCAAAGACAAATACCTCCATCTATTAAAGTTGTAACCACTTGGACCACATTTGCCTTATCCTGTGACCGCGATTTCGTTGGCGCCGCGTATATAAGGGGACTCAACTCGTCAGACACACATTGGCAAAGCGATACCATCCTCAATTCGCAAACCTACTTGTGTGTTTATATAGCTTAAACTTCAAGAGAATTGTCAATACAACTCTCCATCTATCTTCAATGTATTCTGCAATGGTATGCAGTGCAGATGAAGATGGCAAACCATCGAAGGTGTATTTGCTTACAAAAACTTTCTCAGAATGAAAATGGAAACATGTCCCGTAGTTGGTAGTTCAAAAAGAATGCAATCAAGAGTTTTACTACAAAAGAACTGCGTACAGTCGATGGACTTGAACAGAAGACTTATCACACAGCTTGCCTGGCATTGGGACTACTACAGAATTGGGCGAGACATTTGGAGGAAGCAGAGGAATCAGATTCGCCATAAAAAAATTAGAAGTTTATTCGCAGTTATCCTGGCGAACCGCATCAAATTATAAAAACTGCATGTCTTTTGAATATTTTGAATAAACATCGACGAGAGAATCCTCAAATGACATTGGAATTCACTGATAACATATACAATGAGGTACTTATCATGATTGAAGATCAAAGTTTGTGTATGATTGGCAAGCCTTGTCAGAAATCGGCATGAAAAACCCTTCAGGACAACAAGCGCTGAATATATGGCTCAAAAACTCGAGCTCCACCTCGACAGTGTTCAATATTTTCAAAGGTGCAGATGGTGTCTGAGTCTCGATAAATCACAGGTTGTTGAGGTAAACTAAAGAAGAAAGGTCCCGCAGATCAGCCACCATTTGAACCAGTCCACTATAGCGTTTAGGGACTCGGTCACCATCCTTTGAACTTCTCGCGCTTCAACGAGTCGCGAACTACGAAGGAAGACCATAGGTTGCCGATGAGACTAACACGAAATGGCAAGAGCGATAGGAAGCATCCAGCGGCGTTCTCTTTAAATTAGGCATACGGTCACCCGTTCAAGTGCACACCGCGGGCCACCTTGCTGAACTCTCATGATTTATTGACAACGGGTATTTGCATTGCGCTGCATCGCTGCAACAACTCATTAATCAAAATAATTTGGTATTTGCACTTGTGGACTTCTCCTCCCTCAGTTCAGATCCTATTATAGTGCAAAATAATTAAAATCCCGTCTTGGAAGAATCAATCAGTTTCATGTTAAAAATCTAACTAATATTGACCTTTTTATAAACTGGGTATCTTAACAAAATTGAACAAAAACCAGTGACTCAATATAAAAATTATTAAGTCTTGTCACGACGCTGACGTTTGCTTCCGTTTATTTTTTGTATCCGTTAGACATCAATAGTATTTTTTTTATTGGCGTGGAATTTGAAAATTTATCTCCCGAAATTTTGCGGCAAAATTATTTTTTTGAAACTTTTTTTTATTGAATATTGGATTTCCGAATGGATTGGATTGGAAGCGTGGTTAAATAAATAGAAAAAATCATAATGTAAATTATGTTCACAGTTTTTTATTTAACAAAAAACCAAATATATTTCAAGTGCTGCCTGCCCTTAAGTTATTTTTTAAATATATAAAGTGAATTCAACTGAAAAAAGTGTTAGTAAATAAAGCCCAGAACCTGGAGTTGGAACATTCCCAATTACAGTGGAGCCCGCTTATTGGAATCGCGGTTAATGTTATCATTCGGGTAATGTTATCACTTTTGCGAAGAACGGAACGGACGTATATTATTACACACAAAAAATATCGCTTATAGTAATCAAAATTCGGTTTATGTTATCATATTTTATTATTTTTAAGATTATTTTCGCCCACGAGCAAAAGAGTAGATTTTCATTTACAAGCATTTTTTTTATATTGTGCATAAGCTAACTCTAGTTTCTGTTACCGTCACATTATCACATTACATTATTATGTTTATTATGCACTCCGTCGCCGCCGTTTAAATAAATGTACAATAGTTTGCTGTTTATGTAATGTAAGATTCAGTTCTGAAATTTTTATAAACAATTTACTCCTCGCACAACAGAGACAAACAACTCTAGATGAGTTTTTTTAATTTGTTTTTTTTCTTATTCTTATTAATTAATTATTGTAATAAATAATCAATAAAAATTTTTTTCTTTTATTGTTATCAATCGGTTATTGTTATCAAAAACCCCAAGTCCCGATGTGATCACATTAAGCGGGCTCCACTGTATATAAATATTTTAAGTGGGCGCTATTGCCCTCCTGTACCTAGTGGGTGTAAACGATTTTTTGCCTGCATGAGTTTTTAAATGTTTTTTTAAATTTTCTTTTCGTAAAAATTTGTGGCCACAAATTGCACACTCAAGCGGTTTTTCGCCAGTATGGGTTTTCAAATGAATTTTCAAGACTCCCTTACGTGTACATTTATAATCACACATATCACATGCAAACGGTTTCTCATGGGTATGAATTCTCATGTGTAGTTTCAAATCTGATTTGACGGCACATTTATAGTCGCACACTTCACACTCAAATGGTTTTTCACCAGTATGAATTCTCCTGATGTGCTGCTGCAGTACTTGCTTGTTTAAAAATTTATAATCACAGATTTCACACGAAAACGGTTTCACGTTTGTATGGATTTTTAAATGTACCGTCAAGAAGCGCTTTCGGGAACAATTATAATCGCAGATTTCACATCTAAATGGCTTCTCGATGGCATGAATTTTCATATGAATTTTTAAATCTGTGTTAACGGAACATTTGTAATTACAAATTTTGCATCCAAATGGTTTCTCACCAGTATGAATTCTCATAATGTGATGCTTCAGTACGTTCTTGGCTAAACTTTTATAATCACAGTATTCACATGCAAATGGTTTCTTGCCTGTATGAATTTTTAAATGCGATTTCAGAAGTCGCTTTTGTGAACATTTATAGTGACAGATTTCACAGTCGTACGGTTTTTTATCGCTGTGCGTTGTCATATGATCTACCAAACGTCCTTTTCGAGTACATTTATAATCACAAATTTCACATGCAAAATGTTTTTCCCCTGTATGAATTTTTAAATGGTCTTTCAAAACTCTCCCATTTGAACATTTATAGTCACAAGCATTACATCTAAATGGTTCCTCAATAATATGATTTCGGATAATATGCTTTTGTAGTACTTGCTTGAGTGAACTTTTATAATCACAAAATTCACATGAAAATGGTTTCTCGCCTGTATGAATTTTTAAATGTATTTTCAAGAATCGCTCACGTAAACATTTATAATCACAGATTTCACACTTAAATGGTTTCTCACCTGTATGGATTTTCAAATGTTCTTCGAAATTTCCTTTTCGAGAACATTTATAATCACAAACTTCACATGTAAAGATTTTTTTGGTAGAATGTACATTTAAATGCAATGGCAAATGATTTGTCAGTTGCAATTTATCACAAAATTTCATCTTACAAACCTCACACTCAATGTCTTCATCTATTTCTACTTTATGTTCTTCCTCTAGTTTAGATTCAACAAAAGGGCTCTCTTCTTTAATTTCAATTGAGTGATGTAAGTCTTCCAAATTGAATGCTATATCCTCTGGTTCTTCTTTTTTAATTTCAAAGTTATTATTGTAATTAAATCCAATTTCCAAAATATCACTTTTTTCTAAATTTTGGGAATCCTTCCAAAGTTCTTTTTGATCCATATCAAATTTTTTCGTACTTTGAGATTATGTTTTAATCAAAGATTTAATTTTGTTTTCTGTCGAAACCGTAATAACATCTAAATGTAACTTTTGAAATATTCTTTTATATCTACAATAGCATTACCACGTAAACTATGACGATTTAAACGTGGCTGTATTTTATTTGTTTATTTTATCGCCTGTTGCATTATGAAGGTGTTAATGTTACTGTCATAATACCGGATGTTAATTTCCTGCTTCCTTTATAAAACAAATGTGAATAGAAGTAAACATGTAAAGTAAAAATTACCAAGTTCAATGATCACCAGCAAACGGGCAGTGATGGAGAACAAAATTTTTTTTTTTTTATTTTCCATTAATATTTACAATCTGTTTAATATTACAAACAATAAGTAAATGTTTTGGCTTTATATTTGACATGTTGAGAAGATTCCAGTGAATGCTCTCATTAAATTCAACCTAATATTCTATTAACATAAGTGCAATACACAGTAAAGTATTAATTTATTCGTTCAGAACTGAGCAGTTAATTAAAACGTGTGAGTAGATCTGTTGGCTTGAAGCGTTTCAATCTTCGGATTTCGTTATGATTGTTTAGCAGACCATTGGCCAGCTCGTTTGGATGCGAGTTTATTCGATCTTGATATTTGATAATGTGGTTCTTAATTTCGTCGTATATCGTGGGAATTTGCAAGTCACGGTGGATTATCTCATTTGGCACATACCATGGTGCTGCAGTAATTGTACGGAGCATCTTATTTTGGAATCTTTGGAGAATCTCTATGTTGGATAGGCTCGCAGTTCCCCAAAGCTGAATACCATAAGTCCATATTGGTTTTAATATTACTTTATATATTAGTATTTTAGTCTCTAGACTTAATTGGGAATGTCTGCTCATCATCCAGTACATTTGTCTATGCTTCATTCCAAGCTGCTTTCTTTTGTTGAATATATGCTTACGCAAAGTGAGTCTTCTGTCTATGTGCATTCCCAGGTAGTACTTTGCATCCTCGGCCTGGGGCAGTGCGCAATTGTTCAGGGTTACCAGTGGACAGGTGCCTCTTCTCATGGTAAAGGTAACATGTGTGGACTTTGCTTCATTAGCCTTTATCCTCCATAATTTAAGCCATTTTTGAATTTCATTAAGACTTTTTTGTAAATTTCTTGATGCTGTTTCCGGATCATTGTGTGAGGAGAGTATTGCGGTATCGTCGGCGAAGGTTGCTACCGTCGTTGTTGTAGATGTTGGGAGATCCGCAGTGTATAGCAAATACAAGATTGGGCCCAAAACAGTGCCCTGCGGCACGCCTGAATGGATTGGATATAGATCGGTGTACTCCTCTCCATACTTAACCAAGAAGTGTCTATCGTGTAAATAGGATTTTAGTAATTGATAATAACTATGTGGTAAGTTCTTTTTCAATTTGTAGCACAAGCCATCATGCCACACCTTGTCGAAAGCCTGGCTCACATCCAAAAATGCCGCAGAGCAATACCTCTTACACTCTAAATCGTTGCTGATTTGTTTTATTATTCTATGGACCTGTTCAACTGTGCTGTGCCGGCTTCTAAAACCGAACTGATGGTTTGCAACAAGTGATCTTTCTTCCAGTATTGGTTTTAATCGTTTGAGGAGTAGTTTTTCGAAGATCTTTCCTAGAATTGGCAATAAGCTTATTGGTCGATATGAAGTGACTTCTTCTTTTTTCCTGGTTTTTGTATAAGAATAATTTGTGCGACTTTCCATTGACTAGGAAAGAGTTGTAGTCTTAAGATTGCATTATAGATAAATGTAATCATTTTTAGGCACTTGGGTGTTGCCTCTTGTAGCACTTTGCCAGTTATCAAATCAAAGCCAGGAGCTTTCTTGGGATTTATTTCATATGAGATTACTTGTTTGACCTCTTGTAGTTTGAAGCTTTTTATTGATAAATCCAATTTTTGTAATGGTGCATTCAAGTAACTGTGTATATTCATATCTTCTGTTGGTGATATTGATGATGGAAATGGTTTGAACACGCTGGAAAGATGTTTTGCAAATACATGTGCTTTTTCCGTATCGCTTCGAGCCCATTTGCCTTGGTCGTCTCTGACAGGTGGAACTGCCTCTTGTGGGTGCTTAAGTCGTCTTGAGGCCTTCCAGAGTGAGTAATCATTTGCTTTGGAACTTAATAAATTACCAAGATATTCTTGAAAAGATTGATTCTTAATTTGCAGGAGAAGCATTTGTAGTTTTTTTGCGGCTTTGTTAAGTTTTTATTTATTTTCTGGTGTTCTTGAGGTTTGCCATTGTTTGCGTAGTTTTCGTTTCTCAGCGATTAGCTGTTTGACTGACATTGGGCACGACTCTTCGATGTACGTTTCGCTTTCTTCGGGTGTAGCTTGCCATGCTGCACTTTGGATAGCTTCAGTTAAGTGTTGAACTGCAATCTCAAGATCTTCTTCTGATTTCAATGGGATGTTCAGTTTAATTTGCTTGTCTAATTCCATTCTGAATGAATCCCAGTTCGTTTTTTTATTAAACAGTGTTGGTTGTTTTACTTTGAGCAGCCTTTTTGTGTGTATTTTTAGTAGACCAGGTGTATGGTCGGATGTGAGATCCAGTGACGACTCAACTTTAAGTTGTTTGTTATTTATACCTTTTTCCACGTAAAAGTCGATTAGATCGGGCATTTTTGCTTGATCGCTTGGCCAATATGTGGGTTGTCCTGATGATAGACTAGACATTCCATTGCTCGTCATTGCCGCATACAGTTCTCTACCTTTTGTCGTTATGCATCTTGAGCCCCAGTGCGTATGCTTGGCGTTGTAATCGCCACCAGCAATAAATCTATTCCCGAGTGTACTGAAAAAGTGTTCATATTGTTTTTTTTGTTATTGTGCTTAGGAGGGCAGTAAATTGCCGAAATTGTTAGGTTACCAATGCAATTTTCCACAGCTACGCTAGTTGCTTGGAGATAGTCATGTTGGTATTTTTCTAATTCAAAATGTTTAATATTTTTTTTGATGATAACTGCCGTACCGCCGTATGCTTTTCCATCCGGGTGTTGAGAGCTGTATACTAGGACAAAAATAAATTTAAAAAAATAAAACGCAATTAAGATCGATGACTAAAATGGTAAAATGGTGTAAAAGGGCATTCAGGCGATAATTGCAACGGATGCACAAATGACAATCCTGTCGCTCAGGGAAGCATACAGCAGGACCAAGAATGTGAACGTCAGAATGGATGGGGAGAGTGCACGAGTTCTAATGAGTGCACCAAACATAAGAATAAGCCTGACAAACGCTTGCAGAAGTCGGCTCAGCTACAGGTGTTTTAAATGCTAGGCCTACGACCACGATGCAGGTGGATGCAGGGCAGACAGACGGAAGAGATAAGTGCTGGAACTGTTGATAAAACTGGCACAAGGCAAGGCAATTGAAGTTATTTATTTATATAGAATAAAAACAGATTAGCCATTGCCAATCAAAAACTTAATCTGCATATTGGCAGAAAATTCATGTTGTCATAATGAAAAATAAATTATATCAAAATTAAATTTGCTGGTTCATGGTAGTCATTTGGTGTGAATTTTGGTGGGATTTCAAACCGTATTACGTTGGTTTCTATTGTAACGTACAGTTTAATCTGCATGAGTTTGTGGAGTTGTTTCTAATTAATTATTTTTGTTTTTAGGTTTTCCACATCCAGTTTGCATGGGCGTTATTCAATCTTCACCATAGGTAAGTATCAATTTTTAGGTATTAATTTTCTTTTCGGATGAATTTATGTCATTATGGGCTCGCACCCAGACCTTGTTTCATATCTGGTTATTGGATAGTTTGATTAGATCTCAGTCTCGGTAATGTTGACGGTCTTGTTCTCGAGGAATTTACACATCAGGTCGGGTGGTGTTTCTTCGTACAGCTCGTCCAGTTGTGCAGGGAGATGGATGCCATGATAGGCCGCCAATTCCAACTGTTCTTGCATGTACAAATCGCACTCCCGTATCCGATGTGTAGGTTCATCGAGAATGTCGCAAGCCGGACATAGTCCGTCCTCCGATTTCCCCAATCTCTTGAGGTGTCGGCCGAACTCGCCATGTCCGGTTAGCATTTGGGTCATCTGAAAGGAATTATTCATTATTTTGTTGCTTACCTTGGGGATGAATTGGTAGGTAATTCTACCTACCACTCCATTGTCCCATCTTTTCTGCCACTCTTGTTGGATTATATCCTCCATTTTTCATTTGATGTCCACTCTGTATTTATAGTCATTTGGGTCGATTCTTACCCCCATAAAGGTGGTTACTTTCTTGTTTCTGGCTTCACGCCATGACAGTAGTCGTAAGAGTTCTAAGTCGATTGGGTGGATACCTGCCAAAACACCCGCGGCTATGGCCGATACAGTCCTATAGCATTTTGCTATCACCCGACAGCAAAATCCATAGCACGATATCAGTCGGGCCAACGTGTGCTTATCCCCTATTCTATGTATCCAGATCTCGCTTCCGTAAGCCAAGATGGGGACTACCGCCCCCTGGTAGATCCTTCGCATAGAGTTCGAGGTGTCCAAGTTCCAACCGTTTTTTGCCATTCGATGCAGTGCATGGACCAGTTTACTGGCTTTGCCGCAAACGTAGTTTACATGCGGTTGCATCGATAGGTTTTCGTCAATAAGGACCCCAAGGTACTTATATTCCATTGCCACCTTTATTTTCTTCCCGTTGAGTCTAACATCTAGATCGTAGTTGTGGACTCGCTTCGGGTACAAGCACATGATCTTCGTCTTCGTTTCCGAGAGAGCGAGTTCCATGTCCTTGCACCATCCGCTAAGTTCGTTGACGCATGTTTGGAGTTTTTCTTGTAATAGGTTTCGGGAAGACGCCGTGACGACGGTCGCGATGTCATCCGCGTACGCGAAGGTATGAGTACCCTCTTGTTTGCCTTGTTTTAGATAGTGATCCAGAAGTGAGTTCCACAGGATCGGGCCGAGGACCGAGCCCTGAGGACATCCCTTCGTGGATCTTTTCCCTACCTTTGAGACCCCGGAAGTGAGAGTCACCTCCCGGGCTGAAAGGTAGCTTTTGATCATGACCTTTAACCTGTGTGGGAGCCCTTTTTCGCTCAGCGAGCGGAAAAGAGCCGGCCACCACATGTTATCAAAAGCTCCGGAGATGTCGTAAAAGATTACCGCGAGAAAACCCTTGGCTTTCTTCCGCTTCATCTCCGTAGTATCTATTTTTTCATAAAATTCCTTAAGGGCTGTTGTGGTGCTCATACCTTCCACGAAGCCATATTGGCACCGATCGTGGTAAGGGGTATTACTTTCGAGTATTCGTTTCTTTATAATCTTTTCCAATATTTTGCCGAACACCGGCAAGAGGGTGATCGGCCTGTAGTTCTTAATGTTGCTTGTTTCCCCATCTGGGTTCTTGAGTAGGATCTTGAGGACCCCCTTCTGCCACAGTTTGGGGAAATAAGCAACCTTAATGCAAGCATTGTATATACCCATTAACACGTTTTTGATGACAACATAGAGTTTTTTAAGAAAAGATCCCTGAATGTTGTCAAAACCCGGTGCCTTTCTGGCTTGCGTCGTCCTGATTAGGTCATCCAGCTCGTCGCTTTCGACCTCCCTAACCTGCGCCATGTCCGGTACGCCCCTTAGATTTTCGAAGTCCGACCGCATGGTTTGGTGATCCACCGTTGCATCGGAGTTTCGATCATCGTCGGGGAGTAGACCGTTCATGAGGTAGGTTAGGGTCTTTTCCGGCGTTTCCGTTACCTTCCCGTCCCCACCACTGAAGGTGGTGAGGATGTTTTTGCCCTTATGTTTTCTTGCCGCGAGTTTGTAGGTAACCCCCCAGGGGTTGGGTACAAGGTCGTCCTCGACGAACTTTTGCCAGCTAGCATGTTTAGCTTTTTTAAGTATATCCAGGAATTTTTCCTTGGATTCCATCATTGCAATGTACAGCCCGTTCTGTTCGTTCTCAATGCGGTTCCTATACAAGGCCGTCTTCCGCGAGAGATATTTCTTTCGCGCTCTTTCAAGACTGTCGGTCCACCAGTCAGGCCGGCCAACGTAGATCTTCTTTATTTGGGCTTTCCTATTTATTAGATCCTGGATCCTTCCGTGCAAGTCGGAGACCATGTCCTCGATTTCGTTTTCAGTGGTTAGATTGTCCGACCTGGGGCCGTTTTCCTCTACCCACTGAGTTAACTCTGTCTCGATGGTTTCCGCTTGGATGGTATCTGGGTTTCTATTCCTAATAATCCTGATGGGATTATTAGGTGCACCTATTTCAAAAGTGATTGCTTTATGATCTGTTATGATGACATGTTCCGCAATGTCCCATGAGTGGGTTGCATTGACGGTGTCGCAAGTGCCCAACGTTAGATCCACGTTGCTCTTCCTGCCGAGGGAGTCCTCGAACGAAGGCGGTTTGTTAGGTCGATTGAACACGAAGAGCTCGTGCTGTACAATGAATTCCTCCAGTGCCTTCGCCCTGGAGTTGGAATCCACGGTGTCATACCACACCCTTGATCGACAATTGAAGTCTCCACAAATGTATGTCTTCCCCTTTCCGCAAACACTCAGTGCTTTCCGGAGGTCTTCGAGTGGAATTTGTATATCCTCTGAGGGAGGAAAATACGTGCCTATAAAATAGTAGGTCACTTTATTACTGAAGGTAATTGACACGACCGTTACGAACTTGCTGGAAACTTGCGGGAGGAAGGAGAACGTGAATTCATTTCCTACCGCATCGTTAACCATGATGCAAGTTCGGAAGTGGTCGCCGAAGATTGCTGCCGTCCGAGTGTTCGGGGAGAAGGGAAGACGAAACCCTCCTGCTGCCGCGGGGTAGCAGTAGGGTTCCGAAAGAATGGCCAAGAGAATTTCTTCCTGGGCAACAAAGCGTTGCGCGTCGGCCGTGGCGGCCTCCGAGTTCCTCAGGTTTACCTGCAAGACTTTGAAGGGCTTACTCATTGACGATATCTGTAAGCGTTAGAACTGAATGGGCATAATCCATAAGTCTTGCCTTGTAGACCCTACACACGTTGGATCCTGTAGTGTGCCTGGCATCGCTATGTTTAGCTCTGACGCAGTTAATACACACATGTTTTGCCCGATCATTCTGTACCCCACAGGCACGTGAGGCGTGTTCCGTGGAGGAGCAGAATGCACATGCATCACTCCCTTTACAATACTTTGCTGTGTGTCCAAAGCGCTGGCACTTATAGCAGCGCGTGATCGTAATGTGGTCGTGGATGCGGTAGCTTTTCCAGGAAGCACGAAACTTCCCGTCCTTGATAGCCGCCTCCCTGACCACGGGGTGATCCTCCAGGATCCACTTGTTGTGGGTTTTCCCCTTGGAATGCACCGGGTTGATGCTCCTGAGCCAGGAGCTCCCGGTCGCTGTTGTTGCTTCGGGGTAGTTCGCGGTAAACTCCTCGACCACCCTTTCTTTGGTCAATGATTTATCAACCATCTGTATAGAAATTGAAGGCCAGGTAGCTGAAGGCTCCCGGGCCACCAATTTCTTCTCTTTTAGCAACGAATTTCCGATCAAGTTTTTGAGCGACGGCTGAGAGGACTCAACCATCACTCCGTTGTTTTTTATGGAGTATACTCTGTCTGGCTTGATTTTTAGGTCTGCTAGTTTGATGCTGGTCAGTTGTGTTTTGGTTTCGTCCGCCGATTTATTAGTGTTCCCTTCGTCAGGGTACACTATGACCTTGAATTTCCTAGTGGGCATGCTACGGGGGCCGCCAGCGGCGACTTTCTTAGCCGCCTCCAGGTAATCCCTGGGGGGGTTTTGTTTGTCTGTTTCCGGTGTAGATTTACTTTGAATGACCTGAAGGGTCGGTGCTGTCGGAGGGGTGGTCTTGCTGATGGCTTTGACCACCTCTTCTATGATTGCTTTTGTTTGAGGAGGGGAGGCTGAAGGCGCTCCCGTCCCCATGTTGTTTCTTTTGATGCCGTCCTGGATTAGTTCCTGCGCTATTTCTTCCAAGTGTTTTATTCTTTCGAGGGCCTCATCTCGAACGCTGAGGGCCTCCTTGCTTCTCATTAAAAACCTTCGTATTTCATGGGCGTCGTTTATCACACACTTCGATCTTTCTTTCAATTGTTGGTCGGTCAGCGTATCTGGTTCAGTTTCCAAAGTCTGGCTACTGGCCAAGTCCGGAGTAAACTTAACGGTCTGCTCCGGGCTTGTGTTCACCCTCGCAATGTCTTCTGTATCTTTGGTTAAAAAGAAACAGAGAAAGTCGAAATCGTCTAATATGGCCTCATCAGCAAAAATCGAAGAAAATGAAAAGAAACGTAGAAACAATCCTGAGACAGACGAAGAAGAAAGTCCCCACGAGTGGCCCGAAGAATGGCCCACATTTGAAGATGAAGAAAGTAATAGCTCGGACAACGAAAAACAAGAAGAAATTCGAAAGGAAGCAAAAAAGAAACCAAACAAAAACCAAAGGAAACGTGCCAGATTGGCGAAACAAGAAAAAGAAAAACATGAAAGACAAGTAACGAAAACGCTAAGTGAAAACAGTAACGAAACAAAGGAAAAAAATTATGAAACTGAAAAAACACAAAGTGAACAAAAAATGGAAATAGGCACAAAACTGCTCGAAGCATTGTCCGAAATCAGACAGGCAATACAAGAAAAAGAAGAACTTGGAATAGAAGAAACACCAAGTAAAAGCCATACGGAAGCAACAAAATGGGCGAAAGAAATACTTTCCAATGTATCGAACGCATCACATAAAGTAATGAAATTCATCAACCAAAGCAAAGAAAAACTCGAAGATAAGGAAAACGCACAAAAAAATGTTGAAGACATGAAAGAAAGCACCTTGAAACTTGTAGAATTTATACTGAAGGGCAATAACAACATACGAGGGACGGGTGAGCCTTCAGCCACCCCTCCCCCGTCCAAAGTAAACACAGCAGAGGCGGTCCCTGCCCCTGCCACCCCCGCGAACCTCCTCAAGGTCCGGGTACCCAAAGAAACAATTTCTTCCCCTCAGGAAGAGCCCAAAAAGCAGGACCCACCTAAGAAAGAATTGGCAGAGTCCAACCCCCCGAACCTCTTCAAGGTCCGGGAACCCAAGGAAACAGATTCTTCCCCTAAGGAAGAACCCACGAAGTACAGCCCACCCAGGAGGTACCAAACAGCAATGAAGAGGGCTGCCATCAGCAGCCCCCGGAGCACGCGCAAGAAATATAAAGTGATTGTCTACCCTGGAGAGGGTAGCTCATTCCTGTCAGCGGAAAGCACAAGGGCCGCCCTGACTAGCATCAGAGCGGAAGATCTTGGAATAAAAGCAGATAGGCTCTATCTGACGAAAAACAAAAGTGTCGTGGTGGAATCCTCCCACCCCTCGGTCAAGAAACTAGTAGGCAGCACTCTACTAGCGGAGAACCAATTGATGGCACGGGAGCCTTCAGCTACCTGGCCATCAATTGCTATACAGATGGTAGACAAATCCGTCTCTAAGAATCAAATCATAGCGGAAATAGAAAGAAGTTTTCCCGAGGCGGTCAATATGGCCGGGAGTTCGTGGCTCAAAAGAGCCAATCCCGTACATACCAGAATAAGAACACACAACAAATGGATCCTAGAGCTTCACCCTCTGATCCATGAAGCAACAATCAAGGAAGGTAAATTCATAGTGGCTTGGAAAAGCTACCGAGTGCGGAACCACATCGGAATTGCCCGATGTTATAAATGCCAACGTTTTGGCCACACAGCCAAATTTTGCAAAGGAAATGAAACATGCGCCTTTTGCACCTCAACAGAACACGCTTCACGTGACTGTGTAGTGCAAAAGGAACTTGCTATGCATGTATGCGCCAACTGTGTCAGAGCGAAGCTCAGTGACAATAAGCACTCCACAGGATCAACCCTGTGTAAAGTATATAAGGACCGTCTTATGGCCCTTGCACAATCCATAGCAACCACTATTGACAACGAAAGAAATAACCTTGACCAATAAGATCTAATCCTAAAAACTAATAACCGTGATAAGAAATAAGGTTTGAGTGTACCCAAAAAAGTCAAATAACTATCGAAAATGAAAAATAGATTACAAATCAAGACATGAAAACCGATACTTACCAAACATTGATGAAATAAAAACGCCCACGCAATCCATTGTGGAAACCTGAAACAAACAAATCAGAAACCAACATATCAAAAATAGGCAGATTATATGTATTGCTATGTGCCGATCCTCATATGACGGGGCCACATGCACTTTTAAATGATGATGAAAAGTAAACTTTGAAATCTCTTTTATTTTTATTAATCAATTCTCCTTCTAGCTCAGTTGTTAATGTAATTTTAATTGGCATGAAAACACTCTTATCGCAGTAGTGGATTCCTCGGGGTTACACCCTTTTGCTTATACTGAAAAATAAAGGTGGACGGGAAATTTATTCCCAATGATACGCTCATGGAACTTTTAACGCAATTTGATTTATTAATCATCAACAAATAAATGAAATCACAAATCTTATAATTTTTAAAATTTAAATAAACAAACATGGACAATAAATACTTAAAAACTACGCGCAACCCCAAAGTTATTACGTGGCGTGATATTTGTTTTTAAACGTTTTAAATAATGCACTCGCGGCGTGATAAATTATTCAAGTTTGTCTTACCGAGCGCAGATATCGCAATTCTTCGCATCAACTCTTTTTCTGGATCAACTTATCAAAAACGGCAGGAATTTCCAAAGTTTTTCTGTAACTCGCCTTTTTGCTCGTGACTGTGTTCTCCAATAACCCTTTTATATTAGTGATTGTAGCAAACCACTTACCATCACTTTCCAAATCATCAAATGTAAGTATCATCAACTTCTGTTAATCTTTGCAATTTAATCATATACTTTTGTTATTTTATTCTCCAATTAACACTTTCTGTATTTGAGGAACGAGAGACCTTCGTACTCTACGCCCTTACCTAATTAATCAATTTTTTATTATTCTTCTGGACGAGAGGAACGAAACACACCTCCGTCTTGTACGCACTCGCGTAATCAATTTTTTTATTATTCTTCTGGACGAGAGGAACGAAATACACCTCCGTCTTGTACGCACTTTTGTAATTAATCTATCATTATTTTTATTCTTCTGGACGAGAGGAACGAAATACCTCCGTCTTGTACGCACTCGTAATTAATCTCCCATTATTTATTATTATTTTTTTTTCTTTTTTGTTCCTCGTTTCCTTGGTTTTCGCGTGATCCAGGATTTCATCACTCTTTGATAATTTTCTAGATGTCGATCACTAATACGTAATAATGCCGTTTATTTATGTCGCACTTCTTAATATTACCTATTCTTTACAAAACTAAAATTAAATTATTTATGAAACAAAATCTTTTATACATGCAAAATAATTAATCTGTAATGTCCCCTTTTCAATGCGTATCATTGGTGAAGAAATTCCTTTGGTCACCTATTCTTTTATAATACTTTGACTACATGAGGAACTTTCCAATACCTTTCGGAACTTCCTACTGCCATAAGAGTTCTTGTAATTTTGCTTTTGCGAGTGTTTATCGAGCTTTATATTATAATAAATTATTGATATTTTGGACCATAACAGTATGTAACAATATACCAAATGACACGCGGTTTGAAACCCGATTAAAAAAAAATTCATAAAAAACGACCAGAACTTGATAAAAACTCTAAGAATGATTTTATAATTGTGATGAAAACATGAACTCCCCGCCAATTTGCAGGGTCCATTTTATGATGAGGTTGGCAACAACCTCAAAATGTTTTTTATTTTATAAATAAATTAACTTCAATTGATTGCGTCACCGTAGCGAAAGAGAGAGGAAAAACGACGATATGGTTGAAAAAGATCCAAAAATAAAAATCCTCGAATCCAAAACCATCGTGAAAGGTAGAGATAAAGATGAAGAACAAAACCCAAAGAAAAAACCACCGGAAATGACCAGAATAACTAGAAGCCAGAGCATAGACGAGTCGCGAAAAAACGCGAAAAATAAAAGCGGTCGGGAAACTCCCGAAAATACCGAAGAAAGTGATGAGGAACAAACGTTCCTTATAAAATCAAAAAGAAATCACAAGAAAAGGAAAGAACTTACGATTCAAATGGACACCGCCGACTCCTCGTCGAGCGAGGAAAGTGACGGGTACGACCTTGATACGATTCTTAAGGAAAAAGCGAAAGAACTTGACATGACCCAAGTAAAAGAAATAGAAACCGATAGTGATGATACAAAGAAAAAGAAGAGAACCAAAAACCAAAGAAAACAAGATCGAAACAAAAAAATAGAGGAAGAATACCGAAAAGAAGAAGAAGCCAAAGAAAAGAAAAACGAAACCAAAGATACAGAAGACATTGCGAGGGTGAACACAAGCCCGGAGCAGACCGTTAAGTCTACTCCGGACTTGGCCAGTAGCCAGACTTTGGAAACTGAACCAGATACGCTGACCGACCAACAATTGAAAGAAAGATCGAAGTGTGTGATAAACGACGCCCATGAAATACGAAGGTTTTTAATGAGAAGCAAGGAGGCCCTCAGCGTTCGAGATGAGGCCCTCGAAAGAATAAAACACTTGGAAGAAATAGCGCAGGAACTAATCCAGGACGGCATCAAAAGAAACAACATGGGGACGGGAGCGCCTTCAGCCTCCCCTCCTCAAACAAAAGCAATCATAGAAGAGGTGGTCAAAGCCATCAGCAAGACCACCCCTCCGACAGCACCGACCCTTCAGGTCATTCAAAGTAAATCTACACCGGAAACAGACAAACAAAACCCCCCCAGGGATTACCTGGAGGCGGCTAAGAAAGTCGCCGCTGGCGGCCCCCGTAGCATGCCCACTAGGAAATTCAAGGTCATAGTGTACCCTGACGAAGGGAACACTAATAAATCGGCGGACGAAACCAAAACACAACTGACCAGCATCAAACTAGCAGACCTAAAAATCAAGCCAGACAGAGTATACTCCATAAAAAACAACGGAGTGATGGTTGAGTCCTCTCAGCCGTCGCTCAAAAACTTGATCGGCAATTCGTTGCTAAAAGAGAAGAAATTGGTGGCCCGGGAGCCTTCAGCTACCTGGCCTTCAATTTCTATACAGATGGTTGATAAATCATTGACCAAAGAAAGGGTGGTCGAGGAGTTTACCGCGAACTACCCCGAAGCAACAACAGCGGCCGGGAGCTCCTGGCTCAGGAGCATCAACCCGGTGCATTCCAAGGGGAAAACCCACAACAAGTGGATCCTGGTTGGTTCACCCCGTGGTCAGGGAGGCGGCTATCAAGGACGGGAAGTTTCGTGCTTCCTGGAAAAGCTACCGCATCCATGACCACATTACGATCACGCGCTGCTATAAGTGCCAGCGCTTTGGACACACAGCAAAGTATTGTAAAGGGAGTGATGCATGTGCATTCTGCTCCTCCACGGAACACGCCTCACGTGCCTGTGGGGTACAGAATGATCGGGCAAAACATGTGTGTATTAACTGCGTCAGAGCTAAACATAGCGATGCCAGGCACACTACAGGATCCAACGTGTGTAGGGTCTACAAGGCAAGACTTATGGATTATGCCCATTCAGTTCTAACGCTTACAGATATCGTCAATGAGTAAGCCCTTCAAAGTCTTGCAGGTAAACCTGAGGAACTCGGAGGCCGCCACGGCCGACGCGCAACGCTTTGTTGCCCAGAAAGAAATTCTCTTGGCCATTCTTTCGGAACCCTACTGCTACCCCGCGGCAGCAGGAGGGTTTCGTCTTCCCTTCTCCCCGAACACTCGGACGGCAGCAATCTTCGGCGACCACTTCCGAACTTGCATCATGGTTAACGATGCGGTAGGAAATGAATTCACGTTCTCCTTCCTCCCGTAAGTTTCCAGCAAGTTCGTAACGGTCGTGTCAATTACCTTCAGTAACAAAGTGACCTACTATTTTATAGGCACGTATTTTCCTCCCTCAGAGGATATACAAATTCCACTCGAAGACCTCCGGAAAGCACTGGGTGTTTGCGGAAAGGGGAAGACCTATATTTGCGGAGACTTTAATTGTCGATCAAGGGTGTGGTATGACACCGTAGATTCCAACTCCAGGGCACAGGCACTGGAGGAATTCATTGTGCAGCACGAGCTCTTCGTGTTCAATCGACCTAACAAACCGCCTTCGTTCGAGGACTCCCTCGGCAGGAAGAGCAACATAGATCTAACGTTGGGCACTTGCGACACCGTCAATGCAACCCACTCATGGGACATTGCGGAACATGTCATTATCACTGATCATAAAGCCATCACATTTGAAATAGGTGCACCTAATAATCCCATCAGGATTAGTAGGAATAGAAACCCGGATACCATCCAAGCGGAAACCATCGAGACAGAGTTAACTCGGTGGGTAGAGGAAAACGGCCCCAGGTCGGACAATCTAACCACCGAAAACGAAATCGAGGACATGGTCTCCGATTTGCACGGAAGGATCCAGGATCTAATAAATAGGAAAGCCCAAATGAAGAAGATCTACGTTGGCCGTCCTGACTGGTGGACCGACAATCTTGAAAGAGCGCGAAAGAAGTATCTCTCGCGGAAGACGGCTTTGTATAGGAACCGCATTGAGAACGAACAGAACGGGCTGTACATTGCAATGATGGAATCTAAGGAGAAATTCCTGGAAACATTGAAAAAGGCCAAACAGGCCAGTTGGCAAAAGTTCGTCGAGGACGACCTTGTACCTAATCCCTGGGGGGTTACTTACAAATTAGCTGCAAGAAAATATAAGGGGAAAAACATCCTCACCACCTTCAGTGGCGGGGACGGGAGGATAACGGAAACGCCGGAAAAGACCCTAACCTACCTCATGAACGGTCTACTCCCCGACGACGATCGAAACTCCGATGCAACGGTGGATCACCAAACCATGCGGTCGGATTTCGAAAATCTGAGGGGCGTGCCGGACATGGCGCAGGTTAGGGAGGTCGAAAGCGACGAGCTGGATGACCTAATCAGGACGACGCAAGCCAGAAAGGCACCGGGTTTTGACAACATTCAGGGATCTTTTCTTAAAAAACTCTATGTTGTCATCAAAAACGTGTTAATGGGTATTTACAACGCGTGCATTAAAGTTGCTTATTTCCCCAAGCTGTGGCAGAGGGGGGTCCTCAAGATCCTACTCAAGAACCCAGATGGGGAAACAAGCAACATCAAGAACTATAGGCCGATCACCCTCTTGCCGGTGTTCGGCAAAATATTGGAAAAAATAATGAAGAAACGAATAATCGAAAGTAATACCCCTTACCACGATCGGTGCCAATATGGCTTCGTGGAAGGTATGAGTACCACAACCGCCCTTAAGGCATTCTACGAAAAAATAGATACTACGCAGATGAAGCGGAAGAAAGCCAAGGGTTTTCTCGCGGTAATCTTCTACGACATCTCCGGAGCTTTTGATAACATGTGGTGGCCAGCCCTGTTCCGCTCGCTGAGCGAAAAAGGGCTCCCTCACAGGTTAAAGGTCATGATCAAAAGCTACCTTTCAGCCCGGGAGGTGACTCTCACCTCCGGGGTCTCAAAGGTAGGGAAAAGATCCACGAAGGGATGTCCACAGGGCTCGGTCCTCGGCCCGATCCTGTGGAACTCACTTCTGGATCATTATCTAAAGAAAGACAAACAGGAGGGTACTCATACCTTCGCGTACGCGGATGACATCGCGACCGTCGTCACGGCGGATTCCCGAATCCAACTGCAAGAAAAACTTCAAACGTGCGTCAACGAATTAAGCGGATGGTGCAAGGACATGAAACTCGCTCTCTCGGAAACGAAGACGAAGATCATGTGCTTGTATCCGAAGCGTGTTCATAATTATGATTTAGATGTCAGACTTAACGGAAAGAAAATAAAGGTGGTAAGGGAATATAAGTACCTTGGGGTCCTTATTGACGAAAACCTATCGATGCAACCGCATGTAAACTACGTTTGCGGCAAAGCCAGTAAACTAGTCCATGCGCTGCATCGAATGGCAAAAAGCGGTTGGAACCTGGACACCTCGAACTCTATGCGAAGGATCTACCAGGGGGCGGTAGTCCCCATCTTGGCTTACGGAAGCGAGATCTGGATACATAGAATAGGGGATAAGCACACGTTGGCCCGGCTGATATCGTGCTATGGATTTTGCTGTCGCGTGATAGCAAAATGTTATAGGACTGTGTCGACCATAGCCGCGGGTGTTTTGGCAGGTATCCACCCAATCGACTTAGAACTCTTACGATTACTGTCATGGCGTGAAGCCAGAAACAAGAAAGTAACCACCTTTATGGGGGTAAGAATAGACCCGAAAGATTACAAATACAGAGTGGACATCAAAAGAAAAATGGAGGACATAATCCAAAAAAAATGGCAACAAAGATGGGACGATGGACTGGTAGGTAGAATTACCTACCAATTCATCCCCAAGGTAAGTAATAAAATAATGAACAATTCCTTCCAGATGACGCAGATGCTAACCGGACATGGCGAGTTCGGCCGACACCTCAAGAGATTGGGGAAATCGGTGGACGGACTATGTCCGGCGTGCGATATTCTCGATGAACCTACACATCGGATACGGGAGTGCGATTTGTACATGCAAGAACAGTTGGAGCTGGCGGCCTATCATGGCATCCATCTCCCTGCACAACTGGACGAGCTGTACGAAGAAACACCACCCGACCTGATGTGTAAGTTCCTCGAGAACAAGACCATCAACATAACTGAAAACGAAGATCTAATCATATAAATTAACAACCCGACAAGGAAAAAGGTTTGGGTGTAACCTAAAAATCGATAAAAGTGATTAAATGAAAAGAGAAAAAAGACACCAAACCAATACATGAAAAACTTATACTTAACAAACAAGTCACGATGGAAAAATGCCCACGCAATCCCGATATGGAAACCTAAAAAAGAAACATTATTAGAACCACAAACTACACAAAAACCAGGCAGATTAATTGTTAGTTACAATAGTAAATACGATACACGGTTTGAAACCCGGAGAAAATTCATATAGAAACCTACTTGAACCAGCAATATTAATTTTGATAAATTATTTTTATTTTTATTATGACAACATGAATGTCCTGCCAATATGCAGGACTAAGTTTTAGATTGGCAATGCTAATCCGTTTTTTATTCTATATAATAAATAAACTTCAATTGATTGCGTCACCAGGCCGAGGGTTCTTCTTTTGTCCTGTTTTGGGCCACCCATGTTGGGCAATAGGCGAGCAAGCGACGTCGTGACCGCTCCTGCCTTTGCTGCCGCTTCCCTGATGTGCTCTGCGAAGTTTAGATTTTTGTCTATCTTCACGCCGAGGACGGTTACCGAATCCTTGCATGGGATTGGAACTCCGTTTAGTCGAATGAAAACCGCAGGCACTTTCCTTCTTCCGCTAAGTAGTACTCCCTCCGACTTTTCGGGGACTAGGGTGAGTCCTCTTTCGCGTACCCAGGCGGAGATTTTTTCCAGGGCCTGCGTCGCGGATCTCTCGATCTCCGCCACGTCCTTGCCCACGATTACCACGTTGAGATCGTCCGCGAAACCCACAGTGGTGCAACCTTGTGGGAGCTGCAGACGTAGCACCCCGTCGTACATTAGATTCCATAGCGTCGGTCCAAGCACCGACCCCTGAGGGACTCCGCTGGTGACCTCGATTTCGTCCTGTTCTCCGTCGCCTATTATCAGGCGTCTCTCCTCTGGGTAACTGACCACTAGGTTGAATATGTCATTGTCGATCGTCGCCAGGTTCCTCAGTGCCCCAAGGATGTGCTTCCACCCCGCATTGTTGAATGCATTCCGAACGTCGAGGGTAACGAGTAGACAGAGCCTTCTGGTGCGCCAAGTTCCCGTCCTTGCCTCCACCGCGATCTCCATGATCCTCTTTAGGGCGTCCACGGTTGATCTTCCCCTCCTGAATCCGTATTGGTTGTCGGATAGGCCGCCGCTGTTTTCGATGTTTTTCTTGAGGCGATTTAGAATGAGCCTTTCGAATAGCTTGCCCGCGTTATCGAGCAGACAGATGGGCCGGTACGAAGTGGGGTCCTCCGGGGGCTTTGTTCCTTTTCTAATTAGGACGAGCTTCGCTATCTTCCAATGTTTGGGGAAAATTCCGGTTTCCAGGCATTTATTGTAGGTGTCCAGGAATGTCCGTCCTGCTAGGGTAACCGCTTCCTTAACGACCCGGCCGGGTATGCAGTCCGGTCCGGGTGCCTTGTCGGGCGCCATTTTTGATGCAGCCTCGACTAGTTCCTCTTGGGTGAACATTGACCTCTCCTTTGATGGGGATCTTCTTGGTTCTATTGTTCTCGGATGGGTGGGGAACAGTGCCGCCGCCACCTCTCGGACTCTGTCTGGATTTAGTCCGGTGGTTTTGCTGGGAGCCTTGAGTTTCCCTCGCACTATCTTGTAAGCGAGTCCCCATGGGTCTTCTTCCAGCAGGCCTATCAGTTCTGTCCAGCATCGGCGCTTGCTTGCGGCGATGGAGCGTACGAGTCTCTTCTTTGCGATTTTGTAGTCCCGGTCGGCTTCCTCCCTCTCTCTGGTTTCTCTCCTCTTCCGTCTTGCCGCTCTTCTTTGGCGTAAGGCGTCTTGTCGGTTCTGAGCGATCTCCCCGTTCCACCAGTGGACCGGCCTTCGTTGGTTACCGCCTCTCCTCCTGGGGATGGAAGCATCGCAAACACGCTTTAGGGCCTCGGTGAGTTCTTCCGACCCCTTCACCTCCGATCGGCTCAGCTCTATTTCGACCGCGGCTCTCAATTTGTCCGTGTCGATCCTTCTTGTCCAGCCTTCGATTCTTCTGTCCCGACTTGGTGGAGCGGGACCCATCTCCAATTGGTATGCGACGTAGAGATGGTCGCTCAGGGTCTCTTCCTCGAGTACTTTCCACCCGGTAATTCTGTGTAAAGCCCTTGCCGAAACCAGGGTGAGGTCCAGTATGGACCCGCACCCTCTACCTACGAACGTCGGGGCGGTGCCAATGTTGGCTACGCCGAGCTCGAGCGTGCTGATCGCTTCGGTGAGTACCTCTCCTCTTTTATCCTCGGACAGCGATCCCCATTCTGGGGACTTTGCGTTGAAATCGCCGCTCACTATTACGACCTCCGTTGTCCTCCTGACTTCCCCGGCCAACTCGTCCAGCCTCCTCTCGAAAACCTCGGCCGTTTCATTTGGGGAGTAGTATACACTGAAGACTATTATTCCCCGCATTCGGATCCACACGAAGCCGTCTCCTTTGCCGCTTTCTTCTGCTAGCGCGGCTACGGGCAGATAGATCGCCGCCCTATCCGTAAGGTCCCTGAAGTAGTCCTCCGATGCTCTAATGTTCTGCTCCGATAGTCCGATACGATGGCCACGTCCACTTTGAGTCTTTGGACCGTTTCGTGGAGAAGATCGTGGGCAGCCCTCGAGGTGTGGAGATTGGCTTGGAGGAACCTGACCGGCGTTCCTCGTCGGGGGGTCTCTTGCCCTCCCGTGTGCGTCTGGTTTATCGAAAATCCCGGGTCGTTTGGCCATCATCCCTCTCGCCCGGTAGCGCCAATTGGTTTCTCTCCCGTGTCGCTTCTCGGTTGATGGCGTTCCTGTCCAACTTCGACTCGACCCTCGACGTACCGATCGAAGGGCCCGTGACCAGGGGGGTGGATTGTTGTAGGGGGGCACCTGTGGGGATACCTGATGCCGGGGAGATGAGTCCCCGTCGTGGTGGGGGCGCTTCAAGTGAGCGTTTCGCGGCCCGGAGTGTTTTGTGTCGGGAGATCGCACCTCTGTTTTCCGTCTCGTCGGGAGCTGATGGGGACGCGCACTTCACCTCTCGATGGCCGCTTCTTCCGCACCTCTTGCAGAAGGGCACCGGTTTCTTGCAGTTTGCCGCAAAGTGCCCCGTTTCTCCGCAGCGCAGGCAGTCCTTGGGCCTGTCGGGGCCTTTACATGTCTCCCTAGCGTGTCCGGTACGCCAGCATCTGCGGCATGGGGCGGGGCCCGCTTTGATTCTTCTTGTCCAGCATGTCGACCATCCGATCCTCAGGCCTTCTCTCCGCAGTAATTCTTCGGCGATGCCGGGCGGCAACGTGATCTCGGCCCTCTTTGTGGTAGTGGCAAACTTCACTGACTAAAACCTCACCCCTAACCCCCGCTGCCGGGAATCTTCCGTTAGGCATTACTTCCGTATAGTGGGGGGGTGGCCGACCTGGCCTGCACTGCGCCTTTCGCGTTTGGCGAATTTCTCGTCTGCCCTTTCCGGACTTTTGCTTTTCGTATTTTTCGCTACTCTTAGCTATGCCCTATCGGGACTTTGCTCTTCGTGTTCTTCTACTGTTCTTCTAACGCTACTCTTAACGTTTTTTGATCGTCTTGCTTTAACGCCTATCTGTGCAGAATAGACCAAAGGGACACCCCAAAGTACAAATATTGCGATGAGGTGGACACGGCGGAGCACATGCTGTTTAAGCGCTGCAAGTGAATAGAGGCAATGGACAAATACTGAATCCGAAGAGGGTGGGATCAAAACCAACTATGATTGGATTGGTCAATCAAAAGCATCATAGCGGTCTTCACCCCAATGGGGGGTTTTCTCGCTCGTCTAGCTTGGTCTATCATTTTGTTGATGGTTTCGAGGTACGTTTGTCTGCTAGTGTTGGGGAAGAAGTAGCAACTGTACACTACCACCTCACCAATGTCAGTCCACGCAAATCCGTCCCCCCCTCCGCAGCCGTATATGGGTGACGAATATCGCCGCCTTGTCTGATTTGTCGGCGTCCCATCCGTCTTCTACCTTGTGTGATTCGTCGACTATGGCAACGTCCACGTTGTTGTGCCTGAATGTGGCCTTGAGTAGGTCTTGCGCCCTCGCTGTGTTGTTCGTTTCTTGCTATGGGACAGTCCCGACTTGTTGTTCTGTGACCTTTTTCCCCACAGCTGATGCAAAAGGACCTTTCCTCTTTGCAATCTCTGGTGAAGTGTCCTCGGTTTCCACACTTAAAGCAGTTTTCAGTTCTATCGTCTAAGCTGCATTTTTCTCCTGAGTGACCAAAACTCCAGCATCTTTTGCATCTTCTTTCTATTTCATCTTCTTTAATTCGGCAGGAGTTAATTATTCCTATTCTAACCTTGGTAATGATATCTAGTTTTTCGATAGCTTTTCCCCTTGCTTCGATTGTAACGATCTGCGTCCCTTGATAGTTTTGTCTGAGGTCTCTTAGAATGATCTTATCTTCAGTCCCCTGGCAACGAAGATTCGCAATTATCTTTTTAGTTCCTATTGGGACTTGTTTTATTTTGTCGTTTAACATTTTGCCAAGTTTCTGGACTTGTTGGCCTTCTTCTAACTCAATCAATATGTTGCCCCGCCTTATTTTTCTCATACCGCTTAATTGGGGTGCTTCTTTATCGCATTTGATGGCTGATCTTACTGTTGCCAATTTTTTCAGAAAAGTTGGCTGAGGTGGTTTTGATAATTATGGCGTCATTTCTTGAAGGTTTTGGCATTTGTCTTCCGATTTGTTGTTTTTTGCTTCTGTAGGTGACAGTTTTGTAGCTACTCTGCAAAGCCGTAACAAGGGTGAGGCGAATAAGGCATTTTCCTCAGGCGCCATCGCAATGGGGGCGCTAAACCTTGACAAAATCCAATAAATATATAGTTTAAAAGTAGCTGACCCGGCAGACGTTGTCCTGCCCAAATTTCAATATTTGCCTACATGTATTTTTTAGATCCAATCCGCATAATAACCTTGCGACTTATTTGGTCATCGCAAATACCAAACGTATTAAAAAAGGATTAAATAAATAAATTAATAAAAAATACAAATCAAGGATTAATAAAAAAAAGTTTAACAAAACTGTTAAGTATTCACAAAAACCACAATAATTTCTAATTTTACTTTATTTTATTTTTGCCAATTACTCTTGTTCTTTGTGTTATTCCTTTTCCTCCTCCCCTTCGTCTTCTAATAAGGGATTTTCAGAATCGGACAGCAATATTGGCAATACCTCTTCTACTTTCTGTTCTTCTATTTCCTTCTCCCCTTCGTCTTCTAATAAGGAATTTTCAAAAGCAAGCAGCGATATTGCCAATTCCTGTTCTTCTTTATGTTTCTTCTTCATATAGGCAGCAGCCAATTCTTCCTCTCTTTTTCTTTTTCGTATACGTTTTACTGCGACTTTCCTTTTTGCAATAGTTAATGCATCACTATGCATGGTGTTTCCGCCAAAATCTTGCAATACTTCTTTTAAAGATTTTATAGTGGCTTGAGTGAATTCCTCTTTTACTTCCCAATCTTCATATTTAGCAAACGATAAAGCCCTGTTTAGCGCCCCTTTCACAACCTTATTTAATTCTCGTAAAGCCATTTTTTGTAAAGATATTTTTAGTTCACGTTCAACACATTAAGTCATAATAAATCATTTGGCTTATATAGGTATTAGTATTTATTTATTATAAATAAAAAGGATTAAATGATTAATTATATTTAAAAATAAAAGGATTAAAACAAATAATTGTAATACTCGTAATAACAATAATAAAAATACAAATACAGATTTTAATTTCAAAAACTCATCGTGCCACCTACCGGTGAACAAATTAGTTGATCACGCAAATCACGTAGAATACGAAAATTTACTCCCCCTCTGACACAACCTAAAAAAGTAAAAAAGAACTTCGTCTCGCCTCAATTTAACACCTTGAAATAAACTCCAGAGTGATAATAAAACATAGACAGTTCAAATTTCAATGTGATTTATTTAAATGGAGTCGAAATCAGTAGAGAGTGATATGATAAACAATGTTTTTCGATTTGTATTCCGGGGCAAAAACAAACAACGAAGACGGTTTGCCAACACGCGAACAGGCAACGTACAGCTGACCGTGCGAAAAACAGGGAAATTCGAGATTAATCCCACAGACTTCCAATTGGAATGGCAGATCAGTTGGAATAATCGGAATTCGTGGGATAAGGACTTCCTCTCCTTTGAATTTGCCCTTGATGATCGTCGCTTGAATCACATTGTTCATCAGTTTCTTGACGGACAACCGCGTACCGTTGCATAATTTCGGGTGATTCAGATTCCTCAACATGATTATGATCGATCCCACCTTCAGCTGTAAATTATGCGGCGGAGTTCCTGGAACATCAAGCGAGTTTAAAAATTCCGTCGGAAAGTTGGTCGCTTCATCCTCGTCGGTCACACTGTCAACGGATTTGTACGAAAGCAGTTCTCCAGCGATTTGACTTTGAATAATGAAATTCAAGCTATCGACGTCCTTATTCTTCGCTGCTAGTATTGCCCGTTCACTAATCCAATCGAGATTTCTATAATTTTGTGCAATGCCGGGGAACACTTTGGTGATGAGTTCCTCCTTCGACGATGTGAAGTCGCAAAAATTTTCCGGGAACGATATCAATCCAGTGGAAACATCAACAGGAATTTGGCCATTGCCAAGTGCCAGCAGTTGTCTCGAGAATTCAGCAGCCGATGGGTCGTTCTGCAACACGACTCTCATGTTCGTGGTCAATTTCAACTTCTTGACATACCGCCACAAAAACGCCGATTTCCGGCATGCATTAAGTTCATCGGCAGCAGTAGATTTCGGGATGACGGGAAGCGTTTGACGAAACTCTCAGGAGAGCAATATCATAGCCCCACCAAATCGTCTCGAATCACCTCGTAAATCCTTCATCGTTTGGTCAACTGCCTCCAAAGCCCGTTTATGCGCCATCGTGCATTCATCCCAAATGATGATTTTGCATTCTCGCATCAATTTCGCTGTCGCCGAATTCTTGATCATTGTGCACGTTGGCTTGTCAACCGTGAGAAGATTCATCGGCAGCTTCAAAGCGGAATGTACAGTTCGACCGCCTTCCAACAATGTGGCAGCAATGCCAGAGGATGCAACAGCCAACGCAATTTGAGATCTTGACCGAATTGTTACCAGAATCAACGAAATGACGAATGTCTTGCCTGTCCCACCGGGAGCATCGAGAAAGTAAATGCCTCCCGTTCCATCGTCATTCAACAGCGGCACATTTGTTCGGACTCTTTCGGCCAGCTCATCTCGATCATAGTCTTGCTCCCGTTGCAATTCGCGATTAAATGCATCGTGCATCGAACTATTTGGCGCTGGCATTCACAATGTCGACAGAAGACTGCCGCACATGTCCCACAATGCGGTCGGGTTCGACGGATGACATGTGGCTATGATGATCGCAAACAATGCACGAATTTGATTTGCCGGCGCAGAAACAGTTGCATCGGCGAGCGTTGAGTCCCAATGTGTATCGTTTTCTAGCAAATTCAAACGTTGGCAAGCCTCCCGAAAAGTGGCGCACAGCACACCATCCACAGTACGCAGGGAATCGAAGGATGTAGGACCTCTAATGTTCACCAAAAGCAAGCGAAGATAGAAGCATTCGTCTTGGCGTGGATGAACTGTGTATATTCGTCCCGAGGGCATCAGTCGCCAATTTACGTTAATAATGCGTTAATTACACTTTGTTTCAATATAAAACAGGATCCTACGTCACTATTGGGTCATGTGTTTGTGCATGTCTGGGTAGAGTGTGTGTCTTATGTTATTCTACCAGGTCTGTACCTAGAGTATGTTTCTTTCTATTGGTCATTTTATAGGCAGAAGTATCTTTATTGACGACTATTGATTTTAAAATTCAAATTTTTCACGTTTTCACAAAGAATTTTCTATTTTTCCATTCGAAAAGCCATTCCGGAACAATTGCACACAAATTAAAACCAATTTAAAAAATTAAATAATTAATTTTAATTAGCTATTTAGCACATCTGCATTATCACATGACCGGGGCCGTCTGGGGGGTATGGAATACCCCCAAGGTACACTTGCCATTATTCAGAACCATCAAAATTTATTATTTTTGGTTGAATCTTTTGCAATTTTCGTTTGTAATCCGGGAGGGGGGGCAGCAGGGGATATTAATACCGAGGGCCATAAAAGTGAAGTTTTTCTTTCGCAATAAATTAAGTGTAGCTGGGGGGTATTCCAAATCCCAAGACCCCTTGGTACTAAATGAGTTCCTGATAAGCATCCATTTGTTTTCATTACTCTAAGTCAGCGCCGCGAAATGATAAGAATCTTTTGGGAAGGGGGCGCATATATTCAAATTTTCCTCAGGCGCCAGAAGAGCTTGCTACGGCGCTGCTACTCTGTTCTGGGTTCGTGTCGCTATTTTGGTAGATATACCTATTTATCCTTTAGCTTTCTCTGTAGGAGTTGTTAGGGGTGTGAAGTACCATCCGTAGTTGCAACGCGGCCGGGGCCCTTGTTTTCCTTTTGTAATTGATTTTTTTCCTTCTCCAGCTTTAACTATTTTTACCATTGCTGGTCGTGGTTTTGGGACTTCATCAGTTTATTAAGTTGCTCGGCCGTTTCGTCAAGGTTGGTCTCAACTTCGACGTTTAGCGTCTGGATTTGCAAGATTTCCTTCTGTTTCTTCCAGTTCATGTCTTCTCGTAGTTTTGCGAGCTGATTTACCAATTCTGTAAGTTGCTCCGGGAAGAACGACGTTTCCATTCCCGTGGTTCGCATTCCGATAATAATTTCTTCTACATTTTGGAATCCCACCGCTAAGTCTATCAGGATTTCAACCACACTCTCCAGGGTCTTCTGCTGGTCATTTGTCGTTTTCTGTAGTTTTTTTTAACTCTTCATTGAGGGTTGCTGTCTTTTTGTCCTATAAACTACGCTTATTTCGCTTTTACTCACTTCTGATTTCTTGTAGGCCGGCTGTATCATTGCTTTCAAGCCCTTATTCGTTTTAATTCCTGTTGTTGAATTTAGATATTCATTAATTTTTAGGATGATATCACTGATTTTCCTTTCAAATATGTCGTAGCCGTCTGATTCCCTCTTTGTTTCCTTGCCTCTTCTTCTTCTTCGTTTCCTCTTCTTCTTCATCGGTGGTCTTGTTTACCGGGGAATCAGCGGGGAAAAGCCCGCAGAAAGCGTCGTGTCCAGCCTTATTATCGACGGAGTCTTGCAGAGCCTCTCGTTCGTTTGCCCCTTGGCTGTACTGCTCTTTGCCACCTCCTTCTTTTGTGTATTTCGCCAGTAACTGTAAAGAACGCCTCAGCCTCGTGATCCACCGGAGGCGTAAACTGCCGTCATAAGTAAGAAGGCAGTAAGTAAATTTTTTTCGAAATTGAGTTTTTTATATTTTTGAAATCAGCGTAAAAAACCGCATCTATATCTATATAAAACTCAATTTTGAAAAAAATTGACTTACTGCCTTCTTACTTATGACGGCAGTAAAGAGGTCGCTGGTTGACAATCCGGAGGGGCTCTCTTCAAAACCCGCTTCACTGACCGATACTAAGGATCCGAGCCCTTGCATCGTAGTCTTATTTTCGCTCAAAGAAGATACAAGTCAATATTCAAAATTGCTCGATTAAAATATAAAAAAAAATTAAAAGAACAATGCGCTCGCTCAAAGAAGATTACATGTCAGTGTTATAAAAATTTATTCGATAAAGGTGTAATGAAATTGAAGAAATTAATTAATATAAAAACCGAAGCAACGTACCTATAAATTTGGATACCGTAAAAATTTGTGGAACAGCTGGTGGACGAATGAGTATTTTTGGTAATTGGATGAAAAGAAATAATTGGCGCAATTAAAGGATGGTCAAAAGTGGAAAAACGCTAACTAAGAAATTTTGGCAATTGGGGAAGATGTAAGAAAACAACAACGACGTTTTAAATGAAATTTCTCGTCCGATGGTAATATTAGTAGAAAAAATGAAGTATCGGGTATGCGGACACCAAATAAAACAACTAGGATACTTCGTCGACGTTTCGAAGGTATATTAGGCCTTCATCTTCAAGACGAAGATGACTTCAAGACTGAAGATGAAGGCCTAAGATACCTTCGAAACGTCGACGAAGTAACCTAGTTGTTTTATTTGGTGTCCGCATACCCGATACTTCCTTTTTTCTACTAACGACGTTTTATTTAAACTATTTGAACTGTAAAAAAATCCTGCAGGTACGAACAATTTATTATAAAAATTTTTGTCACATTTTATGTTAACCAAAATTTTACAATCGGAAACATTTCAAAATTTGTATAACGATATTATTTGTAAAGATTTTTCATCAAACATAATAAAATTTAATTTTCAAATGAAATTTCTGTTTCAACTGGATTTCTTCTTCTTTAAGTGCCGTGCCTGATTTCAGACGTAGGCGACTTCTCTGCTATGCATGTGTTGTGCGTTTGAAGTATTATCACACACATAGGGGACCTACTGTTTAACGCGGGCTCCGAACCGCGGGAAGTGTATACACTTCAACTCCAGAGAGGCTGTACCAGGCAGATTACACCTCGGTGGTTTGCCATTGCCTTCCGAGGGGAGACGGTCAGAATAAAGTTTTACTGAGCCCGGAGTTGAACCAGGTATTTAGCATTAGCAGCAACGCACTTAACCGCTAAGCTGGCGACCGTCTCCTTCAACGGTCGCCAGTTGAATTAATCAACTGGATTAATTCAATTTAATTTTTTTATAGTTTAAAAATATCATAGCAATATAATAATTTTAATAATCAATAAAATAGCTTGTTATCATACGATAGATTGCTTGTAACAAAGGAGTTAATAAAAAAAAGCAATATACTATATTTATGAAGATTACATCGTCTCTTTTCTTTAATTCCACAAAATTTCAATAAAAACGAAAAATATAAATATAATAATATAATCTTGTGTTATTTTAAAAATTCTATTACTCTTCATAGGTGGGATTTATGGAATACCCCAGCATATTAAGGTGGCCATTCTGATAACTGTTCAGCCCCCCCCCCCCCCGGTCGCTACAGTCGCCAATTTCTTATAACGATATTTGTAAAGCTTTTTCATCAAACATAATAAAATTTAATTTTCAAATTAAATTTCTGTTTCAACTGGATTAATTCAATTTAATTTTTTCATTATTTAAAAATATCATAGCAATATACTATATGAAGATTACATCGTCTATTTTCTTTAATAATTCCACAAAATTTAAATGAAAACGAAAAATATAAATATAATAATATATTCTTGTTATTTTCAAAATTTTATTACTCTTCATTGGGGAGGATTTATGGAATATCTCCAGCATATTAAGGTGGCCATTCTGATCACCATTCAGACCCCCCCCCCCGGTCACTGCACCCGCTAATTTTTTATAACTTTATTTGCAATGTCGATTCGCGACATTTTTAAATGGGGGACACAAAATTTAATGAAAAAATAAATATCTAAGTTTACTGTATTTTTAGTTCCTTATTTTTTTGATAGTTGTTTTCGATTTTGAATAGGAAGCCACGTGCCCTTGTGCACTTTAAGGTTACCCGCCATTGCTTCAACACAAAAATAAACATGACCTAATGTCCCATTTATTTTTTTACATGCACGACATACTGTGTCTGTCTGTAACGTTGAATTGAGCTGATATTCCGGTCTTTAGACTGTACAATCTAAGCAATCAAGAATCCTTGTGGCTTGAAACATTACTTTTGTCGATCTATTTGTTTATAAAGCATCTTTCAGTGGTTTATTTTTGTTACCAACTTTAAATAGCTTCAGTACGGCCTTTAGGCCGCACAACTATAATAAACACGTACTAGTAAAAAAGTAGTGAATAAATAAATGAGAAAATTATTCATTCTAAATCCAAAATAGAAATTTTTTAATGTAGCTAATTAGCTGGAATTAACTGATCAATTTAGCCGCGTTATACGCACACAGATAAATAAATTAATATAAAAATAACTTTGACTTAAATAAATAGAGGCTATTTTATTAAGTTTTAATAATTATGTAACTTGTGAAATGAATATTAATTTATTCATTAATCAACACCATATAGAGGTGAGAGCGTCATTTGTTTCTTTCAATGAGGGGGGGGGGTAAATTACATTTTTTAGTCAAATGTTACTTAGTCATAAATGTTAAATAGTCAAAAAGAGCAGTCAGCGCAATGCAAATGCACGTGGCCAATAGATGACGAGAGTCCACCAGGGTGGCTTGCGGTTCGCACATGGGCGGGTGACCGCGTGGTGCCTAATTTGAAAAAAAAGATGCTGGCTGCTCCCCTATTAACCCGCACTTAGCCAGCGTGTTAGGGTATGGCCTGAATCCTCATGGGGGAGAGGCTTATAGTCCATGAGTGGACTGGATTTTTGAAAGAACATTAAAGCTGAAGAAGAAGAAGTCAAATGTTTTAAATCCGTGCAACCATTTACGGTGCTAGCGACGTCAAATTTCCCAATATTGAGGATTGGGGGGGGGGCGCCCCGTAGTCCCCTTCATGCCAACCACCACTAATAATATGTATTACTTAGATATCCAAATTTTTCATTTTAGGGTGATTTCCCTCGTACGCCTAAGAGTGTTATGATCTGGCTTCGTGTCCGTCTGTCCGTACGCTCCAAACTCCTAACCAATCAGAACGCTTCAAAGTCCTAGCTAATTGAGCCGCCCGATATTATTTATATAATTTATAATTTATTATTTTTAATTATTATATAAATAATATGTAGGTACTGTTGTGATACGCGCTATCCATGTTGAGGATAGAGTCGTACCAACAAGGAGAGAAGTACAGTTGGAGACCGGAGGTTCAAACACATTTGTTTGCATGTGTTTGTTTTTTTTGTCGTTTGAATTTAATTTTAAGTTTGTTCGTGTTACATGTTGTATGTAAACGGGATATACAACATGTGGAAATTAATCAAACGTGCAGAGAACGGTCGGCCATGTACAACAAGCCGAGAATATAAGAAGCTCCGGTTTTTAAACAAAATATATAGTAACGAACGTTACATAAAAAGTAAATAAAAAAGGGACCATCGAGATCACGAAAGGTGACGGTCGTGTATTTAGTACTGTGCGATAAACTCGCGAATTCAAGTGAGATTCACATAAAATATACTGAGATAAATTATATTCGTGAACGAAATACGGTGGTGCTACCCGAGAAGATTAATTCCTTGGAGAATTTAAGATTCCGTAAGATAGCGGGATACGAAAGGTGTTGGCAACGAAGGTTGTGGTTGAGATCGTGTCATACAGATACGAAAGGGAGATCCGGATACCAAATTATCCGATCTAGGAGAAGCAGTTCGAGAAAGAGTGGAACGATTATATCCGCACGAGAATTGGATCGTGACGAGATTGGGAATGAGAAAATAGAAGAAAGAAAATAGTGCGCACGTTACAAATCGCAGGTTAGCTACCATTTATTAATCAGTGCGTAGAGTAGTATTTTATATAAAGAGTGTTTGATTGTTTGGGGTTATATGTTATATGTTGGAATTTGTTTATTTGATTAAAAACTTGTTAACGGAATCCAACTGTAGTTTTATCTTTGTTGGAGACAAGAATTCGTTCGACATAAGCTCGTATAAAAAAGTGTTGGTTGAATCAGATCCCGACGCATATTAGTCTGAGAAGTGAGAGTCGAATTAAGGTAGGTGTCCATAAACCGATTGTGTGCGTACTCGTGTATCTTCAAGGCACGAGACGCTACAGTACATATTTATTATTTTCTTTACTTTTATGTTTCAATTAAAATTGATTATCTTCAGAAAAGCATTATAATAATAATATTTATCATAATAATTGGAAAGGGAAAGTTTGACTTTTCACTTTCGATCATCCTGTATATTGCATGACCTTCATCAATGTCATGGTCATAATCGTCGCCATGTTGGGGATCATTGGGGGCGTTGACAACAATAATCGAAACGCACAAAAATATAAAATTTATTGAAGTTAGTAAAATGTTTGTTTCTAATAACAAAAAATTGTTTGTGCACATTGAACTTTATTAACCTTTGCAGATGACAAGCAATCCTTTGACATCTTCCGGTATGAATACTCTACTCCTGGAGGAGGTAAACATTTTAGAAAAAGCTGTTGATGGTTTGCAAAACAATTATGAAATTAAAACGGAAGATGGGGAAGATATAAAGATCAAATTAGAAGAATTGCATCACTCAATAGACATTAAAACAGAACCTCTGTTTCAAGATTGTCAAGTGGATCGAGAATTAGAAACAAAACTATATCGACAGTTTGTATGTGGTATTTGTGAGGTAAAGTGTAATAATAAATCAGGCCTAACAAGACATGCAAGAATTCATAGTGGCGACATATCGTTTAACTGTTCAATTTGTGACTTCAAATGTTCACAAAAGAGATATTTGCGGACGCATTTTAAAATTCATACTGGCGTTAAACCGTTTAAGTGTGCAGTTTGTGGATACGCATGTTCACGAAAAGCAAACTTAAGAATTCATTTAAGAACCCACACAGGTGAAAAGCCTTTCGCTTGTAAATTCTGTAATTATAAATGTGCACATAACGAGACTTTCAAAAATCACATCAAAACTCATACTGGTGAGAAACCGTTTACCTGTGAAGTTTGTGGCTTTGCATGTTCACGAAAGGGATATTTAAAAGTTCATTTAAGGATTCATACAGGCGAGAAGCCTTTTGTGTGCAAATTTTGTAATTATAAATCTGCACATAACGAAACTTTCAAAAATCACGTTAGAATTCACACTGGCGAAAAACCATACACATGCGAGGTTTGTGGTTTTACGTGTTCACGAAAAGGATATTTAAAGGTACATTTAAGGATTCACACTGGAGAGAAGCCTTTCGTTTGTAAATTTTGTGATTATAAATGTGCACATCATGAAACGTTCAAAAATCACTTAAGGATTCATACTGGTGAAAAGCCATTTAGTTGTGAAGTTTGTGGTTTCATATGTTCACGAAAAGGATATTTGAAGGTACACCTACGAATTCATACCGGCGAAAAACCTTTCGAATGTAATGTTTGTGATTATAAATGTGCACATAAAGAAACTTTCAAAAATCATCTAAGAATTCATACCGGCGAGAAGCCGTTTAAGTGTGACGTTTGTGGTTTTTCGTGTTCACGAAAAGGATATTTGAAAGTTCATTTACGAACCCACACCGGCGAGAAACCATTCGTATGTACAACTTGTGATTACAAATGTGCACATAATGAAACATTAAAAAATCATTCCAGAATTCACACTGGCGAGAAACCGTTTTCGTGTGAAATTTGCGATTATAAATGCGCATTTAAACAAAATTTAAGAAAGCATTTAAAAGCTCATTCAGGAGAAAAACCTTTTGTGTGCACAATTTGTGATTACAAGTGTGCACATAAAGAAACTTTCACAAATCATGCAAGAATTCACACTGGCGAAAAACCATTTGCTTGTGAACTTTGCAACTATAAATGTGCATTTAAACAAAATTTGAGAAAGCATTTAAAAACTCATAGTAGCAAAAAATAGTTTTCCTAAAGTAGGTCATGGTAATCATAAATTTTATTTATAAAATCCAAATTCTGACATTCCTTGGCGTTTTTTTACTTACCAATGTGTTCCAGTGCGGCCTTAGGGCCGCACAACCATAGCAATCACACTCTGGTAGATCAAGGCGACCGGTTTATTGTTATAATAAATAAATTGTTCTGAATGTTTGTTAATCTTAGAAACAAAATAGTTGTACCTGTATTCTGATTAAATAAATAATATTGAACCGCTAGTCTTATTTTAAAATTGAAGGGCCTAGTGGAAAAAGTAGTTAAGTCACTTTTTTTTCAATTTGTAGTTGAGCACATTTTCACATTGCGGCATTTATTCTCTACAAATTAGTATAAAAATCACAAAATTGAAAAAAAGTGACTTAACTACTTTTTCCACTGGGCCCTTCAATTAGTTCCCTTTTAAGGGCCCACAAGAAGTGCGTAATTGTGGATTGTAATGGCGGTTTTTGAATAAACCACATTATTTAAATTTATTTGGTAAATTAAATTAATATCCCCGTTTAAAATTCACCCTTGAAAAAAATTATTCATTTATTTGATGAAATCTTATTATGATTTTTATTTTATATACCAAGCGCATATGATTTATATTAACCATTATGAGTATTTTGATTCGTCAACTGCAACTTGTGTTCACGGAGTTTTTTGTTTTTGGTTTTAATCCCTAAAAAACTAAAAATCGACAGCCATAGCATATATTCGTAGTATGCTGTGGTACTCCACTTGTGACTTCCAGTATGTCTCTGCAAAGCTTCTCTTGGACTAGCAGTGTTCTGTCCTTAAAATAACTTCTTATAACTCTTAGGAGGTAACAGGATACTCCTTCGCCTTCCAACTCCTCCATGATGTAGAACCATTTGGCGGAGTTGAAGGCATTCTTACGTCCAAAGTCAGCAACATCCGAGTCCGCCAGGTGCCCTCTCTAGGTCCAAACTCCAGACTTATCCTGTAGCCTTGGGTGCAGCAACGTGATTTCTCCCTCTTCGCCTTCTACCCGCGGCTCGATCAGGACGTCCTCACCCCTAATCTTGGTCACTACATTGATGGCGGTGTCTGCTTCTTTCAGGCAGTCCTTAACTTTCCACAGGACCTCCTTATACGTCAGAGCCTCAGTTGTTTCGATTGAGACCGCTGGCGGCATTTTGCTGTGACCATCCCGTCTTTTGGCCTGCTCCGTTTTTGCTTTTTTCTCGGCCTTCTCGTGTGGGTTTATGAACCCTTCCTAATCATCTGTTGGCTGCTCTTCCTCGACTCTTTGTTCCTGTGTCGGTTGTGATGAGTGGTCCTGGTGCTCCCGCTAGAGCCTCTGGAAGAGCATTTCTTGTGATCTTCGGTGATGATTCTCTGAGCAGTCTGGTAACACTGGTTGATTGATTAACCAGTAATTTCTAGCCGCTCTCGCTAAGTTGGACTGAGCCCTTCCCACTTCGTCGCCGAGCGCTCTCGTTTGCTCGACCAGGCCATGCAGTTCGGCGGCCTGGTCCGGCGGAAGCGATGTTTCGAACTGCCTCTCATGCATCGTTTCTACGGGGTTCTGAGATTTTTTTTTCGTTTCTTCGACGCTAAACTCAATGCTATTCATTGTTTCGCTTTGTACGGCTACACCTTCTACTGCTATTCTTCTTCCTCGCCTTTCCGAAACAATCTCGCCTCACTCTTCACTTTTCCAATCTCTTTAGCGCAAAGGGAGACCTGCGAAGCAAACTCGTTCAGTGCTACCCTTTGGCTAATAATTGCTTGTATTACCTCCTTCATTAGGGGTGAAATTTTTCCGCCGTATCTAAAAAATATCTGGCTTCGGTCGGGTCCTTGTTTGACTGGCCTTCTCTTCCCTGCCGATGCTTTCCGCCTCTCTTTGTAGCTCTTACAACAGACCTCAGAGACACAGGAACGCTTCTGAATTCCCGTTGTTTTAATTGCCTGCAAACCTTTGTTAGCCCCTTTGCTATCATTTGCATGTCTGTAGGAGGCTATAGAAACACCCTTCTTCGCTCGATGTCGGCAGAGGAAAGGTTGGATTTCTTCTTCGTCCCGTTACTTTTAGTGGTACCCTTGACGGTCTGCGTCGTTACCACTACCTTCCCGGTACCCCTCTCTCCTATGCCTGTATCCCTTTGCACCTTTTTCTCCTCCTTCTCTTTTCCAGTCTCGATGGTGAACATCCCGACCTGGTCGACCATCGGGGACGTAGAACAGTCGGTGGAGGCCTGTTCCTATATCCACCCGTCCGACCGGTACTGGGGTTCCGACTCCCTGCACGGTAAGGTCCTCATCTATATGTTTGTTCATATCATCCTATTATGAAGATTTCTGCCAAAGCTTTTACGCTTACTGATCGCTTGGGACGCCATGCAGTCTTCGGCGTGATTTTCGGGGGAGACTGATGTCCTTCTCCAATTTGCAGAAACCTCTCGCGTCGGCCCTGCAGATTTCCCTCATCCAACGGGGTTGGATACCCGATCTCAGAGAGTTCTCCGCAGGTTTCCAAGGAGCACCAGCGAGGAGGTTGCGAGTAAGATTTTGGTCCCCAGGGCTCTTTGGGTTTATTGTGAGTTGAAGTTTTTCAAGTTTCTCCTCTAGCCGCTTGACGCTTCCTCAAGTTCCTGCACTGCCTTATAACTGATGGTGACATAATCAGCGTATGCTAGAATCGTGTGATCCTCGTCACCTTCTTGGATGTGCTGGAGTGCAGTGTTTATGGTAAAGTTAAAGTAGAGTTCAGATAAGATTAATCGCTGTTTAATGCCTCGCTCCTTTTTAAATGGGTCCGTTTGTGGTTCGCACCATTGCGACATTTCCTTTCGTGATGCCACTGATGATTTCAATAAATACCGAACCGCATCCGTAGTGTCTGAGGGAGTCTTGTACCACTTCGTGTGATACTGATGTAAATGCCGATGAGATGTTCATTAACATCGCGTGCGCCTCTAGTCTATTCTTCCTGGTTACATTCGTTATTGTCTGCCATATATAGTTCAGTTTCACTGTTTCGTCGCTGGACGTGAATCTTTTTGGGTTGGGGTAAAAAATTTGATTTTGGACCAGCCAGTACGTACGTCTTGTTCACAGACATCCAGCGTATAACTCGTAGATCGTTAAGTTCAGAACTATCGGTCGCCAGTTCTTTAAGTCTTGCTTATCGTCTATTTTGTGGATAAGGATAGTCTTTGATTTCTTCCACTCCAAGGGGGTTCTTCTGAATAGAGGTACAAGTTCAGAGTGTTCGTTAGTATGCTGCCTTCTTGATCGGCAGTCTTCCAGTTTTTGTAGGTCAGTCCATCGTGTTCAGGTAACCTTTTGAGCCTGCACTTGTTCTCTCATGAATGAAAGTGTGTCTATTGGTTCTGTACTTTCATTTCCTGTTTCCGTCATTCGTCTTGTACTGCTTGCGGGAGCTTTCCAGGCTAGGATGAAATGGGTCCTGTATTATCTCCTTGTCCAACTCTCAGAGGTTGCTATTTCGTTTCGCAATGTACCGGATAGCCTTTCTTCTATTAGTACGGTATACCTTCTGAATATGTCGTTCCTCTGCGAATTGCTTCGTATTTCTTGATGGTCTGAGAGTCCTTTTGTTCATTTGGTCAGCTGAGAGGACCCGCAAGTTTTTCTAAATGCGTTTGGTTATTTGGGCCAGGATGTCCACAGGAACGCATCCCATGCTATCTCAGATTCTGCGGCATGATAAATGTTTTGCAGTGGGCCTAGGAATCGGTTTAGCAAGCTGTGGCCGTCTTGGGATGTGTCTGATATGTCATGTTGTGCTAATGCCGTGATTCTGGGTGCTGGGAGGACTTTCCTACGACTCTGTTTGGGGTGTACCGTTTTGACTCACATTCTCGTTGTCACTCGCATTGTTCACGTTGTCAGTAGGTGATTGCCTTGGGTGCTTCGACTCGCCTGGGGTTTGCGTTTTACGACTCTATATGTCATCTTCCGCTTCGGTGATCAGTTCATCGGTGGGTTGCGGTATTGGATCTCCTCGTTTCCGTTTTACCTCCTTCATTTTCTTAGATGGAATCAAAATTTAAATGGAAAAGTCATTTCGCGGTGGCCGCATTCCCACAGGTGTTTCGGTGCAACATCTACTATTGTTACAGCCTGCGGGCAGCTATGCTGGGTTGGCCTCTTCCCTAGGTCTATTCTGCATAATCTACATAATATGTTGTAATTTGTAGGAAACTGTTGTTCCATGATTTACCATAGAATGGTGCTGGGCATGTGGTGTAATATACGGATCCTATTATGGGGTAGAAGAGGGCAAAGGTCCCTTCTCGTGTCTTAAAATTTTAGTTGGCCTGCGTGAGTGCGTAGGGTGCGAGTATCAGGATAACAAAGTTGGCCCTGCCGACGTTTTCCTCGATCAGGCGCAGGCGATCTGTCCACCGGATAACATCTATTCTTGTTACAGATATGGTGTGAGGCGGTGGTGACGCACCGCTGACATCCGTCTTTGACTGCTGTGAGGCTTTCCTCCGTTATTGATGGGGGCCACTGCTGCTGGCCATTGTGTACCACGATCTCTACTACAATATTATCTGGTTATCATCTCCATCTTCTTGGATGAAGAACTCAACTTGATTATTGATTGCAGTGCTCATGATGTATATTTCGCGAACACTTTATGTCCTTCCCGAACACTTTATGTCTTTCGCAAACACTTTAGTCTTTCACGAATACTTTATGTCTTTGACGAACACTTTTTGTGTCACGTGTACGGTCGCGTGGGGTTTTTCCGGTTCTATGTTTGTGATTGGACAAGGAAGGGGGGCAGGAGATATCAGATAAATAAGGTAAATGAAGGAGATTCAGCGAGCTGCATATGAAGAACGCGAAGAGGAGAGTAAAAATAAAAATAGGAACGGAAAAGGAGCAGTATTTCTTCGCAAAATATGAAGTTTGGAGAGAGACAAGATGAAAATAATCTCTCAAATGAGGAGGAAGAGAGGCAACTCTTCGCTACGGCGTAGAGGACAAAACAAAGACAAAAGAAAAAATAAAATATGATCTACAAAAGATCGAAAGAAGAAAATCTTCGTCCCAGGCATGGATCAAAAAACAGATAAATTTCCTTCTTGAGCTTTTGGAACTTCAGTAATAAAGAGGTAAAAGAATAGGTGGTCAAGTTCAAAGCGAAAAATCGGTTCTTACTGCACATCACTTGCCTGGCATCGTCTATCAATGTCCACGCATCTCTCCATTATCCGTGGTATTCAATGAACACCGTAAAAATCACATAATTCCCATTAAGCTGATAAGAACAGATTTGGTTATGCATACAATATCTAACATTTTAAACAAAATAGTTAAAAGACAACAAATACATCATATACAATAAATGAAAACTATAAAATTAGTAAAACAATAGCAGAACAAAAGAAAACAATAAGAATAAAAAAAACAACAAGAGGAGAAGAACCAGAACTAACACCAACGGGTCACTAGGGTTCCTCGTACTGCCTAACTCCCGTTAGGTGTTCGGTGTATATATCACGTGACCACTGGATTATGTCGCTGCAGCACATCTTCTTCGTGGTGGTCACATTGCTCCTTCTGCTCAGCAATCAATTGAACCAGTTATTTTATGTGTCCCATGAGCCTAGCGCTCCAATTATGAAGGGGTGGTGACTTTGACTCCATGAACTTCCTGTAGTCTGTTCCGGAGTCCTTCATATGTTGTCATCTTCGTTTGTCTCGCCCGTACGAAAGCCTCTTGCTCGTTTTCGAACGGGATTGTGACATCATCGATGTGGATTTGGTCACCCTTCTTCAGAACCAAATCGGGCCTCGGGGCGCTTACTGGGAGAATTGTCTGATTCTCATCCAGTATCTAGAATTGTCTTCCGAGCGCCGCTCCTTTGATCCGCTCAACGACGCAGTTATGCCACTGCTACATAGCCGCAGAATTCCTCATGCAATGCTGCAGCACATGGGGTAAAGTTTCAAGAGTATGTTGGCATCTTCAGCATGACTTGCTGCCGGTTTTCCAGCGCTTGTTGGCTGTGATGGGGAACTAGCTTGAACCGAGCTTTGTAGATGAACCTTAAGTCTGCGAATCTTGTGTAAAGCTGTATCTATCCTGGCTGAAGCATGAAAATGTTTTGCCTTGGTTCTTCAGTCTGAACAGCTCTCTTGTGCGCACTTCATCATTAGCGACTCGCAGTGTGGCCATCACCCTTCTTATATGGCGTGGTTCAAATGTCTTGCTGGCCGTGGTGATTGATGGTTCGTTATTATCCCATATTCAGTGGACGTTGTTTCTTTTTAAAACCACCTTAGCCCTAGTCCAAATGTTGGATACTTGGTTGCCTCCTTCCGAAAAGGGCGCATCGCTATCACCACTCAGTTACTTGCCGATTTGAATATCTGTGGAAGCCGCTTTAATTCGTCAAGCTAGAGTTTCTTTTGGGTCTTTTTTGGCCATGTCTTGGATTGATGGATCAGGCGAAGTTAGCATAGATTGAACCCCGTGTCTGATAATTCTGCGGCCACTGGAATACCTATCAAATTTTTGCTTCGTGGACCATACAGAAACTCGTTCACTACCTCCTGCGGTCTTCTTTAACTCTGTCCGGAAGATTTCATTCAGTTGCACCCATGCCGTTCCGTCACGAGTACCCATTCTCATCGTTTAGTTGAAGTCTGGTTAGACAAATGATTTCATGCATCTATTCTCCGCCATGGCTAGTTTGGAGTTGAAAATGTCGAGTCCAAGTTTGGCATGTTCTCCCATGCCCGCTGTTGGCCTTACCGGACAGAAGCCAATTGGTTTACAGAGTAGCTTTTCTTCATCATAGCGATTCATAGTGGTTAACCTCTCCGTACTGAATCCTGTATTGCCGGATTTTGGATTTTCCGTTCTGGATGCACAAGGCTATACATTTACACGAATTAATCTAAGATGCACTTTTTAAAGTTCCTCCTCTAGTCGTTTGGTTCTGCCCTCAAGTTCCTCTGCAGTCTTGCCAATTATGGTGACATCATCAATTATTATCATTTTGATAATAATTGCAGTTGATCCATGGGCTGTTCCATCTGGGTGCTGAGTAGAATAAACTATACATTTGGAAACTTTTATAAAGCTTTTTGGAGGAAGTAAATTTTAAATATTAGCATAATATCTATTTCATTATTTGTGATATATTTTTGTATTTTTTGACCGTGTTGCGAAAACCTATTGGCGTTCCATAAAGCTAATTTAATTATTTGTTTACCCATGTTTGCAATTTTTGTGACGAGGGTTGTTAATATGTTTAGTATGGTGATCATTGGCTGCTCCATAAACGTTTTCATAATTTGTTTAAGTTCTGGCATGTCACTTGTTGGTTTTTGAAATTTTTGATGTTGTTGAGTAGTCGTTAGACTTGGTTAGATTTGTTGCGGTTCTTTACTTAGCATAGCGGCATACTTACGTATTTTCAAATGGGTTGAATTTGAGAAGTCAGCAGTCTTATTTAGTAATTTTTTTTCTTTATAGTGGAAAGTTTTTGGTTGTAGTTCTTTAAATACCTGTCATCCCCTATATATATATATATTGTTGCGTCCCCCACTTGGCTATTTGAGAAATTGCCAAGAAAAGGATTCCCACTTCGAACACTTCTCTCTTTCTCAGGATTACTCGCTTTAAAAAAACGTCTTACAAGCCAACAGTGCAAAAGAAAACCATCGGATCGCAAAAACACATATTTATTAACATCAATTTTAAAATGGAATAACAAAATCAAAAAACAACGTAAACATAAAAATCTAACAACTTAAAATTATAACAAATTTTATGCTAACCTTTTATTTTTTTGGAATGATAACTCGGCATAGACGGATCACACAATATGCGCACATACACTTATTTCTATCTTTAATCGCCTGGTCCAAATTGTCGTTCTCTGGTATTACTTCTCTCCGTAGGAGAAATTCGATCTTCAAATCGATCGTTGATCACCCACACACGTCCTATTTATACGCTCTCTAAATCGTTACTCTTTATTTATTATGCGGCTATTTTGTCGCTTCTTTTAAATTTCATTCTCCATTTTCGACTCTCTTGGTCGCATCTTTAATTTACACTCTTCGTTTATTAATATGCGACTCTCTTTCGCTTCTTGAAATTCCTCTCTCGATTTGCGACTATCTTCGTCGCCTCATCAAATCGCACTCCCGTTTATATCCCCATGACAACCTTTTTTCCTTTTTTTTATTTCACATTTGATTTTCATCTCTCATTTTGTTCAGTCTTGTGTGTTGCCTACCACAGTTATCACCAGGCGTTTATATTTATAATCACAAAAACTTAATCTAACAAAAACTTAACTAAAACATTTAAAACATCTCCGATCGTTCCCCTTTGCAGTGTTCGCCCATAATAGGGGGTACACGGTGGACACAACAATATAGTAGCACTACGGGCCTTGTAGACCCATGGCTTGTTTCACTACATTGGACCATAACTTCCTATCTCTGGCCTTGTCTCTCCATTCCGTGATGTGCAAGGAATTCAAGTCCTCCTGTACCTCCTTGTTCCATCTTGTCTTCGGCCTTCCCCTCCTTCTTTTCACTTCACCCGTATCCATCCTCAACATCATATTCGGTATTCTCTCCTCTCTCATTCTAACCAAATGACCCAACCACCTGATTCTCTGTGACTTGACTATTCCGATAATTGTAGCTTCTTCGTACATATCATACAACTCCTGGTTAGTACGTCTCATCCATATTCCATCAATATATCTTCCGCCCAATATTTTTCTTAAGATCTTCCTCTCCCACACACCCAACATGATCTGTTCTCGTTTCCTCATGGACCAGACCTCACTTGCATACGTCACCACCGGTCGTATTATTGTTTTGTACACTCTGAGTTTCGTCGCTCTTGAAAACATTCTACCCGTCAGTATCGCATTCAGTGCAAATGCACTTTTATTCCCAGCCACAATTCTCGCCTTAATTTCATCTTCATCTCCAGGCTCTCTCATCACCAGTGTTCCCAGATATGTAAATGTTTCCACCTCATCAAACTTGACCATTGTATTTTGGTTCAACTTTACTTGTAAAAAACCGTTCTTTTGGAATGGTTTATCATCCCACACCATGTACTTTGTTTTCATTTCGTTGACATTGAGTCCCATCTTCTGCGCAGCATTTAAAATGTTTTCTGTAGCCTGCTGTAGTTCATACCTTGATCGTGCTATGACTGTCATGTCATCTGCAAAAGCCAGACACTGATGTCGATTTCGAAATATTGTACTTCTACCGCTAACCCTGCTGTCTCGCAAAACTCCTTCCAGGGCGAAATTAAATAGTACCGCCGAAAGTGGATCGCCTTGTCTTAGCCCACTTTCTATTTTAAAACTTCTTGACATTCTTCCATTTATTTTTACCTTATTTGTGGTTTCGTTTAGCGTCATTTGTACCAGTCTTATTAATTTGCTCGGTATTCCAAATTCTTTCAGTACCAGGTAAAGTTGTTTTCTGTTGATGCTATCGTACGCTTGTTTGAAGTCAATAAATAATAGGTGTGTCTGCAATCTATGTTCGTGGCTTATTGATTGAATTTCTTTAAGGACGTAGATTTGATCTGTTACTGACCTACCTCCCCTGAATCCACTCTGGTACTCTTCTAATATTTTTTCAGCGTATTGACTCAATCTGTTTTTAATGCATGTGGCCAAGATTTTGTATGTGGTATTCAATAGCGCTATGCCCCTATAGTTTTCGCAGTCAGCTTTATCACCTTTTTTGTGTAATGGGCATATCACAGCTTCCCTCCCTAACCTTGGCATCTCTTCCTTGTTCCATACTTCATCGATTAATTCGTGAACCATTTTTTCTACTGTTTTTCCACCATATTTTATCATTTCAGCCTGTATCTCGTCGTCTCCAGGGCTTCTGTTGTTTTTTAAACTGTGAATTATTTTTTGTAGTCATCTAGTGTTGGTTTTTCTACACTTGGTTCATTCATGCTATTGTTGTAAATATCTTGGTCTTCACTACCGTTTGTTGGTTTGTTCAGTAAGTCTTCGAAATATTCAGCCCATCGCTCGATCACTTCAGCTTGTCCTCCCACCAGATTTCCATATTTATCTTTACATATTGTTGTTCTCGTTTGGTAACCTCTTCGTACCCTCTTGATGCCTTGGTAGAAATTTCTTATTTCCTTCGATCTATAGTCATCTTCTAACTTCTCTAGGTTTTGTATTACGTGTTTTCTTTTCTTTGTTCTGATTAGTGCTTTACATGATTTTCTTTGTGTTTCGTATTCACGTTTGTTAGCTACTGTCTTCGATTGTAGCATTATCTTTCTAGCCTTTTCTCGTTTATTAATTTCCTCCCGACACTCCTGATCAAACCATTCTTTGTTTTTGTGTGTTCTTGTCTTGTTCTGATTGGATGCTGCATTCTTCATCGTCCTTATCAAGACTTCTGCCTTATCTTCTATGCTCACCGGTTTTACTTCACTCATCATTGCATCTTCAATTGACCTCAAATATTCGTCTTGAATTTTCTTTTTCTGGAACGCAATTCGCAGGGCTTTATTTGCTTGTTTACCTGTTGTTGTTTTACTTATGGGTATTATTTGTGTGAACTTTATTCCTACCATGAAGTGGTCGGAGTCTATATCGGGCCCTCTGTATGTTCGTACATCGTTCACACTTGTCTCGCTTCTTTTTTCTATCAACACATGGTCGATCTGGTTCACATTTCCTCCATCTGGTGTTGTCCACGTTCCCTTATGGATGTCTCTGTGCTGGTAATGTGTACTTACGATTTTCATTTCATGCTCCATAGCAAAATCTATCAAAAATCTGCCATTTTGGTTGGTTTCTGTGTGCGTGCTGTACTTCCCATGGTTGGTTGGTATACTTCCTCCTTCCCTATTTTAGCATTACTGTCCCCCATTACTATTTTTAAATCATATTTTGGTATTTTTTCGTACTCCCTGGTTAATGCCTCACAGTATTCTTCTTTTTGGCCTATTTGTTTTTCTTCGGTTGGCGCGTGGAAATTTATTAAGCTTATTTTTTGATATTTGCCTCTCAGTCTCATTACACACATTTTCTCTGACACCGGTTCAAATATTATGACTGCGACCTTAAGTCGGTCACTTACCACCATCCCTGTTCCCAATCTTCTGTTGGAACCGCTGCTCATAAAAAAAGTATATCCCTCGAGATCAAACACCCCACCACCATCATGTTTAGTTTCTTGCAGGGCTAAAATATCAACTCTGTACTCTTTAAGAACTTTTATTAATTGCTTTAACATTCCGCTCTCAAAAATATACCCCTAACATTCCAACTAGCTATAAACATCTCGTGATAATTTTTTCTTCTACTTCTTCTTTGTTCCGTTCCATAACCTAATTCGTTTATTCCGTGTCTTGCCTTTGTTATCTTCATTTGTTTCCGTCCGATTTGTCTTATTGCTAGTTTTTTGCCAAAGGGTGCCCCACTTGTTTCACTGCTCTTCCCATTCGAGTATCCCAGTTCCAGCGTTCACCCTCTATAAAGATCTTTTTATAGCCTACACTTACTTTTTTTCCCTTATCTCTTTCGGTTTTTGCTAATTTTCTCAGTTCCGACTGGACCTTCCTTTCTTCACTTGTCAAATCATCGTCGATGTATTTGTTGGTACCCCGTAATGCTCTTTTCACCTTCATAACTTCCATTTTTCCTTCCCAGGATTCAAATGTAGCCACTACAAAGGGAGCCACTGTTCTTGGTCTTATCACTTCAGCTTTTATTATCTTTGCATTGACTTTCACCTCTGACTTTAAAAATTCTTGCACTTCGTTTTTTACTTCGTGTGTATTGAAGTCACCACCTTTGATTATTATGTTGTTCTTCTTTTGCATACTTTCCATTCTGTCGAGTCTTATCTCCAGTGTTGCAATGCGATCCTTCAGCTGGTCATTCTCGAACTTTAACGATTTCATCTCTTCCTCGTATGTTGATTGGCTTTTTCGCACTTCCTTGATCTCGCCCATCATCTCTCGCATCATATTTTTTAGTTCTTCCATATTAGTTCCCATAGTTGATATCTTCGGTGTGCCTTCGTTCGCTTTTTTGCACCTTCTAAAAAGCTCTTTTCCTGCTGTGCGTTTTTTCCCAGTATTCTCTATTACTGAATCTTCACTATCAATGTCCGTGCGGTTACCACCCTTGCTAGTGTCGCTCATGCCCTATTCGCGTTAGCAGGTTGTTGACCGGATCTACCCCTCGGAGTCTACAACCCACTTTACTTGCTGCGTTTTGTGTTGCCTAGTCTTAGTTTATTTACAATCCTTACTTGACCTAGCACAATCTGATTAGTAGTAATAATTACTCTTATCGCCTTTCTTAATTACTGGAATTACAAACTGACCTTATTTGTGCGTACTACCACCCGTCTTGTCTCACTATTGCACCTATCTGATAACTTCAAAATTCACAATTTACGATACATTAGCACTATGAAAACGGAGCCGTTATCTGCGGTTATCACGTTGTTCAAATAAGTATCCCCTATACTCCCTTATAAGCAAAAGGGTCTTATCTGCAGTTTTCGGTAATTTTGAGCATGTATTGATCAGGAGGTAATCAACGCATTAGCGAGGCGTTCGATAACAGAATGTTCGAGTGTGTCCGTATCTTTGGCACTTTACACATTATGGTATGTCTCTTTTAGGAATCAGGGGTTAAAAATTCACTATTAAATTGAGTAATCGTTTTACCGTGTAGAGATTATTATTATTTTCAGTTGGTTTCAGGTTCACATAGAACATCGATAGTGCCATTATTGTGCTGTTCTGCTTTCGGAACAGAATTTTTGAACTCGACCGTTTGGACGCGACTGGTTGAACCCGACCGTTTTCATGCACGGCCACTTGGACGTGGAATGTTTGAACGCCAGGTCGTTTGGCCGCGGAGCCGTTTGAACTAAGATATTAGTTATGGGTTTTTATCATAAGAAAATTATGTAAGGTTGCTGAAAAACGTTTTATTTGGATTGAGGGTAAAATAAATGTCTCCATACCTTCTACAAATGGCCCAAAATTGTTTTAGAGACAGACTGCTCCAAATAGCGGAAGACCTGCTTAACGAAACAAGAAAGATTGCCAGCGGGGTGCCTCCGGGGTCAGTACTGGGCCCCTTTCTCTGGAACGTCATGTACGACGGGGTGCAGAGGCTGGCCCTTCCCGGGGACGTAGAAATCATTGGCTTTGCCGATGACCTGATGGTGATGACGGCAGACAGAAATGTAGACGAATTGGAGGTCAATGCCAACAGCACACTCGAACAAGTAAGGGTCTGGACGGACAGCAGGGGCCTTACACTGGTGCCAGAGAAGGTGGAGTCCGTCATGCTATATGGAAGAAAACAAAACAAAACTCGGCATCACCTGATCTTTACCGAGCCAGCTTCTTCCCACCAATTCTCGTCAATTCTCGTCTTCAGTTGGCTATCATTTTTATATTTTGTATATTTTGTTAGAGCGCGATATTTAAATTCAATTTATCATTATAAGTTTATTTCACACTTAATTTTGCATTGTGTTCAATCCTTACATCTCGTAATTGCACCTTTTTACTCACCGCACTTCAAAATCTTCGTATAGTCAGGACGGGACTAATTTTTCATAAATATAAAGAATTTTTTTCATTGGTAAAAGAGAATGAACTATTCATAGGTATGTATACTTGTGTAGTCTTTTCTTTCCTAGTTCCGTGTGCTTTCTTATGTTGGTACCAGTTGGTTATTTGTCGCCATATTGTATTGCTGTTTGCAGTTTTGTGAAATGGGTGGTTGAGCAGTATTATAAAATATTAAAATTGTATTTGTATAAACGGAATGAAAAAGTTTTAAATACTTGTGCTAGAAATAAAAAAAACCACCCATGGCTAAAGTGGCACTTTTGGAAGAATCCGAAAAAGTTAACAATGCCTTGCAAATCTCCTGTGATGCAAATTGGTGTTTTGACATCAAAAAAGAAGAAGTGGAAGACACGGAAATTAAGATAGAAAATTTGCATCATTCAATCGATATCAAAGATGAAACTGCTCTTCTAGGATCTGAACTGAGAAAATTTAGAAGTAGGGCGTATAACGTAAAATCCACTAATAAAATACAAGAGAAAAATGCAGTTCATACCAAAGCAAAACAATTTGTTTGTACAATTTGTAATTACAAATTTTCTCTGAAACAAAATTTAAAAGTTCACTTGAAAATTCATACCGGTGAAAAACCGTTTGCTTGCGACGTTTGTGAGTATAAATGTGCACAAAAAGGGAATTTGAAGGATCATATGAGAACTCATACTGGCGAAAAACCGTTTATTTGTTCTATTTGTGGTTATAAATTTGCTCTGAAGGGACATTTGAAAAGTCATTTACGTAGTCATACTGGTGAAAAACCGTATGCGTGTCATGTTTGTGAATATAAATGTTCGTATAGAACAGTTTTGACAGAGCACCTGAAAACACATACTGGTGAGAAACCGTATGTATGTGATATTTGTGATTATAAATGTTCACGAAAAGGTAATTTGGCTTTACATATAAGAACTCATACTGGAGAGAAACCATTTGCTTGTTATTTGTGTGAATATAAATGTTCTCTCAAGGGACATTTGAAAAATCATTTAAGAACTCATACTGGTGAAAAACCATTTATTTGTGTGTTTTGTGATTATAAATGTTCAGAAAAGGCACGCTTAACACTGCATTTAAGAACTCATACAGGCGAGAAACCGTTTGGATGCGAGTTGTGTGATTACAGATGTTCACAAAAAATACATTTGACGCGTCATTTGACAACACATACTGGCGAAAAACCGTTTGGATGTGACATGTGCGAGTACAAATGTTCACTAAAAGAAGCTTTAAAGGACCACATGATAACTCATACTGGTGAAAAACAGTTTGCATGTGAATTTTGTGGCTACCGTTGTTCACGAAAACTTCATTTGACAGTTCATGTACGAACTCATACTGGCGAGAAACCTTTTCAATGTGAAGTATGTAACTATAAATGTTCACGAAAAGGTGTTTTGAAGGACCACATGAAAATTCACACTGGTGAAAAACCGTTTGCGTGTATAAATTGTGACTACAAATCGTCACGAAAAGGAAATTTAATTTTTCATTTACGAACTCACACCGGCGAAAAACCATTTTCGTGCGAAATTTGTGATTACAAGTGTTCCCTGAAATCGCATTTAAAAAATCATTTGAGAACTCATACCGGCGAAAAACAATTTATTTGTGAAAATATTTAAATATTTGAAAAATCATTTACAAGTTCATACTGGCTAGAAACTGTGTCTTAAAGTTCATAAAATGCGTCTTTATTTGTACATGTCATTAGGCAAAATGATGTATCCATTTGGTGTGAAGAAAATGTATTCACGATTTACATTACCGTTTGTGGCGCCACCAGCAACAAACAAAATGGCCGTGTTTGGACGTATATCTCGAAATGCGAAGTCATCTTATGGTTATATTTTGCAAACGTTTCAATGTGTTGTTTAATTTATCATAATATGTTTGTTAAATAGTTCACCTTGTTATGTTTTGAGCCTGAAGAACGTATTTTTAGTTTATTGTAATACGTCACTTATTAATTTGAAATTCTACCGCATGGTGGCGTTTGATTAATGTAAATCGCGAATCAGCTAATATTGTTGCTAGCACAGTTTTTTAGTTAATAGCAAAACTGGGAATGTTTGTATAATTATATAAATATCAGTATTGAAATAACTATAAAAAAATGATTTAGTATTTAAATACTCTCTAATATTATTCATTATTTAAATATTTTAGGGGTATTTAAATATGATTTAGTACTCACCAGTTATTAAAATTATATTTAAAATATCACAGATTGTGAACAAATAATTTTGAAGTATTTAAATATAACAAAATACGTTTAAATAAGATAATATTTATTATTAATTATTTAAATACTTGTTTGATTATTTATACCACCTCTAGTTGATAGATAGTTCCCAGTATGTACTTGTTTGGGAGAAGATATTAAAAAGGATTTTATTGTAAAATATTATAAGGTCTAGAAAAAATTTCTTTTTTTACTAAAAAAATCTGAAACTTTTTTGATGTCACATGCTTGGGCATTGCAACACCAACCAATTTGTCAATACCAATCAAGGTTGTCAATGCAACTTACCCTACAGATGTACAAACGGGTTCGGTTTGCCACTACATTCCAAAGACAATATCTCCGCGGATTTCCTCAAACCTTTTCGGATTTCATAATTAACAAAAACTGAATGATGATCGAGCGAATCTACCAACGACACCTAGGTTGGTAATGACACACAAAAATACTATATAGGTTATACAACCAATGTGGTTTTAGAATTTACGGTGGATGCATAATAACCGCAGCAAGTGTCTAGAAGAAAAATATATGCACTAATCGCATTCGAAGTAAAAATTGTCTTCAATTCGGTAAGAAGGTCTCCATCATATTTGGTGCGCTGTTAGCAAGATGGTATGCTGAAAAATATGTTCCTCAACTTGGGTTCGAACCCAGACGTATTAGCTGTGAATACCTGCGCTCAAACAACTGCGCTGCCGAGGCGATTAGTTTAAGTAGCGCGGAACTTCTATTTATCGTGAACTAAATCTAGGACCGCTACAAGCTCAATAAGAGATTAGTTTTTCGCATATTTTATGTGGAGAACAATATAAAGGCTATATTAATGAAAAAAAACTTCATTATCGTTTAGAGCATTATCCTTTCTCTTTTCTTCTGTAAGTTGTTTAAATTCTGGGGTAAACCAAAATTTGGTTTTATTCTGCGCATTTGGATTAAACAGATTTTTTTGAATTACTTAGCTTGGTCTGCGGCTTTTTGTAGGCAACTTTAGATTTCTTCCCAATGTTGTTCCACCCCACATTTTGCGTACTTTTGTTTACTAAAGATTAGAAATTATTTTTCTCCAGATATTATAGAAGTGTTTGTTTAGCTTTGTCCGGATGATCGATTCGAAGTATCGAGTATAAGTTTATGAAGCATTTCAAAGAGGTCAAAATCGAACCATGTGTTAGAACAGAGAACGGATCAGTATTTATTATTTTAATGAATATCACAAATCATGTTTTGTAAAGAATTAAATTAAGAAGTACTTACTTCGGTGTAAGTTCTAAGTTTACAACACGGGTTTTCGATTGCATTGGTACCAAATAGTACGTAAGCCCTCAAGTCCAACACAGCCATAACCATAAAAAGGCTGGAAAGAACATCCATCCCAGAATTTAAAGACTGCATTATTCGACTACCTAGAATTCAACACCTCAATAAAATAATGTTGGGCGCAAAGCTCCGGGTTCTGATGGTGTGCCAGCCATTTTGTTTCAGGAAATCGTAAGAGTTTGTCGAGACCTTCTGAATAAATTGCATGAGAGAGAAAAAGAATATTGCTAATACAATTGAACACCAACCCCGTTAAACTAACATATTACAAGTCTATGCACCAACAGCAGGCTGAGAGGAGGGGGAAGTGGAAATAAATAAAAGGAAATGAAAACGAAATACTGATAGTGATGGGCGACTTCAACGCTATAGTGGGAAAGGGAAGAGAAAGCGTAGAACCTCATGGATTAGTAACAAGAAAAGAAAGGGGGGCCAGGCTTAAAGTATTTGCAGAAGAACACCAATTGGTCATACTGAATACCTTTTTAAAGTTGCATCCGAGAAGATTATATACATGGAAAGCACCGGCGGATGGACCAGAGGGAGTGATGCGGAATCAGATAGATTATAAAATATATCGATAAACAAACGTTTCAGAAACAGCTGCCTATCAGTAAATGCTTTCCCGGGAGCGCGGATATAAACTGCGATCACAATCCCGTAATAGGAAAATTTAGATTAAAACTAAAAACAGTAATAGTTAAACGAAATTATCCTTTATGGGATTTAGACAAACTAAAGGAAGAGAAAACTAAAGAACAAGTTACACAATGCTTAAACCAAAAATTAAGAAAATAATGGAAGGAGCAATGATCGAGGAGGAATTGGAAACATTTATGAAGGCAATGAAAACAACTAAAGAGAAACACTTGAGGAAGGAAAGCAAAGTACAGGAAGCAATTAATGATCGAACAGATATTAGTAGTGATGGTGAAGAGAAGAACAGCAAAACAACAAAGTTCATAATACAATCAGAATAAACTTAAAAAAATCGTCGAAAGTGTTTTCAAGATTGATTATTACCAAACCAAAAAAGAATTAGGTTGTTTGGTTATATTAGAGATAGTTTCAAAGGTCAAGATCCCTAAAAATCGACGTAGAGAACTCAAATTCGTATAATAAGTATGTATTTTGCCCTCTCGGCCCATCCTTGCACAGATTAGGGTTCTTGAGCTTAGAATAAAAATCGACACAGAAGGTTCGAATTCGTATATATATCTTTTTCGCTCTCTCAGCTCCTCCCCGCGCAGTTTAGAGTTCTTGACCTTTGAAACCATCTCTATTTGTAAAGTGACAGTCACAAGCACCGCCCTTCGACACCTCTTATTGGCGACGATAGAATTTCTTGCCCTGTAGATAGACAACGAAAGTCATGACGTCAAAAGAGGCGTATACTTTTGGAAACTTTTCCAAACAAACTGATGTTTCCGTGTTAACTGCCATAAGAGAATCTGTTTTTTATATTGTGTTTAATTAATAAGGATTTTAGTTTCAATAGTTATTAGTTAGAGACCTTAAATAGTGTATTAGGCTTCTATACAAAGTATAGCAAGAAGCCTTATGATCTGGCTCCGTGTCTGTCCGTCCGCATAATTCAAACCTAATCAGAACCCTCGAAATTGTGATTGTAAACACATCGTTTTATTCTTTTTTTTATAGTGTAGCGTAATTTTTAGTGTAAGAAATGATTTTTAGATAATTATCTAAGCAGAAAGAATATTAAAGGTCTCTAACTAATAACTATTATAACTAAATTTTGGTATATTATATAAATATCAGTGTTGAAATAACTCTATTAAATCATTATTTGGTATTTAAATACTCTCTAATATTATTCATTATTTAAAATATCACCGATTGTGAACAAGTAATTTTGAAGTATTTAAATATAACAAAATACTGTAACGAATTATTTCTTCTCACAGTTCGTTACTAATTTTTCAACACCCTGTACAATTCTCAAATTTAATGCTAGATAGAAATTATCTGAATTTTGATATCGGGTCATTTCTCGTTTTCAACACCGAGGTCACGCGTTGATTTTAGAAGATTATTATTTGATTTATGCATCACCAAGCGACCATTCGTTTATCGGATTTATCGTGTTTTTGAGAATCGTAAGTATAATTAATCTTTACGCCTTCGTCACTTCTTATATTTTTTTGTATCAGGTGGAAATCTTAGACCGCCATTTTCCAACCTTTCGGTAAGGAACTTATTTACCACTGTTTTACAACCAGTAATTAACTGTATTGGAGCTGTATTTTGCCACTAAGTTTTAACGGTCGAGCTTTTTTTTTAATGCAGGGAAGGGGGAAATCTTCTAAAGACACCACCCCGATGATCTGGGGTGGTAGTGTAGGATTCTTACCGACTAAAACCCCCTCCCCGACGAGCAGCGGGATTTACCTTCTCGGTATCACTTCCGCTGTCGTCTGCGATGGTCTGTGGCATGTCGTTTTTCTTCGGCCTCCCGTCGTCACCGGTTAGCTGGCTCCCGCTGGGCACCAACGGAGTACGTGGCCCGGGCTGATCGCAATGACCCCTCGGCATCACCCGAATCGTTGTGTACTGGTGCGTGTTGGGAGCCACTAGGTGGTGGTCCGCGAGGTTCGTCTCTCTGCACCCTGATGTGCAGAGTCTTGACCCGGTCTGCCCGGTCTGCACCGCTGTCGGGTCGACTTCCCTCAGCTTGGCGTTGGGGGAGACTGGTGTTCGTCTCCTTGATGTTACCTCTCACGTCAGCCTTGCGGATTTCCCCCATCCACCGGGGTTCGCACCCGATCTCTGAGGGTCCTCCGCAAGTTACCAGGGACCACCCCGAGGAGGTGTGAGTAGGATTTCGGTCCCCTAGCGTTCGAGCTTACCATCATCCATCTGCCGATAATATTCCATCCGAGGTGTTTTGGATTGAAAAGCCGGACAATTACATTAAGCAGCCAATTCTCGTTCAACCATCGTCATCGGTTAATGATATCAGTTGTTAGCAGCATAGGGTGGCAAGGCAGAAACGCTTCTTTGTTTAAGTATTAATTGGCTACCTCACTCAACGTCAGGACTGTGGACTGCGTTCGCTCGGAACAGGGTACCGGTGTCAGGTTAGTAGTGGACTGGTTTACTTTTTTGATTGTTGGTGGGTGTGTTAAGCCAAATCTCTTCATAGTGGATCATATTTGCGTGATCACAAGTGAAGCGGTTTTGCTGACCCATCCCTATCGCTGTTTGTTTTTGAGACAACTTGTGAAATTTATGCTTGATACCTTGTGTATATCTGTATCGTCGGAAAGACCGTTACGAGTTACAATTTGTACATAATCATTTTTTTTATTGTAATAGTTGGTTTAATTGTAATTATAATTGTTAGTACCTTGACTTTTGGACCATTATTTCACTCACAACCCTTGCCTCCGACGTGCTGAGAGTTAGTTTTAACATCTACTGGTACGTCTGCAAACATTAATTACTGTTGAGTTTTTGCTTAGCAGATGTACAGCCTTCCTTTTACCAAGCCGATACAAAAGGAAAATAGAGGAAAGGCTGACAATACGTTTAAATAAGATAATATTTATTATTAATGATTTAAGTACTTTTTTGATTATTTATACCAGCTCTAGTTAATAGATAGTTCCTAGTATGTACTTGTTTGGGAGAAGATATTAAAAGGATTGTATTGTAAAATATTAAAAGGTCTAGAAGAAATTTCTTTTTTTACTAAAAAATCTGAAACTTTTTTAGATATCACATGGCTTGGGCATTGCAACACCAACCACTTTGTCAATACCAATTTATGGTTGTCAATGCAACTTACCTTACAGATATTATACAAACAGGTTCGGTTTGCCACTACATTCTAAGGGCAATATATCCGCGGATTTCCTCAAACCCTTTTGGATTTCACGATTAACAAAATTCTGAATGATGATCGAGCAATTCTACCAACGACACCTAAGTCAGCAAAATCGTGCAGAAATCTGCCCCATCTGGTTGTTTTCCACTCCACATTAGTGCCTTATTTCTGGGTTTCGTATTCTGTCTCTTAGTGATTTTACCACTTCAGTTGTAGTGTCTTCATCTCGGCAGCTCGCAAAGTGTTTTTGGTTTTGGATGTGTCTTATCAGGATTCTTACCATACGTTAGCATGGGCCTCACATAGGTTTTGTATATGCGTCCTTTTATTCTCTATAGGCATATAGACATATATTTATTGTTTCATATAAAATCGTCCCTGGACTACAACAGTGGCTTGGTGTACTCGCTGTGGACGAGTAATAGCGAACGACGAGGTACCGGATAACACGGCCTTGTCTTCGCACTGTGGAGTTGTAAAATAAAGGAGAGTCCACCATATTTCAGGAGCTCATTTGGAATTTTACTCATGCTATACTTCTATCCTATCTTTTTGCGGCGCTGTCTTCTCAGATTTATATTGCTATGATATTTTACAAAATATTTAAATTACAAATTGAAACTGTAATAGGGTCAAATTAATGAAGTTATTGAATTTAACTTACATGAAAAAGGTTGTTTTAATATAGAATTCTAAATATTAACCTAATGTGAATGAGAATGGAAAATTAATAATCAACATAAGGCAGTATAAAATTCTTGAAGTTTCATTGAAAATGAAAAGTAGTAAAGACTTAGTAAGCCCAAATTAAATAATAATTAAGTCTTCACTGATTTGATATTTTGTATGTTTTTCTTTTGAAGGCAAGCTCTTGTATTCCCGTTGGGCCTTTCTCTTTTCTTCTGCAAGTTATTTAAATTCTGGGGTAAACCAAAGTTTGGTTTTATTCTGCGCATTTGGATTAAACAGATTTTATTTTGAATTACTTAGCTTGGTCTGCGACTTTTTGTAGGCAACTTTTGATTTCCCCCCTATGTTCTTCCACCCCACATTTTGCGTACTTTTGTTTACTAAAGATTAGAAATTATGTTTCTCCAGATATGGAAGTGTTTGTTTAGCTTTGTCCGGATGACCGATTCGAAGGCGAAAGCATTTCAAAGAGGTCAAAATCGAACGATGTATTAGAATAAAGAACAGATCAGTATTTATTATTTTATTGAATATCACAAATCATGTTTTGTAAAGAATTAAATTAAGAAGTACTTACTCCGGTGTAAGTTCTAAGTTTCCAACACGGGTTTACGATTGCATTGGTACCAAAAAGTACGTAAGCCCTCAAGTCCAACACAGCCATAACCATAAAAAGGCTGGAAAGACCATCCATCCCAAAATTTAAAGACTGCACAAATCCCTTTATTCCACGACCTAGAATTCAACACCTCAATAAAATAATATTGGACGCAAAGCTCCGGGTTCTGATGGTGTGCCAACCATTTTGTTTCAGAAAATTGTAAGAGTTTGCTGAGACCTTCTGAATAAATTGCCTGAAGAGCAGACGGATAGGAGGAGGAAGTGGAAATATAAACGAAATACTGATAGTGATGGGCGACTTCAACGGTAAAGTGGGGAAGGGAAGAGTAAGAGAAAGCGTAGAACCTCATGGATTAGGAACAAGAAATGAAAGAGGGATAGATTTAAAGTATTTGCAGAAGAACACCAATTGGTCATACTGAATACCCTTTTTAAGTTGCATCGGAGAAGATTAGATACATGGAAATACCGGCGGATGGAACAGAGGGAGTGATGCGGAATCAGATAGATTATAAAATATATTGATAAACAAACTTTTCAGAAACAGCTGCCTATCAGTAAATTCTTTCCCGGGATATAAACTCCGATCACAATCCAATAATAGGAAAATTTAGATTAAAACTAAAAAGAATAGTCAAACGAAATTATCCTTTAAGGGATTGAGATAAACAAAAGGAAGAGATAACTAAAGAACAATTTACACAATGCTGGAACCAAAAATTAGCAATGGTCGAGGAGCAATAATCGAGGAGGAATTGGAAACATTTATGAAGGCAATGAAAACAACTAAAGAAAAACACTTGAGGAAGAATGAGCGAACAGATGTTGGTATTGATGATGAAGAGAAGAACAGCAAAACAACAAAATCCATGATACAACCATAATAAACTTAAAAAATCGTCGAAAGTGTTTTCAAGATTGATTATTACGAAATCAAAAAAGAATTTGGTTGTTTGGTTATGTTAGGGATAGTTTCAAAGGTCAAGAACCCTAAAGATCGACGCAGAACTCTCAAATTCGTATAATATGTATGTTAGCGCGAGCTTTGAATGGGCGATAAAATTAAATAAAATACAACTCACTGATACCGAATAATCACTTTTATTACGTTCACTCTAAAAACTTAATAATGGTATAATTACTTTTTACTTGAGTCATCCAGTTAGAGTAGGTTACCAACTGGATGACTTAGATAAAAGTAGGTTTTACACATTTAATCATCTGTTTATTTTAAACGTCCTAATATTGGCCAGGACTGGCTCTTGTATAATTTCCATCTTGTTGATCAGTGTCTCCAGATACTGATCAGGGTCGGCTTCCGTAGGGTTTCCATTGCTTCTAACACGGCCAACTTGCGATTTTTACGTCCTCGTAAAACGAATGTACCGAAAAAATAATTAGTGATATGCAACATAATTTTACCTGTTTTGTCATCATGGATGTGTGATCATCCTTACCGCCTGTAATAAAAATCAGCCTCGCCGCCGTAATAATAATAAAAATCAGCCTCGCCGCCGTAATAATAATCAGCCTAGCCGCCGTAATAACAATAAAAATCAGCCTCGCCGCCGTAATAATAATCAGCCTAGCCGCCGTAATAATAATAAAAATCAGCCTCGCCGCCGTAATAATAATCAGCCTAGCCGCCGTAATAATAATAAAAATCAGCCTCGCCGCCGTAATAATAATCAGCCTAGCCGCCGTAATAATAATAAAAATCAGCCTCGCCGCCGTAATAATAATCAGCCTAGCCGCCGTAATAATAATCAGCCTAGCCGCCGTAATAACAATAAAAATCAGCCTCGCCGCCGTAATAATAATCAGCCTAGTCGCCGTAATAATAATAAAAATCAGCCTTACCGTCGTAATAAAATCAGAATCAGCCTTGTTAATAATACAAATTATTGAATGTAATTAAGACCCAAAAACAAATCTTATTACCACTAAGGGTAGACCCATGAATATCATTGAGACCAAAATCATTGAATATAATTGAGACCAAAAACAAACTTTATTACCACCAAGGGTAGAACTATGAATTTCATTGAGACCAAAATCATTGAATGCAACTAAGACCAAAAACAAATTTTATTACCACTAAGGGTAGAACCATGAATTTGTCACCGTTAAGGGTTGTCTTTCATAACTCATTAAATCGTCAATAAATAAATTTCATAATAACTCAACTCACCAGATCCTGCTTTCTGTGTACTTCCAGCGTTTACTTTTTCATAATAACCCAACTTACCAGATCCTGCTTTCTGTGTACTTCCAGCGCTTACTTCAAATATTCGAATCCCTGTTCCACGGTTTCGGAGGCGATCATCTCGTCATCCGGATAAACCTGTGCTGCTGAATCCCTTAAATTTCCCAGTAGTTACAGCTTGCGGCATCTGGTCGCAAGTTAGAGTACAATAACTTCTGTATTTTGTCCTTCCAGCCCTCGTCCAATCCTGACCATATTTTCCTCTGTTGTATGCTTCGTATCTTGGTGTTCGTGTGCGAAGTAAGTGCTAAATCCAGTCCGTACTTCCTCACAACCATCTCGAGTCCAGGGCGCTTGATCGCTTCCCAGCCAATCAGTGCATCTACACCAGGGATGATTCCGTTTGGTACCACGATGAATTCGATTTCCAGTCTTGCTTCTCGTAGGGCCACGTACAGTCGGCATCGTCCGATGGTTTCTTCATTCGTTCCAAATCCTTCTCGCTGATTACCGATCAATCTGCTACCGAATCTATTACGTACGTGTAACTTTGGTTCTGACCATCATTCAAGGCGTTTGCGGTGGCATTATTTCGCATCGAGAAGCATTCAGGCAACGTATTTGAGAATATCCAGTCTTTTTAAAACACTTCGATTCGTCATGCCCCGGTCGTTTAAACCAGCTACATACAGGGACGTCTTTTGGTTTTCGGTTGGCCATCACCTCTTGAGTATCATATCGTTTTTACACTTCGGTTGATCCATTCCTCCGTCGAAAACTTGCTATCGTCTGGATTATGCGTTGGTAAATTGAATGAGTGTTGTTCGCTTTCAGTTATTGGCTTTTGACGAAAACTGATAATTTCTTTAAAAAACGTCTTCATACATTGTTCAAAGTTCAAGTTCGTAAAACCACTTTCAGCATCGTGCCCCTTAGTATTGTTCGATACGATGGTGATCCATAATATGTCCAATTGATGATTTCAACAAGCAATACAAACGGAGTAAAGGAGAGAAGAAAAAAATCTTCCATGGTTAAACGTTGAGTTCGAATCCACACTTCTGATGTAAGCGCGAGCTTTGAATGGGCGATAAAATTAAATAAAATACAACTCACTGATACCGAATAATCACTTTTATTACGTTCACTCTAAAAACTTAATAATGGTATAATTACTTTTTACTTGAGTCATCCAGTTAGAGTAGGTTACCAACTGGATGACTTGGATAAAAGTAGGTTTTACACATTTAATCATTTGTTTATTTTAAACGTCCTAATATTGGCCAGGACCGGCTCTTGTATAATTTCCATCTTGTTGATCAGTGTCTCCAGATACTGATCAGGGTCGGCTTCCGTAGGGTTTCCATTGCTTCTAACATGTATATATTTCGCCCTCTTAGCCCCTCCTTGCGCAGATTAGGGTTCTTGAGCTTTGAAACTATCTCTACTTGTAAAGTGACTAAGTGATAGTCACAAGCACCACCCTTCGACGCCGTTGATTGGCGACGATAGAATTTCTTGCCCTGTGGATTGTAAAAGCTTGATAACTTTTCCACCGGTTTTCCACCGAGCAAGAAATTAAGTCGATCTGAACGCTGATCGAGCAACGCGCGTTAGAATAAAAAACAAAGAAGTTTTTTTCAAGAATTTTAGACAATTGTCAGAGTTGTTAAACCAAACAATGGTGGTCCCAATAATCGATCAAGATTTGCCTCAAAGTAACTCGATGATGGAACAGAGAAAACAGAAGATGGTCCACAGTGACAACAGGCAAAAGTCGAAAAAACACAAAGGAGATTGCCCAGAAAAAAGAATTACGACCGTTCGACAAAAATGGATCACCAGTACTGTTCTAGTAATCGGGAAACAGTCAACATTACAAGCCCCTTTCCACCGTTCATAAAAATGGAAAATGAAGAAACCAAAAAGAATGAAGTGAAGATCATTAAACCACCTTATTCGCCCATTACAGAAAATATTAAACGTGTAAGAAAATTGGGCACATTTTGATAAAACAAAATGCAAAATCGATCTTTTGAAATTTTTCGACGGATTTCATTAGGTAATAGTTCTTACTTTAACATAGTAAAAGTCCTCGGGCTACAGTCCCACTTCCGAAACCACCCAAATCGAAATTTCTTCTGCTACACACTAAAGAGCACAGTTAATAGAGCAAATTGTAAAAATATTTTGGGGGGTAGGGGGCCAAACTTTTGAATAAATCGAATCTGAACTTAGCAAATTTAACGAGATTCAGTGGTAAAATTAACGAGATTCCCGCGCGTGGCTCATTCTGTTGACGGTGCGTGCAGAAAGAACTAGTCTTAAACTTAGCGTTTTACGGACCGGCAGATGCAGCTCGTCTCTCCTACATGTAACATCGATTATTTTTTGTTTTTAAGCGATTTTTTGGGGGTGAAACGTAATAGTTTACTGCCCCATACCGCAACTATACTTTTTAATGCTATTTCAAGGGTCTCTAAGCTCCCGGTTTCATTTATCCCGGTTTTCTTGATGGGTGGCGCCTTCTCGTATGTTTAGCCTAGTAACCAGAGTCAAAACCGCCCTGGAGGGGTGCAGATGGTAGCGGAGCGAAGCGGCGCCCCGGAAGGGTAGGTTTTGACGATGGATAACTCTCCTTATCGAATGCACACCCCAAAAATCGAAGAAGAAAAATTTAATTTTTTCACTTTTTCGGCAATACACGGGTTATTTTCAATTTTTTTGATAATATTTATTACTAATATCTACTAATCACACCCCCACCTATCCGAATTTCAAAGAAAAATTCAAATCGAAGCGAAAAAATTTTACATTTCAAGGGACCGTCTTTGAATTGTATCGCGTCTGCCTGGGGTGTGCGGCATATTCGATGCTAATTTCCCGTACTTTTCAAAAGTCGATATTGGGGTTGTTTTTAACATTACCCCCCAAAATATTTTTTCTATAGACTAATATAAGCATGTTCTTTAGTGTGTTGCACACGAAAATTATTTTCGGGTGGTGTCGTTTGTGGGATCGTCACCAGTCCTCGTGCCTAAACCTTGAGCTGCTTTCCGAATTCTTCGTCGGAATTTGAACTTTTTATTGAAATTGAGGTTTTTTGGCAAAATATATTTTTTAAGATTTCTATTTTAGCTGTATTGTTTGTAATAATATTTTACTTTTTCCTTTTAATTTGCGTTTTCCCCGCGAAATTTTGAATTTATACTCCCGCCCCGTACATTGCCTTGTGGGTATTAATGCCTTCGCGTATGCTGCGCGCGCAGTACCACAAGCCAAGTTGATTAGGCGAAAAAATGGCGTAGTAGAAAGAACGCTTGGGTGTATTTGTGTGGTGGTGAAAACCTGGTAAAATTACCGAAATTGGCGTAATTCTTTTGTTCGTTGATCTGGGTGTTGATGAAAAAGGGCCGTCCGTTGTGACAATTATTACGTACGCCAAGACTTGGTTATTTCTGGATGCATAATGGGTATTATGCAATCAACAGCTTGATGCAAATTTATCTTACTGGAGGTTTAACGACAACTAATCACCACGCAATTCAATCAATCCGTTGAAGTCCTTTGCTACAAAATTAGGTTCGATTTCTTCCTTAAATTGTGGAAGCTGATGAAATTTCGGACGTCCCATCCCTTTGTTTGCAAAATTCCCGCCTACAGGACCGTACTAAGCGACATCGTCAATGTGTGTTTATTGTTTATGGTAAACTTTGCCGTAAGTACTCTTTATCAGTTTATTTTAATTAACCTCCGCTATCGATTCTAAATATTACAAACATTAAATTACGTCAAATTAAATATATAAATTAATCATCAATTATCCTACGGGTTTAAACAATTGAACTCCGAATGAAGTGTTTTGCTCGTCCCTTTAGTTTTTGTGTTTCGGAGTTGCTATTCAAACAATTTTACGTTCACCTTCACTTCAGCCTAAATCTCGTGAACACTTGTGGTCCGTACCCAGGTGGAGTGCATTGTGTAAATCGATACTTTAAACATTCTAGTTATCTTCACGTCACACTTTTCCAACGTTATTTGGTTTATTAAAGGTTCATAATTTTAATTATAATCATAAGTACTAACCCTTTTTATTTGGTTCTCGAACGTGGAATCGAGGTGCTATTTTAGTAGGGCATTACCCAAGTCCATTTTCATCTCGATTCGACCTACCGAAACCTTGTTTATATTAAATGTTATTTTATGTGTTTAGATTATATATACAGTGTGTTGAACATTTTATGTTCGCCTTTATCATAAGTATTATTATTTTATTATTGTGTATTATTAGCCATAAGGTATTTAAATCCGACAACTATTTACCGTATTTATATTTCATTATTTTACAATCTTATCAACGTTCATTATTATTAATCTACATAAATTGTCAAAATCTCTGTCATTATTATTCACATATTAAGTTTACTAGCTTCACCAAAATTAAGTCTTTTAATTAAAATACGAGTATTGTTACTCGTTGTTGGATATATTTTATTTCACTCTCGACTCCCCCCCCCTATTTTCTATATAGGTAAGTTCTGAATTACTTTTGGGGTAAGTTTATGATAAATTCAGTGGCGCCCTTAATTACCGATTGTGACTTCCCTGTTCTTGACGTCCCGGATTATTATTGGAGGATTCAAGTCCCACGACCGTCGCGATTGAGCTAGCGGCATCCAGTATTAATCCAGGTAGGTGCCACACATTCACCTGTGTGATCACATCTTCAAAATCATGAAATGGTGTTACCTAAAAATGGTCCAAGGGTTCTAATTTTTGGATTTCTGAATGAAGAAATAATATGTTTTCAAATAAAATTTTCACAGAAAATATATTTTTAAAGTAAGTAGTCCAGGCAAGCAGCGCCGTAGCGAGCTCTTTTGGCGCGAGAGGCAAATTTAAATATATGCGCCTCCCTTCCAAAAGATTCCTATCATTTTGAAAATTTTAAACTATTATTTATTGAGTTTTGTCGAGGTTTAGCGCCCCCATTGCGATGGCGCCTGAGGCAAAGCCTCGATCGCCTCACCCTTGCTACGAGGCTTGCTTAGAGTAATGAAAACAAATGGATGCTTATCAGGAACTCATTTAGGCTGCCGGGACCGGGGGGTCTGGGGGGTATGGAATACCCCCCCAGGTACACTTAAATCATTGCGAAAAAAGAACTTTCACTTTTACGTCCCTCGGTATTAAAAAGAACCGTACTGGGATATTATGTAAAATATCACCAAAAATGCGCTCTCTCCCGGATAACAAACAAAAATTGCAAAATATTCAAAGATAAACAATAAATTTTGATGGTTCTGAATAATAATGACCCCAGACCCCCCGGTCGTGTAATATCGATTTTTATCGTTGGGAACTTCTGAAGATCTCATATAAAATACGCATAGTATGTCAGAATCACCGTTTCCATGGTAACGTAACGGAACTCCCCCCCCCCCGAATATGAAAACAAAGGGATGCTTATCAGGAGCTCATATAGGCTGCCGGGACCGGGGGGTCTGGGGGGTATGGAATACCCCCCAGGTACTCTTGATTTATTGCGAAAGAAAAGTTTCCAGTTTTACGTCCCTCGGTATTAAGAAGAACACTACTGAGATAGTTATGAAAAAATATCACCTGCTGCCCCCCCCATTACAAACGAAAATTGCAAAATATTCAGTGAAAAATAATAAATTTTGATGGTTCTGAATAATGGCAAATGTACCTGGGGGGTATTCCATACCCCCCAGACCCCCCGGTCGTGTAATATCGATTTTTATCGTTGGGAACTTCTGAAGATCTCATATAAAATACGCATAGTATGTCAGAATCACCGTTTCCATGGTAACGTAACGGAATCCCCCCACCCCCCGAATATGAAAACAAAGGGATTTTTCTTTTCAATTTAAATATATTTAAATAACTGTCGCGATGATAACGTGATAGTTTTATCTGTTACCCAGTCAGTTAAAGGGAAATGAAATAGTACGCGGGGTTGGAATCAACTTTCCTAAAATCCCCCGTCTTAACATTGGGCCAAGTTTGAAGAGGAGAAAATTTTCTACAAAGCAAGGTTTCAGGATTTAATCCTGAAACCCTGTTTTGTTTTGTTCACCATCGATGATAAAGTTTAAATGTACTAAGTAATTATTCAGAATATGAATTATTAAGAACTTTTTTCAATTGTTTTCTCTGGATTTTCTTTTTATTTCATAAATACTTAGTATGATGTAGGCAAATTTTCTTAATCTGTTTTATAGAGAATTTTGTACTCTTCAATTTTGATTTAATGATATTTTTCTCGAAAAATGAAGGTAAGCGAGTTATAGGCGAAAAACTACTGTAGTGGATTAAAATCCCCACTGGGGGAAAAGGCCGGCAGGGAAGTTTACAAATAAAATCGCGGTCAAATTTGAATATATGCGCCTCCCCCAAAAGATTATTATCCTTTTGAAGATTTTAAACTATTATTTATTGTGTTTTGTTAAAGTTTAGCGCCCCCATTGCGATTGGTGCCTGAGGCAAAAGCCTCAGTCGCCTCACCCTTGCTACGGCGCTGCAGGCAAGGAAAGTTTTTAGTTTGCAAAATTCCGGGCAAACTGAGTATTGGCAGAGATGTACATTGGAGTGTTTTAATGAACCCCCCAAAAGTCCTATAAAATCCCACGCCGGCGTCCCCCACAATCGGGGGTTTTAGCTCCCCCAACGCGATTTTTTGCCGATAACTCGCTTATTTATGCTTGTATGAAAAATTATGATCAGACCATAATTGAAGAGCATAAAATTCTCTATCATATAGTTTTTTTCATATTTTTCCATGGCACACTAATACTTAAATTATTGACCGAAAACACGACCTACGCTTAAAATGGCACAATATTGATTCATTGCAGGGAGAGAAATGTTTTCGGGCACGGGAAATTCTTTTAATAATAAATTAATTGAAATTGTGGCCAAGGTTGGAAAATTGAAGAGAAAAATAGATTTTTTCAAAATTTGCCGAAGTTATAGTATCTTCCAAGTAACGAAACCGAAATTTTGGTTTGAGCTTACAGAAGGTCCGGGCAAGCTGAAATTTGACAAAGATATTATATTGAAGTGTTATAATAAACCCTCAAAATGTCTCATAAAAATCCCAAGCCGGCGTTTCCCCGAAATGAGGATTTTAAGCCCCTAATTGCGGTGTTTCGCCTATAGCTCACGTATTTTTACTTTTACGAAAAATTATTATGGGATTTTATGGGGGGTTCATTTTAGAACACTCCAACGTACATCTCTGCCAAAATTCAGCTTGCCCGGATTTTTTGCAAGCTTAAGCCAATTTTTCGGCTTCGTTGCCTGGACTAAAAGTTAAATTAATATTTCAATAAAATTAACATATTATAGCGTGATTCCATATTATAAAATCAACCAAGTTTTTGCAATTATTTTTACGTCCCTATTCGGTTTTGCTCAAATTTGATATATTTCTAAGTTAGTGCGGATTCACAATGAACGTAAGACATAAGAAATACGTAAGACGGACATAAGACATAAGGATGAACCATAACAAATCAAATGTGACTGTTCACAATGCGCATACATAATTCTTATGTTTACGTATTTCTTATGTCAAGGTTATGAACGAACATAAGATTCCGTAAAGTTGGAATGGTTTCAACTTTATGTATTTCTTATGTAAGTTTTAAGGAAAATCTAGTGAAATTACCAGTTGGTAAGTTGGCACAAAGTAAATAAATGAAGGACAGATTGTTTTCGAACTATATTGACATTAGTTACATTAGTTACATTAACGTAACATAACCTTTCTTTTTGAAAATAATAACGCAAGTGTGACGTTAATTTCGAGTATACCGTATACGAAATGCACATTATGTTCCAACCGTCAAAAAAATTAATTTAAATCATGATTGACATTAAAAATGACATATAAATTTTGAATTATTTGTTTTAAATTGACAGTAGCGCCTGCGCAGTTTTTTATAATCTTACGAAAATATTACGTTCATTGTGAACACTTTTTCCCTTATGTCAACTTTATGTCTTACGTATTTCTTATGTCTTATGTATTTCTTATGTCTTACGTTCATTGTGAATCCGCACTTATGTCAAATAAACAACCTAATTTTGTTTGTTTTCTCAAAAACGTATACGGTTACTTGCATACCAAATTTTCGAGTAGGCACGCTTTTGGTCTAGGAGTGGCATCGAAATGATCTTGGTCATAAATCGAAACACTTCGAAATTTGGTATCAAATTACCCACAAATATGATAAAAGATAATATATTTTATCGAGAATTTTAAATTACCTTTTTTGGGGGAGGGGCATTCAAAATATGATCAGCCAAATACGGTTTGGCCAAAAAATAATTTATCGAAGCTCTACAAGCAAATTTGACCAATTTTGGGGGCTGTACAATGAAAATGAACCAAACAAAAAAAAATACGGGTCTGTTTATTTTGCATAACTTAGAAGTATACCAAATTTAAGCAAAATCGAAGAGGAACATGAAAATATGTTGATTGATTTGATATGGAATTACCATATAAAAACTTTCTGAAAACGAATTGATTATATAATACCCTGTATAGTTTTTGTGTACAGCAAAATTATTATTTTTCACATTATTGAGGATAACTGGCTTTGAGACCACAAATGCAAAATTAAATAATCAATAATTAAATTGACCCTTTCAGAAAAATTGTAAGGGTACGCCCTGCTTAATGTGAAGAAACTCATAATAAAATGGTTGATCTGTCAACTCAACATAAAAATATTGTCAATAAATTTTTATTTAAATTTACACAAAAATCTGAAATTATAAGCAAAACCACATTAATGAAAAAAGAAAAGACTTTTCGTTATTTCCAAGTGTATTTTTTTTCTGAATTATCTTTCTTTTGCGAAAACCATAAGCTGCATCGATTTCTATCCAAGTACCATAAATCACGTCATAGAAATTTTGCAAAATCACATACAGCTCCGAATTCACAATTTAACAATGATTATCCTGTTTTTGTTCCTCTTACGTTATACGGGCGTCTTTTTCCTCCCAATTTGCATCTTCTAATTTCTTTTCTTATTTGGTCGCTTTCTCCTTCGCGTGTACTTATTGGCGGAAACTCCACTTTTTCTCAAATTTTCTTATGCATTTTGTAAAAATCAAACTCAACAAATTGACATTTTATATTCCATTATTACAGCTGTCAAACGACACATTAAACATACCAAAAAGAAAAAGTTGGCGCATAGCAGCGCCAACTACATGAAGTAATCAAAATCAAATTCAATTACTATAATAATTACGAGAATTTCATCTCGTGTGAATTTTGGAATGTTTCTGCAAGTCTCTTTTACCTACAGTTCTGTATTCACAAAGATCACATGCAAATGGTTTCTCACCGATGTGAATCATTAAGTGTTCCTTCATAGCTCGCACTCTTATGGTCTGATAATCACAGAGTTGACATGAAAACGATTTTTCGCTCTTATGAATTTTAGCATGTTCTTGTAGACCCATTTTTCGTGCAGTTTTATAGTCGCAAAATTCACATGCAAATGGTTTCTCACCTGAATGAATTCTAGCGTGTTCCAGCAAGTATCTTTTCCTTGTAGTTTTATAATCGCACGTTTCGCACGAAAACGGTTTTTCACTTGCATGACTTCGCACGTGATCTTTCAAATTAATTTTCCTACAAGTTTTGTAACTGCAAAGGCCACATTCAAACGGCTGATCCTTCGAATGAACGGTTAGATAATGCCTTTGCAATTCCATTCTTTTAGTCGTGTTATAATCACATATTTCACATGGTAATAGTTTTATAACCTCGTGACTTACTAAATGCGTTTGTAAATGAAATTTCCTATCGAACTCGGCATTGCAATAGTAACAAGAATATTTAGTGTCGTCACCAAGGTAGCTATATTCCAAGTAATCGTCCTCCTTTGATACTTCTTTAATGAATACCGAGTGAAGTGGGTCAAAATTTTCGGTCAAATCTTCGATTTTATTTTTAGAATATGGGTCAACATTTCCTGAAAGGTCAAGTTTAATTTTGCGAATATAAATGTAACCTAATCCTTACCTGAGTTTCCATTAAAATGTATCGTAGCAGAGTGATTTTCTTGGCTGGTTTCCATTTTAATCGATCTCATAAATTAAACTTCCATTTTGGAACTGCTAGATCTTTCGTTGACAGTTTGCGACTTTTGAAAAGCTACAGAAATGATGCGGTGGGATCGGCTTGACATAGCGTAGTATCTTGCTCCGATTGGTTGTAGGGAAACATATGTACAGGGGCGTACCGAAGTGGGTTCAGAGATCTGCATTCCGGACCTTGGAATGTCTCAAAATAAAAATAAATAAGGTTGTGGTGAACTGTAATTTCAGTTTTTAAATCAAGGGAGTTGTGATAAAATTGACATTAGTAGTAACAAAATTACGACGAGCACTTGAGATTGAATAGGGAAGATGCATAAATTTTTTTTATAGCGTAGTTGGATCAAAAATAACTAAATATACTAATTAATGCTATTTAATTTATTTATTTTCGTTTTGATAATAATTTAAAAAATATTTTAAAATCCGTCAATTTGAATTGAAGGAAACAACCGCGCTTATCGGGGTTATTGTTATTGTGCCGTGTGATGTCAAACCAATGGCGTTGCGTTTAAGGTCACATGATTTATTTTAAATTATCATTTAATTTTACAATGGATTATTTATAACAAATTACAATAAAGAGAAGTTATTTTTGCTGATTTGATATTTAATATACAGGGTGTCCCCGTGACCGTGGAGAACCTTTGAGGTGGTGATAAAGGACACTTTTCTAAGACAAATTTTTAAATAAAATTTTTGCCCAAGTCCAAACCCTTGGGGGGTACCTCCCTTTAAAGCAATTTTTTGAATTTATGATTTCAAACGGCCATATAGTTCCGATATTATTAATTTTTTAAGGTTAATGGATTAGATCTTTTCTAAAAATCATTCGCTTGTCTACAAATTAGGTTATAACCCCTTATCGTCTAGAATTAACGGATTTCGAGTTATAAATTAAAATAGCTGGCACGGGCGGCATTCGCCGCCCTTAGCCATCTAGACCCAGAATAGATCCGAGAAGGCCATAGTTGTTCGGCCTTCGGCCTCACAGGGGGAGGACCATAATAGATCCGTGAAGGCCATAGTTGTTCGGCCTTCGGCCTCACAGAGCGAACCATAATAGATCCGTGAAGGCCATAGTTGTTCGGCCTTCGGCCTCACAGAGCGAACCATAATAGATCCGTGAAGGCCATAGTTGTTCGGCCTTCGGCCTCACAGGGCGGACCATAATAGATCCGTGAAGGCCATAGTTGTTCGGCTTTCGGCCTCACAGGGCGGACCATAATAGATCCGTGAAGGCTATGGTTGTTCGGCCTTCGGCCTCACAGGGGGAGGACAATAATAGATCCGTGAAGGCCATAGTTCTTCGGCCTCACAGCGCTGACCATAATAGATCCGTGAAGGCCATAGTTCTTCGGCCTCACAGGGCTGACCATAATAGATCCGTGAAGGCTATAGTTGTTCGGCCTTCGGCCTCACAGGGCTGACCATAATAGATCCGTGAAGGCCATAGTTGTTCGGCCTTCGGCCTCACAGGGCTGACCATAATAGATCCGTGAAGGCCATAGTTGATCGGCCTTCGGTCTCACAGGGCGGACCATAATAGATCCGTGAAGGCCATAGTTGTTCGGCCTTCGGCCTCACAGGGCGGACCATAATAGATCCGTGAAGGCCATAGTTGTTCACTATTATTTTCAAGCTTCGAAAGATTGCTGCAGATTTTCAAAAAAACGCAATTTTAAAATTCTTCGTTTTTGGGAAGTTGGAAGAGATGGTTTTTGCTCTCTCTCTCCGTCGCCCCCGAACCCCCATCTCAAATATTTCGTCGTCAACGGATTTAGTAATTATTTGTATTATTTTGAGCGTTGAAATTACTAAATTCTAATATATTAATTTGTTAGTGGTTTTCATTTTTCGAATTAAAGTCGCCATCCCGCCATCTGTTGACAGTGTTTTGAATCACTGACAGTATGTCTGTTGACAGTGTTTTGAATCACTGACAGTATGTCAGAATATTTCGATTTTTGACAAATTAAATTTTTTGTTTGCAAGACTTGTGATTTGATTTATCGAAAAAAGCGGATAACATTTTTCCCCGCTCGAATTTTTTCTCCATTTATGCACGAATAGTTGCGCCTGGACCTACACTGTGCAAAATTTGGTTGAGATCGGTCCAAGGGTATACCCTATAGCCTATACTATACTATAATATTGGCAAACACGTCTTTTGTTCACCATCTAGCGAAAGCGTAGTATAGGGTGATTCACCGTAGTATAGGGTGAATCAATAAAAAATCGAAAAACGCGAATAACTTTTTTCCCCGAGCAAATTTTTTTTCCATTTATGCACGAATAGTTGCGCCTGGACCTACAGAATATCTGTGCAAAATTTGGTTGAGATCGGTCCAAGGGTGTAGGAACGTTCAGGCCAGCCCGGCCCTGTAAGTAAGGGTTTGTTAACTGGGTTTAGTACCCAGGTAACTGGGTACTTAACCTAAGGGTAAAGTATACAGTGTATTAATAAAAAATCGAAAAACGCGAATAACTTTGCTCCCCGCGGGAATTTCATCTCCATTTATGCACGAATAGTTGCGCCTGGACCTACAGAATAACTGTGCAAAATTTGGTTGAGATCGGTCAAAGGGTGTAGGAACGTATAGCGAACAAACAAACAAACAAACAGACAAGCTCTTTTATATATATAGAAAGAAGATAGATAGATATAGATTAAGGGAAAAAATGTTTAAAAAATTCAGGTTTTTCTTTTTTTAATTTTCTTGTGAACCCCGTATCTCTTAAACGAAACGTCTAAGAGAAAAACTAATGGCCCAAACCGGATAGGGAATTTAATGGGCTACAACTTTTGTCAAATACATTTTTTTGGGCAACCAACCGTTTTCACAGAAACTCTGAAAATAATGAACAAGGTGTAGGTAAAAAATTATAAATTCACAACATTACTAAAAATCTCAATTTGATTTATAGCATTTGTTTTAATGTTAAAACATTGTTAAAACGCTACAATACGTTTTAACAATGTTTTAATTTAAAACAAATGCTATAAATCAAATTGAGATTTTTAGTAATTATGTGAATTTATAAATTTTTACCTACACCTTGTTCATTATTTTCAGAGTTTCTGTGAAAACGGTTGGTTGCCCAAAAAAATTTATTTGACGAAAGTTGTATCCCGTTAAATTCCCTATCCGGTTTGGGCTGTTAGTTTTTATCTTAGACGTTTCGTTTAAGAGATCCGGGGTTCACAAGAAAATTAAAACAAGAAAAACCTGAAGTTTTTAAACATTTTTTCCCTTAATTTAATTTATAACTCGAAATCCGTTGATTCTAGACGATAAGGGGTTATAACCTAATTTGTAGACAAGCGAATGATCTTTAAAAACGTTCTAATCCATTAACCTTAAAAAATTAAGGTGAGAGTGTCATATCAACTGTCATTACGAACTAACTTGTAACCTTCCTATTGCAAAGATGAAGGTTTATAGAGGCCCCTACTACAAAAATTTTCTGAGAATGTATTATCAAAATTTTGAGTAAATCGATTTTGAAGTTAGCTAATTTTCATGTAAAAACCTAACGAGATTCCGCGCGTCGCTCATTTTGTTGACGGTACGTGCATAATGAATGACCCTAACACTTAGAGTATTTCGCACCGGCAGATGCAGCTCGACTCTCCTACATGTAACATCAATTATTTTTTGTTTTGACGCGATTTTTTAGGGGTTTTAGATCCCGGTTTCCTTCATCCCGGTGTTCTTGATGGGTGGCGCCTTCTCGTATGTTTAGCTCTGCCGCGGAGCGGCGCACGCGATTGAAAAACCGCCCGGAGCCCCGGAGGGGCGTTGGGTAGGTTTTTCGATGCGCACAGTTCTGGCCGGACCGGATCCACCCTAAAAAGTAATTTGCACCATCAAAAGCGGCCGCGGGCAGAGCCCCGCAAGGCCTAGGTTTTCCCCATAGTTTTAGGCTTCTATACAAAGTATAGCAAGAAGCCTTATGATCTGGCTCCGTGTCCGTCTGTCCGTCCGTCCGTCCGCATAATTCAAAATCATACAGAGCGTTTCAAATCGTGTTGGAAATACTCTGTGTGTATAGAGGTTTAAGAACTGGGTAGCCAGTGCGCTACTTTTAGCTACCTTATGGTCTGGCTTCGTGTCCGTCCGCATGTTTCAGAGCCAATCATAACGTTGATCAACTGATACGTTGGTATATTTTAAATACTTCGTCTATATAGTATTGCGTTAATCTGTTAATCCGTTGCTTCGATTCGCTAATGCAATTTATAAATACGCAAATGTTCGAAAGAAATTTACTAAGTTAAAGATATTTTCGAAGAGGTCTCCCTATATAAACTACTTGTTTTACTTTGATGTGAAAAAATAATTTTTTATTGATGTGGTTAGTGAAGTTAAGTTATAAATAAAAGAGAAAGGAGAGGATTGGTCCACCTCAAAAAAAGGACCATACATTACAGAGAAGTAAAATTTCTAATAGAATGGAAAAGTTTGATTGTTATTATTTAAATAGTAAATGATAATTACCAATCGCAAAAAATTTAATTGGTGCAGATTATCTGATTATGTGATGTTACATTATATGGCGATCAAAAATAACCAGATAATAACAACTTTCCACACCAGAAAGGTAGCTGTATAGAAGCCTAAGAACTGCCGCTAAAGCGAGTTCCACCTTGTTTAAATAATTACTCCGATGTTATACGCACGGCAGTAGACTGGCAAATGCGCTCCGTACCGAGCGAGCGTGACTTATATTTATAACCTCGGTAATGGGCGTGGCCTAAACGTGCGATTTACATGTTAAATTTAGCTTTTTTAAAATTGATTTTTCTCGAAATTTTATGTAGTATATCAACTCGAGTGAAATTTTTACAGTACACTCTAATAAGGTTCCTTTTGCTATAAAAAAATTTTGAAATTATTTGGGGTGACAGTTGATATGACACTCTTCCCAAAATTAATAATATCGGAGCTATGGCCGTTTGAAATCAGAAATTCAAAAAATTGCTTTAAAGGGAGGTACCCCCAAGGGTTTGGACTTGGGCAAAAATTTTATTTGAAAATTTGTCTTAGAAAAGTGTCCTTTATCACCACCTCAAAGGTTCTCCACGGTCACGGGGACACCCTGTATAGGATTAATCGGAAAATACTGTTTTAACTAAATTTTTTTATTCATGCAATTGTGATTTTGGTTATTTCAGTATGGCCTGTATTTATTTGGTCAGTATTTAAAATAATTTTTGGTCAGTATTTTAAATGATATGGTCAGTATTTTAAATAAATGGTCAATATATTAATCATATCAGTATATACAGGGTGGCCCAAAACAATCGAAATGGTTTGAACGCTTAATAACTTATTTATTTCAGGGTTAGTTTTTTATTTTTTTTCAGAATTTCGTAATGCAGACTTTTGGAATTTGAAATGGAACAGTACACATTCACCGGATTTAATCGCTCCCGCATGGGCGCCCATGTAGCTAAATTCAGGGGGGTGCAAGTGCGAAGTTTAAAAAAATTTTATTGCACATAAATTATAACATTCCAGGGGGTGCTGTGCGAAGTTTAAAAAAATCATTCACCCGTATGCAATTTTATTGCACATAAATTATAACATTTCGGGGGGGGGGGGGGGGGGGCGCAACCCTTTATGGGCGCCCATACGCTCCCGACTGTTTCCTTTGAGGTTATTTGAAAGAAAGGGTGTACGTCAATAAGCCAGCGACCATACCCGAGCTGAAAAACAACATTCGTAATGAAATCCGAGCCATAACACCAGAAATTTTACGAAAAGTTATGGAAAGAATATGAATGTGCAAAACATAAAATGGCCACCACTTGCGAGATATCACTGTTTTCATGTTTAAGCCGAAACTTTTACCCATTTACGTACTGTATTTAAAAAAAAATTAACCTTGGCATAAAAAAGTTATTAAGCATTCAAACCATAACGATCGTTTCGCGCCGCCACCCTATCTCTTATTATAAAAGGCCAAGTCTTTCTTTCTGGCTGTCCCACGGAAACACCCGAAGCAAACCGAACCGAACCGAACGCACAACGTATCATCGGATCAACGTATCATCGGATCAACGTATCATCGTATCAACGTATCATCGGATCAACGTATCATCGTATCATTTTGTCTATATAGGACAACTATTTCCAAAAAAGCATTATGTGAACTTCCATAATGGATAATGAAAATTTTGAAAATCCTGCTGCAAAGCGACGGCGATTGAATCGTGAGAGAAAAGCACGTACAAGAGCTAATAACACAGAAGAACAGCTTCGATCACAGCGACAAGCTGACCCTCGGTCTCATGCGATACGTCGACAACGTGAAACTTTGGAACAAACTCAAGCGCGGCAAGCTGCTGACGCTCGGTCCCATGCGATATGTCAACAACGTGAAACTTTAGAAGAAACTCAAGCGCGGCAAGCTGCTGACGCTCGGTCCCATGCGATACGTCAACAACGTGAAACTTTAGAAGAAACTCAAGCGCGGCAAGCTGCTGACGCTCGGTCCCATGCGATACATCGACAGAAAGAAAATCGATACCAAAGTCAAGCAATTCAACTCCAAATAAGAGCATTGAGATTTGATGAATCTCACGTTACTCGACACGATTGTGGAGAAATGAATTCCATCTGTCAGTTCTGCGGCTCCAAGAATTTCGCCAAGGAGCGTCCAGTTGATAAACAATTTAACAACTGCTGTCATAAAGGAAAAGTGAAGATTCCGCAACCGCTCGATCAACATGGGAATCTATTGTTATATCCCGAATTTCTTCGCTCTATGCTTTCAGATTCAGATAATCCTTACTACAAGAACTTTCGTCAGCACATCCGCTCTTACAATTCCTCGGTTTCTTTCGCTTCAATGGGAGCAGAGATTGTTTCAATGCCGGGTAACGGACCATACGTTTTCAAAATTTATGGACAGACGTACCACAGAACCACAAACCTGTATCCACCTGAAGGACAAACAAGAAAGTTTGCACAACTGTATGTAATGGACACGACAGAAGCGGTCAATGAACGAGTAAATCTGCCTGAGAATAGAGGTTGTCTACCTGAAGTGATTGAGAAAATCGATCGTTTCTTCCGCGTCAACAATCGTATCGCAGCTTCATATTGCCTGATGAAAGAAATTGAGCAACAAGAGCGTGTACGAGCCGAAGAAGAAGGACAACCAGTTCCGGTCGTCAATATGGTGATGCGGCGCGATCGGCAGTCTGATCAAAGACGTTACAATGCTCCAACGTCCAATGAAATTGCAATGGTGTTCGTAAATGATGACGGCGAACCTCCATTTGAACGTGATATATGTATCTATCCTCGAAATCCCGTAGACAATGCAAATACCCGAAGCAAACCGAACCGAACCGAACGCATAACGGATAATTTCATAACCAATCGGATGAACGTATCATCGTATCAACGTATCATCGTATCAACGTATCATCGGATCAACGTATCATCGGATCAGTTAATCCGATTATCCTACTCAAAATTACTATATAAGCAGAATTACATTATAACGAAATAATAAGTGTTGAACGTCAACGAAAAATGTTTTCAGGTGAATTAATAAAGGATGTGGAACAGGCGCTAAAGAGGGCCTTATCGTTCGGAAAATACGAAGATTTTGAAGTCAGAGAAGAATTCAAACGAGCTACTATTAATTCGTTAAAGGAGGCACTTCGTGAGTTTAGCAGCAATGGAATGCGTAAAATTGATTTAAATATTGCGAAAAAAAAATGGCGGCAAAACGTATAAGAAACAGAAAAAGAGTGGAGAAACTGATTGCTGCCGAACAGAAAAAGAAAAAGGAAGAAGCTGAGGAATTTTCAATATCGCTGCGTGATTTTGAAAATTCCTTACTCGCAGAGGAAGGGGAGGAGGAAGTAGGAAGTAGTAGTAAAACTTAGTTTTATTATTAGTTATTAAATTATTATATAAATGTTTTACTAAATAAAAAAACACTTCTAAATACATAAATGTTTCATTAAATAAAATAAACTTTCTAAATTCGAATAAAAAAGTTAAAAACGAGTTGTAATAATATTAACTAGATGATACCCCGTCCGAGGACGGGCAGCTAGAAGGACGGGCAGCTACCCAAGGTAACTTAAGTTGAATGAAGATTAAGGAAAGCTCTCAGTGCAATCCAAAAGCCATATGACCTTGGCTGCCTGCCCGTCCTTCTAGCTGCCCGTCCTCGGACGGGGTATCATCTAGTACAGTAATAAAATTTAAAATGAAATGAAAAAATTTTCATGTTGGTATTTGTTTTTTTAAGATAGTTTGTAGGTATAAACAAGGTGGAACTCGCTTTAGCGGCAGTTCTTAGGCTTCTATACAGCTACCTTTCTGGTGTGGAAAGTTGTTATTATCTGGTTATTTTTGATCGCCATATAATGTAACACCACATAATCAGATAATCTGCACCAATTAAATTTTTTGCGATTGGTAATTATCATTTACTATATAAGTAATAACAATCAAACTTTTCCATTCTATTAGAAATTTTACTTCTCTGTAATGTATGGTCCTTTTTTTGAGGTGGACCAATCCTCTCCTTTCTCTTTTATTTATAACTTAACTTCACTAACCACATCAATAAAAAATTATTTTTTCACATCAAAGTAAAACAAGTAGTTTATATAGGGAGACCTCTTCGAAAATATCTTTAACTTAGTAAATTTCTTTCGAACATTTGCGTATTTATAAATTGCATTAGCGAATCGAAGCAACGGATTAACAGATTAACGCAATACTATATAGACGAAGTATCTCTTATTATAAAAGGCCAAGTCTTTCTTTCTTTCTGTCCGTCCCACGGAAATACCCGAAGCAAACCGAACCGAACCGAACGCACAACGTATCATCGGATCAACGTATCATCGGATCATCGTATCAACGTATCATCGTATCAACGTATCATCGGATCAACGTATCATCGTATCATTTTGTCTATATAGGACAGCTATTTCCAAAAAAGCATTATGTGAACTTCCATAATGGATAATGAAAATTTTGAAAATCCTGCTGCAAAGCGACGGCGATTGAATCGTGAGAGAAAAGCACGTACAAGAGCTAATAACACAGAAGAACAGCTTCGATCACAGCGACAAGCTGACGCTCGGTCTCATGCGATACGTCGACAACATGAAACTTTGGAACAAACTCAAGCGCGGCAAGCTGCTGACGCTCGGTCCCATGCGATACGTCAACAACGTGAAACTTTAGAAGAAACTCAAGCGCGGCAAGCTGCTGACGCTCGGTCCCATGCGATACGTTGATCCGATGATACGTTGATCCGATGATACGTTGATACGATGATACGTTCATCCGATTGGTTATGAAATTATCCGTTATGCGTTCGGTTCGGTTTGCTTCGGGTATTTCCGTGGGACAGACCGAAGGAAGGAAGGAAGGAAGGAAGGAAGGACTTGGCCTTTTATAATAAGAGATTTTTCACCTATATAGGAAATTTAAATACGTTGATACGTTGATCCGATGATACGTTGATCCGATGATACGTTGATCCGATGATACGTTGATCCGATGATACGATGATACATTGATACGATGATACGTTCATCCGATTGGTTATGAAATTATCCGTTATGCGTTCGGTTCGGTTTGCTTCGGGTATTTCCGTGGGACAGACAGAAGGAAGGAAGGACTTGGCCTTTTATAATAAGAAATGAGAACAACATTAAATAAATAAACAAAAAACTTACATATATTTTTTTAAATTAAATTAAACTTAATCAATATTTAAAATTATTTTACTTATTTTAAACTAGATGATACCCCGTCCGAGGACGGGCAGCTAGAAGGACGGGCAGCTACCCAAGGTAACTTAAGTTGAATGAAGATTAAGGAAAGCTCTCAGTGCAATCCAAAAGCCATATGACCTTGGGTAGCTGCCCGTCCTTCTAGCTGCCCGTCCTCGGACGGGGTATCATCTAGTTTAAAATATAACAACGTATCAGTTGATCAACGTTATGATTGGCTCTGAAACATGCGGACGGACACGAAGCCAGACCATAAGGCTTCTTTCTATACCTTGTATAGAAGCCTAAATAAGGCTTCTTGTTATACTTTGTATAGAAGCCTAAAAGTAGCGCACTGGCTACCCAGTTCTTAGACCTCTATGCACACAGAGTATTTCCAACACGATTTGAAACGCTCTGTATGATTTTGAATTATGAGGACGGACGGACGGACAGACACGGAGCCAGATCATAATGCTTCTTGTTATACTTTGTATAGAAGCCTAAAAGTAACTAGAATTTTTGTTGGTAAAACCGTGTAAAACTAGCTTTAACTGATTTCGCGGAAAAAAGTTAACCTTAAATACATACCAAAAACAAATGTCAATAATAATTATAACCTACAATATTGACACATAAAAATATTACTTATCAGTCTGTTACCTATGTTGACAGCCCAATATTGCTCTGTTAACTTATCAGACGACTTGACAGACTGGTAACTGCTAAAAGTCATTGGTGAATACAAATATATCACATTAACAGACTGTTATTGACTTGACTCTCTGTTAGCAACTTAACAGAGCTTGGTGAATACGGCTGTAAATGTGGGGTAATGTAAACTCCCCTCCAAATTGACCTGTTTTTATTTTCTTCAATTTTGGTTTTTAAGTCGGCATGTAAATTCCCCTCGAACCGTATAATCCCTAGTTATACGTAAGTAGGAGATTATAACAATTAGAATTTAAGTACGGCTTGTTAAATGGACAGGGCCGGTTTAGACAATTTCGTTAATTCAAAATTATTTAAATAATCGAATTTGAAAAGTACGGAAAAGTACCATGTGCATGGTGCACAACCGGTCGAATGCCACTCCATCGCTCGGCGGGCGCGCATTTTGTTGACGGTACGTGCAAATCGATATACTCTTACACTTAGAAAATTTCGCAGCAGCAAATGCACCTCGAGCGTCGTACATGCAACATCGATTATTTTTAGTTTTTACGCGATTTTTTGGGGGGGGGGGTCTCTCGCATTCCGGTTGCATAGATCCCGGTGTTCTTGATGGATGGCGCCTTCTCGTATGTTTAGCCTAGTAACCAGAGTCAAATCCGCCCTGGAGGGGTACAGAGCGGAGCGGAGCGCAGCGGCGCCCCGTAAGGGTAGGATTTGACGATGGATTACCCTCCTTTTCGAATGCACACCCCTAAAATTCGAAGGCAAAAAAAATTTAATTTTTTCACTTTTTTGGCTATACACGAGTATAGCCAAATATTTTTTTAGTTTTTACGCGATTTTTTGGGGGGGGTCTCTCGCATTCCGGTTGCATAGATCCCGGTGTTCTTGATGAATGGCGCCTTCTCGTATGTTTAGCCTAGTAACCAGAGTCAAATCCGCCCTGGAGGGGTGCAGAGCGGAGCGGAGCGCAGCGGCGCCCCGTAAGGGTAGGATTTGACGATGGATTACCCTCCTTTTCGAATGCACACCCCTAAAATTCGAAGGCAAAAAAAATTTAATTTTTTCACTTTTTTGGCTATACACGAGTATAGCCAAATATTTTTTTAGTTTTTACGCGATTTTTGGGGGGGGGGTCTCTCGCATTCCGGTTGCATAGATCCCGGTGTTCTTGATGGATGGCGCCTTCTCGTATGTTTAGCCTAGTAACCAGAGTCAAATCCGCCCTGGGCTCATATTCTAGAACTCGTGAGAATTCATTCGCATACGAAACTACGTCATTTTCGCATACGAATCAAAAATTCGTATTCTCGAGCAATCGTCTACGAATATTTGCGCACGAAAATTACACGACCTACAACGTGTGGTACTTACGCATGAGAAAATTTGGTCGTGTGCGATTAGTTTAATTTATGTACATATTATAAAAATAATGAATTACAAATTATTAAATGAAATTATTTTATTATTGAATTTAAATGAAATTATTAAACGAAATTTTAACTTAACGACTAAAGAAATTATTTTACAATTAATTAGTTTAATTTATGTACATATTATAAAAATAGTGAATTACAAATTATTAAATGAAATTATTTTATTATTGAATTTAAATGAAATTATTAAACGAAATTTTAACTTAACGACTAAAAATAATAAAAAGTAATAACTAAAAATTAATTGGTGAAACAGAAACTCTCGTCCAAACAAAGTAAGTATTAAAATAAAAATTAATGTAAAAAAATATATAATGGATTTAAACTACTTAGCCAATTTATTTAACAACTCGACAAGAGCATTGCCAATTTTCTCTTTAGCTAGTACCTCTCTTTCTAGTAGTTCTAATTTTTTGTTTTGGTACATCTCTTTCCTTCTCATTTTTTCTTCAGCTAGTTCTGCAAGCTTCTCACTTGCAGAAATACTTTGCTGCAGTCGTTGCACAGCCACTCGACTTTTTCGTTTAGTACTATTTTCATTTTGATTTTGGACAATCACTGATGGTATATTATTTGGTTCGGTATTTGGTAAAACAAAAGTACTTCTGTTGGTGAAGGGATAGCACTGTAATGGGTAACGTCTACCGTTAAGGGGGCACAAAACCCAACATCTTCTAAATTCGTGTATGTATTTGACGTTCCTTCTAAGCCCGACGAAAAATCAAAATCTACTGTCGATTCCTGTAAATCAGTATGACCATCTATCGAGTTTTTATTGATTAATGATAATACATTTTCTTCGGTAGCGCTTAATTGATCGGTTGTTGGTTTTCCACCACCTGTGCCTCCAGTATATTTTTTTATCGTGCTGATTTTTCCCTTCGTTTTTGTCCTCATATCTTGCCAAGTTTTCCTCCACTGTTTCCAATCTTTCTTGGCACCCACCATGGAATTTAATGTTTCCGTTAATTCCTGCCATTTGTGTTGTGCCGTCTTGAAAGTAAAGTCTGACGTAAACTTTCCACTTAACAGTTTTGGATTGCATTGTAGATAATCTACAATTGCATCCTTTTGCGCCGATGATACATTTCCAACGCGACTTTTTCTAACAATACCTTCGCTGTTCATGATTACAGTTTCCAAAATTTCGTTTACGTTTTAGTTATTTTTGATTTGAGTTATTTATTTTTATATATAAAAAGTTATAGAACTTATATAGAATTTCTATTTGAGATTATCCACTTAATCCGGATTAAGTAACTATGAACCACGTAACTATGCGATAAAATTCGTGTGCCATTCGAGAATACCAGATTTAAGCTATCATCGAGTCGTATGCGAAACTTATTATGCGAAATGATTCGTATGAGAATAAAATCGAGCGAGTTGGAGAATAAGGGCCCTGGAGGGGTGCAGAGCGGAGCGGAGCGCAGCGGCGCCCCGTAAGGGTAGGATTTGACGATGGATTACCCTCCTTTTCGAATGCACACCCCTAAAATTCGAAGGCAAAAAAAATTTAATTTTTTCACTTTTTTGGCTATACACGAGTATGGCCGAATATTTTTTTAGTTTTTACGCGATTTTTTGGGGGGGGTCTCTCGCATTCCGGTTGCATAGATCCCGGTGTTCTTGATGGATGGCGCCTTCTCGTATGTTTAGCCTAGTAACCAGAGTCAAATCCGCCCTGGAGGGGTGCAGAGCGGAGCGGAGCGCAGCGGCGCCCCGTAAGGGTAGGATTTGACGATGGATTACCCTCCTTTTCGAATGCACACCCCTAAAATTCGAAGGCAAAAAAAATTTAATTTTTTCACTTTTTTGGCTATACACGAGTATGGCCGAATATTTTTTTAGTTTTTACGCGATTTTTTGGGGGGGGTCTCTCGCATTCCGGTTGCATAGATCCCGGTGTTCTTGATGGATGGCGCCTTCTCGTATGTTTAGCCTAGTAACCAGAGTCAAATCCGCCCTGGAGGGGTGCAGAGCGGAGCGGAGCGCAGCGGCGCCCCGTAAGGGTAGGATTTGACGATGGATTACCCTCCTTTTCGAATGCACACCCCTAAAATTCGAAGGCAAAAAAAATTTAATTTTTTCACTTTTTTGGCTATACACGAGTTATTTTCCATTTTTTTTATTATATTTATTACTAATATCCACTAATCACACCCCCCTCTATCCGAATTTCAAAGAAAAATTCAAATCGGACCGAAAAAATTTCACTCCATTTGAAGGGACTGTAACCCGATACCCGTGCAGACCCCGTGTTCGACCGGCTACATGAATTTACTTTCCCTTATTAAATAAGTAGGTTATATTTTGTAATTTTTCAAATACAAATATTAACTTAAAAACTCAAAAATGTAGGTTTCAAGTTTTTCGCTAATTACATATTAGGTAGGAAAATGATATGCAAGATCGTGAATTTCAATCGTTCAACAAAAACGCCGTCCGGAAAGAAATCCTGCGTACGGTCCTGAGTTGTTAACGGGAATTTCAATTTATTGGTTTGATTCTGCATGTAAACTCCCCTCATTCTTAATTGCTTAGGAGGGGAGTTTACATGTGAGTTTAAGTGTTGGCCTTTTGCTCGGAGGGGAGTTTACATGCTTTTTTGAAATTTACCTGGCGCATTAGGGGAGTTTACACCTACCCGTAAATGTCACTGATTACATTTTTGCTTGGAAAAACAAAAACACGTCTGGACTAGTCGACTGTTTACTCGTGACACCGGCAGGCCGCTTGTGTTAAATTAATAATTATTATTAATAATATTAAAATTAATTATTAATAATGAAATTATCATCTTAAACCTAGTAAAACACTTAAATATTAGTGGGATATTCGAATGTTTGAATATGCCGTAGTTGGTAATTTGTTCGAGAGAAATTCGTCCAACTCAGCATTTGTACGACTGAACATTTAATCGACAGGGCATTTTCAAACAAATTTCTGTCGCACATAACGCTGTCGAACAAATTACCTAGAATCGAGTATTCGAATACTCGATTTCCCAGCCCTCGTAGATATAACACTACCATAACACACCAGCTACAAGATTTTTTTTTAATTAATTTGATTTTGATTAAAAAATATTAGTTTTTTGATATCTATGATATCAAAACCCTAAAATAGCATCGTCCGAACCAAGTAACGTGATATAACATGCTTCGAAAATATTATTTTTAAAGCATGGTATATAAGTTACGTTCGTAATATAGATTGTACCATAATTGCTGACTTTCGATGTGATAAATACTGAAGAAAGATATGATTTCGCGCTATGCTGAAGAAAAATTGGTCACAAAGTTGCTAATGATTGTAATTTTACATACAATTTCTTAACGGTGTGGATATATTGTTCAAAAGATAAAAATACAAATAACGGATAAGCAGATAATGCAATAAATGTATAAACAGATTAACGGATCAACAGATCAGCGGATCAATGTATCAACGTATCAATATATCAACGTATCAACGTATCAATGTATCAACGTATCAATGTATCAACGTATCAATGTATCAACGTATCAACGTATCAATGTATCAACGTATCAATGTATCAACGTACCAAAGGATCAACAATTTACTATATAGGTTACACTTTGTATTTAAAATTTAGGTAATACCGTAATACTTTTGAAAAGGAATCGATATAGCAAGTACCACTAATTTATAAACATGAACAACTCAAGCAATTATTCTAGCAGCGACTTTTCCGATTCCGATTTTGATTCTGATGAAAGCAATACAAAACATCATCTAACCTGTAATAATAATAAATTGCATTAGCGAATCGAATCAACGGATTAACAGATTAACGCAATACTATATACACGAAGTATTTACAATATAACAACGTTTCAGTTGATCAACGTTATGATTGGCTCTGAAACATGCGGACCGACACGAAGCCAGACCATAACGCTTCTTTCTATACCTTGCATAGAAGCTTAAATATGGCTTCTTGTTATACTTTGTACAGAAGCCTAAAAGTAGCGCACTGGCTACCCAGTTCTTAGACCTCTATACACACAGTATTACCAGCACGATTTGAAACGCTCTGTATGATTTTGAATTATGCGGACAGACGGACAGACGGACGGACGGACAGACACCGAGCCAGATCATAAGGCTTCTTGCTATACTTTGTATAGAAGCCTAAAAGGCTTCTTGCTATACTTTGTATAGAAGCCTAAAAAGTATTTGTTGGCGGAAGAACTGCTGCATATCTTTAGACAAATTAGCGACGCAGATTGCAGCGCCCTGGGAATGGATCCGAAATACTCACGACCCCAGTGGATGATCGTGACGGTTTTACCGGTTGTTCCTCCTTCCGCGAGACCCGCAGCTTTCATGGGCGATTCGCCGAAGAAACGTCAAGACGATTTGACAAATAAATTGGCCCTAATCATAAATATACCTTGTATAGAAGCCTAAAAGTAGCGCACTGGCTACCCAGTTCTTAGACCTCTATACACACAGAGTATTTCCAACACGATTTGAAACGCTCTGTATGATTTTGAATTATGCGGACGGACAGACAGACGGACACGGAGCCAGATCATAAGGCTTCTTGCTATACTTTGTATAGAAGCCTAAAACGAGTTGTAATATTAATAGGGCTGATCAAAATACAATTACATTACCCGAAGCAAACCGAACATTAACGTATCATCGGATCAACGTATCAAGGGATCAACGTATTTAAATTTTCTATATAGGTGAAAAATTATGCAAATAAAATATAACTTATATTTGGTCTGCATTGAAAAAACAGATAATAGTCTATATAAGACAGCTATTTCTAAAATAATAGCGCACTGGGTACCCAGTTCTTAGACCTCTATACACACTGAGTATATTCAACACGATTTGAAACGCTCTGTATGATTTTGAATTATGCGGACGGACGGACAGACAGACGGACGGACGGACAGACGGACGGACAGACACGGAGCCAGATCATAAGGCTTCTTGCTATACTTTGTATAGAAGCCTAAAAAGATAAGGGTTTTTATGCAACGTTTTTATGCAACGATTTTATGCAACGTTTTCGATAATAGGATAATCTGACAACCAATAAAAAATTCTATTATATAATTCAAAGGGAATCTACTCTATATATATCTGTGGCTTGGTACAAGAAATGACTATGTCGAAAATCGTGACTTTTCAGGAGCTGCAATTTCCTTTTTACATTGAAAACTTCATGTTTTTATGAAGTACTTTGGCCAAAAATCTCAAAACAGACGAAAACTGACTTGGTCACTTCTTGTACCAAGCCACAGATATAAAAAGATAAGGGTTTTTATGCAACGTTTTTATGCAACGATTTTATGCAACGTTTTCGATAATAGGATAATCTGACAACCAATAAAAAATTCTATTATATAATTCAAAGGGAATGCAATATAAATTAAAAACCAAAATTGGTAAACATCGATTTATCAATTTAACAAGGTAGTTCTCCAAGATTTTCTTCGTTTTAAAATATAAGGCTGGTAATCCCTTATCCATAAAACGTTTTGCAATTTCATTGGCTATTGGTTAAAAAAAAGAACCAATCATTAATTTGATTTAAAATTGTTATTCAAAAACGTTCCATAAAAAGTTTGCACATAAAGTTTTATGTTTTACTTATATGGAGTAAAAGAGTACGGATTATCTGATAGGGGTGCGCGATTATGGAATTTCATAATCGATTATCGATTATAAAAAATAATCGATTTTTTTCGATTAATCAATTATTAAAAATAATCGATTATTCATAATCGACTATGAGTTCATAATCGATTATGAACTCGTAATCGATTATGAACTTGTAATCGATTATGAACTCATAATCGATTATGGACTCATAATCGATTATGAACCCATAATCGATTATGAATTCATAATCGATTATGGACTCATAATCGATTATGAACCCATAATCGATTATGAATTCATAATCGATTATGAATTCATAATCGATTATGGACTCATAATCGATTATGAACTCATAGTCGATTATGAACTCATAGTCGATTATGAATTCATAGTCGATTATGAACTTATAACTATAATAGGTAGGGCTATTAAGGGTTACTAAATTACTATATAATTTATTATTTTGCTAATTGTGTTACGGTGGTGCTAATAAGAAGTGTTGTTAAGCACCAGTTGATAACACATTACGGTCCGGTATCAATCTGTAATAACTTACCTGCGTAGCCGATTATAATGTTACTTACAGGTGTGTTGATGAGAATTTACGACTCCTTCATAAAAACGCTGATTAAATCTGAAGTACCAAATATTTTGTTTTTAAATTTTAACTGAATGTTACTATTGTATTATGCATTATGTAATTAATTTATTGTTAACAATAATCCATCTAAAAGGCTTCTAATTTAAATTCATTTTGTAAAAGTATACACTTTCACTCAAAATATCGGACAAATAATTTAAATCCATATTGATGATGATGAAATCCATATTTGGATTCAAAATATGGATTTGCCATTCAACTTTTAGGTAATTTTGTTTATAAATTTGATAGTTTTTAAAAAATATTTTTTTGCTTTTCAATTAAAGATTGCAACCCTTTTTCATCAATATGGATTTAAATTATTTGTCCGATATTTTGAGTGAAAGTGTATACTTTTACAAAATGAATTTTAATTAGAAGCCTTTTAGATGGATTATTGTTAACAATAAATTAATTACATAATGCATAATACAATAGTAACATTCAGTTAAAATTTAAAAACAAAATATTTGGTACTTCAGATTTAATCAGCGTTTTTATGAAGGAGTCGTAAATTCTCATCAACACACCTGTAAGTAACATTATAATCGGCTACGCAGGTAAGTTATTACAGATTGATACCGAACCGTAATGTGTTATCAACTGGTGCTTAACAACACTTCTTATTAGCACCACCGTAACACAATTAGCAAAATAATAAATTATATAGTAATTTAGTAACCCTTAATAGCCCTACCTATTATAGTTATAAGTTCATAATCGACTATGAGTTCATAATCGACTATGAGTTCATAATCGACTATGAGTTCATAATCGACTATGAGTTCATAATCGATTATGAGTCCATAATCGATTATGAATTCATAATCGATTATGAATTCATAATCGATTATGGGTTCATAATCGATTATGAGTCCATAATCGATTATGAATTCATAATCGATTATGGGTTCATAATCGATTACGAGTTCATAATCGATTATGAACTCATAGTCGATTATGAATAATCGATTATTTCAATAATCGATTAATCGATTATTATAAAATATCATAATCGATTATGAAATAATCGATTATTCGAATTACGTAATCGATTAATCGATTATATGCGCACCCCTATTATCTGACCCGTAATCAGATAATCAGATTATTGCTTTCTTCGGATCACCGGATCATTGAATCACCGTATCATCGGATTATAGCCTATATGTATATTGCAATGTACCACTACCACGTCAATAGAAATGACCACGTTTTGATTCAAAGTTTTGTTTAGTTAATAAAGGTAGCACGAGACTTATTGGCTCAAACGTAAAGGTTTCATCCGATACCAAAAATTTGATTTAACGCCATAAATTTACATGAAGAAGAGGTCACGGAACCAGATAACAAATAAATTTAAATGCAACGTTTTATTTCTGTTTATGAAAATGTTTGTTAAAATTATAAATTGTATTAATTAATTATAAGGAATGTTTAATGAAATCAAAATAATTGTTCAAAGTTAATTTATAAAATGTGTTAAAACGTAAAACTTCAAAATAAGAAAATATTTATACGTGTCGGAGTGCGCCGTAAACTCAATGTACCACGAACAAGAAAAACATTTTCTTTTCTTCAAAACTTTACTGGATGATCACAGAAGAGGCTGGTACTTCAAATAAATCTGAAACATAAAAATTATATTAAAAATTTTACAAATTATTTTGGGCCAAGTACGAACCTGGAAATTTTACGTCAAATATATTGATTTTTATATCGACCAAATGGAACGAAATCAGGAATGCTTTGAAAAATACAAGTAACTATGGAAAACAATTGAGGAGAATAATAGGTTGATTCTTAATTTAATTTAATGGTGGTCGAGTTTTTGTAGCTGTTAATAAAGATAAAGTTAATTAGTAAAATTGGTGATTAAAACCAGAGAAAAGTTATTAAATACAAAAGTGAAGTCAACTTACCTATGTTGGAAGTGTTTGTGATCAAAATTATTAAAGGATCTACAATATTTTGAACAAATTACGTTATACGATTTTACACGTGTGGAAAAACGAACCCACTTGTATTCAAGCAACCGTATACGATCGATAAGAAATTAACACTGGGTTTCATGGTCATTCATCTTGGTAACCAGAAAAGAACTAGATTTCGTCTAAAGGTAAAGCCAGACAATTTTATTTACACAAAATTTAGTGCGAACTTAAAATTTTCTACCGCGTGCGTCGACACAATAATAATTATAATTTGGGGTAATATTAAGGTTTTATTTAATTGATGTTCAAGATTTGTTTAAACTTAATTACATTTTATTTAATAAAATTCACAATTTGCATTATAAAGCGGAGCATAATTTTATCATTTCCGAAGACCATTACTTGTCTATTTCAGCATTACGATTTGGTCAAGGAAGGAGCCCAACTTGAGAGAAGGTAGGTCAGTGCTAACCGAAATCGCTAAGCCGAGGCATAAACTTAATTTATTTGCATTTATAAATAAAAATTTAGCATACATTTCTATTGACGAGGAACTTTTACGTACACTCGTACAAAACATTAATTTCAAACGTGTAGCCCTAATAAAGCTCCAAGGGTATACAGCAATTTTGGCTAGCCCAACGTGAGGCTACGTCAGTGCACAGCAATTTTTGACAGCCCAACGTGTGGCATTATTATAAGACTACGTTCATACAGCAATATATATATTTATAGGACGTTGATGTCTATATATTAAGTAAGTTAAAGAAGTTTTACTATCACGATCACAATTTGGAGAATTAAGTACTATAAAAGTAATTGAAGTAAAAAATAATTTAATACTATTGTCCAAAAATTACTACCATTCTACCTTTAAATTCAATAGCTGTTCGAGAGTTAACATCTAATCGCTACCTTTCAACTTTGATCATATCACAAAATTTAATGAGATCCTGACGGTTAAAACATAGTTTCGGCTAGAGATGAGCACTCATTTAAAAGTTATCTTTAACCAAAAAAGGATTTTACGTTTTCCGACTGTTATAATTAGCGGAGCTTCTTTAATTCTAAGAACAGATGGAATAAAAGCAAACAAAGGAGTGCGACCACAACGGGATACATCCTCAGATACTGAAAGTACACAGAAAGAAAAAAAAAACATCTACTGAACGTTCGAGAAAACACAAAACTAGACAGCAACAACTACAAGAGAAACAAGAACCTTCAACATCAAGACCACCAGCAACAACTTCAACTGAAAGAAGCAGAAAAAGAAGAGCGCTACAGCAACCATCGACAGATCTGGCTACTGTTTTAGAATCGGTACAATTACAAGAGGAACAAGAACCTTCAACATCAAACCACCAGCAAAAACTTCAACCGAAAGAAACAGAAAACGAAGAGCGCTACAGCAACCATCGACAGATCTGGCCACTGTTTTAGAATCGGTACAACTACAAGAGGAACAAGAACCTTCAACATTAAAACCACCAGCAAAACCTTCAACTGAAAGAAGCACAAAAAGAAGAGCGCTACAGCGATCATCGACAGATCTGGTCACTGTTTTGGAATCGTTGAAGATTTAATAATTATACCGTTTGTATTATCGACGTTCACTTATATAACTTTTAATCCGTTGATCCGCTGATACGTTGATCCGCTGATACGTTGATCCGCTGATACGTTGATCCGCTGATACGTTGATCCGCTAATCCGATGATACGTTGATAAGATTCTATACTTTGATTATATCGCTTCTACACACACCGAGAAAAAAATTATGTAGGAATTTGTCTTGCAACAATTTGAAATAATTATTACATTAATTGTTGTCAAATTTACTTCACTTCTTGTAAAATTGACATCAAATTGATGCGAGACGAATTTGCACTTCAATTTGAAGTAAAAAAATACTTCAAATCAAAACAATTTTTTCTCTGTGAAGAGAAATTATTTCAAATTGTTGCAAGACAAATTCCTACTTAATTTTTTTTTCTCGGTGTATACTTTGTATAGAGCCCTAAATTAACGGATAATCTGTTTTTTTAAGTTGGTGATCATTGCCAACTAAAATTCTATATAATAATAATGCAAATTGGAATTAAATTCTTTTTCCGAATATTTTTGACATCGATACGATCAACTTCCTAAACTTGGTGAATTATATGTCTAACCCCAGCTTCTTCTCCACTGTCCCAAGACATACTCTAAGTAAATATTGAATATTTTTGGAGGTCGCCATATAATGTAATATCACATAATCAGATAATCTGCACCAATTAAATTTTTTGCGGTTGGTAATTATCATTTACTATATAGTAAGTAATAGCAATCAAACTTTTAAATTCCATTCGAAACTTTACTTCTCTGTACTGGACGGTCCATTTTTTGAGGTGAACCAATCCTCTCCTTTCTCTTTTATTTACAACTTAACTTCACTAATCACATCAAGCCACTGCTATGGTTAAAATAAGTAAAAAATTATTTTTTCACATAAATAAGGCTTCTTGCTATACTTTGTATAGAAGCCTAAAACAAAATCCAATATAAATCCCAGAACATTTCATTTCTTAAATCATAAAAAAATTTTTTTACAGAACGTGGCTAGAAAGTCGATTTTAAATTTAAAACAAATTTTATTTAATTATATATAGGTACACGATGTGTTTACAATCACAATTTCGAAGGTTCTGATTAGATTTGAATTATGCGGACAGACAGACGGACAGACGCGGAGCCAGATCATAAGGGTTCTTGCTATACTTCGTACAGTAGCCTAACAAGTAGTTTATATAGGGAGACCTCGTTGAAAATATCTTTCGAACATTTGGTATTTATAAATTGCATTAGCGAATCGAAACAACGGATAAACAGATTAACGCAATACTATATAGACGACGTATTTACAATATAACAACGTATCAGTTGATCAACGTTATGATTGGCTCTGAAACATGCGGACGGACACGAAGCCAGACCATAAGGCTTCTTTCTATACCTGGTATAGAAGCCTAAAAGTAGCGCACTGGCTACCCAGTTCTTAGACCTCTATACACACAGAGTATTTCCAACACGATTTGAAACGCTCTGTATGATTTTGAATTATGCGGACAGACAGACAGACAGACAGACGGACGGACAGACGGACGGACAGACAGACACGGAGCCAGATCATAACCCAGTTAGCAATTTAAGGTTTCTATAAGATTATAACAACCTTATCTTAACAAGTGGAAAAGGTTGTCACAAGGTAGTCGTGAAAAGGCATACAAGCTTAGAGAAAGCTTGTAAAAAGGGTCTAGTTGACGGTCATAATCTTAAACAACGCTTATAACAACCTAAAAACAATTGTCCAACAATGTTGTCAAAAGATTATAACAACCTTGAGTTAACAAGTCGAAAAGGTTGTCACATCGTTGTCGTTAAAAGGCATACAAGCTTAGAGAAAGCTTGTAAAAAGGGTCTAGTTGATGGTCATAATCTTAAACAATGCTTATAACAACCTTAAAACAATTGTCCGACAATGTTGTCAAAAGATTATAACAACCTTGACTTAACAAGTCGAAAAGGTTGTCACATCGTTGTCGTTAAAAGGCATACAAGCTTAGAGAAAGCTTGTAAAAAGGGTCTAGTTGACGGTCATAATCTTAAACAATGCTTATAACAACCTTAAAACAATTGTCCGACAATGTTGTCAAAAGATTATAACAACCTTGACTTAACGGTCGTAAGCTTTTATAAAGATTAATACAACCTTAAAACAATTATCCAACAATGTTGCTATAACCTTACAATAACCTTGTCGTGACAAGTGGAAAATGTTTGAAATAGAACAAAATTTTGATTAAGTAATTAAACTGTACTAATTTTTTTATTATATAATTATTATTTTCTTCTTATTTAATTTTTTATACAATCTTTAATTTAAATTAATTATAATGGAATATACTATTTTTTATACTTTTCGTCTTCGATGATCGATCCCTCTCGCAATGTTATTGTATTATGTAGACTTCTGATTTAAGGGAATCTGAAATATTATTATTTATAGTTAAATCTATATAATTTAAAGTGTAACCAACTATGCATAATATACTTACTTTTTTTTACCTGGCCGGGGTTCGAACTTAAGGATCCTGTTTTGGAAGCAAACATCTAACGCTCTGTGCCATGGAGACCTATTGGAATTTAAGTAATATGTTTTAAATATATTCTATATATTTATTATAATGCCCAATATAATTATAATATATTATAGAAATCATAAGCGTTACCAGTTTTTAATTTTTCAAAGGAAAAAAATTTATTACCCTCACCCGTTTCGAGGAATATTTGATTAAAATTATTATTAAAGTCTAATTTATTTATTAAATTCATGGTCGAAACCTTTTTATAACGAATACATTAAAGGATAAACCCTTTTTACAAATTATTATACAACATTATATACAGGGCTGGGCATTTTGTATTTCAAATGTATTTGAAATACAAAATACATTTGCAATTTGTATTTGAAATACAAAATACAAAATACATTTATGAGATGTATTTGAAATACAAAATACAAAATACAGTATTTCAAATACAAAATACAGTATTTGAAATACAAAATACATTTATTCATGCCCTGTATTCATGTTATATTGTTTATATACAGTAGTGTAAAAAAATTGGTAACATTGTGTAACTAAAATAACGTGTTTATAGTTACAGTTTGTAACTACAGGGTCTACCAATAAGAAGTTTGTTTTTATAAGTGAATATAAGGGAAGTAAATTCTTGTTACAATCAAATAGTTGTAGTTGTGACTACATTTTTATGTCGAACAAAATATATTTATTTTATAATATATAAAAAATTAATTAAAACTTTAATTATTAAATAATTGATTTCCTTTCAAAAATAAAAGTTTTTCAAAATTGTTGTCACTCAATGCTCCCCTAGTTGGAGAATGAATAAATCCTGCAAAAGAAAATAATCTTTCTACAGGTGCAGAAGAACACAAACTAGTATTAAATTTAATAAAGGTTTTCTTAATGTTTGGGTACTTTTCAAAAATTGAGAAGCATTTACTTTGGTCGTTTAAAAATGTTACTACTTCCAATTCTGCACTAGAGAAAGATTCGTTGATTTCCTCGGATGCTTTTTGCAAAACAAAAAAGTCATCTTCTGTATCCAAAACCGTAGACGAAGTAAGACCATTATTTAGATTGTTAGCTTTTATCACCGCTTCTACAGCTTTGCAGCAAAGAAATTTGATTTCTTTTATTTGGTCATCAGTTGTCGTTTCAGGTAGCCACCGAAGTTTAAAATTAGGGTGCAAACATGTTGCTATAATGGCTTCATTAATTTCTTCTGATAAATTAAAAAATTTATCAAAACGCTTTTCTAAATGAGTAATTAATTCTGTTATTAAATCAGCAATAATGGGCGACACATTGGAACCTGCGATTACATTCTGCATTCGAATTCTTAACGAGAATATAGTTGGAAGTAGTTGTCCGTAATAACAGTTATTTTGTGCCTGCAGGCAGTCCAATGCAGATGCTATTGGTTTCATTACGCAGCAAAATTCTTCCAAATATACCATTTCCAAGTCTTTGATTTTCGTATTTAAATTAAGTAGCTCAATTACTTCGTTAAGTTTTTCTTTGTGTTTTAAAAGATGGTTAAGAGAGTCAAACATTGAGTTCCATCTAGTTGGGCAAGGATATATCAATTGACATCCAAGAACGTCGAATATTATTTCAGCACTTTTTGGTCGTCGCGATGAATTCCATAAAGTCGTACATTTAGCAAGAATAGGATGATGAGTTCTGGCAGCTTTAGATTTCACTAAAGCTTTATGTAAATCGGTTGTCCCCAATAAACTTAAGGTATGACTTGCACATCTCAAATGATTTGGTAAAGTTATTGGAGAATCTTGAATTTCTATATCTTGAAAATGAAAACCATCGGCATTCTCATCTAAATCTTCATCCAATGAACAAACTCCAAATTCCTTGAACGCTTTTACGAAATTGGATCCATTATCTGTTACTGTCGATATTAATTGTTCCTGTTTTAAATTATATTCCGAACTAATTTCAAAAAGCATCTCAGCAATTTTTTCGTAGGAATGAATTCCTTTAAATCTTCGGCAGGCCAACACGCAGCTTTTCCGCTCAAGAGTTTCAAAGTCAATCCAGTGAGCAGTTACGCCCATGAAACTTCTATGTTTTGTCGACCAAATATCAGCGGTTGTCGAAATGTATTGGATATCCTTCAGAATTTTTCTTAGTTTTTCATGAATTTCCAGGTATTGAACATCAATTTTTCTTACTATCGTACGTCGCGACATTATATTTATATCTGGTCGAATATCTTTAATAAGTTTTATAAAATTTTTATCTTCAACGGTTGACAACGGTTTCATGCTGTTGATAATGTAATCCATAACGTTTTGATCAAAAGCATCTTGTTTTGTACATTGACCATAGTCTTCGATATTTGATTTTTTTAATATTTCACCATCATTGGGATCCTCGTCATGTCTTCTTTTATTTCTGTTGCCAGAAACTTTGTTGTCAATTTTGAATTTTTCATATTCTTCCAAAACATTTGGATGCAATCTCTTTAAGTGAGTTTTAAAATTTGTAGTTGCTTTCATCGTTCCACTAATTGTCACGTTTTTATTTTTATTTTTTAAACAAATTTGGCAAACGGCCTTTACATTACCCCGATCTTGTTCAGACACTTTAAAATATGTTCCGTTTAAAATTGCTGGCAAAACAGAACTTTCGGAAGATTCAACCTTTTCAAAAATGTTACTTGATGAAGCCATTACGAATGTTTAGGAGCGGTTATTAAGTGAGGAGAATTATATCTTTATTTAACAAAAGTCTATGCTTATATAGGATACAAAAACACCAATTAAAAAAGATAATCCTGTTTTTAAATTTTAAAAGAAACTAGTGATGTGACGACTCGAGTATTTTAACTCGTTAACTCGAGTAAAGCATAACTCGAGTCAACTCGAGTTATTTTTTGTGCAACTCGAGTTTTAGGATGCGAACAGTCGCATCCATTTTTGCGCGCATGCAAAAATGCAAGAGTAAATAAATATTAAATAACAGGAATGAAATGCGAATGCGAAGGGTATTAGATTATTAAACGTCAGCGAATCGAATATAATTCGTGCGTGGTGAACAAAAATTTTATTCGAGTCATGTTAAAGCTTAACGCAACTCGTAACGTAAGCATATTATATAATATATACATATTAAGATTATTACCGGCGAATACTATTCCTTCTGTTATTCTGTAAATTCGCCGAGTCACCTGACTCGAGTAAAAACTCGAGTTGAAAATATTCCGAATACGAGTTACTCGAGTACAAAAAGTATTCGACTCGTCACATCGCTAAAAGAAACCCTGTATTTTGTATTTACAAATGTATTTTGTATTTTAAATTTTAAAAGAAACCCTGTATTTTGTATTTTAAAAATGTATTTTGTATTTTAAATTTTAAAAGAAACCCTGTATTTTGTATTTTTAAAATGTATTTTGTATTTTAAAAATGTATTTTGTATTTTAAAATTGTATTTTGTATTTTAAAAATGTATTTTGTATTTGAAATACATTATCAAAATACAAAATACAAATAAAAATGTATTTGAAATACAAAATACAAAATACATTTGCAATTTGTATTTGAAATACAAAATACAAAATACAAAATGTATTTCAAATACATATTTCAAATACATGTATTTCAAATACTGCCCAACCCTGATTATATACACATTAAATCAAAGATTAAATACAACAATTCCAAATATTCATCGCGACCTCTATCCATGACGGAAATCGACTTGAACCATACAACGAGACATCTATCGTCGAAACAATATTCATCTTGTAATAATAGGTACTCGCTAATGTACCAGCATTTCGTCTAAGTATGTAACAATGGAAAACAAACTTATTTATTATTAAATGGGAGTAGAACCATCTTCCCAGTAATATTGTAAATCATTGCGCGTGTATGTTTACACGCAATGATTTGTCGGTAGGAATATGCCAACTAATTTGATAAAAATTTGAATGAACCAATGAACGATGAGTTATTTCTTAAGTACATTCTGTTGTAAAAGTTACAAATCATTGCGTGTGTTTACACGCAATGATTTACATAAGTAAAACACTCGTAAAGTCATTGGCGAGAAGAAGATTCTTTCTTGTTGATATAGGGGGGGGGGGGGCACATATATGTGCCGGTAAACACAATAATTGTGTACGATTTTCTAAATTTATAATTCAAAGTTCTTTTAGAAAAACTATATTTTATAATTTATAAATCTCCCTAATATTGTTCTAAATAATAAATAAGTTTTTTAACTAATAAGTCAGTTCCCCTCGCGAATTTTTACTCCAAAATAAATTTCAGTTCATATAATTAGTAAAATATTTTTATTAAATGATTTACATATATAATGTGTTTAGTTATATTTTGTAACTAAACACGTTATTTTAGTTACACAATATAACTAATTTTGAAATAATTGAATCATGCGTAAAAGTTTTGCTTAGTTGTTGAAACCAACATTCAATGTAAAATGTAATAATAAATATTAATTTAAGTATTCATAATTATTTTATTTAGGGCCGCGATTATAAAGGACAAATATTTGTCCTAAAAGTTCTAAGATTCCTCAAAATTTGTTTTACTACAACACGGTTTTGCTAGAAATATAAATTTTTAAACAACAAAACACGTGTTTGCAGGGCCGGGCCGGCCGGCTGCTGATTTATTGAAAATAAAAACAAAGTAAAAAACAAGTTTTTCCATTTAAAAGCTTTAATTGAAAATCAGAGAGAAAATTGAGAATCATTTATTGCCCACGGGCTCCCTACTAATTTTAATAATAGTTATTTTTGTATCTAAACAGCTAGCGCGTCTCGGGTTTGAGAAATTTGAATTAACCAATGAACGATGAGTTATTTCTCAAGTACTTTCTGTTGTAAAAGTTACAAATCATTGCGTGTGTTTACACGCAATGATTTACATAAGTAAAACACTCGTAAAGTCATTGGCGAGAAGAAGATTCTTTCTTGTTGATATAGGGGGGGGCACATATATGTGCCGGTAAACACAATAATTGTGTACGATTTTCTAAATTCCCTCATGATAGAATAAATATAATCTACAGGTATGGTTGCGATCCCCCTGAGTGAGGCCGAAGGTCCAACAACTATCGCCCTAAAGCATTATATTTATTATATGCCTTTATTTTCGGCCCCCCCCCTATATCAACAAGAAAGAATCTTCTTCTCGCCAATGACTTTACGAGTGTTTTACTTATGTAAATCATTGCGTGTGTTGTCAACGTCAACAAAATTAGTAATTTTGATGCAAAAAAAATCGTTGTACAGTATTGTTTGAAATGTAATAAATTGTACAGGGATTGGTAAAATAAAAAAGTGAAAAAAAGCGAAAAAAATGCTGTTCCAATTTTCATCGTAACTTGTAATAAAACTCGCGGAGGGCTGCACTCGGTGACAACGGTGAATCGAATGACATTTTTCTTAATTTTCGTGTGTTTTCAATGATTTTTTGTCTTCTTACTTCTTACTAAGCTAAAAATTACAAAAAAGAAGCCAACAAATTTTTTTTTTCGTAAATTTAAAAAATGTAACGCAAAAATATCGGAAATTATGGCAAAAAATTAGTAATTTTGATGCAAAAAAAATCGTTCTACAGTAACGTTTGGAATGTAATTCTACAATGTTTTGTGAAATAAAAAATGGAAAAAATCAAAAAAATGTTTTTCAAACACGTGGGTTCGATATCATATAAAACACGTCAACAAAATTAGTAATCTTGATGCAAAAAAAAATCGTTGTACAGTATTGTTTGAAATGTAATTGTACAGGTATTCGTAAAATAAAAAAGTGAAAAAAAGAGAAAAAAATGTTGTCGGAATTTTCATCGCAACGTGTTATAATTGCCTGAAAACATCGCTCGTGGGTACTTGTTTGCATTTCAAAGTGTAACGCATGTTGCTCGGAGCATAAATACGTAAAAAAGACCTTATTCAACGCTTGTTGCAAGGTTTATAAGTAAACTTTGTCTTAGCCTTGTCATATCAAGACACCGACAAACCTCTCTTTCGCTTTAAATGTTAATCTTGTCATTGGCTTGAAAATTAAGCCACCAACAAGCCTTCATTTCGCTTTACTTGACAAGCTTTTCTCTTAAAACCTTATTCAAAGCTTGTTGCAAGGTTTATAAGTAAAGCTTGTCACTAAAAGCCTTTGCTCAAGCTGATTGCAAGGTTTACACCGTAAAGCTTGTCGTAGTAAGCCAAAAATAAGCAATCGACAAGCTTGTCACAACCTTACGTATTATTAAATGCTATCTGGGAAGGCTTCTTGCTATACTTTGTATAGAAGCCTAAAATTCATATTTTTCTATAATGAGTAATTTACATTTTTTCAATCCTTTAATGCAATGGGAACAAAAAATATAGACAACTATACATCTGACGATGATGACAACGAAGCAATTGATTCAATTTCTAATAAAATTCGAAAAAGGAAAAGGCAACGTATCTGGACGAAAACTTCTACATATAATAACAAAGAAGAAGCAATAAATGCAGTAACTGCAGAATATGTTTGGAGTTTCCATTATCGAATGTTACGATGACCGTTAAAATCCATCGAAAACATTTAATATTTCAGATCACCCTGTGTATACTATTCGCTTATCCTCGCTATTAAATAATAACATTTTATAACTGAAATAATAAGTTTCAAAACAAAGAAATAATTATTCTCATAAGTTTATATTTACAAAGTAGCATTTTATTTTTCAACTACGCCTTATATAAAAAAGGTTTATTTAGCATTTCTCCCAACGTTCACATTGAAAATGATGTCATTAAATCTCAACGAATAATTATAACTATCTTTGTCAAGCGCATTTTCTCTGTTTCATATTAAAAATTAATGAAGCCGTTTGAATCTTTTCTGATTGGCTAATACTCGCCAAGGACAAACTTGCATGTAGATACGCAAGGAGAAAATTATGTTAATACGCGGGGAAAAGGACAGTGTTCTAACAACCATCATGACACTCGCATAGAATTAACAATATCTGATTAAAGTGAAATAATTGTTTTAAAATCTATTTATTTTTGAAAAATAATAATATGTTAATAAAAATATCTAAGTATATAAGTGAAAGATGCTATATTATCAACGGAATAATTGCATTAATTTCAAGTGTTTATAAAAATCACAAATCTGTTAACATCGGAGAATTCGCCATAATTATCGTGATTTTAATTAATAAAAATGAACTAGTAATAATACAATCATTATATTCTCGTCGTATTTTCTACAAATATTAAATTCTAAAGACAATAATAGTCGACGTTCTCTACACGTGCTTCATTGTAAACAAAATTTGTCGTGCGTATGTAAATTCTACCACGAGAATGAACGTTAATAAAATTTCTTTTCTCATGTACAAAGTTCGGACAAATCTGTCCTCAAAAACAGTGCAACCAAATAATAAACGATTAAATGTAACGAATTACGCTTACTAAGTATAATCCAACGAAAATTGTGCGAATAAAAAGTGTGATTAATTCGGGAACAGTCGAGCATTAAAAACATATAAGTAATATGCGTATTTATATTTTCTTTGAAAATTTGAAGAGCTGCAGTAACATTCAAGACAACTTTTATATCCAGCATCCAGCACAAATCATCATTCCAGCTACATCTAATAATATTAGTGCCTCCCCGCGAAACGCCAACTCGAGAGCGTATGTAATCCCCAATAAAGGTACAATATTGATTTATTATTTTGATATATGCAATTATGTTATTTGTTATTAATTTTAAAAAAGTATGAAAGAGACGAATGCATCTTAATTTTAAGGTTTCACAATATTTTAATTACATTGCAAAACTAATGTACAAAGTAAGGCAAAATATATGTATAAAGTTGAATTCTTGTTTTCGTTCATCGTACGTTATTCTCAGTAATTTTTCGTAGCAACCCAACCCCCTGAGAGAGAGAAGCCGGTAAGTATCTTGAAGGTGACGCTCTGAATCGCCTATGGACACAAAAGGTAATACGAAATAATACTGCAGATGGTGTTAAAGCTTATTATCGGTGCAACAAAGTAAAACGAAGGGAAGACCAATGCAATGCTGGATTATACCGGGTGACCGGCCGAAAACTGAACATAGGGAAATAACATGGGAAATTGATTTTTTCTAAATTCCTGCTTCCCATTATAACTGATATGAATAAAAAAAATACCAAATTAAAGAGATTTTTTTTCCGCGCCTAAAGATACCAAACACTTAATATTTTGTTTTTTAATTATTGTTAAAAAGTCGATAGTAAAATTAAGAAATAGCGCTTCTTAAAAATATATTAGCACGCTGGGTCTTTGCATTACGTCTAATGTGCCGCATTGCTATTGTATGAAACCCAAATATTACAAACAAAAGTTACTTTGACAGATTAAAATTAATTTTGTTAACAATGAAGTGGTCTGTTGAAGAAAAAGTTTTCATGGTAAAATATTATTACAGCGGTAATAGTTTACGCCAAATACGTGACTTATTTTCTGTTAAATTTAATAATAGCCAAATTCCATCAATATCGGCCATACAGAATATAATTAAGAAATTTGAAGACACTGGTAATAATTCGACAAATTTAAATAAAAGTATTAACCAAAATTATTAATTGAAGTTGTCTTATCATTATTTTTTAAATAGGATATCAGAGAAACAACCCTGAATTGGAAGAAACTATATTAGGTTTAATTTCTGCGAATCCAAATGCAAGCATTAGATCCATTGCAGCTGAGTGTAATGTTGGTAGAGAAAATGTTCGAACAATTTTAAAAAAGCACAAGTACCATCCTTTTAAATATCAATGTCATCAAGAAATATTTTTGTTTGACGAAGAATCTAGGCTTGTATTTTGTGAGAAAATGCAAGAACGTGCTAACAGAAACCGAAACTTTCTGAAACAAATATGTTTTACAGACGAATGTACATTTACATTAAACAATGAGCCAAATGTACAAAACCATCGCTATTGGGCTATACAAAATCCGAGACTAAATTTAATGACCGGCTCACAATATCCTCAAAAAATTAATATTTGGGCTGGCATTTATAATAACCGTGTTCTTGGTCCATTTGAAATACTTGGAAATTTAAATTCAGATATGTATTTAGATCTTCTTATAAATAATATTGGTCCTGCGTTAGACGAAATAGCTTCTGAACACCATGAGGTCTGGTTTCAGCAAGACGGTTGTCCAGCACATTTTGGGGTATACGTTAGAGATTATTTAAACCAAGCATATCCAAATCGATGGATTGGTCGTGGTGGTGCTATAAACTGGCCAGCCCGATCTCCTGATCTGGCACCGTGTGACTTCTTTTTGTGGGGTCATATTAAAAGCAAAATTTATAAAACTCGTCACCCAAATATTGATTCTTTGAGGAACGCGATCTTTGCAGAATGCAATCAAATTACTGCTAGACAGCTAGCAAATGTAAGAGAATCATTTTATAATAGATTGGGTTACTGTTTAGTGCAGAATGGAGGGTTATTCGAATACTTGTTATAATATTATTATTATTTGGTTACTTTCGTTCAGTATTTAATAATCCAATTGATATTTTTCTTATTCTTGGGTTTTGTTGACTAAATAAAACTACTTTTAACTTTTAATATTGGTCAACTTGTTATAAAACCACTTTTAACTTTTAATATTGGTCAACTTGTTATAATAAAATAATATTCAAATTGCGTTCTTATTATTTTTAAAATAAAAACAAATTTAAAAAGTTTAAAAACAATAGCAATGCGGCACATTAGACGTAATGCAACGACCCAGCCCGCTAATATTTTTTTAAGAAGCGCTATTTCTTAATTTTACTATCGACTTTTTAACAATAATTAAAAAACAAAATATTAAGTGTTTGGTATCTTTAGGCGCGGAAAAAAAATCTCTTTAATTTGGTATTTGTTTTATTCATATCAGTTATAATGGGAAGCAGGAATTTAGAAAAAATCAATTTCCCATGTTATTTCCCTATGTTCAGTTTTCGGCCGGTCACCCGGTATAAAGTGTAATAATTATGTTCAGAGCCGATGAAGAACATTCTCATGAAAGGTTAGATCAACAAACAATAAAACTTTCAAATGAAATGAAAGAAGAAATTAAAAATCTATTTCATTTAAAAGTGAAACCCAAAAAGATGTTGGAAATTCTAAATGAAAAAGGTTTAACCTAAAAACAAAATGCAGCTAAGTAATTATTTAATCCAACTAAGAAAGAAACATTATGGACCAGCTGGAATAAGTTTAGGTGAATTTGAACAGTGGTGTTTGAATCATAATAATTTGCCTGAGTCTGATGATTTGCCTTTTGTGATGTCACATCAAGTTAAATACAGTGACGAATTAAATAACGAAGATGACGCTGGCACTAGCTCAAGTTTCAGAATTTTAATTTCAACCAAACGTTTACTTAAAAACTATACCAAATCTAACAAAATTCACACCGATGCCACTTACAAACTTATATGGGAAGGTATGCCTGTTATACTTGTTGGAACGACAGATTTTGATCGTCACGTCCATCCGATTGGTATGGCAGTTTGTTCAAATGAAAAAACTGGAGATTTTAAATTCATTTTTCAGTCAATTATTGCGGGCCTAAATAGAATAAATGAGCAAATTGATCCCGATTACTTAATATCCGATGCCTCAAATGCAATTAAAAATGCATTCCTTCAAACATTCGGCGACAATAAGCTATTAATCATGTGTTGGGCGCATATGAGGCGCAACGTTTCGAAAAAAATTGAATCATTGGTGGAGAAAAGCTTGAGAAAAGAAGTAATAAATGACATAGATACATTACAATTATCTCCAAATAAAGAAGTATTTGATAAAGCTGTACCTTTATTTATAAGGAAATGGCTTCAAAAAAAGCAAACAGAATTTGTTGAATACATGAAGCTGCAATGGTTCACATCCCATCAAAATTGGTATGAGGGTATTGCGCATCATACTCCTACAAACAATGCATTGGGTCTTTCAATTTAGTGATAAAAAAAGAAGATACATTTCGTGAAAGGTTGTCAAAGTGGTCAAAATAATATTCTAGTGGAAGTCGAGTATTCAAAACTGCGACAACAGTCGAATTACACCAATGGACGAATGGTTATCAATGGGCAAAAGCAAACGTCACAATTTCATCAATGACATGCGAAAATTCAGTTAAATATTTTTGTCCATCCAATGAAGAACCTACTGTTACAGAGGAGGAAATTCAAACCGTATCAGAAATGCACTGGAACACTTTTGATCAATTCAAACGAAGAGCATTCAAAGTGTGGTTTGTGAATCTCCCAAAACAAACAGAAAACTGGATGCATGGCCGCTGCGCTTGTCCAGGTTTTTTTAAGAAATATATATGCAAGCATAATATAAATAATAGACTTGGCTATACGCTTAAAACATGTCAAACCTCCTCCAGCAGCTAAACAAATACCTATAGGTGTAAAGCGTTCAAGGGGAAGGCCAAAATTAGCTACTACAGCAGCTGTTCTAGTGGATTAATTATAATTATATTTTATTTTATTTTTTTTTAATTATGATAAATTAAATAAAATTTTTATAATAATTATTTGGATTTCTAATTTTATACTGACAAAAACAATTAACAAACGAATAAAGTATACTAACCAAAACTGCAACTTTGTTATTTATACTGACCAAATTAACAAATTATACTGACCATTTATTCTAAAAATACTGACCATTTAATGAAGAAAATACTGACCAAAAAATTAGTTGTCTTTAAGTATTTTATTTATTTTATTGTTGTAAAGTTATTAGGAGAAATAAATCATTCTCCAAACTGGTGACCTCCGGACGTGATCAACAAACAATAAATAAATTATGATAAATCCAGACGACGAAACCGCAGCGATGCGACGCCGACGCACGCAAACGCATAAGAAATCGCTAGAGTGGCCATCAAAATTCCTCCATTTTGGGAACAAGACCCGGAAACGTGGTTCGCCCAGGTGGAAATGCAATTTGCGCTCAACGGCATCATGCAAGACACCACAAAATTTTATTATGTCGCGAGCAATCTGGAACACCGACCCGCCAAAGAAGTGAAGGACATAATCCGAAATCCTCCACTCACAGAAAAATACGTGAAATTAAAAACAGAGATAATCGCTAGATTGTCGGCATCTGAAGACCATAAAGTGAAACAGTTACTAGAACGGGAAGAAATAGGAGACAGAACGCCGTCTCAGTTTCTTCGACACATCAGAGACCTCGCAAGCAACGTTCCGAATACATTATTAAAAACTCTTTGGTTAGGTCGCTTACCAGGTAGTACACAAGCAATCTTGGCCTCAATGGAGAGCAAAAGCCTAGAAGAAATGGGTCGAGTGGCTGACAAGACCCACGAAACATGTCACGGAACTAACAGGTTCGCACACAAACTGTATACACGCAGGCGAGTACGTGCTACCTACCGTTGTTAACAAAGGATGCCGCTAGCTCGAATCGTGATGGTCGTGCTCGAAATCGAAGCTCAAGAAGGTATACTACCCCGAGCATCATATAGCCATTTATTGCGACGTCTCAACGAATAATATTCGCCCGTATGTGACTGAACCATTCCAAAAGCAAGTATTCGATAGCCTGCACGGACTAGCGCACCCCGGCGTCCGTGCAACAACAAAACTAGTCTGCTCAAAATTTGTTTGGCCTACAATGACAAAGAACATTAGAGATTGGTGCAGAAATTGTATTGCCTGTCAACGTTCGAAAGTACATAGGCACACAATTGCTCCAACTAGTAAGTTCACAGCACCTATACGCAACGATTCGAACATATCCATTTAGACTTAGTCGGACCACTACCATGCTCAATAGGATTTACGTATTGTCTAACAATCATCTACAGATACACAAGGTGGATCTAAGTAGTACCCATTGATGACATAGGTGCAGAAACGGTTTCCGAAGCATTGTTATCGAATTGGATCGCAAGGTATGGTGTTCCCCTTCGAGTAACAACCGATCAAGGCAGACAGTTCACGTCGAATTTATTTGCAAGCCTTACACAATTACTTGGTATGAACCACATAAATAATAAATAATATAAATAAATAAATATCATCCCTAAATCACCCCTACTCCCCATCGACTACGCAATGATTGACTTTGTTGAGGCTTCGGGTTGGGTGGCCTGGTCCAGGGGCCACCTATCGACTGCAACTAGCATTGGTGGGGTGCGAATCGCGGGACTTCTCAGAGCTCGGTCATCGAGCGGACGTCCCTGGTTCGTAGTGCCGGCCATTGTTGGGGAGTTCTGGTCGGTGGTGAGGCCGAGAGACCGCCTAACGGCTGCGGTCATACTTAGCAGTGTCGACATTGTGGGTCAGGCTGGGGGTGAGCAACAAAGTGGAGGCAGTACAATGGGCCCGGTAGAGCGGCCTAAGTGCGTGCAAGTTAATACTTGCCCCTCCCCCAAATCCAAAATCCAAATCCCCAGAAATATGTATCGTTTTTTACAGCCAACAACTGAAAACACTGGAAAGGGGATAATGTGGTGAACATTAATTTGAGTTTTTAAATCAAGGAGTTGTGACAAGATTGACATTAGTTGTAACAAAATTACGACGAGCACTTGAGATTGAATTGAATTGTGATTTTGGTTATTTAAGTATTTTATTTATTTTACTAGCGCTGCGAAACCCTCCGGGTTTCTGGCGCTAGGCCTGCCGGCGGCAATCCTCTACGCGGATTCCTGACGAGTCGGCCTTCGGCCTCCACTTGCTTTTAAGAATACGGGCGGCCTGCGGCCGCCCTGTTGTATTGTGAGTACTGGCGGCCTGCGGCCGCCCTGTTACTTTTATGAATACGGGTCGGCCTTCGGCCTCCAACGTCGTTTTTAAAATACAGGTCGGTCTTCGGCCTACAATTTGCTTTTAAGAATGGCGGTCGGCCTTCTGCCTCCCAACAGCTTTTTAGAATACGGGTCGGCCTTCGACCTCCAACCGGGCTTTTAGAATACAGGTCGGCCTGCGGCTTCCAATTTGCTTTTTAAATTTAAAATTTTTAAATTTTGCTGTTACCGCCATAACTATGACCTTCAACAGTTTTTCAAGGTGACAATGGACGGATAGTTAACAACTACATAAGACCTCTAGGAAATATTGCATTTCAAGTTCCGCCTGATTGAGAATAACTGTCGGCAGAATACTTAAGCGTGACCGCGCGGTCGCACAAAAAAACTTTATTACCCTCCTGAGGTCACCTAATAAAGCTGTATTCGAATCCGCAATAAAATCACTTGACCTTGGGGACTTCACAAAAAAAAAAAAAAAAAGGAATTTTCACGTTAAAAGTTGTTCATCTTTGAAAATTCATCGTGGAGTGCCGGTTCATTTTCCAGAGACTCTAATCCAACTTTGCACAATTTCGGACCTTCCGGCGTCGATCGCCACCGCTCATTCGAAATTCGACACGGTGGGTTGTTCTGTGGTTCTGTCGCAGGAATTTCGGCGTAAAACGGCCTCTTTCGCGGTCCTCCACGCCGCCTCCTCCCCGCCCCTCCAATTTTTTTTACTCCACCACCTCGGGCCCGTCGAACCGGTCATTTTAAGAGGTCGCACGTAAAAATCGGTCCGTAAATAAGGCGTCTGCGTACGTTTTTGTGACCCTTTTTCTTAAATTTCTTATTATTTTATAATATAGATTGTTTAAAGTTATTAGGAGAAACAAATCATTCTCCAAAAGGTATATAAAAACAAGGTGGAACTCGCTTTAGCGGAATTTCCTAGGCTTCTTCTATACAGCTACCTTCTGGTGTTAAAAGTTGTTAGCTAGTTATTTTTGGTCGCCATATAATGTAATATCACATAATCCGATAATCTGCACTAATTAAATTTTTACGGTTGGTATTTATCATTTACTATAAGTAATAATAATATAACTTTTCCATTCCATTCGGAACTTCTCGGTAATGTACGGTCCATTTTTTGAGGTGGATCAATCTTCTTCTTTCCGTTTTATTTACAACTTAACTTCACCGATCACAACAAGCCACTGCTGTGGTTACAATAAAAATTGAATCATTAGCCGGATTGTGATTTTATTGGTTGTAGGGCATCGGCATTTTCTTTCCTAATTAAATTTGGAAAAAAAGATCTATAAGTAAAATAATTACAACCTGAATTTGTAGGCACGTTCCCATTATTATAAACAATTTTGTAATTTCATAGGGAGCATAAATTATCATTCTTGCCATTTCTGAGAAAATTTAAAACTAAATTTTGAACATTGAAATCCGATCCCTGATAATGATAAGTTGCCAAGTAATATAAAAACCGCATAATTGGCGATTTACATGACCATTGGTGGCGCCACCAGCAATAACAACATGGCTGTGTTTAGACGTATATTTCGAAATTCAAAGTCATAGTCTGGTGAAAATTTCCAAACATTTCAGTATGGTGTTAAATTTATTGTAATATGTTTGGTTGAAGAACGAATTTTTATTTAATACGTAATTTACTAATTTGAAATTCTCCCGCATGGTGGCGTTTGCTTAATGTAGCTTTTGTACAAATTCGATCTTCAAGATGTCCTTAGCAGTGTTCAGATTTTTTGTCATGCGGTTCATTTTTGTAAGTAAAACAACTAATACAATTTAAATTAAATAGAAAAAATTTAAATCAAAAACAGCGTGTAATATCGCGAAGTTCGGGTCTTTATGTTCCAGATCTATAAATAAAACAAAACAATTTTCAACTATCAACATTTATTAATTATAAAGGAAGTTGTTAAAATTAACAAATAAAAATGTTGTTCAAACAATCCTTCATTACAATAAAGAATAATTCTGCTATGTTAAAATAACAATCAAATACAAAGAGGTTCAACTTTAATCAACTTCTTCGATAGTTGGTTCAGCGGCTCTATTGCCGGGAGCTGGTGCAGCTCAACCTTGATACAACTTCGTGATAATTGGATTGTAAACAGCTTCCAACTCCTTTTTTTTGTGTTCATATTCTTCCTTTCCGGCTAATTGATTGGCATCCAACCAAGCAATAACTTCGTTGCATTTCGCCAAAACGGTGGCCTTTTCACTTTCAGCGATCTTTTCTTTAAATTTATCATCCTCCATGGCGGCCCTAACACTGAAACAGTAGCCTTCCAATTCGTTCCTGGCAGAAATTGTGCTTCTTTGTTTCTCATCTTCAGCAGAATACTTCTCAGCATCATTGACCATTCTTTCGATTTCTTCCTTGCTAAGACGACCTTTATCGTTCGTAATGGTTATTTTATTTTCTTTGTTGGTTGATTTCTCAATGGCATTTACGTTTAAGATACCATTGGCGTCGATGTCAAAGGTGACTTCAATTTGTGGAACGCCTCGTGGTGCAGGTGGAATACCAGCAAGTTCGAACTCTCCCAATAAGTTGTTGTCTTTGGTCATGGCACGTTCACCTTCATACACTTGAATCAACACACCTGATTGGTTGTCAGCATTGGTCGAAAAGCTTTGGGTTTGCTTGGTTGGGATAGTGGTGTTACGCTTAATTAAGGAAGTCATGACGCCGCCAACGGTTTCGATACCCAAAGATAGCGGAGTAACGTCCAAAAGCAACAAATCTTGAACCACTTCAGACTTGTCACCATGTAAAATGGCAGCTTGGACAGCGGCTCCATATGCTACAGCTTCATCGGGGTTGATCGATTTGTTGAGTTCCTTACCGTTGAAGAAATCTTGAAGGAGTTTTTGTACCTTCGGGATACGGGTTGACCCGCCAACCAAAACAATTTCGTGAATTTGACGCTTGTCCATCTTGGCGTCACGAATCGACTTTTCAACTGGTTCCATGGTGGAACGGAACAAATCAGCGTTTAGTTCTTCAAATCGGGCACGCGTGATTGATGTGTAGTAATCAATACCTTCGAACAAGGAGTCGATTTCGATACTGGCTTGGGTGGAAGACGATAAAGTTCGCTTGGCCCGTTCGCAAGTTGTCCTAAGACGACGTAAGGCGCGTTTGTTTGAAGTCAGGTCTTTCTTGTACTTCCTCTTGAATTCCTGAACGAAGTGGTTAACCATGCGATTATCAAAATCTTCACCACCGAGATGAGTATCACCAGCAGTTGATTTTACTTCAAAGATACCATCTTCGATTGTTAAAATCGAAACATCGAAAGTACCGCCGCCTAAATCAAAAATCAAAACGTTTCTTTCACCGGACCCCTTTTTGTCTAAGCCGTAAGCAATGGCAGCGGCGGTTGGTTCGTTGATGACACGTAAAACTTGTAAACCCGAAATGACGCCAGAATCTTTGGTAGCTTGACGTTGTGAGTCGTTAAAGTATGCAGGAACTGTGATAACTGCAGCCTCAACTGTTTTTCCTAAGTAAGCTTCAGCAGTTTCCTTCATTTTAGTCAAGACCATAGAACTGATCTCTTCAGGATAAAAATTCTTGTTTTCCCCTTTGTATGTAACTTGGATTTTGGGTTTTCCACCATCGTTTATGACTTCGAATGGCCAATGTTTCATATCAGCTTGTACAGTCGCATCATCATATCGTCGCCCAATAAGACGTTTGGCATCTGTTGACAAAACAAATTGTTAGAATTAACCTCAAAAACTTTAAAATTAAAAATTTTCAATTCTCTTTTACCAAACTATGGTTCGAACTTGCTGAAATTTAGCATACGTGTGCGCGCATGCGAATGGCCCCTTAAAAGTGCCCGTGTATTAACGGTATTAACGGTAAATAAACTCAGGTAAATAAAAAAAATATGACTACAATTATATCTGAAGCTGATTCTAAACATTCTATTTTAGGCGCATGTAAATTGCGTCCCGTGGTCACTATTTTCGAAGGTTTTTGAAGTGGTCAGAAAAAGGTACGGGTAAATTGCGTCCCGAACTCAAATCGGATTACAGGTAATACCTGTAATAGAGCGCTTACGTATATGAAGCTTTGGCGGCATAAAACGCCTACACGTCGAAAGAATATCTCATTGCAATGTGATAACGCATTCCTTTCAAGGAAGCGATACATAATAATTCTAACGTAAGATAAAATATAGCATGTAGACTTTTGTTGAGTCAATAATTATGTCATACTACGATCCCAAGGGACTAAATGACATCCCAAGGGACTAAATTTTAACGTGGGACTGAAGAAGGTCATTACGAACCGCAAAAGTAGTCATAAATCCACGATAAACACGCAAGGATTGAACTTACGAAGGCATCTCAATACTGCAAGAAACTCTACTTTGTAAACTAAACTTTTTGGGAAAAAAATCCCCATTTTCACTTTTAGGATTTTTAGAATAAATTAAAAAAAATTGAAAACTATAGTTTAAAATGAAAATTTATAATTATTTTTTCAAAAAGTGAAAACGTTCATGTGCCAACCCCTTTTCTATGAATGATTAACGATTATGAATAATTATGATAAAAAAGTAGTCCACCTTACCAAAAATTGTGTTATTAGGGTTCATTGCCACTTGGTTTTTGGCGGCATCACCAATGAGACGCTCGGTGTCGGTGAAAGCGACATAGGACGGTGTGGTGCGGTTCCCTTGGTCGTTGGCGATAATTTCAACTTTTCCATGCTGGAAAACTCCAACACAAGAGTATGTGGTTCCAAGATCGATACCAACTGCGGGTGCTTTTGCGGTCATCTAAACAGAAAAAAAAATTACCACGTGGTCGAACTGAATAAATTTTAAAATTAATTTGACTAAAGATTTCAGAGTAATTAATGACATGGCCGGATGGTTTAACGTGAATACGTCGTTGCAGGATACCCGTTTTCGCTCAGGTCTACCGATCGGATAACATCCATTTGAAAACATGCAAACAACTTCCAAGGTTTTATTTCTGAATAATGACAATACGAAATTTATCATTTCTACACTTTTCGTACAGTCACCCAATTTCGTTACATATTTTTATTAAATTTTTACCGATTTTATAGACGTATTCACGTCAAAAATCAATTTGAGAAAATTGTTAAAATTACAATCACTTTTGCTGATAACGAAAAACAAATTAATAAAAAGATGCTTACCTTTGGTTTTATTTTAGAGTTTAAATTAAAAATATTATGATTCGATGTCTACTACCCAACACTGAACAACAGAATGAATGATTTTACCTGACTACTCTACTAATGGGGTACGTGCAGCAGGGGCTCAATGCCCTTTAGTACCAACTTAACTTTGTACTATTGTGTAAGTGGAAACTGCACTTTAAAATTCAAATATTTAGGTCAATCAGGTTTGTTTCTTTCAACTAAATTAATTAAAATTATTTTAAAATTCTGTTCATTTTATAAAAAATTTTAAATTGTAATAAAATTTTGTACATTTAACCAAAATTTAATAATATTATTATTTTCAAATAATTATTCTTGGTTTTATAATTTGAATTTTACATAATATTCTTTATCTTCCACTACTGTCTAAGTTTGATCTATTCGCCTTTGCCTTGGTTTCCAATTCTACCTTTTTTATTATTCACCTCATTAATCCCTATAATTCAATTAAAATATTCTTCCAATTAATAGTTACTTCATTGTTAAGCCGGTCCTGACCATGTAAAATGTACAACTTTCCGAAAAGGAATTATTTTGCTCAGACATGTTGGTCTCGATTCTACTTTATTAATTAATTACTATTAAACAATCGACTACCAAAACTTTTGATTAGACTACCAAACCTCTGCACAAACAAATGAGCTGAACAACAGTTTAAAATACAACAAAACTATTATTGCATCATCCACGTGGAATCATATAGATTTTGGAACTTTTAAAGATTCCATGGTCGAGTGTTGGTTTGCATGTGAGATCCCGGGTTTCTTTGGTCCGGATTTGGCGTCTCAATGGTGAAGCGAACCCAAGTCGGCCTTCGGCCTCCCGATTGCTTTTAATAATAAGGGTCGGCCTTCGGCCTCCCGCTTGTTATTCCTGTTACGGGTCGGCCTTCGGCCTCCGATTTACTTTCGAATATTGCAGATCCGACATCCCATTACATATCCGCGGTACAAATTCAAAATTCGATTTGGCGACAAATTTCGGCCTTAAAAATAATTTTCAAGGTCACGTGTCTTGGAACAATTTAAAGCCAACGACGCGACGGTGTCTATCGAGAACCTTAATTTGGGCAATTTTGTAAAATTTCAAAAATTCCCCTTAACTGGGCGCTCGAAAGAGATTTCAAGGTCAAAATGATGGTGCTTTTAATATCTGGGCGAGGGCAATAAGATGTCGCACATTTCAAGGTCTCACAGATCCGGGGTAACCGTCGGAAGCACACGTAAGCGTCACCGCGCTGTCGCACGAAAAACATCCAAAGACCTAATCGGGGTCGTCCAACAAATCTGCACACGATTACGCAATATCGTCATTTGACCTTGTGGAAAAAAAAATAATAATAAAAAAAGCTACAACTTACTTAGTTACCTGTCGAATACTTTATCTACGACCTACGTATTGCTTTGCGGAAACGCGAATCCAAATTTGAGGCCGTCGCGATGCGATCCAAAAATCGAAATTTTAATCTCCACCAAAAAGGTCGAGGTTTGTAATCGAAATTTGTCAAAATTTGCATTTCCGCAATTTGCCGGCTTATAGGACGTCCAACGAAAAAAAGTGTTGATTTCGAAAAGGCGGGGCCCGAAAGATGGCGCCCGAAACCGTTTTCGAAATTAAAAATTTTTTCGCGGTCGTCGCACCAGGACGGCATTAAGGTGGAAATTTTGAGAATCCTTCAAACGGCCACGGGGTCCTTATTTACGGGAGGATTTTTATTTTTTGCCGGCAACCGAGGCAGATTCCGGGGATGCACGAAATTGCACTTATAGCTTTTTTTCGTATCTCGCACCGTACGGCTATAAAATGAAAAAGTAATTTTCCAAAATTAGTTCCAATTAGTGCCTTCAAAACCGAATAGCAAATTTTTTTTTTATATAAAATTTTAACGTCGGAATCGGATTTGGCGAGCAATTTTAATAATTTTTGATGCAAAACTTGTTGGGAAATTATTCTTCCTCGATCAAAAAAAATCACTTCAAAGTACATGCAGGACTTTGGTTTGTTTGGTCCGGCTTTGGCTTCTCGACAACGATGAAACGAACACGAGTCGGCCTTCGGCCTACCAAGGGGGAGGCCTTCGGCCTCCCCCCTGTATTTAAAGACACGGGTCGGCCTTTGGCCTCCCGCTTGCCTTTATGGATACGGGTCGGCCTACGGCCTCCCACTTGCTTTTAGGAACACGGGTCGGCCTGCGGCCTCCACATTTTTGCTCCATCATTATTTCATTAGCACGGACCCATCGATTTTACCAAAATTATATGAGACGTCAAAATGTATATTTCGTCTGCTTACTGGTAAAACCAGGTAACTGACATAACCATAGTTTTGAGATAATAGCGTTTGAAAGTTTGACGTTTAATAACTAAGCAGTATTAATATGTATCGTATTGTGTTGTAATTTATTTCTAAGAAGGATTATAGTTTTAGCAATGTCATAATACTTTAAATTAATGTGTAAGCCCCCTTGCCTCCTTGCGGGGGTCAAGGGGGCGGAACCCCTTTGCGAGCCGCGGAGCGTCGAGTTTTTCATACGGCATAACTTTCGAACGGGGGGAGGTATCAATTAACTTGTTTTACCAGTAGAAAGAGCGCAAAAAACTTAACATGCCGATATATTTAACTCAGTTTCGAAAATTTTGCAGTTACTTGGTTTTACCAGTAAGCAGACGATTTCAATGAATTTTTAAAATTTGCCATTTTTTAATTTGTATATCACGATTACTCGAAACCGGTCCATTTTTCGAGAAAAAGTATTTGCACAAATTTTAGCGGGCATACGGTCGGCTCGACGACAGCGTTTTTTTTTGCGATCCGTTCGACGCCGCCCGGCGTAGCGCAAAAAACGGCAAAAAAAATGCAATTTAAATCGTCGTCTCGCTTAGCGGTCTAAATCTATCTACGACCTACGGTTTTTTTTGCAGAAATGCAAATCTAAATTCGGGCGGATCCAAATGAGACCAGAAAATCGAAACTTTAATCTGAAAATAAGGGAGGTGGGTGAAAAAGAAGAAAAAAACGCGTGCCCCTCCCTAAAACGGAAACGGGGCGAAATTTCGAAAATTTGGCCCTACCGATTTTTCGGTTTCGCGGCCCCCACCCTTCTCGAAAATTTGAGGTCGATCGGACGAAAACCCCGGAAATAGATACAAAAATACGAAAATTCGCGCTGCGCCGTTTTGCCGAGCGCCCGAAAAAAAATTCGAAAAAAAAAAATTGTTTCGCCCCCTCCGCCGCCGCCCGGGGCTGCCTGCAAAATTTCAACTCTATAATGTGAATTTTAAAATTTTGCTACCACTTTGAACCGCCACTTGACCCCCTCCGCAACGTCCCATTTAAAAACGGACAATTTTCCCGTTCAATCCTCGTAAAACCACACGGGAATGCAAAATTTCAACTCTCCATGACGTCCGTAGATATGCTCTGTAAATGGTAAGTCAGTGAGTGAGTGAATGAGTGTCACACTCAGCTTAATATATTATTTAGATTATCACTAAACAATAGTGGACTACTAAAACTTTTTATTGGACTATCAAACCTCAATATATTATAATCGATCAAATTAGCTAAAAAAAAGTTGAAAAATCAATTGAAGGGGGGCTAACTTTATTATTTTTTATTTTATCTCAATTATATTTACAATCTGTTCAAAAACAATAAGTAAATGTGGTGATGTATGTACAAGTCATGCGAAAAACACTTCAATAAATGTTTTCCTAAAATATATACGGGGGGGGGGGGAACTTGACATAAAATTTTGATAGGTTAATTACGAAAAAATAATGGACTACCAAAACTGTTATTAAACTAGCAATCCATATATTATTAATTGAACTGCTCTCGTAAATTTATACTATTCATTATTTTAAATGGATTTTTCCATTTAACTATTTATCCTCTATTTATCTATTTATCCTATATCCTATATCTATTTATCTATTTATCCTAACTATTTATAATCGTATGCCAGTGCGTTTGTAATTTGGTGCATTTCGCCAGCCTCCCCCCATTTCGAATTTCGGATCCAAAATAGTCTGAATCGTTTGTACCTCTTTAGTTTTTGAGATATTTTAAAACTTCGTTTGCTAGCATTTCTCCAGCCCCCCCCCATTTCGAATTTTGGATCCAAAACAGTCTCAATCGTTTGTACCTATTTGTACCTCTTTTATTTTCGTTTGTGCCTCCTTACTTTTTGAGATATTTTGAAAATTCGCCCCCATTTAGAATTTTTGATCTTTCCTGATTCGATTTAGAATTTAGGATGACTTAAATAATAAACAAGGAATAATGACTATCGGTCCTAATTGCATTTAAGACAGTTGAGGTTTAGGTCATTCCAGCAGGTAGTGAACACATATTGCGAAAGTCTAGAGCAGTGATTCTCAACCTTTTTTTTGTTGCGGCACACTTTTAACGATTTCAAAATTTGGCGGCACACAAAGAAAAAGGTAAGTTTAAAAATTATATATCTTATATAGTATGTATATACATAATTATATATCTAAAATTTGGCGGCACACTTTTAGAATTTCGCGGCACATAAAAGTGCCGCGGCACAGTGGTTGAGAATCACTGGTCTAGAGCGTCAATCTGAATGGGCAATCTCTAAAAACTACGCTGAAGCATACAGGCGAAGAAAAAGAAAAGCGGAGGAAAAACTTTTTGCCAAAAATGAAAAGAGGGCCAAACTTGAAACTTATGAAAATAGTTTGGAGATCTCGATACTATTGAAAGATTATCAAGAAAAAGAATTTTAATGGTAATGAATGTTTTATTATAAATTTTTTGTCGCCATCAAGCCATTGCTGTGGTTAAAATAAATAATAAATTAGCAGGGAAGCTAAAAATACCTCTTTTTATAATTACATCTACATGTTATCAACTGTATCAATCAATGGATTAAGGGATTATTGGATCAACGGATCAATGTATCAGCGTATCAACGGATCAAGAGATCATCCGGGTATCAACGAATAAAATGTCTATATAGGTATAAATACCCCAAATATATATATCAGAGTTATCTGAAAATCTGAATTATCAAACTTTCATACGCAAAAACATCAAAATGTTCTACTTCATGACGTTGGAAAATGAAATTCTATTACATCCCAAATACTTTGGACCCAGTATAGTGGAAAACATCAAAAATAAGTTATACTAGAAAGTCCTTTTAGGCTTCTATACAAAGTATAGCAAGAAGCCTTATGATCTGGCTCCGTGTGTGTCCGTCCGTCTGTCCGTCCGCATAATTCAAAATCATACAGAGCGTTTCAAATCGTGTTGGAAATACTCTGTGTGTATAGAGGTCTAAGAACTGGGTAGCCAGTGCGCTACTTTTTTAAATTTAAAACAAATTTTATTATACATACGATGTGTTTACAATGACAATTTCGAGGGTTCTGATTAGAACCCATTTCAGATTTTACCATTAATCAAATCAATTAAATAATATTTATTAATTAGGTGACTTGAGGATACCTTAAAAATATGCGTTGTATAGGTTTTATAGAATATAGGGGCATAAGCACCTCTCCTCTATATATAATTAAGTAAGTTATAAGTTTCGCGAAATGGTAGTTGAATAAGTTGAAGGATAAAATTTTCAAAAACCTGCTTTCACCATGAAGAGGAGAACTTTCAATTTTAAATGACGTTTTGAGAAGATCTACTAGCAATATTACTGATAAATATTGTCTAAATTAGACAATCAGAAGGTCGGGCGATCGTAGACATGGTTGTGCGGCCTAAAGGCAGCACTGTTGATAACTTATAAATGGATATTTACAAATATTCTATCCGAACTCTTTTGGAAAAATTAACGAAATACCATCTCCCGTAATATTTGGGATTTATAGATTACGAAAAAGCTTTCGACACAATAGAAACATGGGCAACAGAAGAGTCACCCTGGAAAAGCAGAATCGACCATCGATATATAATGCTAATACACAATATATATCAAACACTCACAATGACCGTCAAGATATATACAGAAACAAATCCAGTACTGTTAAAAGTGCAAGGCAAGGTGCCACTATGTCTCCAAACTCTTTATCGCTGCCTTAGAAGACGTTTTCGAACATATGAATTGGGAGGAAAAATAAACGTGAATGGCGATCGTCTCAGCTACTTCAGATATGCAAATGATATTGTCATCATCGCCGAGAGTAAGGAAGATCTGCAAATCATGATGAATGACCTTCATATGAGCTCCATAAAAGTTGACCTAAAGATCAATAAAAATAAAACGAAGGTCATGACCAACGCAGAAGATAAACTGAATATCACAGTTGACGGAGAAAATTTGGAACAATTAACAGAATATATTGTTGTGTCCACCGTGTACCCCCTATTATGGGCGAACATTGCAAGGGGAAACGATCGGAGATGTTTTAAATGTATTAGTTAAGTTTTGTTAGATTAAGCTTTTGTGATTATAAAAATAAACGCCTGATGATAACTGGTGTAGGCAACACACAAGGCATAACAAAATGATGAGATGAAAATCAAAGGTGAATAAAAAAAGGAAGAAAGGTTGTCAGGGAGATATAAACGAGAGTGCGATTTGATAAGGCGACGAAGATAGTCGCAAATCGAGAGAGGAATTTCAAGAAGCGAAAGAGATTCGCATATTAATAAACGAAGAGTGTAAATTAAAGATGCGACCAAGAGAGTCGAAAATGGAGAGTGAAATTTAAAGAAGCGACAAAATAGCCGCATAATAAATAAAGAGTAACGATTTAGAGAGCGTATAAATCGGACGTGTGTGGTTGATCAACGATCGAATTTAAGATCGAATTTCTCCTACGGAGAGAAGTAATACCAGAGAACGACAATTTGGACCAGGCTATTAAAGATAGAAATAAGTGTATGTGCGCATATTGTGTGATCCGTCTATGCCGAGTTATCACTCCAAAAAAATAAAAGGCGCCACCGATCAAGAACACCGGGATAAAGGCAACCGGGATCTGAAACCCCCTAAAAATCGCTTAAAAACAAAAAATAATCGATGTTACATGTAGGAGCGTCGAGCTGCATCTGCCGGTGCGAAATATTCTAAGTGTTAGACTATATCACAGCACACGTACCGTCAACAAAATGAAATCTCACTAAATTTTTACATGTAAATTATCAATTTTCAAAATCGATTTACTCAAAATTTTGATAATACATTCTCAGAATTTTTTTGCAGGAGGGGCCTACATAAACCTTCATCTTTCCATTAGGAATGTTACAAGACAGTTCGTAGTGGCGGTGGTTATTTGACTCTCACCTGATTTTGAAAACATAGAAATATTAGATAATGAAAACGGTAGATTGAAGAGAAACATAAGTGAGATGTACCACATAAGTAGAAATAAATGTGTGAATTTCAGAGAGGACACCCAGAAGCTGAGTTTAATTTATAGTGACTTATTGAAGTGATTATTAGTTAAGTTTTTGTTGATGATTTTTGTAGGGGCGGAGGGGGGGGGGGCGTTGAACTGATTTTATTTTGTACAACGTATTTGTGGAGTTGCATATTATTTAGTAAAAAAATAGGTAATTTATTCGAGGACGTGCAAATGTTACTTCATTTCCTTTTGTTTTATTGCATGATTAGTTTGGATAAGTTATTGGAGATAGTGGTTATAATTTTATATTTTTGGCAATTTTAACTTACTGTGACTTGTTGTGAGGGTTTCTGTAATGCTGATTATGTATTGGGTTCTGATGATGTTTGCTTGCACGTCTCTCTTCGTTGGTAATGTTGGTAAGTTGTTGTTCTAAAGTCCTGATGAAGCCGTGAGTGGTGACGAACGTTGACAATAGGGTAAACAATTGTTTCATTTTGTCTGTTCTATATCCCCATTACAATTACTGGCTGACTGGCTGACAAGAACGTTATGGAAGTTTTACCTAGTTATTTTTAACCTTAAAATTTTGTTCGAAGTTCGAAAAATTTTCATAAATCTTCAGTTGAATTGTATCCCACACAGTGGCGGCTGGTATGGGGTGGGCGACGGGCGCCGCCCTCTCAAGACAGAATATGAACTAGGAATAATATTATTGAATGCGTAGTAAGCCTCTGAAAATCCGGTTTGCACTTGGATAGGTGACCGCGTGGTGCCTAATTTAAAAAGAACGCCGCTGGCTGCTCCCCTACCAACCTGCACTTGGCCAGCGTGGTAGGATTAGGCCTGAACCCTCCTAATGGCCTCTCATGGGGAGAGACTTATAGTCCAGGAATGGACTGGACGTTTGAAAGAACATCTAGCTAATAAACAAGTCGCTGAATTCTGAACAATTCAACGTCCAGTGGCGGCTCGTGACCTGTTTTAAGGAGAGGGCACCAGATTTAAAGAATAAATATAAATTTTCTATTTATGATTTACCAATTTAGAACTGCTATTTTTATAATTATTTTGCATAGTTGTTTTTTCCTATTTTAGATATAGGAGGACACGTGCCCTTATGCTCTTAGGGGCAGTTTTGTGTAATAGAAAATCATCAAACTAACAAAAGAAGTATTTCATTTTAGGCTTCTATACAAAGTATAACAAGAAGCCTTTTTCTATAAGGTCTCATCAATTGCCAATAACTTAGAAAAAAGAAATAATCTGTTGTTAAACGCTTCTGAAAAAAGTTACTTGACTTGACTGAATTTCTTAGCGCGGCCCTCCGGTGAACATCAACACTCTGTGGATAAATTAGTTGAAAGTAAAAGAGATACAAGAGGATTGATCCACCTCAATAAATGAATCGTAAAGACTGCAGAAAAAGCAGAGTAGCAATATTCCGAATGGAATGGAAAAACTTGATAATTCTGCACAAAGTTAATGGTTCTAACCCTTAGAATAATTGATGGCAATTTTTAGAAAGGCAAACTTGGAATGATATAAGATAATAATCAATAGGGCGCCATTATTTGCAGCCAATAGATTTATTTGCGATATTGCTCAAAACCTGTGGACAATATTATTGGTTTTTTGTGTGCTCTACACACTCCTAAATCATTTGACTGATTTTGGCCGAATTTTGCACACTTACTCAATAAGGGTCGGAGTAGGTTTTTGCGATAAGATATCGAGAGGACGAGAGCCGGGTATCCAGCTAGTTATATTACATATTAGCAGGTGAAAGTGTTATTTAGAATAACTTCACAATTTTTATTTAACTGTAACGAAGTCGCCTAGCAAATGGGCTTTCAACCGAACGCTAGCGTCATCTCGAACGCGTCACATCATTTATTCCGATTGGAGGGAGCCTACAAATTATACTTTTAACTTCTAAGGAAAGTGGTTTAACACAGTGACGTGATTTGAGTGGTGCATTGGCATTAAAAAGGTACTATTCTAAGTTATATTCTGTTTTGTGAGGGAGGCGCCCGGTTGTCTTCCCCATTCCAGCCTCCACTGCCGACGTCACAGATTAAAATCAACCCCCCCCACTGTCATTATAGCAAACCACAAGCCTCCCACTGATGGACACATGGCCCCCTTACGGTAGTACATTTCCTAAATAAAATTGATTTACCCCTCCCTCAAATCGGTACATACAATAGCGTTCCCCTTCGTTGGACTGCTATACTAATCGAAAAATAAAAAGCCCATAACCCCCGGTTGCTGCAATCAATCGTCATTCAAAGCTTTGATCTCGAAGAGTTAACATCGCTTTAATTGTTTGTCAATGTTTTACAAATTTCACTACTATGGTTTTTACCAACACCACTTGGAATATATCCAGAATCTACTTACGCTACCGCCATTAGTTTCTCTCAATCTCGCGGCACCCTCTTCCGTTTCTTCGGTAACTCCGACTTCGTGTGCACGAAGCGAGATTTCCGGCAAGAAATGGAACGTGTCGGTATCGTCATTGAGCGGAATACAGATTCGTGTGATACCTCTGCCTTCAACGGTATTGAACTCCGACTATTCTTATGCTTCAAGAACCATTTCTTCTTCTCCATCTTATAACAGCTCTTCCGTTTCTGCGGTAACTCCGACTTCGTGTATGCGAAGCGAGATTTCCGATAAGAAGCACCGCAGAGGATGAAGATATAGAACAGTTCTATGAAGATATCACAAAAGAACGAACATCTGAAGAGTCCCATTTCTGCTTGATAATTGGGGATTTTAACGCCAAATTAGGGAAAAAAGCTCAGGACGAGAAGAGTATTAGTTCATTCAGAGCTGGAGAAAGAAACAGTCGCGAAGAAACACCGGTAAATTATCTACAGTGTGAACAATTATACTGCATGGACTCTTATTTCAAAATATCACTAAATAAAAAATGGACGTGGAAAGTCCCGATGGGAAGACAAAAAATTAAATAGATTTTATAATATCAAATAAAAAAGAGATCGTAACAGATATACCTGTCTTGAATAGATTTAGTAAATTCCACAGATTGACTGGAGGAGCTGTACGAATTGATACCAAAATCGAGAGAAGAAAACTTATTCAGAATGGTCCACACCCAACAAGAGAAGTCTTTGAACAAAATCAAGATAAATTTCAAAAAAATCCTTGATGGATCTGGAAAACCTCGAATTAAATAAAATCTCTGAAAACATTACAAGAAATATACAAACAGCAGTAAAGAAGATAAACCTAGGAGAAAAGCAAGCAAACAACGACAACAAGAAAATCAGTAAGGAAACAAAACATCTGATAGAGGAAAGAATAAAATTGAAAAGAGATTCGATGGACTACCGGAGCATATGTAAATAAAACTATAAAATCATGTATCAGAAGGGACATATGAAACTGGAAAGCAAATTGGTCGAAGAAACAATAGAAAATAATAAATATATGAAAGTACTAAGAAGGAATACAACGTATGCATTGTATCAGAACCAGAGATGGCCAAGTAGTCACAGATAAAACAAATTTCTTGTACTGTTTAAGGATGCCGTTCAAATGACGACCTCTATGAGCTGTGTCCCTTCTAATTCGTCGTTCTAGGCGCATCTCTTTATCGGCGTCAACGAAAACTTTCATATCTAACATTTCAACGATTCGACGATCATGGAAAGTCATGATTCCTTCAAAAATTATAATTTTGGCAGGTCTCAAGGTTTCTGTTTCATTAACTCTATTGAGACTTACAAAATCATACACAGGAATTTTCACTTGTCGGCCTTCTTGTAGTTGCTTTAGCGTCTTTAGTAGGATATCAAAATCAAAAGCATTGGGACGATCAAAATTGTATTCATTGTTTCAGCCTCGAAGTTACAAAAAAGCATTTAATCAATTACTTCAATAAATTTAATGAAAACATTAATTATTACCTATTAAGGTTTACAAGTGATGTAAAGAAGAAAATCAAATTAAATATTCCAAGTAACCTCCGCGCACTTGTTGCCAATATCCTATCCGCCACTGAAACTCCTGTAAAACATTTTCAATCATATCGGGTTGAATTGGCCAAGTTTTATTGCAAATAGGCCAAGCTCCCGTAAAGATCGGCAGCATCCGCAAAGTTGCATATGGCACCCAGAAAGTCGTATGAGATGGGCCCAAGTGCAGCCAATGCCATTATCCAATGAGGAAAAATAAAGATTGGACAGATAAATTGGATGAAAAGCCCCAAACCTGTTACAGGTGTTGGGGGCCCGACCGGAGAGAAACGGTGACTGCCTCAACTGCGGTTCTCCGGACCTCCAAGTACGCTCTCTCAAGACTGAGAGACGCAACAGTATTTGATAACGTCACACTGTACATTGCGTACCTTCACGGTCAGCGCGATTTTGTCAAATGTAAAGGTGAAACGTAAAGCAATCTTCGAAGTAAAATCGCGGCGAAAGGTTTTTCAAGCGAGGAGTCGGAACTCAGAGCCCGCACGGGAGATACTTCAGAGCCGATTGCGGAAAGTGCCGACGCTAACCTGGCGGTTTCCGCAAACTACTGCGCGACAGAGCCGAGAGCGAGACTCCAAAGAGTCAGGGAAGCAAACGCGGCCTATACATACTATGTCCCCACTTCGGAGTACCACCGCGCACTCCTTCTCACCCCGGCGAATTTTTTAATCACCAAGACGCGCAGGACAGGGCAAGTGGTCTGCGGAGTAAAATTTATTTCATGCTGCTACTCCCCCAACGATACCCTATATGAGTTCACACGCCAACTGAATTGCCTGGCCAGAGAAGTAGGAATAACGACGAGGATGGTGATAGTGGATGGCGACTTTAACGCCATGTCACCCGAGTGGGGATCCCTGGTGGAGGATAGAAGAAGAATAGCGCTGGCCGAAGCCTTTAGCTCAATGGCGCTGGGGGTATGCAACGATAGGGGAACGACCATCTGTGTGGGCAGAGGTTCACATCCTGGACATTGCCCGCGCCTTCGTGGCCTCCCTCCACAAGGGCGTCGAGTGGAGGGTTATCGGAAAAGAGACCTTCAGTGACCGTCGTTATATCTTCTTCCAACTGGAGGCCGCCGGCAACCCCAGGTCAAAAAAACGAGAGACTGGGCGCATCATAGGATGGACCACTTGAAACTGAGTGTGGCGTTACAAAAAGAAGCCTACCGAGCCTGTAACTCGATCATCCCCATAAGAACAGTAGGTCTACCGGAAGCCAGTACATTGGTGGACGGAAGAAATCGCAGAGGCAAGAAGAACGGCCAACAGGCTCGGAAGAAGACTAGAGCTGCTAGAGCCAGAACAGTCGGTTCGCGCCAAGAAGAGGCTGAAGCCAAATACTGGGAGGCCAAGTGGTACCCGTGGGGCCTTACCAAAAGATCATTGCGGGCAACCTTGGAGGAAGGGGTAAATCCACCGGACCCCCACCATCCAAGGTCCGGGCAATGGCGGTAATCCTATTCCCAGAACATGAAAAATTCGTGGAGCTGCGAATGGGCCCCTTCCGGTGAGCGTAGATGGTTCCAAGCTTGCGAAGTCCGACTTCAGAACTCAGAGAAGCGGTAAAACTACTGGCCGCGGGCAAAGCGCCGGGCTCTGACGCAGTAACGGGTAAAGCCGTTAAATAGGCAGCTACCGCTCTTGAGGATGGCCATCCTCAACAACTGTTCAACAACTGCCTCGAAACGGGCATCTTCCCGACGAGGTGGAAGACCGCCAGGCACACCAGCAAACTGCTGAAGAGGGTGCCGGAGGAAACTGGCGATGAGTTTCCATTTTCCAGTGTGGGTTCCCAGGAGGGTTAAAGTACCCTAACGAGCCCTCCGAAATTGACTTCTTCCTATTAAGTTTGGTGAAGTTTAAGGTTTATAGAGTAAAATTAAAAAATAAAATTCTTGGATGAGGGATTTTTAATATGAACAAAATAACTTTTAAAATCATAAATTTTACACATTCACCGACGCGCATGAATAAAATTTGTGGAATCTCGCCCATTCTGTTGTCGGTCCGAGTGATTTTATATACTCTAAAACTTAGCGGTTTACGCACCGGAAGTTGTAGAGACCGGTGGGTCTCTGGGAATTGGCGCTTGGCAGACTGACTGGTAAAAACCTGGGCTGTGACTGTGAATATGAAATATGTGAAGAAAAACAAAATTTTTACGTTTACCGATATAGTAGAGTCCCTAATTCGAAGAAAGAAATTATGAATTAATTTCTATTGATGACCTCGAAATGGATGGCTTCTACTTGGAACTAGTTAGAATTGGCAACTAGTGAGATTGTAGTGAGGATGCTATGGGGGGTGATTTATCGGGGCTTGTGAAAATTGAACGAGAAATTACATAAATCTAGTGAATAAATTCACTTTCGAAGAGAATTTGTGTAATTTAAACCTGTGAACATACATTAGTCTGTGTGGGGGTGAGTTATGGTCAGGAGTTGTCCGTGGTCAGGAGTGATTTGGGACGGGGAATGAAGAAGTCGGCTGGGTTGTATTGACCTAGTTGATTCACTAGTGGGTTTTCTGAGAATTTGGATTTGTTGTAAAGATTGGTGGCATGTTTGCGGTTAAGAGTGTTAATGAGATCTAGTTTGGCGTCTGCATGTAGTCGCCTGTTAGTGACGTAATAGGGGGCGCTGAAAATAGCTCGGAGATTTTTGTTTTGAATAACTTGAAGTTTGTTTATGGCCCTGGGGCGTGCGTATCCCCAGACAGGGGAGGCATAAATCATTGTTGGGCGAATTATGGCTTTGTATAATCTTAGTTTGCTAGCGGGGGACATGGTGCTGCTTTGTTCACATGAGAACGAACAATCTATTGAAGAGGCATTTGGCTTTACCGGTTGCGGAGGAAATGTGAGCGTCCCATTTGAGACGTCGGTCCATGGAAATTCCAAGGTACTTGACCTTGGTTTTCCAGGGGATTTGCTCCTCAAACATCCAGACACTGGAGTTGTGAGGCTTGCAGCGATTTCGAAACATGATCGCGGAACTTTTGCTCGAGTTAACCTCGATGCGCCAAGTTTCGTACCACCTTTCGAGATCGTTGATCGCCTCCTGGAGGCGGGTTGTGGCTATGTCCGGGTGGATTGAGGACGTGTATATTGCAGTGTCATCTGCGTAAAGTGAGATTTTTGTTGCGGGATCTGAGGGGGTTGGAATGTCGCTCATAAAGATGTTGAACAGTGAAGCTGCAAGGATCGAGCCCTGGGGGACCCCGGAAGTAATGGGGCGCTTGGTGGATCTAGTGTTCATGAGTTTGACTTGAAGTTTTCTGTCCTGAAGGTAGGAGGCAATAAGTCGAACTAGTGGAATTTGGATTTAGCATGAAGCATTTTGAACAGGAGGGCTTCGTGCCAGACCTTATCGAACGCTTTCGATACGTCGAGTAGCACTAGGCCAGTGAATTCTTTTTTGTTGAGTGCCTGCATGACGTGCTCAACTAATCTGAGGGCTTGGTGAGTCGTGCTGTGTCCAGCACGGAAGCCGAATTGTTCGTTTTTAATTATACTGTTATCGAACATGGCTTCTTGGAGGCGGGTGAGAATGACTTTTTCAACTACTTTTCCGATTGAGGGGAGCAAGCTGATTGGTCTATAACTTTTTGGGCATTTGAGATTTTGACCGGGTTTGGGGATTACCACTACATCAGCGGTTTTCCAAATTTGTGGGTAGTAGTTGAGTCGAAAACATGCGTTAATTACGCCGGTGATGGCAACTTTGGCTTTTTGGGGGAGTTCTTTGAGGGCGATGTTGGTGATGCCATCGGGACCTGGGGCTTTTCTCTTTTTGAGACGTTTAATGGCAGTGGTGACCTCCGAGAGGGAGGCGGGGGTGATATGTGTGTCATCGGAGGTGTTTAGGGTGGTGGTGACGTAATTTTCGACCGAATTGATATGGTCTTGGTCCATTCTTGCGGTGTTGGGGGAGCATTGTGCTTGAAGGCTGTCGGCGAAGATTTCAGCCTTTTCAAGATCGCTCCGGGCAATAGTGCCGTCAGGGCGGGAGAGAATTAGGGTGAAACGTAAAAGGGAACTGCCGCAACTATACTTTTAAATGCTATATCCAGGTTTTCTATGATCTCGATTTTTTGGATCCCGGTTTTCTTGATGGAAGGCGCTTCAAGTATGTTTAGCTCAGTAAACCTTCTAATCGAATCTGGAAGTAAAAATAAATAATTGATTCTTAAAAAAAAAATTTTTTTTATTTTGGTTATGAAAATAACCGATTTTTATATCAATGCGACGAATCAATGTACGGTTACACCGCACAATGCTCGTTCATTTGCTTCAACAAGTTCAAGAGCACGATCAGCACGTCTTACCATGTCGACCACCCGAGGTTTACTGACGCACCTCCTTTACCTTTACCTGATATGTCTTTGATGGAGCATCCCGGCGTAGCCGGCCTTCTCCTTCATCTGACGGTGGCTTGTCGGACGTTGGGAGTTGTAGAGACCGGTGGGTCTCTGGGTGTTGGCGCTTGGCGAACTGGCTGGTGAATACCTGGGCTGTATCTGTGAATGCGAATATATGAAGAAAAAGAAAGTTTTTACGTTTACCGATACAGTAGAATCCTTAATTCGAAGATTAGTAGCGTGTTTGCGATTTAGGGTGGTAATGACGTCTAGTTTGGCGTCTGCGTGGAGTCGCTTGTTAGTGACGTAGAAGGGGGCGTTGAAAATAGCTCGGAGGTTTTTATTTTGGATGACTTGGAGTTTATTTATGGCCCTGGGGCGTGCGTAGCCCCAGACTGGGGAGGCGTATGTCATTGTTGGGCGGATGATGGATTTGTAGATTCTTAGCTTGTTAATGGGGGCCATGGTGCTGTTTTTGTTCATGAGAACGAACAATTTAGCATAGAGGGATTTGGTTTTACCGGATGCGGTGTTAATGTGAGCGCTCCAGTTGAGGCGTCAATCCATTGTAATTCCAAGGTACTTGACCTTGGCTTTCCAAGGGATTTGTTCCTCAAACATCCAGACGCTGGATTTGTGAGGCTAGCAGCGATTTCGGAACATGATCGCGGAACTTTTGCTCGAGTTAACCTCGATGCGCCAAGTTTCGTCAAGTCTTACATTCTTCAATACTTTTGTATATTTTTGTTTTCACAGATTCTGCGCTAATTTTAAATGGAAGGAAGTCTCAAACCCTCAGCGTTCCTGCCGGAGTACCACAAGGATCTCTACTAGGGCCAATTCTTTTCTCCATATTTATTAACGATATTCCACGGGATCCCGCCACAAGCCTAGCAATTTACGCTGATGACACTGCAATCATTGCACACGCAACCCAAGATAAACACATAGTCAAGTTCCTTCAAAGACATCTACAAGCAATAACTCAGTACTTTAACGATTGGAAGCTAAAATTAAATGTACACAAAACGGAGGCAATTTTGTTTTCCCGAAAATTACGGAAAACTCAGGGTGTAATGGTCAGTGGTCAACTCATCAAATGGAAAAATGAAGTCAAATATCTTGGTACCATCTTAGACAACAAACTCACTTTTCGAAATGAAATTTCCAACCGTATCGCTAAAACAATGTTCTGCATTCAATTCCTGTATCCACTTATTGGCCCAAATTCCAAACTGGATAAACGGGATAAAATTATACTGTATAAAACTTGTGCACGCAGTGTACTCATGTATAATGCAGCAGTATGGGGTGTCGCTGCTCAAACTCATCTGAAAGCTGTGCAAGTAACGCAAAACAAATTTCTACGAATTATAGGACAATATCCTCGTTACACCACCATTACCCACATGCACGACGATTGCAATATCGAATTAATATGGGACCACATTAAGTTTAAGACGAAAAAACTAATTTCGTCGATGACTAACCATGCGAATCCGCTCATCGCCGCAACGATTGACTACAATATTAAAGATTTGCCATTTAAGAAAATTGAGAAATTCCTTAAGCAAATACTAACTTAACGTATCTAGTTCATATTACGCGAACTTCACCCTATATTATATTATTTTATTTTTGTTATTTTTATTATTTTATTTTTGTTATTTTTATTTTATTTTGCTTTTTTTATTTTTATCCACATCAGGTTTTTGAAAATTTTTACCTGTGACTGCACATTTCACTAACAAGACGAACTCATCATACTGACCAACCTTACGAACATAGTAGAGGAAGTGCACACTTCAAAAACTATAACTAACTTATATTACTTGTGTAAATTGTTTTACTTTTCTAATAAATATATTTTGATTTTGATTTTGATTTGATTTGTGGTAATCATACTTACCTGGCGCAGGAGTAAAGCGTGATCAACTAGGCGCTTCTCCCGGTACGCACAGAAGAGGAATTCCATCGAAACATTCAAATGGCAGACGAGGGAGAAAAAAGAAGCCATGAAAGCTCATCGCATATCGAACA